>JADMNL010000033.1:45205000-45805000 GCA_016271365.2 Neoceratodus forsteri
TGAAATAACTCCAGTGTTAGGAAGATGCCATGTAAAGTGGCATGGTGGACTGGGGAGACCCAGATTTGTGTGCAAGCTTTGGAATCCCACACTCGGGTGCTGGAGGTATCGTTGAGCTGAGGCACTCTGCTTTTGGGGAGGGAGGTGTTGATTACCCAGCACAGCCAATCACAGAGCAACATTGATGCCAGCTGTTAAGGCAACTGCTAACTCTCCCAACCAAAGGAAGGGTGCAGCCATGGCAGTCTATTGTCAGGGTGAAGGACTGGGGGCACCAGGGTAAAACAATAAAACACATACACATTGTGATGTCCTGCATTGTTTGATAGTCTAAAGAGGCGTCCTGCTAGTGTACTGCAAGAATGTAGGCCTCAACCTTAACTTATGCGCTGTACATAGGTGTCTAATACATTTTTGTCTCCCCCAGTGGCAGTGTGTGGAGCTCATACCGCAAGAGCTGTGTCGACATGGTGATGAAGTGGTTGGTTCCTGAGAGCAGCGGCCGGTACGTCAACAGGATGACAAATGAAGCGCTTCATAAAGGTAGTTCATTTTAAGTTCTGCAGAAACTTCAAAACCTTGCATTTGCCTTCTCTGTGCCTTGCTGTACAGCTCTCTGATTAACATCCTCTCTCTCCTGTTGTATCTGAATGTTGGTTGTGTTAATATTCTGGCACTGGTTTCTGTTTGCTGTGTTTTACAGGTTGCTCCCTGAAGGTGTTAGCAGACAGTGAACGATACACTTGGATTGTTCTGTAGTGCCCTGAGGCAGAGTCCCGGGAAAAATTTACATGCTGCAGAGTAACACAGAACCGAAGAGATTTGCTGCCAAGACTGTATATGAACATTAAAAACACTACCTCTAGGGGCTTTTATTTCAGTTGTTACTGTAACTACATTGTGAATATTACCGTGGTGCTTTCAGTGAAAGTGAGACTTGCTAAGAGAAATACCAAGACGCATAAAAGGACAGATTATTTGGGCACCAGCAGATCGCACATCACCAATGGCAGCACCACTGCACAGTGTATGACAGAGTTTTGCAGCAGTATGTGAAGTTGAGGCCTTTACAGGGCAGGAAGGTGCACCAGAGTCGGCTTTGGTGCCAGGACGTTGGAGAAGGCCTTGGAAATGAGAAATTACGCACTGCTTGTGAAGTACATGTCGTTTTTGTTTCACTCGAGGTATTAAGTCATGTGCATTATTGTATTTCATGAAGAGACCATTACCCACATTGTAGGGGCCCTTCTGCTAGTAATGTACAAGAAGGGAAGCAGATTGTGAAGAGATGGTAGAAGAAATTTAGCAGTCCCAACTTGTACTGACAGTTTGGGTTATGAAAGTTGGGTAGGGAGAAGTGAAATGCATCCTACCTTTGCTGACCTCCTGTTTAACCAGTCACAGACCCGTGGTCTGGTCAGATGTCTAGCCAGTTTCATTTCAGTGTCATTAAAGTAAGCCTACAACTGCAGCACAGGACTGTTAGTAAGTTTCTAAAATGGAAACCGCTTTCTTGATGAGTTCTTGATTGCTTAAACATCCTCATGTTAGCTCTGCATTACCCCTTCGTGGTCTGATTGTTGTTTTTAAGATGCAAATGTGAGTCAAAACAAACTTCATATAGGTGGTACTGTACTTTTTTAAAAATAAAGCAAATTGCACAGCAGCAAAGGAACTGATCGTGACTCAGTTGGTACCTTCTAGTCAAATAAGGTTAATGAGTATGAGGAGATTGTCCCCATGGCTCCACCTCCTTCAGGCCCTCATTGACCTTCAGATCCATGTTTAAATCAGGTGTGCTGTTCTGTTTGAATGCCACTGTCACCGTAGTTGGTCATTGAGCAAGTTGTTGTTGGGCGATTGTCCACTTAGTATTGGAGATGGCTTGGCACAGAGGACTTTGGGGACATTCTGCCAAGGTGGAGGTCTCCAGATACTTTTGGTCACTTCAGGCTCGTCATGAATGCATCTCTCAAGGCTGTCAGTTGTGCAGCGTCCAGCAGTCATCCCCTAACTGGCCTGGTGGATGTCTGGGCTGCCGCTGTATAAGCTTTGCAGCTAGGGGGATCCTGATTCTTGGTGTATGACTGGCCCTGCACCTTGCCTATGCAGAACACTCCATCAGCCATCAAGTCCTCTAGCATTGTAGGCCTACAGAAGGTGAGCAGTCATACAATAAGTTGTTAAAACTTAAGAACCATGGGGTCATGAAATTGGTTGACACTGACAGATGCTATACCGGGTTAACTTGGCCACAAAATCAAAGCATACTCTCCTTGTGTAAGGCTAGACCACCATGGGGTGTGTTGGATGCTTCTTTTAACAGGCCTGTGGTGTTGATACATGTAGACCTTGATTTAGGGTTGCTAGAAAGGACAGATCTTACTTCGGGAAATGGCTGTTGCAGCAGGTTACACCATTAGGACTGAAGCCGACAGGCAGCAGGACCCCACGGAAAACTTCTAGCTAGCTACATACAGCGGGGGACTGACCCCATCTGTCCTACCCCTGGCGTCACATACGTTATAAAAGGGCGGTCCCCCAGCAACCCTCCATTCTTTTCCCGCCATCGACTTGCAAGCATCTGCTCCACGGACGCCTTCAGCTATCAAACAACGCCATCACTTGAGTATTACTACTTTGTTTTATTTTTCGAAAAAGTCAGATTTTCTATCGTGTCATTTTCCCTGATGTCATCCATTGAAAGGCACTCCTCAGGGTGTGCTTGTAGCAAACAAATTCCTTTTAAGGATAAGCATGTGGCCTGTGTCAGGTTCCTAGCCCAAAAACACGACACTAAGACCTGTCCCATTTGCCAAAATGTTAACCACACAAGGATCCGTCAAAGTTTTGGAGACCTTCCTATTAGAAAAAAGATTAGCAGCCATGCAAAAAGGTTCCTTCTCCAGGAAAGAGTCCTCCCATAAATCTGAGAAACATATGGAAAAACAGGGAAAGGGAGAAAGAGTGCTCCCCATCTATGCGGACGTCCAACTCCAGGGTGAGCTCAAACTCCACATGCTCCGTCTCGGACAAAGACTCTGCCTCCACCGGCCAAAGACCAGACGTCGGGTGGTGCCGGAGTTGCATCTACCCTCCAGCCCCTTAAGGTTCAGCTGAAAGAATCTTCGCATAGCCAGCCTTCGAGCTCTTCAGGCTGATCTGCATTCACAGATCGCCCTACCAAGGCACACTTCCCAAGCTGGCCGCTACTGTAGGCCCTGACTCCCTCTGAGCAGACGCCCGCAAAACTGCCCAAGGACCAGCGACCACCAGCAGAGGTTCACTGTGTCGGAAAGGATGTTACCACTTCCATACCGGCCGTCGGTCCTTCCAGGTGTTCGGATGACAGCACTGACGCTGGGGTCGAGCAACTTAGTGACGACAAGGCGTCAGACAAGGAGGAAGCAAACCTCCCACACAACCCGATGCCACCCAAGGATCAGATGACTGGTGTGTCAGGCCACAGACCATCAGACACAGGAAACTGTCAGCCGGCACCTTGAGAGGGACAGACGCCAGGTCCAATGTTGGGTCTTAACATCTCTGAGGTAAAGGAATTGTTTTCCTATTGGGGAAACAATTAGGAAGGACGTAGTTCCCACCAAGCCACTGGTGGAGAACCAACTTCCTCCAATGGAGCAAATCCTGGACAGACCACCCCCTAGAGAGGAAGGCCCAAAACCTAGGGGCCAGTCAAGGGACAGAGAAAAGTGTCTGGGGTCGCCATCACAGATCCCCCTCCCACTCACCAAGTGTGCATGCACAGACACAGAAAGCACCATAGGAGGTCAGATTCTTCCTCCTCGGACGAGTCTTAATCCTCTTCCTCTGTATCTTCCAGACCAAGTTCTCCATTCAGCATCCCTTCTCCAGATCCAAGGGATTTGCCGAGGTTCCCCCAGATGACCCTACATTTATGGATATAACGTGGCATATCAGAGACAGCATGGGGTGGGACGTGAAAGACTTGGATCCTGAGAGGCGCCACCTCACAAAGTATCTAGGGCAAAAGGATCCCAAACCAGTAGTAGTCCCGCTGTTAGTTGACACTTTCCAGGACGTGACTAAGGCTGCTTGGAAGCACCCCTTCACTGCATCTGCAGTCCCAAATAAGGCGGACTATCGGGCACCCTTGGAGGACTCATATCTGGGAGAGCAACCAGTTGCAAACTCCATGGTAATCACTGCCACCCACGGCAGATCAGAGGCCTCAACACCCAGCCCTGGACAGAGAGTTGAAACAACTTGACTCCATGGGGAGAAAATGTATGCCTCAACATGTTCCATCTGCTCCTTAAATTTCCTGACCCACATGGTCCAATTTCAAAATACCCTGTGGGAACAAGGCAAAGACCTGGTTAAGAACCTTCCGGATGGAGACCAAAAAGAGGAACTACAAAGCTCCTTCAAACAGGCTGTGATGTAGGCACACAAGTACTCGGAGCAGCATGCAACTGCGGATTCAGCCGCAAGAAGCACAGCATCAGGAGTATGCCTCAGACACTCCTGGCTGAGGGCATCAGGCTTTATGTCAGACGTCTAGAAGGGCATTCTGGATGTTCTCTTCAAAGGCTCTGTTCTTTTCAGGGAAGAATCCGGGAAGATCGCAAAGCTACAGGCGCGGATAGGCGGTAAGGTGATACAGACCAAACGGCCATTTGGAGGCAACAAAACCGCTTCAAAGGTAAATAGGGACAGCAGCAGAGAGGTGACTTTAACTGCAAGGGCCCATTTCGAGCTGCAGGAGGTTCAGACTCAAGGAACATAAAAATCCCTCAGGCGACCCTCCCCTCCACCGCCCGACTCATTACAGACCCCTCCGGTCCAACGGGAAGAGAAGGTTTGGAGTTACTTCTCAAGACATCTGGCAGGATGGTGACAAATCACTCCAGACCAATGGGTGCTTCAATTAATCCAAAGAGAGCACTCTATCAGATTCACCGGGCCACCACCATCCAGGCCACAACTATGATCTCTGTATTCAAGACAACATGCCACACTGATTCGAGAGGAAATCTGAGCCCTTCTCCAGAAGGAGGCAGCAGAGAAGGTCCCATGGATCCAAAAAGAGAAAGGGTACTATTCCTATTTCTTTCTAGTACCCAGAAAGACAGGGCACCTGCGCCCCATCCTAGACCTCCGCGATTGCAACACCTTAGTGGCATACAAATGCTTCAGGATGGTCACCTTGCCAGGCTTAATCCCGATGCTACCCCCAGATGCTTGTCTAGCATCACTGGATGTGGACATGCAAGATGCCTACCTCCATATTCCAATCGCGAAACATCATTGGAGGTTACTGCAATTTGAATTTCAGGATCACCACTACCAATTCCGAGCCCTGCCTTTTGGTCTGTCAGCTCCAAAGATAGTCACCAAATGCCTGGCAGTAGTAGCAGTGGCACTCTGGGAGAAAGGGCCACTATGTTTTCCCCTACCTGGACGACTGGCTCCTGACGGCTTCGTCCCAGAGAGAGAGCTCAATCACGCTCTACAAGACACCTGTTTAATATTAGTCCCTAGGTGTCGCCATCAACCTGTCAAAATTGACTCTTGTGCCTTGCCAAAGACTACAGTTCATTTGTGCGGTACTGGACACCAGAAAGGGAAGGGCCTTTCTACCAGAAGACAGGGAAGAATGTCTACGAAGCTTGACAAGGAACATCATGGGACAAAAACAGGTCTCAGCAAAAGACCATGTTGCATCTTCTAGGCCACATGGCCGCCACCATAGACCCAGTTTCCCCATCACGCTTACACATGACCATTCAGTGGACACTCTAGGTCCAGTGGAACAAACGCCAGGATGACTTGGACCAGCTGGTTTCGGTCCTCAACTCTATTCTCGGAGTCTTGCAATGGTGGCTGGTTCCGGAACACCTCATGGTAGGAGTTCCCTTCCTGTCTTCTACCCCTTCACTGATTCTGACCACAAATGTCGGGATCAGGTGGAGTGCCTACTTGGGTGGCAAAAATACTTAAGAACTATGGTCAGGGATGGAAGGAGCCCTTCACATAAATGTCCTCGAGATGAGGGCAGTCCTTTACGCTCTTCAGGCCTTTCAAACGGACCTAACCCCGGGACTCTACTGATCCAAACGGACAGTGTCAGTAGTGTTCTATATCAACAAACAAGGGGGCACTCACTCGCATCAACTCCGTTGAAGTGATGAGTGTGGTACTGGGCAATAGAGCACAGTATCACCCTGTCTGCAGTGCATGTTCCTGGATTACAGAACACGCTGGCGGATCTCAATTCAGCACACACGAATGGGAGCTCCTACAACCAGTGGCAGAAACTCTGTTCGCAAAATGGGAGATGCCGGAATTGGATCTGTTCACCTCCTCATACAATGCAAAACTGCCTAGTTCTAGGGACATGGATATGTGTTCAGTCCACACTTACTGGCAGGTTCCTTGCCGCTTTAAATCTTGCCGGAAGGTCTTTAAGCTGACTTCTCCCACCTGGGTGGTAAAACTATCGGCTCCGCCCCATGACGCCAGATCTTTCTTACCGATTAGAAGCTGAGGTTCCCTCCTTTGCGCTCTGCATTTTAGGCCTGGATCCAAACTCTTCGGTTTACTAGAAACTAATTTTAAAATTTACAAGACTTCAGTCTTTATCTTCCCTCGCGGCTGCGATGGACAAATCGACTCCCGGATTTCGTTGGTGCTCCTGTGGGCAGATGTCCCGGACTGATCCGCACTCCACGTGCGTGTACTACCTTGGGCATGAGCACGATTCACAGGCCTGCGACTTGTGCAAGTCCTTTTCGGCCATGGTCTTAGAGGATCGTGCTGCCAGATTGCAACTTGGGCGCCCCGAGAAACATTATCCTCTGGTCAGGTCGAAGGAGGCCCATTGGGCAGTGTCCGCGGTGGCGGGCTAGGCTGAACAGCTCGAACAACTGATCGCCTTCGAGGAGGAAGCAGCCCAGGATGTATCATCCTCTTCGGTCACAGCATTTATCACGCTTTCTTTGGGCTCCTCCTACACGGCTTCGTTCAAGAAACTTTGTCAGTCCCTCTCCACCAAGGGAGAGGGGCCTTCGGGACATTCCTCTCAGTCGAAAGAAGGACTCAGGAGGTAAGTCCCACCGTCAATGTTCATAGGGGCGAGAGAGGTCCCCTTCCCCGGATAGTCGACACTCGTCTTCGGTCGAGGTTGCGGCTAAAGTCGCTGGCTTCACGGTGTCCCAGTCAGGTCAGCCGGCCGAGACACCTGTTGACGCAAAGAACGTGTCCACCTCAGCCATCTGTGCAGCAGCTACTTGGAGCACTGTGCACACCTTTATTAGGCAGTACAGCCTGGATGTTGCATCGAGGCGAAGAGCAGGTTTTGGTCTAGCAGTCCTTCAAGGACTTCTGTCCTAGGCTTAGGTTCTACTAAGGATTTCTACCTTCCCTCCTCCCAATGGTGAGGGATTTCCAGTATTGCTTGGGAATTGGTCCTAATGGTGTAACCTGCTGCAAGAGCTTTTTCTCGAAGTAAGATAGTACAGTTACGTAAGAACTTACCATAACAGTAGATCTTCGAGAACAGCTTTTGCAGCAGGTACTTTCCCTCCCACCATCCCTGCTGGAGGTAGATTTTTTTTTTTGTTCCGATATCCTTCTCCTAGGATCACGTGTTCTCAACACCACTCTGATTGTCATTTGATGGCGGATCCTCAGTCTCCTCTTCTGATGTCATCCAGCGGCCGGGAGTCTCCAGCGGGAGAACTGGGGATTCTGGGGTACCGCCTCCTTATGTACTATGCCTGACGGGGGCGGGACTGGCGTCTGAGGCCGTCCCGAATACTGCTAGCTAGAAAATTTCTGTGGGCTCCTGGCGCCTGCCGGCTTCAGTTCTAATGGTGTAACCTGCTGCAAGAGCCGTTCTCGAAGATCTGTTCTTACTGCAAGTTCTTATGTAACTATACTTCTCTGTAGAAGTGGTATACAGTTCACATCCACACCAGCCTCTTCTGGTAAGTGGCACACAGATCCCTTCTTCCAACATGCAAGATCTGACATCATGGGGTAGAACCAAAGGATATACCACCCAGGTCATGGGAGGACCTTAGCTTACAAGTGTTTCGAGGAAATCTACACTAGTGAAACTGCCAGTGTGGATGTGAACTAGATACCATTCCTAGAACTACGGATCTTACTTCGAGAAACTGCTCTTGCAGCAGGTTACACCATAAGGACTGAAGCCGGCAGGCGCAAGGACCCCACGGAAATTTTCTAGCTAGCAGTATTCAGCAGGGACTGCCCCCTGGCGTCGGTCCTGCCCCTGATGTCAGGCACAGTACATAAGGGGGAGGTCCCCCAGAATCCCAAGTTCTAGGGACATGGATATGTTGTTCATCCACACTCATTGGCAGTATCCTTGCCGCTTTAAATCTTGCCGGAAGGTCTTCAAGCTTGCTCCTCCCACCCACCCGGGTGGTATAACTCTCGGCTCCGCCCCATGACGCCAGATCTTCCTTACCGCTTGGAAGCTCAGGTTCCCTCCTTAACGCTCTCGTTTGCGACTGGTTCCTATTTCTCCGTTTGCGGTTTAAAAATAAAATTTTGCAAAAGACTTCAGTCTTCTATCCCTCATGACTCGCGATGGACAAATCGACTCCCGATTTCGGAGATGCCCATGCGGGCAGAGAAGATGTCTCGAGACCGGATCCTCACTCCGCGTGTGTATACTGCCTAGGCCTTGAGCACGACCCGCGAGCTTGCGACCTGTGCTCATCTTTCTGACCTCGTCCTCGAGCCGTGCTGCCCGATTGCAACTGGGCCGTCCGAGCGTTCCCTCGGTGAAGTCAAGGAGGCCGGTTGGCGGTGTCCGCGTGGCGGGTTTCGGCGGATCAGCTCGGCGGATGGTAGCCCTCGAAGAGGAAGCGACGCGGGCGTATCTTCCTCCCAGCGGCATTTATCCCGCTCTCTCTGGGTTCTTCCTACACGGCTTCTTTTTAAGGAGCTTGTCTGTCCCTCTCCACTAAAGGAAGGGCCTGCGTCTGGGACCTTATTCTCGGTCCAAAAGAGGGACAGGGTAAGTCCCTCCGTCGGCGCTCTTGGGAGGCGGGAAAGGTCCCTCTCCCGGACCGTCGGCTTGGTCGACCTAAGCTCGACCACTGGCCTCACGGTGTCCCCGTCAGGTCAGTTGACCGAGACTCCCGATGAAGTCGAGATTTTCTCGACCCATTAGACCGAGCTGTCGCCTTTAGCAGCCGAGATTCCCCTCTCCCGGTTCCCCGGGAGGAGTTGAGATCCGATGGGCTCGCCTGTGCCTCCGGTTCCGGAGCCCTCGGATGGACCTTCCGAGCGAAGGAGTGCGGTTCCGCCGACACCTCCCGCCCAACCCGGAAATTCCGGGACTCGGTCTCGGACCTCTTCGCGGTCCAGCCGTTCCACCGTCATGGCGGTCTCGGTCTCGGCACCGTGTTAGCGGCGTCGCCGCTTCGTCCTCGTCCTCCTCCTCGGATGAGGAGGCTTGGCGTAAGTGCGTCGGCGAACGAGACCTTATGTTGCAACAGCTCCTCCTGGCGGGGAATCAGCCGACTCCGGCGCCTTCCCGACCATTAAGTGGCTGTCACGGGCAGCCTACCACCCCTCGACTTGTCCGAGGCCTATACCCAGGCGGTTGTTCGGCCAAAACCAGCTGCTCCACCGATTCGGTGGAACCTCCGCCTCCACAGCCACCAATTGGGGCTCCGACCAAGGATTCTCGGTCGGCTAGGGTTTTCCCATCGGCTGTCGATTACCCTCACTCCCGACCGACCTCGGCAGGTGAAGGGTGGCTCAGGCCAGAGGCAGCTCTTCGAGGACTCTTCCGAGTCCGAAGATGATTCCTCCTTCTTCTCAAGCGACTGGACTTGGAGTCTTCAGAGGTCAGTCAATGGACGATAGCCCGTCGTCCTTCCTAGGACTGCTTGGCTCATCTCCGGTCTACGGGATGGAGCTCGAACCCGTTCCAAGCAGGCCAGGTATCCCCTCCGAGATTCTGGACCGAGGATTCTCCGGCGAGGCCTTTCCGGTGGCCGAGGCCATAGTGGGTCCGGCACTGGAACTTTGGCAGCGCCCTGCTTCCTGCCCTCGCCTTGAGCCAGGATGGCCAAGATATCACGGTCCCTACGGTTCCTTGTCCGGTTTTGGAACACCCCTCTGCTGAGGGGTTGGTTACCGACAGCGTTTTCCGGCGCGCCGGCAACGCCAGGGATGTGGACAAACCTCCTGACAAGGAGTCCAAGAAATTGGACTATGTCGGGCGAAAAGTCTACGCTGCGTCCTCTCTAGGCCTTCGTCAGGCCAGTTCGGCCGTCCTCATGGCACATTTTTCTCATGCCCTGTTGGGCTCCCTGGATGAGGTCATCCCTCATCTTCCCGCCGATCTGCAGACTACGGTTAAGCAGGTGCGGGACCAGGGCGAGGCAGTGGCCAAACAGCAGCTCCAGACTGCTTTGGATATGGGGACTCATGTGCCAGATCGGTGCGGCCGCGGTGGCTATCGTCGGCGGGCTTGGCTGAGGATATCCACCTTTGCCGGATACCCAGCACAAGTTGAGCGGATGTTCCCTTGGGGACTGACCTCTTGACCCTGGGGTGGAAGGTCACCTGCAGAGGATCGAGGAGTCCAATGCCACCTTGGACTCGGTCTCTTCCAGCTCAGAAGGACAAGGCACGAACCACAGCCTAAGCCTCGTCTTCAGCCTTCTGTGCCCAGCGCCAGCCCAGCGTCAGGGCCAGCAGGCTCGGCCTTGGCATCCCAAACCCAAGCACCGGCTTCCTCTAACAGGAGGCAGGGAGAAAGGGCCCAGGAGGTCCCTCGGCGGTCCCTCCTCCAAGCCTGCCCAGTGTGAGCTGAGGGGTGTCGCCCCACACCCCGTCACCTTACCCTGGGTCCCCGTGGGGAGACGGCCCGGCACACTTCCGTTCCGCCTGGTCCGCTGTTACCACGGACAGGTGGGTCTTAGAGGTGGGAGGAGCCTGCCTCTGGGTAGAGCAGGCACCACCCTTCAGAGCCGATAAGCCCCTCGAGAGCCGGGATCCCCAGCCTCACTGGCGGCGTCGAGGCCGACATCGCTCTCCTCCTCAGAAGGAGGTGGTAAGAGGTGGTGGACCCTCCTTCAGACCCAGGGTTTTGTCCAGGTACTTCCTGGTTCGAAGCGAGACGGGGGCTGGCGCCCATTCCACCACTACGACCTAAACAAGTTCTAAGGTCTCGAACCTTCAGGATGGTCACTCTGGCTCAGATAATACCATCCTTGGAGCGGCGTGTGGTTCTGCTCTCTGGACTTGCAGGCAGCGTTTTTCACGCCCTATCCGTCCGTCTCACCAGAGATTCCCTACGCTTCCGGCGGAGGATCCCTCTTCAGTTCAAAGCCATGCCCTTGACTTGTCTCCAGCTCCCGAGGTCTTCACCAAATGCATGGCAGTGGTGACAGCATTCCTCTTGGCCTTGAGGGGTCGGGTGTACCCTTACCTGGACGCCTGGCTGATAGCAGCTCCCTCAGGAGGAGGCGGGTGGTCGAGATCCGGCCTCCAGGTCTGCTCTCAACTGGGCCTCCTTATCAGCGAGGCCGAAGTCGGAACTCGAGCGAAGCAGGTGATTCTATTCATCGGGCGCCGTCGGCTCTCTTGAGCCAGAGAGCGACTCCCGGCGGACAGGGCGAGGTTCTTTCCTCCTTTGCCCGATCATTTCTGGTTGGGCAGTGCGCCTCCCGGGACTTCCTCGCCTCCTGGGTCTCATGGCGCCTGCACCAAGCGTGGTCCGTTGGGCCCGCTGGAACATCGTCCCCTTCAGTGGGACTGGCCAGCCAGTGGTCTGGCGCTGCGATCCTTGGACCAGCTTGTGCCGGTGACACAGGGGATGTGGGCAGCTCTCCAGTGGTGGACCGTTCCAGTTCATTTGCAGAGAGGAGCATCCGTTCGTCCGCCCGAGCAGCGGTCTCTCTTCGACCGATGCCTCTCTGATGGGTTGGGGTGCCCATCTGGGGGAACACGGGCTCATGGCCTCTGGTCAGCAGAGTCCGATGCCACATCAACCTGCTGGAGCTCCGCGGTCGCCCTAGCTCTCACCGCCTTTGCTCCGTTCCTCCGGGGTCAAGTGGTCCGAGTCCAGGCGGACAATACCACGACCATGTCCTATCTGAACCGCCAGAGGCGGGGCCAGCTCCATGCTTCTATGCAAGGAAGCTCTCGCGATTTGGTCACTCGTGCGCAGCCTGGAGGCGGATCTCCTAGCCATTCACGTGGCAGGAGCCTCCAACACCCTGGCCCGATGCCCTGAGCGGATAGGGCTGCATCCCACAGTGGTCTCTCCCGGAGGTAGTACAGTATCTGTTCTCCCTTTGGGACACACCTCAGGTGGACCTGTTTGCCTCCATGGAGCAGCAGCTGAGTCTGTTCATGCCCGCCCCTCAGCAGGGGCTCGCTGCAGGGGATGCCTTCTCGGCAATGGACCCCGGGCCTCTTTCGCCTTTCCCCCATTTCCCTTGATCCACAAGGTGCTTCTCAAGGCGAGGAGGGACAAGGCGTCAGGTGATTCTGATAGCCCCAGACTGGCCTCGCCAGTTCTGGTACCCAGATCTCCTCAGTCTCAGCTCCAGGACTCGCGGCAGCTTCCAGCTACTTCGGACCTGCTCTCAGTCAATCAGGGAAGGTGTTCCATCGGACCTTCAATCCCTGCACCTGGCGCCCTGGTTCCTGGCGGCTAGAGTTCCAGGCCTTGGGTCTTTCAGCGAGGTCCTCAATGTAGTTAGGCGTCCCGTGAAAGTCGACCAGAAAATGCTATGCCTTCAAATGGAAAAGGTTTTCCATTTGGTGTCAGAAGCAAGGGCTTGGACCCTTCCTCCTGTTCCTTGGCAAGCATCTTGGACTATTTATGGTCCTTTCTAGTCAAGAGGCTTAGATCAAGCGACCTAAAGGGTGCACCTGGCAGCCATCTCTGCTTACAGGCGCGGGCGGGAAGCGGTCAGTGGCGCAGGAGAGAGGTGGTCTGGCGCTTTTCAAAGGCCTTGATCCATTTCCCTTCAGTCTGGGAACCCCCCACCTCCGTGGGATCTACTGCTGGTACTGGCCAAAGCTCATGGGCAAGCCATTCGAACCTATGCACAGGTTGCTCTCTCTCACCTATACGTGGAGGCCACTTCTTCTTGGTGGCTATCACGTCAGCCAGAAGGATGGGGAGGCTCAGGCGCTTTCCTTGAGTCTCCTTACCTGGTCTTCCACAGGGACAAGGTTGTCCTCAACCCACCAAATTCCTTCCGAGAAGGTGGTGCCGAGTTCACCTTAACCAGGTGTTAGCTCTGCGGTGTTCTACCCCAATCACCTCGGAGGCGAGAATATAGGCTCCATACTCATGGACCCTGAAGAGAGCTACGCTTATTATAAGGAATACGGCTGAAAGTGGGAGAGGTTAAGCCAGCTGTTTGTCACCCACAGCTGAAGTAGCCACATCTGGCAGACCTGCAGCCAAGCGGACTGATAAGCAGGTGGGCAACCTCTGCACAGATCTCTGCTATAAGTTGGCGAGCATGGAGCCTCCCAGAGGGATAAGAGCTCATTCTACACATATACTGCTGCCATGATGGCTACTTCCAGGGGCGTCCCTATCCAGGAAATCTGCAGGGGCTGCTACCTGGAAGTCAGCAAACACCTTCATTACCCACTACCACATCGACCTTGAGTCACGCGGGATGCTGGTTTTGGGGCCTCGGTTCTCAGTCTCTCTTTCCCAAGTAAGTATATGGGGGTGTCATCTTGCCTCCCTCCTCCCGGAGAACTGCTAGGAGTCTGCCAATGAGTGTGGATGAACAACATATCCATGTCCCTAGAAATACAGGTTTACTCACCTGTAACAGGAGTTCTAGGAATGGTATATGTGTTCATCCTGACTCTCGACCTCCCGGCCCGGCGCACAACCTGAGCTTCCAGCCGGGCCAGATCTGGCGTCATGAGGAGGAGCGAGGAGTTATACCACCCGGGTGGGTGGGAGGAGCAAGCTTGAAGACCTTCCGGCAAGATTTAAAGCGGCAAGGATACTGCCAATGAGTGTGGATGAACAACATATACCATTCCTAGAACTCCTGTTACAGGTGGGTAACCTGTATTTCTTTTCCCGCTGTTATTTCTTGGCCTAATACTAATGTCTCTACCTAGGCGCTTGATATGTATTTAAAACCTCCAGAGCTTTACTTAACTAATGTCCTCTCCAGCTTCTTCATTTGAGGTCACCTTTCAAAGTGTGCCTACGGAAAACAGATCCCTTTAAGGATCCTCACTCTTCCCTGCATGCGAGTTGCTTAGGCCCGGACCACGACACCAAAGCCTGCACTTTTTGCCCAAAGGTTTCAACAACACGCACCAGGATCTGCAGCGTCAGAAGGCACTTCGGAAACACCTACTAGAAAAAAACTTAGTAGGATGGACAAAGAACCTTCCTTCAAGGGCGATTCTTCCTCCAAGGTCCACAAGCACCGGGAGAAGGCAAGTTCCAGATCCCCGAAGCGGGCCTCGGATTCGCGGAGTTCAGGCTCCACCCAGTCAGACCGCTCTCCCTCCAGGGCTAGGTCTCGGCCCCCTTCGGTGAAGGTCCAGGCTTCCAGCGGCTCTTCGACTCTTCAGCCCATGAAGACTTCCAGGCCTTCTGCTTCCTCTACTCCCTCTCGGGCCTCTTACAAGTCCTCTGAACGCCACAAGTCTTCCTCTTCCTCTTCCTCTTCCACCCGACGTCGGGACCACGACTCCAGGTTGGTCTCCCAGCCCCCTAGAGGCCTGGATCCTCCACCCAGGAAGATGAAGGACCTGTCGTCCCTCAAGCAGACGACTGACACATGTCAGCCAAGCATCTGAGCGCCAGGCTGCCTGGAGCAGAGAACATCAGCTAAGCACCAGGCGCCAGCTGCAGCCTTCACCCGAACCAAGTCGCCAAGCGACTGCCTTCACTGGAGCCGAAAACCGCCCGGCGCCCCCAGTTACGGTAGACACGGTCACAGGGACTCCACGGGAGGAGGACACCGTGTTGCCCGAAGACCAGGCGTGCAATACAGAGGATTACAGGCTTGGAAGGAACTCGCCCACCCCAGAACACCCGAGACCTGACGCCAACCCCACTGTGACAGACCACGGCGCCAGGCCCATAAATCCTGAATATATTCAAGAGTAAAGACTCTTTACTTTCTGGTGGGACACCATCCGAAAAAGCGTCCCAGTAAAGCCCTCCTCCTCTCGCCCCTCCTCCATCACAGGGCCCTTGGGCGACCACCAACCCCAAGGAGCAGACTCCACCTCCTAGGAGTAGATCCCAGGATCGGAGAAGGCCTCCCTCAAGATCTCCATCAGGGTCTCCCAGCCCCAAGAGACCCAGATGTCGGCAGTATACTCCGAGGGAGGACTCCAGATCGGATACCTCAGATTACTCCAGATCTCCTTTTCCACTCAACATTTCATCACCTGACCCACATGACCTTCCCAGGTTTCCTCCGGTTGATCCCTCTTTCTCTGAGATCATGAAGCACATCCAGGACAACATGGGGTGGGATGCTGAAGATCTCAACCATGAAAGGCAGTGCCTTCCCCGTTATCTTAGGCAGAAAGACCCCAAACCTGTGGTAGTGCCACCCTTAGTGGACACAGCACTGGGCGTCCACCAGGCTGCGTGGGCGATCCGTTACTCCACCCCGCGGTGTGAAGAAAGCTGGACTCGCCTGTACAAGGCCCCAAGAGAGGACCAGTACCTGGCTCGGCAACCTCTGGCATACTCCCTGATCATTACGGCCTCACGTGACCGGTCCCAAAGACCGCAGCACATGAGCACACAGTCACCGGACCAGAAATCCAAACAATTGGACACCCTGGGGAGATGCATGTATGCGGCCGCTGCATGCTCCATCAGGTCCCTGAACTACCTAACCCACATGGTACAGTTTCAGAATACCCTATGGGAACAGGGCCAGGACCTGGTTCATAAGCTTCCGGATGGCGATCAGAAGGCAGAGCCCCTAAACCTCCTTCGCACAGGGTCTGATGTGGGGACCCAAGTATTACGAGCCGCATATGATTCTGCGGACTCGTCCGTCAGAGCTGCAGCTTCAGGCGTCTGTCTCCAGCGACACTCTTGGCTGTCTCTGGCTTCACCCCGGACATACAGAAGAACATTCTTGACGTCCCCTACAACGGCGAAGTACTCTTTGGTGAACCCTCGGAGAAAGTGATCACCAAACTCCAGGACGCTGGGAAAGCAGTCGGGTCTGTACAGCCCATATACAGACCCAGGCCCAGTTCCTTTCTTAGGAACCAGAGCTGTTTTAGCAGCTGGCAACGAAGGCAGCAGCCACGTTCCGGCCAGCAACAAAGGGGCATCTTTCAGCGGAAAGCCCAGGCTAAGTAGTCCCTAAGCAGAGTCCAACGCTACACTAAACCAGCCCAGCCTGCAGGGACCAGTGCTGCCACAGCATGACTCCTTCCCGGCCCCTGCTCTTCCTCTGGATCAACGGGCGCAAAGGTCGGTGCGCTAGCTGCTTGCCACCTTCAGGGTGGCGATCGATCACTGACCGGTGGGTTCTCCAGTTGGTCAAGAAAGGTCACTTCATAGAATTTCTCGACCACCCACTGGCAAGACCTCTGCTTTCCCGTTACTCTGGTCAGCACGCCCTGCTTATACAGCAGGAGGTGCTCGCACTCCTGGAAAAAAAAAAAAAGGCGATAGAGCACCACAGGGATGCAGGATGATATTCTCACTTCTTTCTGGTTCCCAAGAAAACAGGGGACCTCCGTTCAATACCGGGCCTCAGCGACCTTAACGAGTCGGTCCTGTACAAACGCTTCCACATGGTGACCCTCCCAGGTCTGATTCCCCTGCTCAAGCAGGGTGCCTTTCTAGCGTCCTTGGACATGCAGGACGCTTACCTGCATATACCCACCGCTCAAGTGCACAAAGTTTTTGCGCTTAAGAGTTCCAGGGCCACAGTTATCGGTTCCGAGCCCTCTCTTTCGGACTGTATCGGCACATGGTATTCACGGGGAGTGTATGGCGGTTAATAGCCCGGGCGACTCTGGGAGAGCAAGGCCACTCGTGTTCCCCTACCTGGACGACTGGCTTCTCATGGCGCCCTCTCCAGAGGCCTTGATGTCCACCATTCTTTATACTCTGTCTCTGTTCGAGACGCTGGGCATTTTGAGGAATCAAGAGAAGTCACGTCTGGTTCTGTCTGACTCTGCAGTTCATAGGTGCAGTTCTGGACACCGTCCAAGGAGAAAGCCTTTCTTCCCCAGGACAGAGCGGAACACATCAGATCCCTCATCAGGGACATTTCGGCAGACTGTTCCTGCCAGATTGGTCCTTTGCCCGCTCAGACACATGGCTGCAGCCATTGCAACAGTCCCGCTTGCTCGTCTCCACATGAGGGTCACCCAGTGGATGTTACAGTTCCAGTGGGATCGGCAAGACCATCTGCAGCTTCAATCGGATCACGAGGCCGTAATCCAGGATTGGCAATGAATTAACTAGAACCGAAGAATCTATTGGCAGGATCCCTTCATTGCGCCGTCTCAGATTGTGACACTCTTCACAGACACCTCAGGGCTCGGATGGGAGCACACCTCGGCAGGTGTCCGTCTCTAGAACCTGTGGACAGCCCAAGATACTCATCTCCACATAAACATCCTGGAAATGAGAGCAGTTCTTTACGCCCTGCAGACCTTCCAGTCAGAGATTTCACCGGGTACCCTTCTGTTACAAGCAGACAATTCCGCGGTGATTTATTACCTCAGAAAACAAGGAGGCACCCATTCCTACCCACTTTGCAGGGATGCCATGAAGGTGTGGGATTGGGCTTTGCAGCATGGCGCAAACCTCATTGCTGGTCATGTCCCAGGAGTGGACGTCATCGAAGACGGCCTGAGCCGCTCTCAGGCCAGCGTCCACGAGTGGGAACTATTTCAAGAGGTAGTAGAGGATCTGTTTCACAGATGTGGTACACCAGAGTTGGACCGTTTCGTGTCCCCATCCACTGCAAAACTGCCCAATTTTTGCTTGCTAGATCCAGGGACTAGTGTTTCCTGGCGAGACGCAGTGTCCCTGTCCTGGGCAAGCACATTCCTTTATGCCTTTCCATTGATCCAGAGGGCTCTTCTGAAACTTCGCAGAGAGCCAGCGGCAGCTGATACTCGCCAGCGCCATTTTCCCAGCCAGCCAGATGGGGTTCCTCTACCACACCAGCTATCCGGGAACCTCCCGTGCCTCTGCCAATCAGCTCTCACTTGTCTCAGGAGGAGGCTCCTTGCTCCATCGGACCGCCGTTGTTGAGCCTGCATGGCTCCTAGAGACATAGCCATTTTGCGACACAGGGGTCTCGCAGGGAGGTAGCTGATGTCCTGGTGGCTGCAGAAAACTGGCTACTCATGCCACTTCGCCATGAATGTGGTGCTTTTCTAGGAGACATGGATGATTTCATCCACACTTACTGGCAGGTTCTTTGCGCTTTAAATCTTGCCGGAAGGTCTTCAGGCTGGCTCCTCCCACCCAACCGGGTGGTAAAACTCTCGGCTCCGCCCCATGACACCAGATCTTCCTCAGGGCTTGGAAGCCCAGGTTCCCTTCTTTGCGCTCTGCGTTTTAGGCCTGGATCCTAACTCGTCGGTTAATCTGAAACGCATACATAAATTTACTAGACTTGGGTCTTTTTCTTCCTTCGCGGCTGCGATGGACACATCGACTCCCGGAGTGCCCTTGTGGGCAGAAGATGTCTTGAACCAATCTGCACTCCACGTGCGTTTACTGCCTTGAGCTCGATCACGATCCGCAGGTCTGCGAATTATGCAAGTCCTTCTCTGTCAACGTTCTTGAAGACCGTGCTGCCAGACTTCAACTTGGGCGCCCCGAGAGACATATTCCTCCGGTAAAGTTAAAGGAGGCCCGTTGGGCGGTGTCCGGCAGTGGGCTCGGCTGAGCTACTTGAGCAAATGACTACCCTCGAGGAAGAGACGGCCCAGGCAGCATCTTCTTCCTCGGTCGCAGCATTTATCCCGCTCTCCTTGGGCTCCTCCTACTTGGCTTCATTCAAGGAGCTTTGTCAGTCACTCTCAACTAAGGGGCCATCGGGACATTCCTCTTGGTCCAAGAAAAAGGACTCAAAGGGTAAGTCCCACCGTCGATGTTCGTGGGAGCGGGAGAGGTCCCCTTCCCCGGATAGTCTACACTCAACTCCGGTTGAGGTTGTGGCTAAGGCAGCTTGCTTCACGGTGTCCCCGTCAGGTCAGCCGTCCGAGACACCTGTCGATGCAGTCAAGATTTTTCTTGACCCGTAGGACGGGCTGTCAGCTGGAGAAGCCAACAACCCTACTTCACTGGTTCCCCCGGTGGAAACCAAGGAGTTGCCTGTACCTACTGTGCTGGAGTCCCAGGTTAAGGTTCCAGAGCTGGGGAGGCAGGTTTCCCCCTCCTTCCAGACCCACCTCGGAAACACCCGAAGGTCTCTGTCTTGGACCTCTTCTTGGTCAGCAGTCCCATCTGTCGTCGGTCTCGGCATTGAGGAAGTGGCGGTAGCCGTTCATCTCGCTGTCATCGTCCTCCTTGGAGGATGAGGCTCCGGCGCAAGTTGCGTCTGCTTTATGAGGATCTGACGTGGCAGCAGTTCCTTTTGACCGGGAACAAGCAGACTCTGTCGCCTTCACCGGCCATTAAGTGGCTGTCACCTGAGTGGCCGAAACAACCCCTCGTTGTCATTGAGGAGCCGAAGCCGGTGCCGGTTGTTCAGCCGGAACCAGCTGCACCACCCATTGTGGTGGAATCCCCGCCTCCACAACCAAAAACTGGGGCTCCGACCAAGGATTCTCGGTTGTGTCAGGGGTTGCCCCATCGGTTGTCTGTCACCTTCACTCCCGATCGTTCTCGGCAGGTGGAGGGTGACTCAGGCCCTCAGCAGCTGTTTGCAGACTCCTCGGAGTCTGACGATGACTCTTCCCTGTTCTCCAGGCCTCTCGACCTGGAGTCCACTGGGGGACAGTCGGTGGACAAGAGCCTATCCTCATTCATGGGATTGCTTCGGCTCATCTCAGAATCTACTGGGATGAAGCTCGAACTCGTGTCAAAGCAGGCCAAGTATCCCCTCACGGAGATACTGGACCGAGGGGATTCTCCTTCGGAGGCCTTTCCTGTGGCCGAAGCCATTGTAGGCCCGGCCCTGGAGCTATGGCAGTGGCCAGCTTTGTGTCCAGCTTCCTCGGCCAGGATGGCCAGGAAGTATGTCGTTCCCACCGGCTCACTCTCCGGATTCTCTGAGCACCCCTCTGCAGAGGGGTTGGTGTCTTGACAGTGTCTTCCGGCGCTCCGGAAACACTCAGGACGTGGACAAGCCACCCGATAGAGTCCAAGAAACTGGACTACTCCGGGCGTAAAGTCTACGCTGCGTCGTCCTTAGGCCTTCGTCAGGCCAGTTCGGCTGTACTGATGGTACACTTTTCCCACGCCCTTTTGGGCTCCCTGGATGAGGTGATTCCTCATCTCCTGGCTGACCGCCATACCACGGTCAAGCAGGTGCGGGATCAGGGAAGGGCGGTGGCAAAGCAACAGCTCCAAACTGCTCTTGACATTGGAGACTCTTGTGCCCGGTCAGTAGCAGCTGCAGTGGCCATGTGCCGCCCTTTCTGGGTACCGACTTCTTTGGTCCCGGGGTGGAGGGTCATCTCCAACGGATCAAGAAGTCCAATGCCACCTTGGACTCTGTCACGACTGCCCAGAAGGACAAAGGCCACCAGCAGCAGCGTAAGCCCTTTTGGCCTTCTGCCCCTGCGACACGTCCGGCCCAGCAACACCAGCATCAGGGCCAGCAGGCTCGCACTTGGCACCCCAATGCCAAGCCTGCAGCTTCCTCCAGCAGGAAGCCGGGAGGAAAAGGCCCAGGAGGTCCCTCTGCCGGTCCTTCCTCCAAGCCTGCCCAGTGGCGGGTTGAGGGGTGTCGCCCCCAGCCTCGTTACTCCGCCCTGGGTTCCCCCCGTGGGGGGATGGCTCCACCACTTCCTTTCCGCCTGGTCCGCTATCACTGCAGATCACTTGGTGTTGGAAGTGGTAGGGAAGGGTCTGCCTCTGGAATTTGAGCAGGCCCCACCCTATCGAGCAGTTGCCCCACGGAGGGCTATGGGGTTCGCAGCCTCTCTGTCAGCTCTTCGAGCCGATATTGCTGTGCTCCTCCAAAAGGAGGTGATCAGGGAGGTGGTGGATCCTCCACCACACTCATGGTTTGTGTTCAGGTATTTCCTGGTCCCGAAACGGACGTCTAGACCTACACGACCTGAACAAGTTCCTAAGGTCTCAAACCTTCAGAATGGTCACTGTGGCACAGATCATTCCATTCTTGGAACGAGGCATGTGGTTCAGTTCTCTGGACCTCCAGGACGCGTTCTTTCACGTCCCAATCCGTCCGTCCCATCAGCGATTCCTCCGCTTCAGGCGGTGGGGTCCTTCTGATTCAGGCCATGCCCTGGCCTCTGTCCAGTTCCAGGTCTTCACCAAATGCATGGCAGTGGTGGCCAGGCATTCCTGCGACACCGAGGGTCGGGTACCCTTACCTGGGCGACTGGCTGATTAACCCCCCTCCAGACCCGGTGGAGTGGCCAGGATCCTGGCCCTCGAGGTCTGCTCTCAGATTGGTCTCCTCATCAACGAGGCCAAGTCGGAACTCGTGCCAACGCAGGTGTTTCAATTCATCATGGCAGAGCTCGACTGTCTTCGAGCCAGAGGACGGCTCCCATTGGACAGGGCCGAGGTTCTTTCCTCCTTTGCTCAGTCATTTCTGGTTGGGCAGTTGTGCCCTGTCCGGGACTTCCTGGGCCTCATGGCGGCCTGCACCAGCGTGGTCCATTGGGCCTGTTGGCACATGCGTCCCGTACAATGGGGACTGGCCTGCCAATGGTCACAGCGCTCCGGTCCTCTGGACCAGCCAGTGGCGGTGACCCAGGAGATGTGGAACGCTCACCAGTGGTGGATCGTTCCAGCTCATCTGCAGGAGGGCATCCCCGTTTGTCCGCCCCGAGCAGACGGTCAGTCTAACGACCGCGCCTCTGATGAGTTTGGGTGCCCATCTGGGGGAGCACACAGTGTATGGCCTCTGGTCCCCTCAGGAGTCTTGATGCCACATCAGCCTGCTGGAGCTTCGAGCGGTCCGACTAGTCCTCACCCCCTTCGCTCCGTTTGTACAGGGTCAAGTGGTCCAGGTCCAGATGGACAATAATACGACCATGTTCTACCTAAACTGCCAGGGCGGGATGCGCTCCTTGCCCCTGTGCAAGGAAGCTCTCCGCACTAGGTTCCTCATGAGCAGACTGGAGGCAGATAATCTAGCCATTCATGTGGCAGGAGCCTCCAACAGTCTGGCCGATGCCCTAAGCCGGATAGGTGCTACATCTCACGAGTGGTCTCTCCTGCCGGAGGTAGTACATGATCTGTCCTCCCACTGGGGCACACCTCAGGTGGACCTGTTTGCCTCCTGGGAGAATGCGAAGCTGAGGCTGTTTCATGCCCTCCCCCCTCAGCAGGGCTCGCTGCAGGGGGATGCCTTCTCCCGAGGCCGTGGACCTCGGGCCTCTTCTACACCTTTCCCCCCATTTCCCATTATCCACAAGGCGCTTCTCAAGGCGGGGAGGGACAAGGCACAGGTGATTCTGGCAGCCCCAGACTGGCCCTGCCAGTTCTGGTATCCAGATCTCCTCAGCCTCAGCTCCAGGCTTCCAGCCCGCCCGGATCTGATCTCTGTCAACCAGGGGAAGGTTCTCCACCGGGATCTTCAATCCCTGCACCTGACGGCCTGGTTCCTGAGCGGCTAGAGTTCCAGGCCTTGGGTCTTTCCGACAAGGTCCTCAACATTGTTGAGGCATCCAGTAAGTCGACCCAGAAAATGCTAAGCTTTCAAATGGAAGGAATTCTCCATTTAGTGTCAGCATAAAAGGGATGGACCCTTCCTCCTGTTCCTTGGCCAGCATTTTGGGCTGACCTGTGGTCCCTTTCCAGCCTACGGCGGTTGTGACCCTTAAAGTGCACCTGGCAGCCATCTCTGCTTGGTGCGGGCGAGAAACTGTTGGTGGCACGAAGGTGGTTGGGGCTTTTCAAGGCCTTGATCACATATCCCTCGGTACGAGAACCTCCACTTTGTGGGATCTACTGCTGGTATTGGTTAGCTCATGGGCAAGCCATTCGAACCGATGCACAGGTCGTGATATCTCTCACCTGTAGTGGAAGACCGCCTTCTTGGTGGCTATCCGTCAGCCAGAAGGATGGAAGAGCTCCAGGCGCTTTCCATGAGTCTCTTATCTGGTCTTCCACAGGGCAAGGTTGTCCTGTGCCCCACCAATTCTTTCCGACAGTGGTGTGAGGTTTCTGTAAACAGGTGTTGACTCTGGTGGTGTTCTACCCCAGTCACACCTCGGAGGCCGAATATAGGCTCCGTACTTTGGACCCTAGAAGAGCGCTCTCTTATTACAAGGAGTGGACTGTTGAAGTTCGGGAGGGGTTTGCCAGCTGTTTGTCACCTACGCTGAAGCCGCACCTGGCAGACCTGCAGCCAAGCGGACGATAAGCAGGTGGGTCACCTCCTGCATAGATCTCTGCTATAGGTTGGCGGGCATGGAGCCTCACAGAGGGATGAGCTCATTCTACCCGCCATACCGCTGCTTAGGTGGCTGCTTCCAGGGATGTCCCTATCCAGGAAATCTGTAGGGTTGCTACCTAGAAGTCGGCACACACCTTCATTACCCACTACCACATCGACCTTGAGTCACGCCGGGATGCTGGTTTTGGGACCTCTGTTTTCCAGTCCTTATTTCCCTAGTAGGGGGTGTGCGCCTTGCCTCCCTCCCTCCCAGACAACTGCTAGGTGTGTGGATTGTAGTAAGTGTGGATTGAACAACATATTCATGTCCCTAGAAATACAGGTTACTCACCTGTAACAGGAGTTCTAGGAATGGTATATGTTGTTCACCCACACAACCCACCTGACCTCCCCGGCTTCGCACAACCTGGCTTCCAGTGGGCTAGATCTGGCGTCATGGGGTGGAGCTGAGAGTTTTACCACCCGGGTGGGTGGGAGGAGCCAGCTTGGAGACCTTCCGCCAAGATGGAAAGCGGCAAGGAACCTGCCAGTAGGTGTGGATGAACAAAATATACCATTCCTAGAACTCCTGTTACAGGTGAGTAACCTGCATTTCAAACATGAAGTCTTGCTGTATTCTGACTTATGCAGTTAGGTCCTGCCTTTCAACTGCCCTGGAGAACAGAGAGTTAAACTTTCCATGGCCAGCATGGAATGTTCACCGCGAGCTCGGTTGAAGCCCCTGTCTGCTGTTTTTTAAACTCCAACCATCAGATTCTTTACCCCGCCTCACTGAACAGTCGCTCCGGAGGTTTCTCCTTTGCTCGGTTAAAAAAAAGTCGGTTAAAGTGTCGTTTTTTTCGCTCGGTTTCTGCCGAATTGCTGCTACCCATCTGTCGGTTTAAGTCTCTGTCTGTGGTACTGTGAGTACTAGATAGGTTTTCTATATAGTTTCTGTGTGGAACTTGTAAACTGTGGATCGGCTCAGCTGAACTGATCAGTTTCAGGTAAAAAAGTTTGTGCATTTACTTAGTGTGGTAACCGGTCCATATTGGTTCTTTAAAAAAAAAAAAAAAAAAAAAAAAAAAAAATTTACGTCGTCCCCCCCCAGACCCGTGACACTGTCAGGAACTGGTAGTCTTGCCTGGCAGACTTCGGAAAAAAAGGTAAGTTTTGGTTAGGATTGGCCATGTCTGAGAAACCCCAGGAAAAAAACGGGCCCACTGGGTTTCAACACTGCAGTGTGTGGGGAAGTCTTTGCTAAGGCTGATCCCCACACCACCTGTGTTTAGTGTCTGAGGGTTGACCACCTTGATTCAGACTGCCAAATTTGTAAGAATTTTCTCAAATCTACCTTGGAAGAGAGATTAGGTAGACTGAGGGAGAAGTTCGCTGACCCGGATGGCCAGTCCGGTTCGGTTCCGACCGAACCAGGAGGAGTGCCCTCGACCAGGGTGATGCTTCTTCGGGCAAAAGGAGAGGTGATTCTGAGGAGTCTGTTCCGGTAAAAAGAAAAAGATAAATCGTCCGGTTCGGACCCAGAAATTCATACTCTGACCGTCGATGAGATAGCCAAGGTGATAAGAATAGTGCAGTCGCTTACTTCGGTTCCGGCTGAACCGGCACCATCTGGCAGTGGTTCGCTTCGGTCGGTTCCCCCGGTTCCGGATTACACCTTGGAAGAATTTTATGAACCGGATGAGGAGGAGGGAGAGTATGAGGATGATGGTGATTATGAAAATCTGGATGTGCCTATTGACCCTGACGTCTCCCCAGACAGACCTTCAGGTGTTTCTCCTCCTAGGCTTACTGAGTCCCCTTCTCACTTTGTTTTACAAAAAAAGTGGCTGAAACCCTCCAGCATCCTATGGAAGAAGCAGTAGAGGATCAGGAGGAGCCTGATTTTGTTGAAATGATGGACATCCCAGAGTCCAGGAGACTGTCTATTCCCCTCCACAAATCCTTTGGGAAACAGACACACAAAATTCTTAAGTCTCCTAATTCTGTACCTCCTGTGGACAGACGAATGGACAAGAGGTGTACTCTTTCAGGCTCAGACATGGAGTTCCTTTCCCAGCAATGCAGCCGAGTTGGGGTAGTGCAAGCTGCTGCCTGTGATGAGGCAAATATCCCCTTGGCATCACATCCCCCAGATAAGGACTCCGAGAGGATTGATACCATGGCAAAGAAACAGTACATGGCAGCATCTTTGGGACTCAGGCAGGCTAACTATATGGCCTACACAGATGAGATACCAGAAGTCCAGGTGGGACACTGTGCTGGCTCTGGCTAAACAGGCCCCTGACCAGCTTGCCAAGGAGCTGGAGCAGGTGGCTGCAGATGGGATTGAGGCATCCAAAGTGCAATTTCATGCTGCTGTGGACTCCCAATGATGTTTCATCAAGAGTCATGGCTACATCTGTGGCTCTTCGGAGGATGGCTTGGCTCAGATGTACTAGCCTATCACAGGATACCCAGGCAAAGGCCATGGATTTCCCCGTTATTGGTAATTCTCTTTTTGGGGAGCAGACAGAGAACTACATCAAAAAGATGGACGAGTACAGGAGCACTTACAGGAGTGCTCAGGCCAAAGAAAGGCAAGCTACTTCTCAAAGGCAGCAGTCCAGGAGCAGGGGCAGGCCTTTCCAAAGGCCTTTTTAGCAAGCTCAGGCCTCCTCCTCCTCCTCTTATTCTCAGAGGGGGTTCTTTGGAGGGAGAGGCAGATGGGGGATGAGCAGGCCTGCATCCACCCCTCAGCCTAAAGCCCCTGCCAAGCAGACACCCTAATACCAGTAGAGGGCAGGCTGGCTTACTTTGTCCAGGACTGGAAGTCTCTGACATAAGACAAGTGGGTCCTGGAAGTAGTAAGCCAAGGACTGGTTCTCCGCTTCAAAAAAATTTCCCAAGATGAGAACCAGATCCTTTCCACCTGCAAATCCATCCGAGACTCTTGCCTTAGAGGCAGATGTTTCTTCCCTCCTAGCTCTCAGAGCTATAGAGAGGGTTCCCACCCTACACAAGGGCAAAGGATTGTACTCCAGGTACTTCTTAACCCCCAGAAAGACAGGAGAATGGCGGCCCATCCTGGACCTAAGATATCTGAACAAACACCTTTTAAAACCAAAGTTCAAAATGGTGACTCTGGGAACAATCCTTCCCTCTCTAAGGCCTAGGGACTGGCTAGCCTCCCTGGACCTCAAAGATGCCTATTTTCAGATTCCCATCAGGTGCTCCCACAGAAAGTACCTCAGGTTCGAGTTACCCTCAGGCTACTATCAATTCAGAGCAATGCCCTGTGGCCTAACATCAGCCCCAAGGGTTTTCACAAAGTGCCTGGCAGTAGTGGTTGCTTTCCTAAGGAGAAAAAAGATCTCCATCTTCCCATACTTGGACAACTGGCTCATAGTAGGTCACTCTCCAGACCAAGTCAAGTCACATTTGCAAATAACTCAGCAAGTGCTCACTTCCTTAGGATTCCTTCTCAACCTTCGAGAGTCAGTTCTCGAACCAGTACAGCTCCTCACCTTCATAGAGGCAGAGCTGGATACGATAAGGGCAAGAGCCTTCCTTCCCCTGGACAGGGCAGTGACCCTTATGGAACTGGCCTCTTCATTCTCCCTACATTTGTCTCGACCAGCAAGGCATTTCCTTCAGCTTCTGGGCCACATGGCAGCTTCCACAGCAGTGGTCCAGGGAGCAAGATCCCAGATGAGGGACATTCAGTTCCACTTAAAAGCCTTCTGGTCCCAAAGAAAGGATTCCCTTACCAAACTAGTCCCAGTGACTCAACCCTGATCCAGGCCTTGCAGTGGTGGCAGGATCAGGACAATTTAAGACAAGAAGTTCCTTTGGTCACTCAGTCTCATTCAGTGATTCTCACCACAGATGCTTCCCTGCTGGGCTGGGGAGCCCATCTGGGGGATCTTACCACCCAAGGGCTGTGGTCACCTCAGGAATCTCTGCTTCACATCAATCTCTTGGAACTCAGAGCAGTGTTTCTGGCACAGCAGGCCTTTTCCAAATCTGTACAGAACAGGGTGGTCCAGGTGAGAACAGACACCACCACCATGTGGTACATCAACAAGCAGGGAGGCACTTGGTCTACGGCCTTGTGCACAGAAGCAATGAA
This sequence comes from Neoceratodus forsteri, assembly GCA_016271365.2. Lineage (NCBI taxonomy): Eukaryota > Metazoa > Chordata > Ceratodontiformes > Ceratodontidae > Neoceratodus > Neoceratodus forsteri. The sequence goes on from JADMNL010000033.1 coordinate 45,232,694, forward strand.
GTTGTGGTCCCTGGCCTATTCCCTGCAAACCTCTCTGACAGCAGCTCACCTCCCAGGGGAAGGACAATGTCCTAGCAGATGCTCTGAGCAGAATATCCCAGGGCCATCACGAATGGACCCTAGATCTCCTAGTTTTGAAAGTGATTTTCAAGAGATGGGACACTCCACAGTTAGATCTTTTTGCAGCCCCACGCAATCACTAACTTTCTCTCTTTTGTTGCAGACCCCCAGTCTTGGGCTTAGTACCCCTGGATGCTCTGATCCTGAATTGGGAAGGGAAATTTCTGTATGCTTTTAGCCCCTTTCCTCTCCTGTTCAGAGTGTTAGTCAAGATAAGGTCACAACCATGCAAAGTGATTCTGATTGTTCCAGATTGGGTCAGACAGCCCTGGTACCCCCTGTTGCTGTCCTTAGCAGTCCACCTTCCCCTGTCTCTTCCTAGGAATTACAAACTGTTGACGTCCTCTCAGGAGGATTTGGTACCCGAACCTCCGGTCTGTCAATCTCAAGGCATGGATTTTGAAGAGTTAGTTTGCTGACTTGCATCTTTCCCAAGGGGTTCTGGATATCCTTAAGGCTTCTCGAAAGCCTTCCACCAGAAAGACTTACAATTCCAAATGGAAAAGGTTCACTGTTTGGTGTTCTAAGAAGAATATTTCTCCAGATTCTGCCAGGTTGGCTACGGTTCTGGACTATGTGGTCCATCTCAGTGGCCTAGACCTTAGGCCAGCTACACTTAGTGCATTTGGCAGCTGTTTCTGCTTTCCTGTCAGTAGGCAAGCCTTCCCCTTTGTCAGCCCATCTTGTGTTTTTGTAAGTTCTTCAAGGGATTGCTGCACACCAATCCCACCTTTAGGGACCCTGCTCGGGACCTTAATGTTTGCATTACTCAGCTTATGGAACCCCCCTTTGAGCCTTTGTCCTCTGCAGAGCTTAAGTACTTGACCTGGAAAACTGTGTTTTTGGTGGCCATTAACCTCTGCCAAGCGTATCAATGAATTGCAAGCCCTGTCAGTGGAACTTGATTTCATCTCTTTCCAAAGAGATAAAGTGGTCCTAAGAACTAACAGGAAGTTTTTGAGTAAAGTGGTTTCAGATTTCCACCTCAACCAGTCTGTGTCTCCCGGTTTTCTTCACTGACCATTCCTCCTTTGGAGAGTGGAGGCTGCACAGCTTAGATGTTAAAAGGGCCCTCAGCTACTACATAGAGCGCACCCAGGGTCACAGGTTTGAGTCCCTCCAGTTGTTCCTCACGTATGGAGAGGTTGGTAAGGGCAAACCTGCCACTAAGAGATCTATTGCCAGGTGGATTGTTTCTTGTATACAATTCTGCTATGAAAAACTGGGTAGAACTCCACCCTCAGGCCTGAGGGCTCGCTCTACTAGAGGTACAGCTGCTTCCCTGGCTGCTGCCAGGGATATTCCTATCTTAGAAATACGTCAAGCAGCCACCTGGAAAACAGTCCATACATTCACCAAGCATTACTCTCTGGATATCCAGGCTAGGAGTGATGCTTGGTTTGGCACAGCAGTACTTTAGAGCCTGTTTCCAGAGTAGGTTCTGTCCCTCCTCCATGGAGGTACTGCTTGGTAGTCTGCATATGTCAGAATACAGCAAGACTTCATGTTTGAAGAAAAATTACTCACCTTAGTAATGTTGTTTTCTAATTGAGTCTTGCTGTATTCTATCTCCAGAACCTAGTTTTTGGGATGTGGCGGGCAGGAGCAGTGTTGGCACCCTAGGGGTGTCCCTTTTTCACCCTCCTTTATTTTGGGTGAGTGTTGTTTTGGGTTTCCTGACTTGAATCTTTGCTTGAAACCAAAAAAACTCTTTTATACAGATATAGTTGCCAGTTGGCTAGTTTTGAGTTTGTTTCCACACAGAACTTCTAGTGAGTATTGCTCGTAAAGATCTGGCAGTTGGAGTTTAAACAGCAGCAGACGGGCTTCAACTGAGCTCGAGGTGAACATTCTATGCTGGCCATGGAAAGTTCAACTTTGTTCTCCAGGGCAATTGAAAGGCAGGACCTAACTGCATATGTCAGAATACAGCAAGACTTCATGTTTGAAATACAGGTTACTCACCTACTAAGGTGAGTAATTTTTTTATTTTTGCCTATGGGCTCAAGCGCGGGGGGTTTTACCTCTAGACTGTCCAGAAAAGTCGGTCTTGGACTACCTCCTGTCTCTAAGACAGGCTTGGCCTCCTCGATCAAAGTACACCTCTGTGCTATATCTGCCTATCATTTTCCAATAGGCCAACACACCATATCCCAGTTGGACACGGCACGAGCCTTCCTGAGAGGTATTCTCCACCTTAGATCTCCGGTTAAGGATCCAGTTCCGCCATGGGATCTTCCATTTGTCCTGGAACAGCTCACGCTGCCACCCTTTGAACCAGCTGTGGATTGCGAGCTACGTCTTCTCACTTGGAAGATGTTTTTAGTTGCCGTTACTTCGGCCAGAAGTGTGCAAAGAGCCTTATTTGGCTTTTCACCAAGACGGTATCCCTATGGACTAATCCCAAATTTCTGCCTAAGGTGGTCTCAGTTCTCACCCTTAATCAGGACATCAATCTACCAGTGTACTTTCCCAACTATTCGAATCGAGGAGAGGCCCTGTTGCACACCTAGATGTGCATAGGTGTCTCCGATACTACCTGACCAGAACCAAACACCACCGAAAATCGGACCAGCTTTTTGTCTCCTTTACCCACAGGATGATGGGAGCTCCTGTTTCCAAACAGTTGCTGTCGAGGTGGCTCATTCAGTGTATCACGTTCTGTTACCAGAAGCGCAACAAACCCTTACCGGGTGCGGTTAAGGGTCATTCCACAAGTGGGGTGGCTTCCTCCTTTGCGGTCCTTAAGAATGTGTCCACCTCAGCCATCTGCACTGCAGCTACTTGGAGTTCTGTGCACACTTTCATCAGGCATTATAGCCTGGATATTGCATCGAGGCGAAGAGTAGGTTTTGGTCTAGCAGTCCTTCAAGGACTTCTGTCCTGGGCTTTGGTTTCATTAAGGATTTCTACCTTCACTCCTCCCAGTGGTGTGGGATTTCCATTATTGCTTGGGAATCGGTCTTAATGGTGTAACCTGCTGCAAGAGCTGTTTCTCGAAGTAAGATAGTACAGTTACGCAAGAACTTACTGTAACAGGAGATCTTCGAGAACAGCTCTTGCAGAAGGTACTTTCCCTCCCACCATCCCAGCTGGAGGTAGATTCTAGTGTCAAATCCTTCTCCTAGGATCAGGTGTCTCAGCATTTCTCTGACTGCCATTTGACGGTGGATCCTCAGTCTCCTCTTCTGATGTCATCCAGTGGCTGAGAGTTTCCGGGAGGACTGGGGATTCTGGGGGACTGCCCCCTTATGTACTGTGCCTGCCGTTGGGGGCGGACCCCGCTGAATACTGCTAACTAGAAAATTTCTGTGGGGTCCCGGCGCCTGCCGGCTTCAGTCCTAATGGTGTAACCTGCTCCAAGAGCTGTTCTCGAAGATGATCTGATCTTCTTGAGACACAGCTCTGCAACAGAATACACCGATAGAACTAAAGCTTCGACGGCGTCAAGTTTCCGAAATCTAGCTAACGAGTCTTAAATGGGACCGCCTCCGTCGGTCCGCCCGACGTCAGGCGTGGTACATAAGGAGGCAGTCCATCAGAATCCCCAGTTCTAGGGACATGGATATGTTGTTCATCCACACTCATTGGCAGGTATCCTTGCTGCTTTAAATCTTGCGGAAGGTCTTCAAAACTGCTCCTCCCACCCACCGGGTGGTATAACTCTCTGCTCGCCCCATGGCGCCAGATCTTCCTTACGGCTTGGAAGCTCAGGTTCCCTCCTTAACGCTCTGCGTTTGAGACTAGTTCTATTTCTCCGTTTGCGGTTTAAAATAAATTTTGCGAAAAGACTTCAGTCTTCTATCCCTCATGACTGCGATGGACAAATAGACTCCCGGTTTGGAGATGCCCATGCGGGCAGAAGATGTCTCGGATGGATCCACACTCCCGTGTGTCTACTGTAGGCCTTGAGCGCGACCCGCGGGCTTGCGACCTGTGCTCATCTTTCTCGGCCCTCGTCCTCGAAGACCGTGCTGCCCGGTGCAACTGGGCCGTCCAGCGTTCCCTCGGTGAAGTCCAAGAGGCCGGTTGGCGGTGTCATGACGAGGCGGGCCTGGTGGGATCAGCTCGGCGGATGGTCGCCCTCGAAGGAGGTGGGGCATGGGCCGTGTCTTCCTGGCATGGCATTTGTCCGCTCTCTCTGGGCTCTTCTTACCGGCTTCTTTTAAGGGCTTTGTCTGTCCCTCTCCACTAAAGGAGAGAGGGCCTACGTTTCTTGAGACCTTATTCTCGGTCCAAAAAGAGGACAAGTAGAATCCCTCCGTCGGCGCTCTTGGGGCCAGGAAGGTCCCTCTCCCGGGCGTCGACCGTCGGCTTCGGTCAGCCGCTCGGCTTGACCACTGGCCTCACGGTGTCCCGTCAGGTCAGTTGACGAGACTCCACCCGATGAAGTCGAGATTTTCTCGACCCATTAGACCGAGCTGTCACGCTAGCAGCCAAATTCCCTCTCGGGTCACGGGAGGAGTTGAGGATCGATGGGCTCGCCTGTGCCTCGGTTCCGGAGCCCTCGGATGCACCATCCGAGCGAAGAAGTGCGGTTCGGCCCGACACCTCCCGCACCGACCTCGGAAATTCCGTGAGTCTCGGTCTCGGACCTCTTCGCGGTCCAGCAGATCCCACCGTCATAGACGGTCTCGGCACCGCGGTAAGCGGCGTCGCCGCTCGGCCTCGTCCTCCTCCTCGGATGAGGGAGGCTTGGCGTAAGTCGTCGGCGGTGGGGACCTTATGTTGCAACAACTCCTCCTGGCGGGAGTAAGCCCGACCCGTCGCCTTCCCCAGCCATTAAGTGGCTGTCACGGGCCGGCCGACACAACCCTCGACTTATCCGAGGGCCTATACCCAGGCGGTTGTTGGCCAAAACCAGCTGCTCCACGATTCGGTGGAACCTCCGCCTCCACAGCCACCAATTGGGGCTCCGACCAAAGGATTCTCGGTCGGCTAAAGGTCTACCCATCGACTGTCAGTTACCCTCACTCTCGACCAAGCCTCGGCAGGTGAAGGTGGCTCAGGCCAGAGGCAGCTCTTCGAGGACTCTTCCGAGTCCGAAGATGATTCCTCCTTTTTCTCCAAGCGACTGGACTTGGGTCTTCAGGAGGTCAGTCAATGGGCGATAGCCCGTCGTCCTTCCTAGGACTACTTGGCTCATCTCGGAGTCCACGGGATGGAGCTCGAACCCGTTCCAAGCGGGCCGGTATCCCCTCAGGAGATTCTGGACGAAGTTCTCCAGCGGAGGCCTTTCTGTGGCGAGGCCATAGTGGAGTCGGCACTGGAGCTTTAGCGCGCCCTGCTTCCTGCCCTCGCCTTCGGCCAGGATGGCCAGGAAGTATCACGGTCCCTACCCGGTTCCTTGTCCGGTTTGGAACACCCCTCTGCTGAGGGTTGGTTACCGACAGCGTTTTCCGGCGCCGGCTAGCGCCAGGGATGTGGACAAACCTCCTGACAAGGTCCAAGAGTGGACTATGTCGGGGCGAAAAGTCTAAGCTGCGTCCTCTCTAGAGCCTTCGTCAGGCCAGCCGGCCGTCCCTCCCAGCACATTTTTTCTCATGCCCTGTTGGGCTCCTGGATGAGGTCATCCCTCATCTTCCTGCCGATCTGCAGACTACGGTTAAGCAGGTGCGGGACCAGGGCAGTGGCCAAACAGCAGCTCCAGACTGCTTTGGATATAGGGGACTCATGTGCCAGATCGGTGGCGGCCGCGGTGGCTATCGTGGCGGGCTTGGCTGAGGATATCCACCTTTGCCGGATACCCAGCACAATTGGCGGATGTTCCTTTTTGGGACTGACCTCTTGACCCTGGGGTGGAAGGTCACCTGCAGAGGATCGAAGTCCAATGCTACCTTGGACTCGGTCTCTTCGCTCAGAAGGACAGAGCCGCCAAACCACAGCCTGCAGCCCTTTAGTCCTTCTGTGCCCCGGCGCGCCCGGCCCAGCAACGTCAGGGCCAGCAGGCTCGGCCTTGGCATCCCAAACCCAAGCCGCCGGCTTCCTCTAACAGGAGGCAGGGAGGAAAAGGCCCAGGAGGTCCCTCGGCCGGTCCCTCCTCCAAGCCTGCCCAGTGACGGGCTGAGGGGTGTCGCCCCCATTCCCGTCACCTTACCCCTGGGTCCCCCCGTGGGGGGACGGCTCCGGCACTTCCGTTCCGCCTGGTCCGCTGTTTCCACGAACAGGTGGATCTTGGAGGTGGTGGGAAGAGGCCTGCCGCTGGAATTCGAGCAGGCACCACCCTTCAGAGCCGTCGCCCCTCGGGGGGCTTCGGGATCCCCAGCCTCACTGGCGGCTCATCGAGCCGACATCGCTCTCCTCCTCCAGAAGGAGGTGATAAGAGAGGTGGTGGACCCTCCTTCAGACCCAGGGTTTGTGTCCAGGTACTTCCTGGTTCCGAAGCGGACGGGGGGCTGGCGCCCCATTCTCGACCTACACGACCTAAACAAGTTCCTAAGGTCTCGAACCTTCAGGATGGTCACTCTGGCTCAGATAATACCATCCTTGGAGCAGCGGCTGTGGTTCTGCTCTCTGGACTTGCAGGGCCGCGTTTTTCAGTCCCTATCCGTCCGTCTCACCAGAGAATTCCTTCGCTTCCGGAGGAAGGATCACTCGAGTTCAAGCCATGCCCTTGACTTGTCTCCAGCTCCCAGGGTCTTCACCAAATGCATAGCAGTGGTGACAGCATTCCCTGCGGCGCCGAGGTCGGGTGTACCCTTACCTGGGCGACTGGCTGATAGCAGCTCCCTCCAGGAAGGAGGCGGAGTGGTCAGAGATCTGGCCCTCCAGGTCTGCTCTCAACTGGGCCTCCTTATCAGCGAGGCCAAGCCAGAACTCGAGGCGAGCAGGTGATTCTATTCATCTGGGCTCGCTCGACTCTCTTGAGCCAGGCGGCGACTCCCGGCGGACAGGGCGAGTTCTTTCCTCCTTTGCCCGATCATTTCTGGTTGGGCAATTGCCCTGCCGGGACTTCCTGCGCCTCCCTGGGTCTCATGGCGGCCTGCAAGCGTGGTCCGTTGGGCCGCTGGAACACTCGTCCCTTCAGTGAGGACTGGCCAGCCAGTGGTCTGGCGCTGCGATCCTTTGGACCAGCTTGACCGGTGACACAATGGGATCTGGGCAGCTCTCCAGTGGTGGACGTTCCAGATCATTTGCAGGAGGGCATCCGTTCGTCCGCCCGAGCCGGCGGTCTCTCTATCGACCGATGCCTCTCTGATGGGTTGGGGTGCCCATCTGGGGAACACGGGCTCATGGCCTCTGGTCCCGCGGAGTCCGATGCCACATCAACCTGCTGGAGCTCGAGCGGTCCGCCTAGCTCTCACGCCTTTGCTCCGTTCCTCCGGGGTCAAGTGGTCCGGTCAGGCCGGACAATGCCACGACCATGTACTATCTAAACCGCCAGGGCGGGGCGCACTCCATGCTTCTATGCAAGGAAGCTCTCCGCATTTGGTCACTCAAATCGCAGCCTGGAGGCGGATCTCCTAGCCATTCACGTGGCAGGAGCCTCCAACACCCTGGCCCGATGCCTGGGCGGATAGGGGCTGCATCCCACGATTGGTCTCTCCTGCGGAGGTAGTACAGCATCTGTTCTCCCATTGGGGCACACCTCAGGTGGACCTGTTTGCCTCCAGGAGAGCGAAGCTGAGTCTGTTCCATGCCCCCCTCAGCAGGGCTCGCTGCAGGGGATGCCTTCGAGGCAGTGGACCCCGGGCCTCTTTCCGCCTTTCCCCATTTCCTTGATCCACAAGGTGCTTCTCAAAGCGAGGAGGGACAAGGCGCGGGTGATTCTGATAGCCCCAGACTGGCCTCGCCAGTTCTGGTACCAAGATCTCCTCAGTCTCAGCTCCAGGACTCCACGGCAGCTTCAGCTCGCCCGGACCTGCTCTCAGTCAATCAGGGAAGGTGTTCCATCGGACCTTCAATCCTGCACCTGGACGGCCTGGTTCCTGGCGGCTAGGTTCCAGGCCTTGGGTCTTTCCGACAAGGTCCTCAATGTAGTTGAGGCGTCCCGTGAGTCGACCAGAAAATGCTATGCCTTCAAATGGAAAGGTTTTCCATTTGGTGTCAGAACAAGGGCTTGGACCCTTCCTCCTGTTCCTTGGCAAGCATCTTGGACTATTTATGGTCCCTTTCTGAGTCAAGGGCTTAGGTCGGCGACCCTAGGGTGCACCTGGCAGCCATCTCTGCTTACCGAGGCGGGCCGGGAAGCAGTCGATGGCATGAGGAGAAGGTGGTCTGGCGCTTTTCAAGGCTTGATCACATTTCCCTCAGTCGGGAACCCCACCTCCGTGGGATCTACTGCTGGTACTGGCAAAGCTCATGGGCAAGCCATTCGAACCTATGCACAGGTGTGCTCTCTCACCTGTCGTGGAAGACCGCCTTCTTGGTGGCTATCACGTCAGCCAGAAGGATGGGAGAGCTCCAGGCGCTTTCCATCGAGTCTCCTTACCTGGTCTTCCACAGGGACAAGGTTGTCCTGCGCCCCCGAAATTCCTTCCGAAGGTGGTGTCGGAGTTTCACCTTAACCAGGTGTTGACTCTGCGGTGTTCTACCCCAATCACACCTCGGAGGCCGAATATAGGCTCCATACTCTGGACCCTAGAAGGCGCTCGCTTATTATAAGGAGCGCACGGCTGAAATTCGGGAGAGTTCGCCAGCTGTTTGTCACCTACGCTGAAGCCCATCTGGCAGACCTGCAGCCAAGCGGACGATAAGCAGGTGGGTAACCTCCTGCATAGATCTCTGCTATAAGTTGGCGGGCAGGAGGCCTCCCAGAGGATAAGAGCTCATTCTACCCGCCATACTGCTGCAGCAGTGGCTGCTTCCAGGGCGTCCCTATCAGGAAATCTGCAGGGCTGCTACCTGGAAGTCAGCAAACACCTTCATTACCCATTACCACATCGAGCCTTGAGTCACGCGGGATGCTGGTTTTGGGGCTTGAGTTCTCAGTCTCTCTTTCCCAAGTAAGTATTGGGGTGTCGTCTTGCCTCCCTCCTCCCGGAGAACTGCAAGGAGTCTGCCAATGAGTGTGGATGAACAACATATCCATGTCCCTAGAATACAGGTTACTCACCTGTAACAGGAGTTCTAGGAATGGTATATGTTGTTCATCTACATTTCCAACCTCGGCTCGATGCACAACCTGAGCTTCCAGCGGGCCAGATCTAGCGTCATGGGGCGGAGCCGAGAGTTATACCACCCGAGTGGGTGGGAGGAGCAAGCTTAAAGACCTTCCGGCAAGATTTAAAGCGGCAAGGATACCTGCCAATGAGTGTGGATGAACAACATATACCATTCCTAGAACTCCTGTTACAGGTGAGTAACCTGTATTTCTTTCCCGCCGTCGATTTGCATGTCTCGACCCTTTGGTCAATGTCTAGCGCGCGATGTTTGGTAAAGTTCTTTTTCCGTTTCTTCGTCAAGAAACTGGTTTTTCTTCAGTTGTCTGCCATCTGATGTCCACACCAACATCCGTGGAGGGCCATCCGTCTAAGTGTGCCTGTGGGAAGCAAATTCCCTTCAAAGATCCACACTCTGCCTGCGTGCGGTGCCTAGGCCCGGACCACGACACCCAGGCCTGCCCCTTTTGTCAAGGTTTCAACAGTTGGACCCGGATCCTTCGTCAGAAGGCCCTCCAAGCTTACCTTCTGGAAGAAAGATTGAAGGCCATGGAACCTGCCTCCAAGGGGGAATCTTCCGAAAAAGCCCGCAGGCACCTCGAAAAACATAGGGAGAGGGTGAGATCTAGATCCCCTTCTAGGGCCTCAGACTCCCGCAGCTCCGGCTCCCGGTCCGACCGCTCTCCATCCTGGGCCCGCTCTCAGCCTCCCCTGGTCGTGGTCAAGTCTTCTGCCAGTTCCTCTACACTGCAGTCTGTTAAGACCCACAGGCCTTCTTCTTCCTCGTCTAAGGCCTCGCCGAGGTCAGGGGACCACCATCACCACAAGTCCGTCTCCCACCACTTGGCCCCCGACGTCCAGTCGGTCTCCTTGCCTCCTCCCCCCCAACGGAAAATCAAGGAGCTGACCTCGCTTAAATGGACGTCGGACCAGACGTCGGCCCACCCGACGGCCAAGCACCACCGGTCCCGGGACCCGACGACAGCTAGACGCCTGTCGCGGTCAGAGCTCTCACCACCCGCGGACGCCCGGCGGGGACAGCGCCTGTTCCAGCAGTTGGAGGAACCCCAGCGCCACCTACTGACGTCGGCCAGGAGGCGCTTACGGAGGAGGAGTCTACCCAGCCCGAAGACCAGGCGGGCGAGCCCGGTCCTGTTGAGCCCCCGAGGGAACCCTCTCCTGAACCAGAGACCCCCCCCGGGGTGCCGACACCGGGACCCGATGACTGGCCACCGGTGCCCGGCCCGTCGTCGGGCGTGAATCTTGCTGAGGTGGAGGAGTTATTTACCTTTTGGTGGGACACCATTAAAAAGGACGTCTCCACAACCTCTCCTCTTCCTCCTCCACCTGTGACTCCACCGGCCCCAGCGCCCCCCACTCCATCTGGGGCAGCAGGCCGAGTACCTTCCCCCCAGGATCCTGCTCGATCTCCTAGGGGCGGACCATCGGATAAGAGGAAACCACAGTCTAGATCTTCTTCTGGGTCACCCAGCCCCAAGAGACCGAGAAGATGCCGCTACTCGGCCGACAGAGGAACTCCGGATCGGACTTCTCTGACAGATCCAGATCCCTTCTCCTGTCAGCGTCCCTCTCGGACCCGCGTAGCTCCGAGATGATAATCTCTCCGAGGCGATGGGTGTCCGGAGGAGGAGGCATATCCAGGAGGAACATGGGATGGGGCGCAGAAGACCTTGACCCGAGGGGCTCGCCTTTGCGTTATCTTTGGCAAAAGGACCCAAAGCCTGTGGTGGTACCACCCTTGGTGGACACCTTTGTGGACGTCACCAAGGCAGCGTGGAAGCGTCCACACTCACTCCCGGCGATGCCGAAGAAGGCTGACTGCCTGTACAAGGCCCCTAGGGAGGACCAGTACTTGGCATCTCATCCTCTGGCCGATTCCCTGGTCACCACAGCCTCACATGACTGGTCCCAAAGGCCATAACATCTGAGCACCCAGCCACACGGACTGGTCCAAACAATTGGAGGCTATGGTAGGCGTACGTACGCAGCTGCGACCTGCGCCATTAGGTCCCTCAATTATCTTACCCATATGGTGCAGTTTCAGAATGCCCTGTGGGAGCAGGGACAAGAGATGGCAGAAAAGCTGCCAGAAGGTGAGCAGAAGGAGGAGTTACTCCAGCTCTTCCGCATGGGTTCAGACGTGGGAACCCAGGTGCTTGAGCCGCGTATGACTCCACGGCCAGAGCGGCAGCCTCAGGCGTATGCCTCCGGAGACACTCATGGCTCCGTGTCTCCGGATTCACCCCGGACGTCCAGAAGAACATACTGGACACCTTTTACGACGAAGTTCTCTTTGGTGAACCCTCGGAGAAGGTTATCACCAAGCTTCAGGAGGCCGGGAAGGCCGTGAGATCTGTCCAGGCCATGTACAGATCCAGGCCCGGTTCCTTTCGTAGGAACCAGAGCCGTTTTCGCGGCTGGACCCAGAGGCAACAGTCTCGTTCCGGCCTGCAACAGAGGGGCTCCTTTCCTCGGAAAGCCCAGGGCAAGTTGTCCTCAGGCAGAGGCCAACGTCCCACCAAGTTGGCTCAACCTGCAGGATCCACAGCATGACTCCTTCCCGGCCCCCACCCCTCAGGATCAACGGGATACCAAGGTCGGGGGATTGCATTGCAGACCACCTGCCAGGGTGGCAGTCGATTACCACAGACAGGTGGGTACTCCAATTGGTCGAAAAAGGCCACTTTATAGAGTTCACAGACAAGCCACCTACAAGGCCTCCTTTGCACTCCCGCTATTCGGGTCAGCACAGGTTGCTCATCAGGCAAGAGGTACTCACTCCTGCACAAAGAAGCCATGGAGTATGTCCCGGGGAACCAGAGAGGAACAGGTTACTATTCCCACTTCTTCCTGGTTCCAAAGAAAACAGGGGACCTCCGTCCAATCTTGGACCTCAGCGACCTCAACATGTCGGTCGCTTACAAAAGATTCTGCATGGTGACCCTCCAGGGCCTCATACCCATGCTGAAGAAGGATGCATTTGTGGCGTCCCTGGACATGCAGGACGCTTACCTGCACATCCCCATAGTGCAAGCGCACAGGAGGTTCCTGCGCTGCGAGTTTCTCAGCCACCACTACCAGTTCTAAGCGCTTCCTTTCGGCTGTCATCGGCCCCCCAGGGTCTTTACCAAGTGCATGGCAGTCGTGGTAGCGTCTCTGAGGAGACGAGGCCTACCTGGACGACTGGCTTCTCATGGCTGCCTCCCAGGAGGTGCTGTTGATGGCTATCCAGCACACCCAGGCTCTTTTTCAGTCGCTGGGCATACTTATCAACTACGAGAAGTCCCTCCTGGTACCGTCTCAGAAGCTGCAGTTCATAGGTGCAGTTCTGGACACCGTCCAAGGGAAAGCCTTTCTTCCGGAGGACAGAGCGGAACGCATCAGGTCCCTCATCAGGGATCTTTCGGCAAAGACCGTCCCAGCCAGACTGGTCCTTCGCCTGCTCGGACATATGGCTGCGGCTATTCCAACTGTCCCTATGGCAAGGCTCCACATGCGGGTAATCCACTGGATGCTCAGAGTGCAATGGGACCAGAAGCAAGACCATATGCAGCAGCCAGTCAGAATCACGAGAGCAGTGATTTGGGATTGGCAATGGTGGTTAGACCCAGGGACCCTCTCGTGGGGGTCCCATTCGTAGCGTCGTCCCCAGAGTAGTCCTCTCCAGATGCCTCAGGGCTGGGGTGGAGGCACACCTGAACGGGTGAGGTCTCGGGTACATGGACTCCTCAAGAAGCCCATCTCCACATCAATATTCTGGAGATGAGGGCAGTCCTGTATACCCATCAAGCCTTCCAGTCGGACATTCCACCGAGTACTTTTCTGCTGCAAACAGACAATACGGCGGTGATGTATTACCGCAACAAACAGGGAGGCACACACTCCTACCCCCTCTGCAGAGAGACCATGAGAGTGTGGGAATGGGTAATTCGACACGGCGCAAACCTGATCGCAGTTCACATTCCTGGAGTGGACAACACAGTCGCAGACGGCCTGAGTCGCTCACAGGCCAGAGTCCACGAGTGGGAACTTCTTCAGGAGGTGGCAGAGCATCTGTTTCATCAATGGGGCACTCCAGAATTGGACTTGTTCGCTTCCCCATCCAACGCAAAACTGCCCAATTTTTGCTTGCTAGATCCAGGGCCTGGTGTTTTCTGGCGAGACGCGTTGTCCCTCTCCTGGGCGGGCAGATTCCTCTATACTTTTCCTCCCTTCCCGTTGATCCAGAGAATCCTTCTCAAATTTCGCAGGGAGCATGCAACAATGATCTTGGTAGTACCTTTCTGGCCCAGACAGATTTGGTTCCCCCTCTTGACTCAATTGTCCCGGGAACCTCCACTTCCCTTACCAATCAGCTCCCACCTGCTGTCTCAAGAGGAGGGTTCGCTAGTCCACCCGGACTTGCGCTCACTGAACCTGCATGCCTGGCTCCTCGAGACATAGCCATTCTGCAACACGGGGTCTCGCAAGAGGTGGCAGAAGTCCTTTCTGCTGCCAGAAAGCCGACTACGCATGCTGCATACGCTATGAAATGGTGTAAGTTTTGCCTGTGGTCTCGGGCACGTGGCCTCTCCCCTTTAGATTGCCCAGAAAAATTAGTCCTGGAATACCTGCTTTCCCTCTTTCATTCGGGGCTGGCCTACTCCTCAATTAAGGTTCACCTCTGTGCGATTTCAGCCTACCATTCCCCTATAGGCCAACGCACAATGGCACAACTCGACACTTCCCGTGATTTTTGGAGGGGAGTGCTCCACCTTAGACCTCCCATTAAGGATCCCGTCCCTCCTTGGGACCTGCTTTTTGTACTGGTGCAGCTTACTCTGCCACCCTTTGAACCTGCCGCAGTTTGCGAGCTACGTTTTCTGTCATGGAAAACGTTATTTTTGGTTGCTGTTACTTCGGCGAGAAGAATCTGAGTTACATGCCCTCATGTGCAAGGAACCTTATTTGATTTTTCACCAGGATAGGGTGTCCCTGAGGACGAATCCAAAATTCCTGCCTAAGGTGGTCTCAGCCCTTACCCTTAATCAGGACATTGATTTACCCGGTGTACTTCCCTAAGTACACCAGTAGAGGAGAGGTGCTGCTTCACACTCTGGATGTTCACCGTTCTTTAAGATATTGCTTGACCAAGACCAAGCAGCATCACAAATCCGAGCAGCTGTTTATTTCTTTTGCTGAGGGGGTGCTGGGCCAACTAGTCTCGAAACAAACTCTTTCTCGCTGGCTTGTCCAGTGCATTTCCTTTTGCTACAACAACAGGCAGAAGCCCCTTCCGGGTACTGTTAGGGGCCACTTGACAAGGGGGGGTGGCCACTTCCTTTGCAGCACTGAAAAAACATCTCCATTTCCGCCATTTGTGCTGCAGCCACCTGGAGCTCAGTGCACACCTTCATTAGGCACTACAGCCTCGACATCGCCTCACAGCGGAGAGCTGGTTTCGGCCTTGCCGTTCTGCAGAGCCTCCTGTCCTAGAATCAGGACTTCCCAGGATCTCTGTTCCTACCTCCTCCCTAGAGCGTTTCTAGGTGCTATTGCTTGGGAATCAGTCCTAATGGTGTAACCTGCTGCAAGAGCTGTGTCTCGAAGAAGATAGTACAGTTACGTAGGAACTTACCATAACAGTAGATCTTTGAGAACAGCTCTTGCAGCAGGTACCTTCCCGCCCACCATTCCCCCTTGGAGGAGGTAAGTCCTAGCCTATGCTCCGGCAGATTGTCCTCAACCTTGACCTTCTGACGGCGGGTCCTCTATCTCCTCTTCTGATGTCATCCAGTGGCCGGAAGTCTCCGGCGGGAGAACTGGGGATTTTGGCAGGACCGCCTCCTTATGTTCTACACCTGATGTTGGGGGTGGGACCGATGTCGGAGGCGGTCCCCGCTGAAGACTGCTAGCTAGAAGATTTCCGTGGGGTCCTGACCCCTGCCCGGCTTCAGTCCTAATGGTGTAACCTGCTGCAAGAGCTGTTCTTGAAGATCTACTGTTACGGTAAGTTCTTATGTAACTATACTTTACAGCTGAATAACCTATTTTCACATACCATAACTTCAGATCTTTAAAAATATCTTAAGCGCCACACACTTTGGTTTTAGACTGGAGGTGTTAGACCCCACAGGGGTAAAATGTTTAGTCTGCTCGTCGAGAACGGTGCTTGCCTGACAAAGCCCCAACTACCTCAGTTCTCTTAACAGGGAGAATGCAACCACCTGCTATGTTTACAGCAGGAAAAAAGAAGTGAGGAGCACACAGCAGGACGACGACTATTGAATAACTGCCCATACCACATAAAGTGGGTATTTGGCTAGACTATGCAGAGAAGGTCTACCTGCCCATCACTGTGGGCATGTTAAACATAATCAGTATTTTCTCTTGAGAAAGTTGCGTATAGTAGATTATAGGGACACCAGTGAAAAAAATGACAGGATTGCTCTGAATTTTGGGGAATATGGACATGAATGAGAAACAATCAACAGTAATGGAATGGTGAGTGCTAAACTACCACATTGATATTTGTGTTGGGTGGTTAATGCAATGGTGTTGGCATTTACTGCTGGAGTGGGATTCGGGTTATGGGCTGGATGCAGAAAAGTAGGAAAGTTGTGTGTATCAAAGAGTGGGGATGTACCATATTGGTACAGAGAGAAAGGGGGTTGTACTCTGTCCAGAAAATAAATGGAAATAAGAATTTAGGTGATGAAGATGTGAGCTTCCAGCGGCACTAGCTCTGGCTCTGAGTCCCCAAGTCCATTCAAAACAGTGAAGGAGACAGCTACTGTAACTTTCGTAAGGAATTAATCTTCTCCATGAAGCCACACCTTGGTCACATAGCAGGCTTCTTGCTAAACAGGGAAGAGCAGGCCATAGGCCTCAGCGGGAGAAAACTTATGGGGTTGCTCAAATTATTGGGAGGGAGGGCAAGTGCAGCTGATTCTGAGGAATGAGGCATTTATGGCTTCATAATGGGTGACTGGGAGATTTGTAGCCAAGCCTTTGGCTGGACAGACAGCTCATGCTATAAAGGAGGCAGCTACCTGGGAGGTGGTGTAAGATGCCATCAGCTGGTTACCTGCTGCTTCCATAACTTAGTAGTGAGGCGAAGGCCAGACCTCACCTTGTCACTTGCAAGCATCTCTGATAACAGTGCATCTCTAAGCGTACAGTCATTAATAAGCCACTGTCTTGTGTGGTGCTATGGTCAGTGAGGATTTAGCCATAGTGAACATCTTCCTCCCTATGGCACCCATCTGCTAGGAGTCCTGTAAGGGAGGTGGGATGCAGTTTAGTCATTGGAATTGGGCTGCTGCTGTTGCTCATTAAGGTTATTGGAGAAGTCAGTCCCATTGCAGGGTGTCTGAGGTCGCCAGGAGACCTGTTGGGAGCCCAGTATGTAGTCTGGAACTTCCTTCAGTTGGAGCAGGGGACGTGTACACGGGATATCTTCAGACTGTCCTAGTAGACTCTCCCAGTGCAGTATGTCAGGGAGGGCTCACGCCTGTCTCCAGACTAGGCAACAAGAAGCCCAGCAGCACATTAGGTTTCTGTCCACAAGCTAGGGTCAGTCCAGTGTCTCCTGTATCCTGTTCATGAGTTGCTGGTATAAAACTTCAGTAGCAAAGGGGAAAAGGAGACGACTCATTACCCTACCAAGAGGATTTCAAGGGAGAGGAGGCTGGAAAACCACCAGTGGATGGAGACGAGGGGAGATGCCTGGAAGAGCACTGTTTGTCTAACGAGCATTGCACATTCTTTATCCATTGGTGGAACTGTTGCTAGGACAGTGAGCTGAAGAATCTTTGTCACCCCATTAAACCCTGAATGAGGTACTTGAGGCAGCAGCTGGGGTGCTCATCAGTGGCGTGAGCTGCCTCATCCTGAATCCTGTGGTGTGGCTTACTCGACTGTCTCACTGTAAGGAGCAAGAAGAGCCTTTGATCCAGAGGCACCAGCAGTGACTCTTGACTAGTGGGTGGGTGTCCATAGTGGGAGCCTCCGGCCACGTGATAGCTGGCTGGTGGCTTCAAAATGGCCTGGTGAAGGGATCACTCCATGTCTGATGCCACTGACTGCGCTGAAATGGGGGGCAGGCCTAACACAGACACTACAGGTGGTATTGACATTGGGGTCCACACTGATGCTGAATGCCACATCTGTGCAGACCAGCATTCTGCCACAGAAATAGCTGACCATGGTGATGGGGTGGTTTAACCCCTAATGCTGCGAGACCATTGTGGGTTCGTCCCCGACTGCCCAGAAGTCGAGGTCCTACTACTACCACCACCTGAGACTGCATCATGAGGGAGCGCCTAGTACCTCTACAGCCTTCAAAGAGTTTGGGTGGGGACTGGTCCAGGATCCTACCTTGTGACCACATGGGTAGAGACCTTCCTGTTGGGATAGGCCATCACAACTTCAGCCACTAAATCTTTAAACAGTATTCAGACGAGAAACTGGTGTTACAGGTATTCATGTCACAACTAGATCCAGGGCAGGTGATGCACAGTGTATGTAGGTTAGTGGGCTATACTGTGCCTGCGTCCACAAGGTTCGAAAAGTGGCCCTGACTTTTGGGAGTTTAATTTTCTTGCCAGACATAATGTATGGAAAAAGTAGGGGGAAAAAAATAATGTACGGGCTCAAACCATGGTGCTGAAGTTCACTAAACAGTGCACACTCAAGAAAAAGAGAACTGAGGCAGTGCGTGTTGAATAGTTCTTGGATGTGGTGTTGCACATGTGCCAGTACTAGCACCACTGTTAGTGCCCAGAGTTTTATTCCTTTAGGGTTCTAACGCTGCTTGCTGGCTTAAGACCAAAAAAGTGGGTATCTGTAGAGAGGATTATTTATTGGAAAATTGCACATTTCCTCTGTATACATGTTTCGGGTAAACTCACAGCAAGACAAAGAACACAACTGTTTTTATTTCTTTCAAGAAATACAACAAAAGATAAACAGCTTTTGCAGTTGACAACGGGTCTACAGTTTTTAAAATCCGAGCTGTCCCTCAGATGTTGTGGAGTGCTATCCCCTGGGCTTGCATTCAGCCAGAAGACTACTGATGCACAGAAACAAATCATCACACAAAATGAAATTTTATACAAAACACAATATGTAGAATTCTGCAATAAACACCCATGTCACAGGTTCGAAACTTTGAACAAATAAGGCCATGATGGTTGGGAGTAAACCCTTTCCTAAACACAAGTAATATTTCACAATATTTATACAGTAAGGGTTAGTAATTATGTACAAAACCACAGGTTGCTTTAAAATAGAGCATCTAATACTAAAGTTACAAAATGCCACAAATCATTTTATAGCTACTTACAGTGACTTGGAAATTATGTGATGTGGGGGGTGGATGTGACAAGTGTCTTCGGGGGGGGTGCTTGTTTACACGGACCAAAAATGGTTTGGGATTGTGGGCTGGATATTCAAACTATGCCCAAAAAGTGCGCAATAGCAGAAGCAAGCACAAATCCATTGCGCCCATGCGCAATAGACACGATATTCAAAAAAGGAGCAAGACAAATTGCGCCAACAGCTAACGTCTGAATATCGCACAACCTGCGCCATAGCGCAACTAGGGAGGGGAAGCTAAGCAGATACAATGCGCTATGGTGCAACAAGGGATGTCCAGCTGAGCAGCTCAGAGGCACCATAGTGCAAGCAGGGAGCCCCCCAGCAGCAGAGCAATGTAACTGCACAACCAGGGAGGTAGGGGCCCACCACCCATGCCACAGATGGGCACAGGAACACACAGCAGAACTGACATTGCGCCCCCACACCCCAAGCACAACACAACTGGGGGAGGGCTGGAATATCCACCAGCCCATGGGGACAAGCAAACAACGCACAGCTGGGCCATGGTGCCACATGAGGGTGGACCACCCTGTGCCACACCAGCCCCAGTGCACAGCACACCCTGCACCTGACCCCCAGACACCCCCGAGCAATGACCACCACTGCAGGAAATCCCATGCATACCACCACCCCCGTCACACTGCAACCTCATGCACCACAGAATCATACAAGCCAGCCCCACCATGAGCACCCAGCAGTGGGTGGCAGCACATGGCAATGCAACAACGGCAGACACAGTGCCAACACACACAGTCCCCCTGAGGCACAGCTGAGAGACCGACCATGTGTCAGCACAAGAGGTACCCCACATGGGAAAGGGCGTGCCCCTGACACCACCACCATTGATACAGCACCCTGCACAGTAGACAAGTGACACATCCCGACCTACCACTAGCCACAACAGCCAGCACAGACACCCACAGTGGTGCGTGGAAGCATGCATCACATCGGATGCAACACAGTGCAGGGGCAAACACACACCCATACCCAAGGGGACAATAACACAGGGGCGCAGTAGTGTGGCAACCAAGCCCCCAGTGTGGGCCCATGAAAACTGAGCACAAACAGCCTGCAGTACTCCATGGCACAGGAGTGACACCCACCCTGTGCAGGCACTGTGGACCCATACGCCACCATCATATGCCTGGAGCACAAGTCACAGACAGTGGTGCACAGCCCCTGCAACACACACAAGCCACAGCATGGAGGTGGGACAACTGCAGAGACCACAGTGTAACCCGAGGCAAACATGCATCACACCAGTGACAGGAGGCAACCCAGCATTGTGACGGTTACAGAGAATGACCTGCATGGACAGCCATCACTGATATGGCAGCAGAATTTGCAGGCCACAGACATGCAAGGGTGTCAGCTGCACAGGCCAAGGACGGGTTGACAGGGGCACAATGGACACAGAGCGTGCACCATGGACCGCTGCACACAGTAATCCAATGCACAGGGAACAACACACACACCACAGACACTGACTGATAGCTACTCCCACACCGTAGACACTTCCCCACGCACATACCCATGACTGCACCACCCCAGATGCCATGCACACCACTGCAGCTGAGCACCTATAGCCAGCTGCAAATCAGAGACCACCACAGTATTCATACCAAAATATTTATATTGCAACATATAAAACAAAACTATATACAGAACTATGTACATATTGGGGGGACAGAAACAAGGTGGGGGTGGGTAAGGAGCAGGGGTGAACATATAGAGAGGGAAGACTGGGTGTGAGGGTGGGTCAAAGGGGGGAAGGTGTTAGTCTGCACATGGGGACATCAATGGCCAGCCTGGTCCTCCTCCTCTTGGCACTGTCTGGCCCTCCTCCTCTCCTGACCCCATGCTGGTGCATGTTCCTCAAGATCTGCAGGGACTCCCTCACCACCTGCAGCAGCTCTGGAACAGCCTGCTGTATCTGCAGGAGTCGCTGGTCACCTAGGACGAGGGATCCGAATCAATAGGTGTGACTGTCCATCCCCCTGCAGCCCACCCATTATGCATGGCATACAGCCATGTGCCACGCCCCTGTGATGGTGTGTGCCCACCCACAGTGACAGTGTCCACAAGACATGCCCATCCAGGCAGCAGCAGCCATGTGGACCACTGCAAACACCCACCGCCCAATGTCCTGCACAGCACCACCAAGGCCGTACAGTAACGTGGCTATGCAGTGTGCAGGCAGTGCCACAGACATGTGCCCAGTGCATGCATGGACCACCATTGACGCACTCCCAGACATGCAGTGCCACTGGACAGTGCTGACTGTCACAAGTCGCATGCATGGCAGTGGTGTCCATGGATGGTGGCCATGCCCTGCTTCCCACCCTGTTATACAGCATGCAATAGTAATCATGGTGTTATGGCACTCGCCCTCATCGGGCCGCTGATGTCGCCGATGCTGGTCCCCGACTCTCCTGCGCGCTGCGTCGTCCTCCCTCTGCTGCTGCTCCCCCAGCCGCCGCCACTCGTCCACACCTGTGGGGGAAACGAGAGAACAACATCAGTACAATCCCAAAGGAAAGTCCCCTTGCCCTAGTGTGTGTGCCCAGCCAGACCCACCCACCCCATATCCTGTAAACACCGCCACAGCCAACCCTAGACTATCCCTCCCCTATGTGCTGGACACATAAGACAGTGTTACCCATATGGACAATACAAGTGTGTAGACGTATCACCCACCTGGACGAGGCACCATGCGCCTCCTGGCACGCAACCGCAGACGGGCAAGTAGCTCTGGCTCCCTCCTCCTGAGGTCCCCATAATGGTGCCTGAACTGCTCTGCGGTCGTCCTCCTTCCAGTGGCATCAACAAGGTCAGTGGCCACCTCCTGCCAGACCTGGGTCCTGGCCCTGTCCAGTGGCTCCTCCCCAAACAGAGGCCCATGGTGTGGCTCCACAAGGGCCACAAGGTTGGCCAACTCAATGGCAGTCCACTGTGGGGCTCTCCTGCATGCCATCCCAAACAGTATAGTAGGCAATATGGCGCACTGCAGCGCGGTACCCCACGTGGAAATGCGCGGTACAGTGCCGCCATTCCCTATCGCGCTGTTACCGAACAGCACGATAGAGGTGCAGCCATGCCAGACGCATGGCACCAAGGGGACAAAGGTCGGGCACAGGGTCAAGGGTCTCTGGCGCAAGGCCACGCACAGCGCCACTGGACGACTATGCGTCTAGCGCGATTGGTTGCCTGTATGCCAGCGCCACAGTGGACTATCGCATAATTTTGCCATTGTGCCTATGAAGGCCCACTGCCATAGTGCCATGTAGTGACGCTCACTATAGCGCCACTGGCACAATGGTGGCTGTGCCCTGCATTGCCTACCGCGCACAGCACGTCATCAGCGCAGCAGACGCCTGCGTAAGCTACCTGGGCATGCACAGTGAGGTGTACTACGCATGCCACAGAACTGCACCATTGGCTCAGCACGTTCAACACAATTGCGCAAGGCGCAATGGCGCGATATTCAGCTGTCATATGCTAATCATCCGATCAGCCATTCAATGGCGCAGCAGCGCGATTTGCTTCTAATTAAAGTTGCTCCTCACCTAATTTGCATGGATTGCGCTATATAGGTGCGACAATGTTCTGCAGTGGCCATATTCGGTTACTGTAGTTTATTGGTGAGTTGCATGCTGTGTGGGGGTCTGGACTGTGGTATCGGGGACATGCTTTGTACTGCACAGTCACAGGTAACCACTGTCATCCTTACAGGCTGAATAATGACCGAGTGAGGTCTGGGTGAGGAGGACTACGATGGTGGGCGGAAGAGGAGGCCCAATTTCACAAAGGCCGAGACGGAGGCACTCTTCGAGGCCTATCTTGATCATGAGCCAATGCTCAGTGGACGGCGGGGCACCCCTCAGGCCCGTGCTGCTGCATGGGAGGAGGTGGCATGTGCCATCAACCTGCACGGCAGCCACCAGCGCTCCGTGCAGGAGTGTAAGAAGAAGATGGGTACTGACAGGAGGGTGAAGGAGAAGGTGGCTGCCATCAGGGCGGCACATGCTGCAACAGGCGGAGGCCAGCCGGAGGTGGTGCAGCTCACACCGGCAGAGGACAGGCTTGCTGCAAGCATGCACCGCAGTGCCACAGAGGAGTTCAGGAGGTGGCTTCCAGGCGGGTGGTGGCCCATCAGCTGCATGGTAAGTCATGGTCTGTCTATGGGGGGCAGGGTAGGTCACACGCAGTAACGACTTTTCTTTCTGTTACAGATTCTGCGCGTCTGCAGGAGTCAGCGGTGGAGGGCCTGTCCACTGCGGACAGTCATCTGGAGTTGGAGGAGGGACCATCCATCTCCACAGGTATACGTCGAGCATTGCAACAGTTGGGAAGCTGGCCCGCCGGCGCAGAGGTTGGATTTCCGTTTGCGACGCCAGCGACCCAGGTTCAGGAATGGACTCGGGTAGTTGGAGGGCCGGCTGGGGGAGGAGGACTGAGCGCCCAGCGGCTGCTCTCCTCCTCCTCCAGGGGGGTGGGTGGGGATGCAAATCCCGCTGCAACACCGCCACCTGGGTGACCACAGGTGGAGGTGCAGCGAGACTGCACGTAGCAGGGAGGGAGGACGTCTGCCGGGAGCCGGAGCGTCAGGCATGTCATGACGTGCTCCGCCCCTAGGTTTCCCCAGCATGCGGACGTCCTGAGGGCAGGGAAGAAAACCAGGAAAAAGACCCCATCGGACTTACAGTAGACGGAGCTCTTGGCCACGATCCCCAATGCCCCTACCGGCGTTAGCACCAGCATCTCCCGATGAAATTCAAGTCACGTCGGGGTGTAAAGGGCCCCACCCCGTACCCGCCTGGGGGGAATAGCCAAGGCTCCGTGGGGGGATGGACTGTGCTGGTCGCTGGATAGCAGGAGCGGGGACGAATCAGGCCGTTGGAGACTCCTGAAGGAGTGGAAGATCGGGGGGGGAGACAGGTGTGGGGGAAGCCCTTCCTGTGTCTCAGCGTTCTGGCGTCCAAGGATGCCAGCACACTGTGGCTGGGGCGGAGACCTGCACCAATGATGAAGACACGACCGTCATGGGCAGTGACACGTGTGTGTCACGGAATGGACACACAGCAAGTCAGCTCACGCCCATGACCCTGGCTGGTGCCGATGTGTGGGCCAGTGTGTCATCACAGTCCCAGGCTGTGCCTGTCAGCACCAGTGGGGCAGCACCGGTGGCTGGTCAGGACAGTGGGACTGTTGCGGCCACAGCGGCGGAACAACTGATCCCTTGGGCACAGCAGGCGGAGGGGAGGCAGCAGCAGTCGCCCACCGGGACTGAGGGTTCAGCAGTGGCGTCCGTGCATCGCCTGTGGACTTGCCCATACCTGGTCCTGGTGAGCAGCGCCCACCCTCAAGGGGTGCTGAACATCAGGCCCTTGCATACCCTGAGGGATGGGATGCCGAGGTGTCAGACCTCTTTGATGAGCACACCCGCCTACTGCAGGCAGCAGTCCAGCAGCAGATGCGGCTTGCAGTGTCCATGGAGGCACTGTGTGTGGCTCTGGAGCGGGCCGAGGAGCAACGCAGCAGGGACACTGATAGGATCGTGTCACGGATTGACCATGTGCGGGAGGATGTGACCGCTGCCATTGACAGGCATGCACAGGTGTTCATTGCTGTCATGGCCACAATGGACACACAGTCAGGTGCCCATGCGTCGCTCACACCGCGCAGTTTGCTATCCACTCCCCGTTCCCGGCATCGTGCGACGCCCACCCTGTCGACGCCAGGTTCAGCTGTGGGCATCCTGGGCACTCCTGGTGCAGGAATGTTCAGTGTGCTGCAGACCCCTGTGCAGCGCGGTCGCGTTTGCGCAGTGGAACCCTGGTGGACCATCGGTGCCACCCATGAGAGCCTGTGGTCAGCCTGCCAATGCTGCTGGGTCTCGGCGGGCCATACGCATCCGGGCGGATGTGGCACTGTGCCGCAAGACTGACCTGTCTCCCAGCGTGGGCACTGTCTGGTGCTGCCCTGTGTGCTGCATTGTGTGTTTCAGTGGGCAGTGCGGGTGGTGCCGGCCCTGCTGCATGAACACTGCGGTCCACCTGCACCCCACCCAGCTGCTGTTCACAGATGCGTGTGCGATGATGCCTGCATTGCGCTGTACACAAAAGTGCGATGGTGCCCAGCATCTGACACACGCACATGGACAGTCAGTGAACGTGGTGGCCTGTGGCCATGTGTGTTGCTAGTGTTTGCGTTCTGGCTCGGTTTTGCACCTGAACCCTGTGCACGTTTTGTGCCCATTGTGTGCGCGTCCGTCCATGTGGCGTGTTACTGTTCACCCCTCCCTGGTTGCATGTGTGTGCTTCTGTGCCGTGCCACATCTTTTGCCAGCATGCACCCATGGTGTGTTTCCGTGCGTGTCTGTAGGTTGTGCTCTAGCCACTGGTGGTTGCACATGGCACCATGACTTACCTGTGTTGGTTGAAGTGCTCCTCTGTGATGGTGTCCCGGCGCAGCTGTGCCAACCGGATCAGTTGGGGTTCCTGTCAGCCAAGGGGGGGCTGCCCATCACCAGCGTCACCATCGTCCCCATCGCTGTCCCCCTTTTCGACCTGTATGGCTATTCCTCAGTCTTTGGCCATGTTGTGCAGGATGCAGCAGGCCAGGAATATCCCACAGGCCTTTGAGGGGCTGTACTGTAGGGCACCGCCAGAGGTGTCCAAGCATCAGAAACGCGCCTTCAGCATCTCGAACACCCGCTCAGTGACATTGCGTGTGGTGGCATGTGCCTCATTGTAGCGTTGCTGCGATGGGGTCGTGGGCCGCCGGTAGGGTGTGAGCAGCCAGGGATGGAGTGGGTATCCAGTCACCTGTGTGAAGAGGGTGGAGGTTAGTGTCATGTTCAGCTTCAGACTGCCCCAAGCCCTGTGGGCCATACCCATGGCACCTCTAGCCATACCCCCCCATGCTCAAGATATGTCAGTTCTATTTACGTACTCACCCACTAGATGACCTGTGGGGATGTCCCCACTCTCAAATTGGTGGCACAGTGCCGACTGGTGCCAGATGAAAGAATCATGTGCTCCCCAGGGTGCGTGGCACAGACATTGATGATGCGCCCACTGGCATCGCACACCACCTGGCAGTTGACACTGGAATATCCCTTGCAGTTCATGTAGGCGGCACCCTTGGGGCCACGTGGTGTGCGTATGGCCACATGGGTGCAGTCTATCGCTCCTAGCACGCCAGGCATACGTGCTACCCTGTGGAACTCCTGTATGTTTGCTGTGCGCTCCGCCACAGTGCTGGGGAAATGGATGTACTCCGCAGCATGTGGCAGCAGTGCGCTGAGGAATTGGGTGAGGATGCGTGACGTGGCCGACTGTGTTATGCCTGTGGTGTCCCCTGTTGGTCTCTGGAAGGTACCTGTGGCGAGCAAGCACATGCAGACTGTTACCTTTGTCTCCACTGACAGAGCATGACTCCGTCGTGTGGGTGCCTGCATCACATCACTGCACAGCTCATAGAGCTGCCTCAGTATTGCCCTGTTCAGGCGGTACCGGCCCACAATCTCGATATCTGTGTACAGCTCAAAGCTGGTGCGGGCTCGGTACTGCCTGTTAGGGGCATACCGCCGACGGGCCCTTCCACGGCCACGTCCCCCTGCCGCATGCCTTCTCACCCCCATTACTGCATCCATGTGGAAGGTGGCACTGGCCATGTCCCTGGCTTGCGCCCCCGCTGTCCTGACTGCTACCTCCCTGCACCGGGTACACCTACTGGCCTCTGCTTTGTGGCACTACACACCTTCCCGTGCCCCTCTTCTGTGGTGTGGTTTCCCTGGCCTGCCCTCTTTCATGCTGCTTTCCTGTGCCTGTCTCTCCCTGTAGCGTTCTTGCGCCTCTTCCTTGCTCCTTTTTAATTTGGCTCATTTCTGCTACGGTGCAACTTCTGCCTGCTCCACTGTTGCACATTGCGCAAGACCTTGAACATCGCATTGCGCCCTTTATGCATGGTTCCTCCCCTTCAGTTGCGCATGCCTTCATTATCATTGCGCTGTTGCTCAGCTTGTTTTCAGTGGCACAACTGCCTCCTGCTGAATATCGCAGAATGGCGCATTTTTGACTTGTGCTGGCGCAACCCTTTTGAATATCCAGCCCTATATGTGGAAATCAAAACAAGCAAGAGGGACTATGTTAATGTATACTGCAAGAATTTAGAGACTTACTAGTCTTTTCTGCACCTGATATATAGGTGCCTTACCTCATCTGACTGCTTTTAATGTGTAGATGGCACAACCTAATCCCTTTGTTAAAAAGTAATATTACTTGTGAAATTAGGTAAACTGGGTCCCAAGGACTTCCCAGTGTTAAGTGCCGCCACCACACTGCCAAGTTATGACGCAGTGCTAGGGAGAGCGCGGGGACATGCTCCATTAAAGTCTGTAGGCGGTGGCTTTCCAGTCGTTTTCTTTGTATTATAATGGGCACTTGGTGATGAAAAGTGAGCACTGTTAGTCGACCAATGCCGTTTCATCAATATAAAACGCCGATCGGAAAGACACTTCCCAGAGACTATAATGGAGTGCTTTACTTGACATCGCCTCATAACTTGGCAGAGTGTGGGGATGGAATGTGGGTGGCACTTACCACTGGGAAGTCCATGGGATCCGGTTTACCTAATTTTAAGAGTGATATTACTTTTTAACGAAGGAATTGTTAGGCCATCTACACATTAAAAGCAGTCCGATGAGATAAAATACCTTTGTATCAAATGTAGGCGCTGTTCCGTTTACCCTAGTGGATCTCTTTACCCATCTCCTCTAGCAGGGAAAGTTTGTGATGTAGTCCAGCTGTGATAAATTGTGAACAAAAATAAATTTGTGCGTGATCTTACTTCGAGAAACAGCTCTTGCAGCAGGTTACACCATTATGACTGAAGCCGGCAGGTGCCAGGACCCCACGGAAATTTTCTAGCTAGTAGTATCCAGCTGGGACCGCCCCCAACGGCTCCGCCCCCATCAGGCATCATACAAAAGGGGGCAGTCCCCCAGAATCCCCAGTTCATTTCCTGCCGTTGACTCACCAGCATCGGCCTCACGGACCCGCTCCAGCGAACGACATCTAGAATTTCCAGCATTTATCTTCTAAATGTCGGCATCTCCAACTCCTTCTTCAGGACACCCCTCTAAGTGTGCCTGCGGCAGACAGATCCCTTTTAAGGATCTTCACTCATCCTGTCTGCGGTGCCTAGGCCCAGAACACGACACCAAGGCCTGCTCCTTTTGCCAGTGGTTCAGTAGTCGCGCACCCGGATCCGCCACCAGAAGGCACTTTGGGGGTCCTCTTGGAAGAAATGTTAAAAGATTATGGATAAAGATCCTGCTTCCAGAGATGAATCTACCTCTAAGCCCCATAAACACCGGGAGAAGGCCAGGTCCAGATTCCCGAACCGGGCCTGGGACTCGCGCACCAGTTCCGGCTCCATGTGCTCAGACCGCTGTCCCTCCAGGGCTTGTTCTCAGCCCCCTCCTGTTGAGATTAGGACTTCAGGCAGTTCTTCAGCTGATTTGCATCCGATCAAGACTTCCAGGACTTCAGACTCTTCTCCAGCGCTGTCCCGGGCTTCAGAGAAGTCTTCTGACTGTCACCGGTCCAAGTCCTCTTCAAAGATCTCTTCGGCTTCCTTGGACAAATGCCGGGACCCTGACGCCAGATCGGCCTCCTAGGTGACCGGACCTGACATCATTTAAGTGGATGACTGACAGAAATTGGGCTGCCGACCCTTCCCCAGCTAAGCGCCCGTCGGACCAGACATCTGTCAAACACCCGACGCCAGCCAAACTTCC
Source organism: Neoceratodus forsteri (assembly GCA_016271365.2). Taxonomy (NCBI): domain Eukaryota; kingdom Metazoa; phylum Chordata; order Ceratodontiformes; family Ceratodontidae; genus Neoceratodus; species Neoceratodus forsteri. The sequence goes on from JADMNL010000033.1 coordinate 45,261,101, forward strand.
TCAGGAGATGATGACTGCCCCCGTCACTGGTGGATCCGGTGGCGGGGCTCTACGGAGGATCGGACGTTGCCTGATGACCAGGCAGGTGACAAGTACGCCGGGCTTCCATGGGAGCCTTCGCTTGGACCCGGCGACAGACCAACCCCGATGCCAGGACCTTCGTCCGGTATAAGCATTCAGGAGGTTGAAGACCTCTTTACCTTTTGGTGGGACACGATCAAAAAAGACGTGGTCCCCGTAAGACCTACTCCACCACAGGAGCCAATAGAAAGACCTCCGACCCCCAAGGAGCCTACTCCACCTCCTAGGGGCAGATCTAAAGAAAGGAGAAGGCCCCCTTCAATATCTCCCTCAGGGTATCCCAGTCCTAAGCGACCCAGAATTAGACGGTCCACTCCGCATGGGGAAGACTCAAGATCTGACTTTTCTGATACCTCCAGGTCCCCTTCTCCAATCAGCATCCCACTGCCTGACCCACGAGACCTACCCAGGTCAACGAAATCATGAGGCACGTCCAGGAGAACATGAGATGGGAAACGGAAGACCCAGACCCCGAATGACAGCACCTAGCTCGATATCTTCGACAGAAGGACCCTAAGCCTGTGGTGGTGCCACTCTTGGTAGACACCTTCGTGGACGTCACCAAGGCCACATGAAAACGTCCACACTCCACCCCAGTGGTGCCAAAGAAGGCTGACTGCCTGTACAGGGTCCCGGCGGAGGACCTGTACTTGGCTCAGCAACCCCTGGCTGATTCAGTGGTCATCACGGCCTCCCATGACAGGTCTCAACGACCGCAACATTTGAGTACACAGGCTCCGGACCAGGATTCCAAGCACTTGGACTCATTGGGTAGGTGCATGTATGCGGCTGCTACATGCTCCATTAGGTCACTGAACTTTCTGACACATGGTTCAGTTTCAGAATGCCCTATGGGAACAGGGTCAAGACCTAGTCAAAGCAGTACCGGATGGCGAGCAGAAGGAGCTTCTGAACCTCCGTCAGACATGGGGACCCAAGTTCTGAGAGCCGCCTACGATTTAGCGGACTCCGCAGCCAGAGGAGCAGCCTCAGGCATCTTTCTCCAGAGATGCTTATGGCTTTGCGTCTCCGCATTTACCCCGGACGTCCAGAAAATCATCCTGGACATCCCCTGTAATGGCGAGGTCCTGTTTGTTGAAGATTCCAAAAAGGTGATCACCAAATTACAGGACGCCGGAAAGGCAGTAAGGACTGTACAGGCCCAAATCTGGTTCCTTCGTGGAACCAGAATCGTTCATAGCCGGCAGCGTGCGTTCAGTCAGCAGCAAAGGCAACTTCAACCATAAGGCCCAGCCTAAGTCTTCTCCAGGCCAAGGTCAAAGATATACCAAACCGACCCAGCCTGTGGGGGGTAATGCTGCCACAGCATGACTCCTTCCCGGCCCCCACCTCTCCTCTGGATCAACGGGAAGAAAAGGTCGGGGGTCGCATCGCTCGCCACCTTTCAGGCTGGCAGACAATAACCGCTGACCGGTGGATCCTCCAACTGGTCGAGAGAGGACACTATAGAATTATTCGACCACCCTCCGTCAAGGCCTCCCCTGCTTTCCCAATATTCGGGTCAGCACGCACTGCTCATACAGCAGGAAGTGCTCGCGCTTCTAGGAAAGGAGGCTATACAGCACGTACTGCGGAATCAGAGGTGCAGGTCATTGTTCCCAAAAAGACAGGGGATCTCCGTCCGATTCTGGATCTCAGCGACCTCAATGTTTCGTACCTTTACAAATGCTTCCGCATGGTGACCCTTCCAGGTTTAATTCCCATGCTCAAGCAGCATGCCTTCTTAGTGTCTCTGGACATGCAGGATGCTTACCTGCACGTACCTATAGCTCGAATGCACAAATTCTTGTGCCTCGAGTTTCTGGGTCACCATTATCGGTTCCGAGCCCTCCCCTTCGGACTGTCTTCGGCACCTCGGGTATTTACGAAATGCATGGCAGTCGTAGCAGCGGCTCTCAGGAGACAAGGCCACCACATGTTCCCATACCTGGACGACTGGCTCCTCATGGCCCCCCTCTTGGGAGGCTCTGATGTCCGCGATCCACTATACTCATTCCCTCTTCGGGTCGATCTTACTTCAAGAAACAGCTCTTGCAGCAGGCTACACCATTAGGACTGAAGCTGGCAGGCGCCAGGACCCCACGGAAATTTTCTAGCTAGCAGTATTCAGCAGGGACCGCCTCCGAAGTCAGTCCCGGCCCCGGTCAGGTGCAGTACATAAGGAGGCGGTCCCCCAGAATCCCCAGTTCTTTTCCAGCCGTCTACTCGCCAGCATTGGCCTCTCGGTCTCTAACTAGCGCATGATGACTTAGAACTTCCAAGAATTTCTCCAAACTAATGTCCTCTCCAACTCCTTCACTTGAGGGACACCTTTCCAAGTGTGTCAGCGGAAAACAGATCCTCATTCCAACTGTGTGCAGTGCTTAGGCCCGGACCACGACACCAAGGCCTGCACCTTCTGCCAAGGGTTCAACAGCCTCACCAGGATCCGCCATCTGAAGGCACTTCAGGCTTACCTGCTGGAAGAAAAACTTAGTAGGATGGACCAAGAACCTTCCTCCAGGGGCGATTCTTCTTCCAAGGCCCATAAACACAGGGACAGACACCGGGAGAAAGCAAGGTCCAGATCCCCAAACCGGGCCTTGGACTCCCGTAGCTCAGGCTCCACCAGGTCGGACCGCTCTCCCTCCAGGGCTCGTTCTCGGCCCCCTCTGGTCAAAGTCTGAGCCTCAGGCGACTCTTCAACTCTCCAGTGAATCAAGACTCCCTCTCGGGCCTCTTCCAAGTCTTCTGAACGTCACAAGTCTTTCTCATTGATCTGACGTCGGGACCCCGACCCCAGGTCAGTCTCCCAGCCTCCCAGAGGTCTGGATCCACCACCCAGGAAGACTAAAGACCTAACGTCCCTAAAGCGGACATCTGACCCGACGGCCAAACATACGAAGTCGGCCAGACGCCAGCCGGGCGTTCGCTGGACCTGAAGGCATTGGCCAAGCGACCGACGTCGGCCTTGCATTCACCGGAGCCAAAGACTGCCCCACAGTCACCGGTGGACACCGGTCACAGGGATTCTACAGAGGAGGACACGATGCTGCCCGAAGACCCGGTGGACGACATTGAGGATGCCGGGCTCCCGAGGGAACCTTCCCCCACCCTGGAGACACCTGCAGTCCTGACCCCGGCGCCAGACCACCGGCGCCAGGCCCTTCAGGCATGAATCTGCAAGAAGTAAAGGATCTCTTTACTTTCTGGTGGGACACCATCCAAAAGGATGTGGTCCCTGTAAAACCTCCTCCTCCTTCTACACCCCCTCCTCCACCAAAGGGGCCAGCAGGATGACCACCAACCCCTAAGGAGCAGACTCCACCTCCTAGGGGTAGATCTAGGGACTGCAGAAGGCCTCCCTGAAGATCTCCATCAGGGTCTCCCAACCCCAAGATACCCAGATGTCGTCGGTATACTCCGTCAGGGGAGGACTCCAGATCGGACACCTCGGATTATTCCAGATCTCCTTCTCCACTCAGCATTCCATCGCATGACCTTCCCAGGTCTCCGGAGGATGATCCCTCTTTCTCTGAGATCATGAGGCACATCCAGGACAACATGGGATGGGATGCTGAAAACCTCGACCCCGGAAGGCAGCGCCTTGCCAGTTATCTTCGGCAGAAAGACCCAAAGCCTGTGGTAGTGCCACCCTTGGTGGACACCTTCGCAGACATCACCAAGGCTGTGTGGAAGCCTCCGCACTCTGCTCCCACGGTGCCGAAGAAAGCTGACCGCCTGTACAAGGCCTCGAGAGAGGACAAATACTTGGCTCAACAACCTCTGGCAGACTCCCTGGTCATTACGGCCTCACATGACCGGTCCCAAAGACCGCAACACATGAGCACACAGCCACTGGACCAGGAATCCAAACAATTGGATGCCCTGGGGAGATGCATGTATGTGGCTGCTACATGCTCCATCAGGTCCCTGAACTACCTAACCCACATGGTACAATTTCAGAATGCCCTGTGAGAACAGGGCCAGGACCTGGTCGATAAATGTCCAGATGGCGATCAGAAGGCGGAGCTCCTACACGTTCTCCACACATGGTCTGATGTGGGTACCCAAGTATTAGGACTGGTTCTCTTCAATGTCTTTATAAGCGACATTGCAGAGGGACTGGAAGGAAGAGTATGTCTCTTTGCAGATGACACAAAGATCTGCAACAGAGTTGATGCACAAGGTGGGGAGGAAAGGATGAGAAGGGACTTGGCAAGGTTAGAGGAATGGTCAGATATATGGCAGCTTAGATTCAATGCTAAGAAGTGCAAGGTAATGCACCTGGGAAACAAAAACCCAGGGGAAGAGTACACAATAGGGGGTGAGATACTAACAACAGAAATGGAAAGGGACCTGGGGGTAGTCATATCACATGACTTAAAGGTGGGTAAGCAATGTGAGAGGGCAGTAAGGAGGGCTGGGGGGGGATACTGGGATGCATAGGGAGAGGCATCACCAGTAGAAAACAGGAAGTTATCCCTCTGTACAGACAGCTGGTGAGACCCCTTCTGGCGTACTGTGTGCAGTTCTGGAGACCCAATCTCTGCAAGGACATAGACAAGATGGAAGCTGTCCAGAGGAGGGCAACTAAAATGATGCAGGATCTGCACCAGAAGACACATGAAGAGAGACTAAAGGAACTTAATATGTACAGCCTCGAGGAAAGTAGGGAGACGAGGGGACATGATAGAAACTTTCAAGTATCTCAAGGGAATCAACAAAGTCCAAGAGGGTAGCATCTTTCAAAAAAGGTGCGCAAGAACAAGGGACAATTTGAAGATGGGGGGCAGCTCAGAGGCAATGTAAGGAAGTATTTTTTCACAGAGAGCTTGTGGATGCATGGAACAGCCTTCTGGAGGAGGTTGTGGAATCAAAAACAGTGGTTGAATTCAAGCATGCATGGGACAGTCATAAGGCAATTCTAGGGGGTGGGGGTAGAAAGAAGTAGGCTGCTGATTAACTAGGATCTGCAGCTTATCCATTAGGTAGGGAAATGGGCAGACTGGGTGGGCCAAGCGGTCCTTATCTACCGTCAAATTCTATGTTTCTATGAATATCCCTCATCTGGAATCTTGCCCCTTGGACCACTGCTGTTGAAGCTGCCATGTGGCCCAAGAGCTGGAGGAAATGCCTTGGCGGTCGAGATACCTGAAGGCTGAAGGAAGAAGCTAGTTTCATAAGAGCCCTTTCTAAAGGAAGAAAGGCTCTTGCTCTGAGTGTATCCAGTTCCGCCCCTATAAAGGTAAGGAGCTGGACTGGTTCGAGAACTGACTTGGGAAGGTTGAGGAGAAATCCTAGGGAAGTGAGCACTTGCTGGGTCACTTGCAGGTGAGACTTGACTTGGTCCGGAGACTGACCCACTATTAGGCAATCGTCCAGATAAGGAAATATGGAAATCTTTTGCCTTCTTAGAAAGGCAACTGCTATTGCCAGGCACTTTGTGAAAACCCTTGGGGCTGAGGTTAGGCCAAAGGGCATTGCTCTGAACTGATAGTGGCCTGAGGGCAACTCGAACCTGAGGTACTTTCTGTGGGAGCACCTGAAGGGAATGTGAAAGTAGGAATCTTTGAGGATCAGGGAGGCTAGCCAGTCCCCTGGCCTTAGAGAGGGAAGGATTATTCCCAAAGTTATCATCTTGAACTTTGGTTTTAAAAGATGTTTGTTCAGATATCTTAAGTCCAGGATGGGCTGCCACTCTCCTGTTTTTTGGGGGGTCAGGAAGTACCTGGAGTACAGTCCTTTGCCCCAGTGTAGGGTAGGTACTCTCTAGCTCTTAAAGCTAGGAGAGAAGAAATCTCTGTCTCTAGGGCAAGGGTTTCCGAAAGATTTTCAGGTGGAAAATATCTGGCTCTTATCGTGGGAAATTTTTTGAAGCTGAGAACCAGTCCCTGGCTTACTACTTCCAGGACCCACTTGTCTGATTTAATAGACATCCAGTCCTGGACAAAGTAAGCCAGCCTACCCCCTACTGGAATCGAAAAGTCGACTCGAGCAGACCTATCAGGGTGTCTGCTTGGCAGGGGCTTTAGGCTGAGGGGTGGATGCAGGCCTGCTTATCCCCCTTCTGCCTCTCCCTCTGAAGAACCCCCTCTGTGAAAAAGTAGAAGAGGCCTGTGCTTGGTAAAAAGGCCTGCCCCTGCCCCTAGACTGCTGCTTTTGAGGAGTTGCCTGCCTTTCCTTTGCCTGAGCACTCCTGGAAGTGGTCCTGTACTCGTCCATTTTCTTCATGTAATTCTCTGCTCCCCAAACAGAGAATTCTAGGGACATGGATATGTTGTTCATCCACACTGTCTGGCAGGTTCCTTGCCGCTTTAAATCTTACCGGAAGGTCTTCAAGCTGGCTCCTCCCACCCACCTGGGTGGTAAAACTCTCGGCTCTGCCCCATGACGCCAGATCTTCCTTACTGCTTGGAAGCTCAGGTTCCCCCCTTAACGCTCTGCGTATAGACTGGATCCTAATTCTTCGGTTCGCCCGAAAATAGTTTTAAAATTCTCAAGACTTCGGTCAAATTCTTCCCTCGCGGCTGCAATGGACAAATCAACTCCTGGTTTTCGGTGGTGCCTATGTGGGCAGAAGATGTCCAGGAGCCGGACCTACACTCCATGTCGTCTACCCCTCTGCCTTGATCCAGACCATGAGCCTGCGGTTGTGTAGATTATTCTCGGCCAATGTCCTTGAGGCCGTGCTGCCCATTTACAACTTGGGCGCCCCGAGAAGCACTACCCGCTGGTGAAGTCTAAGGAGGCCCGTTGGGCGGTGTCTGCGCGGCTGGCTCGGCTGAGCAACTCGAGCAGATGATCGCCCTTGAGGAGGAGGCGGCCCAGGCCGCATCCTCATCCTCCTCAGTCGTGGCATTTATCCCGCTCTCTCTAGGATCCTCCTACACAGCTTCTTTTAAGGAGCTTTGCCAATCCCTTTCCATGAAGGACGAGGGGCCATCGGGACACTCTTCTCTGTCAAGAAAGGACGACTCGAAGGGTAAGTCCCACCGTCGACGTTCGTGGGAGCGGGAGAGGTCCCCTTCCCTGGACAGTCGACACTCGACTTCGGTCGAGGTTGCGGCTAAGGCCGCTGGCTTCACTGTGTCCCCGTCAGGTCAGCCGGCCGAGACACCCGTCGACATGGTCGAGATTTTTCTCGACCCGTCGGACGGGCTGTCGACTGGTGAAGCCGACAACCCTTCATCGCCGGTTCCCCCAGTGGAAACCGAGGACTTGCCTGCGCCTCCTGTGCCAGAGTTCTCGGTCAAGGCTCCCGAACCGAGGGAGGAGCGGGTATCTCCCGCTCCCTCCCAGACCCAGCCTCGGAAACACTGAGGGTCTTGGTCTCGGACCCCATCTCGGTCCAGCCGATCCTGCTGACATCGGCGGTCTTGAGTCTCTGCACCGAGGCTGGTGGCGCCTTCAGTCCTCGTCTTCCTCCCCTCCCGGAAGAGGAGGCTTGACACAAATTGAGATTTGACACTCCGAGGACTTAATGTGGCAGCAGCTCCTTTTGTCGGGGAACAAGCAGGCATGGGCGCCTTCCCGGCCATTAAGTGGCTGTCACCCGAAAGGCGAAACAACCCCTCGCAGTAGTCGAGGTGCCCAAGCCTGGGCCGGTTGTTCGGCCGAAACCAGCTACCCCAATTGTGGTGGAACCTCCGCCTCCACAACTGAAATCGGGGGCTCTGACCAAGGACTCTGTCGGGTCAGGGTCTGCCCCACCAGTTGTCAGTCACCCTCACTCCCGACTGTCCTCGGCAGGAGGAGGGTGGCTCAGGCCCCAGGCAGCTCTTCGCCGACTCCTCAGAGTCTGACAACGACTCCTCCCTGTTTTCCAGGCCCCTTGACCTGGAGTCCTCCGGGGGGCAGTCGATGGACGAGAGCCCATTGTCGTTCATGGGTCTGCTTCGGCTCATCTGAGTCCACTGGGCTGCAGCTTCAGCCTGTATCCAAGCGGGCCAAGTATCCCTTCACGGATATACTGGACTGAGGGGATTCACCCATAGAGGCCTTTCTGGTGGCTGAAGCCACTGTTGGCCCAGCCTTGGAGCTTTGGCAGCGGCCGGCTTCCTGTCGTGCATCTTCAACCAGAATGGCCAGGAAGTATGCGGTCCCTACCGGCTCTTTGTCCGTTTTTTCGGAGCACCCCTCTGCAGAGGGGTTGGTCACCGATAGCGTTTTCTGGCGCTCCAGGAACGCTAGGGATGTGGATAAGCCCCCCGACAAGGAGTCCAAAAAGCTGAACTATGCCAGGCGCAAGGTGTACGTTGCGTCCTCCCTCGGCCTCCGTCAGGCCAGCTCAGCCGTGCTGATGGCACACTTCTCCCATGCCTTCATGGGCTCCCTGGATGAGGTGATCCCTCATCTCCCGGCCGACCTGCAGACTACAGTCAAGCAGGTGCGGGAACAGGGAAGGGCAGTGGCGAAACAGCAGCTCCAAATGGCTCTAGACATGGGAGACTCCTGTGCCCCATCAGTAGCGGCCGCCGTGGCTATGCACCGCAGAGCATGGCTGAGGATATCCACTATCACGGCAGATACCCAGCAAAATTGGCGGATGTCCCCTTCTTGGGGACTGACCTGTTCGGCCCTGGAGTGGAAGGCCACCTCCAGCGGATCGAAAAGTCCAATGCTACCCTGGACTCAGTCACCTCCGCCCAGAAGGACAAGGGCCATCGTCAGCAACATAAGTCCTTTCGACCTTCTGCTCCTGCGGCACGTCCGGCCCAGCAACACCTGCATCAGGGCCAGCAGGCTCGCGCTTGGCACCCCAAAGCCAAGCCTGCGGCTTCCTCTAACAGGAGGCAGGGAGGAAAAGGCCCAGGAGGTCCCTCGGCCGGTCCTTCCTCCAAGCCTGCCCAGTAACGGGTTGAGGGGTGTCGCCCCAGCCTCATCGCTCCCTCCTGGGTTCTCCCTGTCGGGGGACGGCTCCGCCACTTCCTTTCTGCCTGGTCCGCTATCACCACGGACTGCTGGATGTTGGAGGTGGTAGGAGAGGGCCTGCCTCTGGAGTTTGAGCAGGCCCAGCCCTTCCGAGCCATTGCCCCGCGGGGAGCTACGGGGTCCACAGCATCCCTGTCAGCTCGTCGAGCCGACATTGCCCTGCTCCTCGAAAAGGAGGTGACCAGGAAGGTGGCGAACCGTCCACCAGACCCGGGGTTTGTGTCCAGGTACTTCCTGGTCCCAAAACGGACGCGGGGGCTGGCGCCCCATTTTAGACCTGCACGACCTGAACAGGTTCCTAAGGTCTCGAACCTTCAGGATGGTCACTCTGGCTCAGATCATTCCATCCTTGGAACGAGGCATGTGGTTCTGTTCTCTGGACCTCCAGGACGTGTTTTTTCATGTCCCAATCCATCCGCCCCACCAGAGATTCCTCCGCTTCAGGGCAGTGGAGTCCCTCTACGAGTTCTGGGCCATGCTCTTCAGCCTTTCTTTAGCTCCGAGGGTCTTCACCAAATGCATGGCAGTAGTGACAGCATTCCTGCGGCGCCAAAGGGTCCAGGTGTACCCCTACCTGGACGACTGGACGATTGCGGCCTGCTCCAGAATGGAGGTGGAGCGGTCCAGGGGTCTGGCCCTCCAGGTTTGCTCTCAAGCTGACCTCCTTATCAACAAGGCCAAGTCGGAACTCGTGCCAAAGCAGGTGATACAATTCATCGGGGCAGAGCTCGACTCTCTGCGAGCCAGAGCATGGCTCCCAGCGGACAGGGCTGAGGTTCTTTCCTCCTTTGCCCAATCATTTCAGGTTGGGCAACTGCGCCCTGCGCGGGACTTCCTGGGCCTCATGGTGGCCTGCACCAGCGTGGTCCGTTGGGCCCGTTGGTATATGCGTCCCCTACAATGGGGACTGGCCAGCCAATGGTCACAGCACTCCGGTCCTGTGGATCAGCTAGTGACAGTGACCCAGGGGATGTGGAATGCTCTCCAGTGGTGGACCGTTCCAGCTCATCTGCAGGAGGGCATCCTGTTTGTCCGCCCCGAGCTGACGGTCTATCGACTGATGCCTCTCTGATGGGTTGGGGTGCCCATCTGGGGGAGCACAAGAGCGCACGGCCTCTGGTCCCCTCGGGAGTCCCGATGCCACATCAACCCGCTGGAGCTTTGAGCAATTTGTCTAGCCCTCACCGCCTTTGCTCCGTTTGTTCGGGGTCAAGTGGTCCAGGTCCAGACGGACAATACCACGACCATGTACTACCTAAACAGCCAGGGTGGGACACGCTCCATGCCTCTGTGCAGGGAAGTTCTCCGCATTTGGTCCCTCGTGCACAGCCTGGAGGTGGATCTCCTTGCCATCCATGTGGCAGGAGCCTCCAATATTCTGGCCAATGCCCTAAGCCGGATAGGGGCTGCGTCCGAGTGGTCTCTCCTGCCAGAGGTAGTACAAGATCTGTTCTCCCACTGGGGCATGCCTCAGGTGGACCTGTTCGCCTCCAGGGAGAATGCGTAGCTGTGACTGTTTCACGCCCACCCCCCCATAGCAGGGCTCGCTGCAGGGGGATGCCTTCTCAAGGCCGTGGACCCCGGTCCTCTTCTGCGCCTTTCCCCCATATCCCTTGATCCACAAGGTGCTTCTCAAGGTGAGGAGGGACAAGGCACAGGTGATTCTGGTAGACCCAGACTGGCCCCGCCAGTTCTGGTATCCAGATCTCCTCAGTCTCAGCTCCAGGCTCCCGAGGCAGCTTCCAGCCCACCCGGACCTGATCTCAGTCAATCAGGGGAAGGTATTCCATCCGGACCTTCAAGCCCTGCAACTGACGGCGTGGTTCCTGAGCAGCTAGAGTTCCAGGCCTTGGGTATTTCCGACGAGGTCCTCAACGTGGTTGAGGCGTCCCGCAAGGAGTTGTCTAAAAAATGCTATGCCTTTAAATGGAAGAGGCGCTCCATTTGGTGTCAGGGCAAGGGCCTGGACCCTTCCTCCTGTTCCTTGGCAAGCATTCTGGACTACCTGTGGTCCCTTTCTCAGTAAGGGCTTCGGTCGATGACCCTTAAGGTGCACCTGGCAGCCATCTCTGCTTACCGGGCACGGGCCGGGAAGCAGTCAGTGGCACAGGAGAAGGTGGTCGGGTGCTTTTTCAAAGGCCTTGATCACATATCCCCTCCGGTGCGAGAACCTCCACCTCCATGGGATCTACTGCTGCTATTGGCTAAGCTCATGGGCAAGCCATTGAACCGAAGCACAGGTGTGACATCTCTCACCTGTGTGGAGACCCGCCTTCTTGATGGCTATCACGTCAGCCAGAAAGATGGGAGAGCTCCAGGCGCTTTCCATTGAGTCTCCTTATCTGGTCTTCCACAGGGACAAGGTTGTCCTGCGCCCCCAACTGAAATTCCTTCCGAAGGTGGTATCGGAGTTTCACCTTAACCAGGTGTTGACTTTGCCGGTGTTCTACCCCAATCACACCTCGGAGGCCGAATATGGGCTTCATACCTTGGACCCTAGAAGAGCGCTCGCTTATTACAAGGAGTGGATGGCTGAAGTTCGGGGAGAGGTTCGCCAGCTGTTTTGTCACCTACGCTGAAGCCGCACGTGGCAGACCTGCAGCCAAGCAGAGGATAGGCAGGTGGGTCACCTCCTGCATAGATCTCTGCTATAGGTTGGGCATGGACCCTCCCAGAGGGATAAGAGCTCATTCTACCCGCCATACTGCTGCATCGGTGGCTGCTTCCAAGGATGTCCCTATCCAGGAAATCTGCAGGGCTGCTACCTGGAAGTCAGCACACACCTTCATTACCCACTACCACATTGACCTTGAGTCACGTCGGGATGCTGGTTTTGGTGCCTCGGTTTTCCAGTCTTCATTCCCTAAGTAGGGGGTGTGTGCCTTGCCTCCCTCCTCCCAGAGACCTGCTAGGAGTCTGCCAGACAGTGTAGATGAACAACATATCCATGTCCCTAGAAATACAGGTTACTCACCTGTAACAGGAGTTCTAGGAATGGTATATGTTCATCCACACGACCCACCCGGCTTCGACGCACAACCTGGCTTCAGCGGAGGGCTAGATCTGGCGTCATGGAGGCGAGCCGAGGGTTTACCACCCGGGTGGGTGGGAGGTGCCAGCTTGAAGACCTTCCGGCAAGATTTAAAGCGGCAAGGAACCTGCCAGACAGTGTAGATGAACAACATATACCATTCCTAGAACTCCTGTTACAGGTGAGCAACCTGTATTTACCCACTACAGGAAAATCCATGGCGTTAGCCTGGGTGTCCTGCGAGAGGCTAGTACATCTGAGCCAAGCCATCCTCCGAAGAGCCACAGATGTAGCCATGACTCTTGATGACACATCATTAGAGTCTACAGCAGCATGAAACTGAACCTTAGATGCCTCATTCCCATCTGCAGCCACTGCCTCCAGCTCCTTGGCCAGCTGGGGGGAGGCCTGTTTAGCCAGTGCAAGTACAGTGTCTCAACTGAACTTTTGGTACCTGGCTGTATAGGCCATGTAATTCGCCTGCCTGAGTCCCAAAGAAGATGCCATGTACTGCTTCTTTGCCATGGCATCAGTCTTCCTGGAGTCCTTGTCAGGGTGATGTGAAGCCAAGGGAATATTTGCCTTGTCACAGGCAGCAGCCTGTACTACCCCAACATTGCTGCATTGCAGATATAAGAGCTCTGTGTCTGAGCCTGAAAGTGTATACCTCTTGTCCATTCTTCTATCCACAGGAGGTATAGTGTTAGGAGACTTTAAGATTTTTTGTGTCTGTTTCCCAAATGATTTATGAAGGAGAATAGACAGTCTCCTGGACTCTGGGATATCCATCACCTCTACATAATCAGGCTCTTCTTGATCTTCCACAGCCTCCTCCATAGGAAGCTGGAGGATTTCGGCCACTTTCTGTAAAACATAAAAGGAAGGGACTCAGAAAGCCTAGGAGGAAACACCTGATGGTCTTTCTGGGAGATGTCGAGTTCCAGAGCACATCCAGACCTTCACTTACATCATAATCCTCAAATTCCCTTCCTCTTCAAACTCCGGTTCATAAAATCTTCAAAGGTATACTCTTGAACGGAGGAACCAACGAACGAACCCTGCCAGAAGGGCCGGATCGGTCGGAACGCGATGGAGCTATTCACAATCTGAATCACCTGGCTATCTCTTGGTGGTGAACATGAACCTCTGGATCCGAACGGTTGATTTATCTTCTGCTTTCTTTTTGTCGGAACCGATCCCTCAGAATCGGCTCTCCTTTTGCCCGAAGAAGTATCGCCCTGGTCAGAGGGCACTCCTTCTGGTTCGGTTGAAACCGAACTGGGCTGGCCATCTGGGTCAGCTGACTTTTCGGCCTCCTTTTCCCTCAGTCTACTTAATCTCTTCTCAAAGGTAGATTTGGGAAATTTTTTTACATATTTGGCAGTCTGAATTGAGGTGGTCAAACCCCAGACAATAAACACAGGTGGTGTAGGGATCGGTCTTGGCAAAGACCTCCCTACACTTACTGCAGTGCTGAAACCCAGTGGGCCGTTTTTTTCTTGGGTTTCTCAGACATGGCCAACCTAACCAAACTTGCCCTTTTTACGGCAACTGCCAGGCAAGACTCCCTTATCGGTTCCAAACCGTGTCACGGGTATTGGAAAAAAACAGTTAAAACACGTTTTGTTTTAGAACCAGTAACCACACACTAAATATAGCAAAATTCGCAACCAAATGGTCGGTTCAGCCGAACCAACCACACTTTTACAAGTTCCACACAGAAAAATAGAACAAATCCTATCTAGTACTCACGGCACCACAGACAGAGCCTGAACCAACTACTTTTTTTCGGTTTAAACCGACGAAAAACTGAAAACTTTCTGACTTAGAACTGAGCTGAAGGAGAAATCTCCGGAGCGACCGTTCAGTGAGGCGGAGTAAAGAATCTGACGGTTTGAGTTCAAAACACTCCAGACAGAAACTTCAGGCGACTTCAAGACTCTTGAAGCGTTCCATGCCCTGCATGGAAAGTTAACCCTTAGTTCTGCGGGGCAGTTCAAAGTTTGGGAATCACGGCAATTGTCAGAATACAGCAAGGCTTCATGTTGTTTGAAAGTGGTGTTCAGAGTTTTGGCTTCACTGGGGAGCCACCTGGAGGGATGCAGACCTATACTGGTGCGATGGTCTGCGTCTGTCCAGGAGGGAAACCAGGATCTTAGGTGATAGGTTTAAATGCTTCATTGGCAAACATTTAAACTAGCCAAGGGGGGGAGACATTGAAAAGGAGCAGGGAAATCCCAGCCTCCCCCCCCCCACAAAACACTGTAATTAGTGAGTTAAACACCAAGGTAGAGAAGTCATTAGGAGAAGGACAGAGGTAAATGTAAAAAAAAAAGGCAAAGGCAGTAAGGACAGGAATGGGACCAAAGGGGTAAGGCCATCAAAAAGTGGAGGGTGATGAGTACCAATGCCCGTAGTCTGTGTAAGAAGCTCCCTGAACTAGTGGCCTTGATGGAAGAGGGTTGCGTGGATATTGTGGCAATCACATAAACATGGTACACAGAGAACCATGACTGGGATGTCAACATACCAGGATACACAATCTACAGGAGGCACAGGGAGGATAAAAGAGGAGGAGAAGGAGTAGTAGCTCTCTATGTAAAGGAAGGGATCAAAGCAACAGAACTAAAGAGTAAACGGAGCAGATGAGGCACTCTGGGTCACCCTGGAGACAGGAAATGGCACCACAATCCATGAGGGTTGCACTAGACCCCCAGGGAGAGGATGGACAAGGAAATGACAGAAGGCTTCCTTAGAATGACAGAAAAAGGAGATATTGTTGATGGGGACCTGAATATGACAGATGTTAACTGGAGCACCTTTGCTGTAGGCACATCCAAGAGCATGGTCATTCTTGATGCCTACAGGGGCATGCCTCAGACAGCTAGTATTGGAACCCACTCAGGAGGGAGCAATCTTAGATCTTTTACTCTCAAATGGGGATGGAGAAAGAATCTCAGATTTAGAAGTGGTAGCCATCTGGGAACAAGTGACCACCAAACTGTGGTTCACGATAAACACAGCCATACAATCAAGCCATACAAAGGCAAGAGTATTGGACTTTAGGAGGGCTGACTTTAGAGAAAATGAGTGCCTCAGAAAAGCACTAGCAAGCGGAGCAAAAAGAGGGTAGAGGAACAATGGGGAGTAATTAAAACAGCCATCACAGAGGCAACAAACCTTTGTGTAAAGCAAATCAACAAAACACATGAAGGAAAAAAGCTATGGTTCTCAAAGAGGTGGCAGGAAGGTTAGGAGAAAGGACAGCATTCAGGAAATGTAAGGAAACACAGAAGGAGCAGGACAGAGAACTTTATCAGTTGAAGCAGAAAGAGGCTGGGAAGGCAGTCAGAATAGCAAAGGCCCAAACTGAGGAAAGGTTAGCCAACTCTGTTAAGAAGGGGGGTAAGACCTTTTATAGGTACATTAGGGAGTGAAGAAAGACTAAAGGAGGGATACTGAGGCTTAATAAAGGGGAAGGAATTTGGGTAGAGGGTGACAGTGAAAAAGCAGGGATACTGAACGAATATTTCTGCAAGGTATTCACAAAGGAAGAGGGGGGGGGGTACCTAAACCAAACAAGAGAAACACTCTGAAGACCGGGGTCAATACCAGTCCATTTACAGAAGAAAGGGTTTTGAAAGAACTAATAAAATTGAAGGTAGACAAAGCAATGGGGCCTGATGGGATTCACCCAAGAATTCTAAAGGAACTAAGGGTAGAACTAGTGACACTGCTGACTACTCTCTTTAACAAATCATGGGAGGATGGGGTGGTACCTGAGGACTGGAGGAAGGTGGATGTGATTCCTCTTAATAAAAGTGGGAGCAGGACAGAGGCAGGAAACTACAGACCAGTTAGTTTGACCTCAGTGGTAGGGAAAATGATGGAATCACTTCTGAAGGAAAGAATTGTTGAGTACCTAGAGGCCAGTGGGGCAGAGGACCCCAGGCAGCATGGATTCATGATGGGAAGGTTGTGTCAGACAAATCTATTAGATTTCTTTGACTGGGTGACCAAAGTAGTAAACGAGGGAAGGGCTGTGGACATGTCCTACCTAGATTTTAGCAAGGCATTTGATACAGTCCCACACAAAAGATTAATACAGAAGTTAGCCAGCCTTGGAGTGGGTCCTAAGGTGGTAGCCTGGATAAAAAATTGGCTAGACAACAGGACGCAAAGGGTAGTAGTAAATGGAGTCCACAGTGAAGAAAGGAGGGTTACTAGCAGGGTACCGCAGGGTTCAGTACTAGAACCGGTCCTTTTTTATGTCTTTAAGTGACATTGCAGAGGAACTGGAAGGAAAAGTATGTCTCTTTGCAGACAACACAAAGATCTGCAACAGGGTTGATACACAAGATGGAGTGGAAAGGATGAGAAGGGATTTGGCAAGATTGGAGGAATGGTCAGATGTATGGCTGCTCAGATTCAATGCAAAGAAGTGCAAGGTAATGCACCTGGGAAACAAAAACCCAGGGGAAGGGTACACAATGGGGGGTGAGGTACTGACAACAGCAAAAATGGAAAGTGACGTGGGGGTAATTATATCAGATGACCTTAAGGTGGGCAAGCAATGTGAGAAGGCAGTAAGGAAGGCTGGTGGGATACTGGGATGCATAGGGAGAGGCATCAATAGTAGAAAACAGGAAGTTTGTTATCCCTCTGTACAGACAGTTGGTGAGACCCCATTTGGAGTACTGTGTGCAGTTCTGGAGACCCCATCTCTGCATAGACAGAGTGGAGGCTGTCTAGAGGAGGACAACCAAAATGGTGCAGGGTCTACACCAGAAGACATATGAAGAAAGACTAAAGGAGCATAATATATATACCCTTGAGAAAGGGGACATGATAAAAATTTTTCAAGTACCTCAAGGGAATCGACAAAGTCCAAGAGAGTAGCATCTTTCAGAAAAAGAGATGTGCAAGAACAAGGGGGCACAATTTGAAGATAGAGGGGGGATGGCTCAGAGGTAATGTGAGGAAGTATTTTTTCACAGAGAGGGCTGTGGATGCATGGAAAAGCCTCCCTGAGGAGATTGTGGCGTCAAAAACAGTGGGGGTGTTCAAGAATGCATGGGACAGACATAAGGCAGCCCTAGTGGGAGGTAAGAGGAAGTAAGCTGTTGGTTAACTAGGATCTGCAGCTTATCTGTTAGGAAAACGGGCAGACTAGGTGGGCCAAGCGGTCCTTATCTGCCATCACATTCTATACTTCTATGCATCTAACGTCGGAGGCGGTCCCCGCTGAATACTGCTAGCTAGAAAATTTCCATGGGGTCCTGGTGCCTGCCGGCTTCAGTCCTAATGGTGTAACCTGCTGCAAGAGCTGGTCTCGAAGATCTACTGTTACAGTAAGTTCTTATGTAACTGTACTTTCGGCATCATCATCATCAATCAGGAGAAGTCACACCTGGTTCCGTTGCAGACACTGCAGTTCATAGGTGCAGTCCTGGACACCATCCAGGGGAAAGCCTTTTTCCCCAGGACAGAGCGGAACACATCAGATCCCTCATAAGGGACATCTTGACAAAGACTGTCCCAGCAAGACTGATCCTTTGCCTGCTCGGACACATTGCTGCGGCCATTGCGACAGTCCCTTTAGCCTGTCTCCATATGCGGGTGACCCAGTGGATGTTATGGGTACAGTGGGATCAGAAGCAAGACCATCTGCAGCTCCCAATTCGAATCACAAATGCCGTCATCCGGGATTGGCAATAGTGGCTCGAACCAGAGCACCTATTGGTGGGAGTCCCCTTTATTGCGCCGTCTCAGATTGTGACACTCTCCACGGACGCCTCAGGGTTCAGTTGGGGAGCACACCTCGACGGGTTCAGGACTCGTGGACACCCCAGGAAGCTCATCTTCACATAAACATTTTAGAGATGAGAGCAGTCCTTTATGCCTTGCAGGCCTTCCAGTTGGAGATTCCACCGGGTGCTCTGCTGTTGCAGACAGACAATACCAATGTGATGTATTAGCAAGGAGGCATTCATTCCTACCCGCTTTGCAGGGAGGCCATGAGGGTGTGGGATTGGGTTCTGCAACACGGCGCAAACCTTAGTGCTGTACATGTCCCAGGAGTGGACGTTATAGCCGACGGTCTGAGTCTGTCTGAGGCCAGAGTCCACGAATGGAAGCTACTCCAGGAGGTGGCAGAGGATCTGTTTCGCAGATGGGGATACCAGAGTTGGATCTTTTCGTGTCCCTATCCAACGCAAAACTGCCCAATTTCTGCTCGCTAGATCCAGGGCCTGGTTGGTGTTTTATGGCAAGACGCGTTGTCCCTCTCCTGGACAGGCAGATTCCTCTACACATTTCCTCCCTTCCTGTTGATCCAGAGGGTTCTTTTGAAACTCTGCAGAGAGCAGGTGACGCTGATACTAATCGCGCCCTTTTGGCCCAGGCAGATTTGGTTCCCTCTGCTACATCAGCTGTCTCAGGAACCTACCGTGCCTCTGCCAATCAGCTCTCACTTATTGTCCCAGGAGGCAGGATTCTTGGTCCATCCGGACCTTCGCTGTCTGAACCTGCACGCCTTGCTCCTATGGACATAGCTGTCATGCGCTACGGGGTCTCACAAGGGTAGCAGATGTTCTAGCGGCTGCTAGAAAACCGGCCACTCATGCCACATACGCCATAAAATGGCGCAGATTTTGCCTCTGGGCTCAAGCACGAGGACTTTCCCCACTGGATTGTCCGGAAGGTTCGATTCTAGACTACCTTCTGTCCCTATATCAGGCAGGCTTGGCCTACTCCTCAATAAAAGTACACCTTTGTACCATCTCAGCCTGTCACACTCCTATAGGCCTACGGTTCATAGCTCCGTTGGAAACTGCACAAGCATTCTTGAGGGCGTCCTCCACCTTAGTCCTCTGATTAAGGATCCCATTCCTCCATGGGAATTACCCTTTGTCCTGAAGCAGCTTACGCTGCCACCTTTTGAACCAGCTTCGGATTGCGAGCTACGTTTTCTGGCATGGAAGACATTATTTTTAGTTGTTACTTCGGCCATAAGGATTTCTGAGCTACATGCACTTATGTGCAAAGAACCTTATTTGTTCTTTCACCAGGACAGGGTATTCCTAAGGACAAACCCAAAGTTTCTTCCTAAGGTGGTCTCAGCCCTCACCGTTAATCAGGGCATCTGCCTGCCAGCGTACTTTTCTAAATACTCTAATAGAGGAGAGGCCCTGCTGCACACTCTAGATGTGCATAGGTGTCTTGAGATACTACATGACCAGAACCAGGCAACACCGTAAATCTGATCAGCTTTTTGCCTCCTTCACCCATAGGATGCTGGGGGCTCCGGTTTCTAAACAGTCGCTGTCCAGGTGGCTCATCCATTGTATCACATTCTGTTACCAGAAGCGTAACAAATCCCTTCCGGGCTCGGGTAGGGGACATTCCACAAGGGGGGTGGCTATCTCCTTTCCTGCACTGAAGAACGTGTCCACTTCAGCCATCTACGCAGCAGCTACTTGGAGCACCGTGCACACCTTTATCAGGCATTATAGCCTGGACATTGCACCATGGTGAAAAGCTGGTTTTGGTCTAGCAGTCCTTCTGGCACTACTATCCTAGGCTTCGGTCCAACTTGCGATCTTTACCTAGCCTCCTCCCATCTGAGAGGGATTTCCAGAATTGCTTGGGAATCGGTCCTAATGGTGTAACCTGCTGCAAGCGCTGTTTCTTGAAGTAAGATAGTACAGTTACGTAAGAACTTACCGTAACAGTAGATCTTCGAGAAGACCTCTTGCAGCAGGTAGTTTCCCTCCTACCATCCCCTCTGAAGGTAGAGTTCTGTTATCTCACTACCTAGGTTTAGGTGTTTGTAACACTGCTCTGAATACCTTCTTGAAGGCGTATCCTCAGTCTCCACTTCTGATGTAATCTAGCAGCTGGGAGTCTCCGGCAGGAGAACTGGGGATTCTGGGTACCGCGCCCTTTTGTATGATGCCTGATGCTGGGGGCGGGGCCAACATTGGGGGCGGTCCCCGCTGGATACTGCTAGCTAGAAAATTTTCGTGAGGGGTCCTGGCGCCTGCCGGCTTCAGTTCTAATGGTGTAACCTGCTGTAAGAGCTGTTCTCGAAGATCTGCTGTTATGGTAAGTTCTTACGTAACTGTACTTTATGGGGCCATGTTGTTTCCACTTCCAAACTGTTCGTGGCACTGATATTGTGTACAAACTGTTTTTGTCAGTGCCCGATTCTGTACAGTTACAACTTAACACATCTCTGAGAACACTTTCCAAATTATAATAGACACAACTAAGGGGGAAAACGTTCCAGTTTCCAGCAGATAGTTAAACGAACTGTCCCACAGGATTCCCACAAAATGTTAAGCTTCAGAACCTTTCACTGTTTCTTTTTTAAATCGCTGAAGGCATTTTCATTAAAACTGTATCTGTACCCTGAAGACTCCATCCATTCATGTTGCATGTGCCTGCTGTGATGTCATAAGCAGATTATGACATCACAACCTGTTTTCACAGAAGTGATTTTGTTACACACTGAGGAATATGGTAGAAAAGCAGCCGGAAGAGAGAAGCCTAAGGGGCACACACTGGTGTTATGCAAATGTTTTTAGTATTAAAGCACGGGTTCTACCGTGTTAGCCCACACAAAACGTTCTTAGGCTGACAGTTTAAGATGGAATCTTTTGAGACCTCAGCATCATACGTGTTTCTTAAACCTTTAGTTAGCCTAATAAAGGTATTTTAGCTGCCGAACACAACATTTTCTCACTGTGGTAATTGCATTCCTCAGACCCAGATTTGGAAAGATTAGAGTCCTTCAGGTGCCAGCCATCATAGTTTTGCAGGACCCTGCCATATTACTTTGCGGCTTGAGTGAATTATAGCAAGCTGTCAGCTCTTGTTAACTGATGAAAGTGCGTTTAGCGCTAGTTCTCCCTCTTGTCCGACGTGGATTGCTCCACTTTTAATGTTCACTTCACAAGTGGGTGACTGTGCAGGATAAGATGGAATGTAGGTCTATCAGCTGCTTGGCTGAAATTGATTTACAGTGGCACACGGTCATCATGTCATACACAAAAACAGTGCAGCAATGTACCGCACTGTCAATACCGCGGATACATTGCAAGCACCGGGACACAAGGGCGAAATACAAAAACAGCTAAAAAAAAAAACCATGACCCCCCCCCAAAAAAAAAAATTAATTATAATCAACTACGGGAGGTAGTCAACACCAAAATGGGGAGAAACGAGGGGACGATGACAACATGCAAAACACACATTTAAAAAAAAACAAAAACACTAATAGTCTGGGACTTGAAATTAAGCCCCAGTCCACAGACACACTGCTTTCCTCCACTACCGGCACACATCCCTGTGAGCCATGGCAGCTGCTCGACGGATGACCCCCCCCCCGCAGCTGAGGACTTATCCTCTGCATCACTACCTCCCTGCTGTTAGCTTGCAGGGTACAAAACCGTGCCTGCATCATTTCGTCCTTGTGGTATTTTGTACCCTGTAGCTGTATTTCCCAACTTGCTATCTGTTGTGCGTTTTGTCTTCGCCGTTTTTGAAACGGCACATTGACCCGGTACCATTTATAATTAATTGTAACAATGGAAGGACATAGAATAGCTGAATTCTGGGATGACAGTCTGATTGAATGGTTAAACCATAGAAGTGGGCCTGGTGGCGCTGGACACCACAGCTCGCGCCACGTCAGTGGGGGTCGAGAGTGAGCTTGGGTTACCGAGGGTCAGCAAGGGAGGGAGAGGATCAAACATCTGGACTACTGTCCTCTCCCAGGGAGGGTTGTCATCCTGCTCCTTGGCTGTCCCCTAGTGGGGGCCGAATGAAAGCATTGAAGGCTGGGGGAGACGGGTGCGGAAATGTGGCGTGCACATACCTCCATGCATGTATGTTCATACCACAAGAGGAAGGGGGTGTAAGGGAGAAAACTAGCTTGCAGTCTCCATGATGCTGCGGCACCACGCCTGACTGGCAACCCTGGATCTGGATTGTGCTTTGGGGGGAGGAGGTGGATGGCCCTCTCCCCTCCGACCCTGCCGGGGGGGCGGAATCTGTGAGGGAACGCCGGGGGAGCTTGAGGTCGGGTAGTGGAGCCACAGAAGTAGAACCGAGCCCTCTACGGTGGCCGTGTCCTGCTTGCCAGCCTGAAGGAAAAAAGCTGTATATTTAAAAAAATAAAATAAAAAAAACACAGAAGTGAACCAACAAACCAAAGGTTCAGACCAAGAGCAGACTGTCATTATTTAACCTTGAGTATGCCATACTGACCTCCCTATACTACAGTGTACCCAACTGTACAATGCAGTAGAAGGCCACTGAGAATGAGACATTGCATCTCGGTGGGGCTAACTTGGACAACTAAAACATGGTATTCAAAGATCTTACTTCAAGTGGAAGCTCTTGCAGCACGCTATAACCATTAGGACTAACGCCCTTCTCAGCCAGCAGTACCAACAGGGACTGCCCCCGACATCCGCTCCGACGTCGGCCTTGGTACAAAAGGGGGCAGACTGAAACCACTAATGCTTTTCCCACCACGACCAGCGCCGTTGGAAAGTTCTTGGCTTGCCAGCCACCAGCAAAAACTTCGTTTTTCGCTTTTTCAATACTAACTTCGGTTTTTCAGTACCGACGTATGTCGTCCAAGCATCGGTCTCCTCATCGGGACCCCATTGCAATAAGTGCAACTGCAGCCGTCAGGTTCCAGCCAAGGATAGCCACACTAAGTGTCTTTTGCCTGGGGCCTAACCATGACACCACGGCCTGTTCCACCTGCCAGAGCTTCACAAATAGGACCAGGATCTGCTGCTTGAAGGCTGTCAAGGCGTTCCTTCTTGAACAGAAGATGGACTTGCACACCTCCGGGGAGAAGGCAAAGCATAAGGAGAAATCCAAACGGTCCCGAGACAAAAACCGTAGTTGGTCCCGCCACCGGTCCAGGTTCTAGTCCCCCTCGCGGCCTTCCCCTAATAAAGCCCACTCTTCCCTGTGCTCGGGAGAGCAGCATTTAAAGAAGGATTCTGCAAAGAAAGTACAGGCCAAAGCAGGTACGTCTGGGGAGAAGCCTGCTCGGCCCAAGGTGACGCTGCTTAGTCACCCCTAAGACCTCGGAGGCACAAGCCACGGCCCTGCCTTCCAAGGTCCTGGCTTCGCCCGATAAGGGCAAGCCCCTGGAGTCTGAGGACACTCCACCGCCCCCCCGCGTGAAACCGTCGCTAGTCCTGGTACCAACGCCGGTAGAAGGAGTGAAAAGATCCTGACGCTGCCAGCGAAGGGACAGCGTCTCTATCTCCCAAGTCCTCCTCCCCTCAGGGCTCTCCTGGAGGCTCCCCCTCAAGGCGGACACTTCAGCGGTCTCTGTGTTTACCAAGGAGGAGTTCCAGGATCTTCCCTTTGGTGGGGCCAGGTCCAAAAGTGGACCCCCCCCCCGAAGCTGGCCCACTCACCGGTACCGGACCCATCAGGTAAACCCCAGCCAGAGGGTGTTCCTTCGCTGAAGACCCCCGAGAGACCGTTGCCTCGCCCACCCTTCAAGGCATGTTCCCATTCTCGGTCTGCGGACTGACACAGATGCTCACTGAGATCAGGTAGTAGATGCTGGTTTAGGTCTCATACCAGGAGCTGTTCCCGTTCCGATGGGTGGGCCCGCTTCTGACATCTGTGCCCGGACTGGCGTCAGTTACTGCTCCGTCATTTGTCGCGTGACCGTCAGTCCTCGGACCGACGTCGGTCGGTGAGCCACCAACGTTTGAGCAGGGCTAGCCATAGGGACCGGTCCGGCTACTCATCACCTAGTAGTCGGTTGCTCTCTTCATCTTTGGGAATCGGGTTCCCCAGGAGAAAAGGACCAGCCCCGATCGCCTCCTGATGATCCAACCTTTATGGACGTAATGAGGCATATCCAGGCCTCTAATGAATGGGATACAGAGGACCTGGATCCGGAATGTCATCAACTAGCGAAGTACCTGAGGCAATAGGAGCCCAAACCTCTCGTGGTGCCTCCTTTAGTGGACACCTTCCAGGATCTCACCAGGATTACCTGGAAGTGTCCAGCTTCGGTCCCAGCAGTTCCTAAAAAGTCAGGCTGTACAGAGCCCCGGGGGATGAGCCTTTCTTGGCTGAGCACCCTCGGGCGGACTCTTCCGTGATTATGGCAGCCCACGATAAGTCCAAGCAGATGAAGCACCTTAGATCACAGCCTCCTGACCCTGAGTCCCGCTATTTGGACCAGGTGGGCAAGAAGGTCTATTCTGCCTCCACCTGCTCTATTAGGTCCCTTAATTTCCTGATGCATATGGTTCAATACCAGAATGTGCTCTGGGAACGGGGACAAGAGCTTGTAAATGCCTTGCCAGACTCCGCACAGAAGATGGAGATCCTGGATGTACTTAAGTTGGGCTCGGACGTAGGCACGCATGTTCTGCGTGTCTCATACGACACTGTAGATACGGCAGCCAGAGCGGCAGCGTCGAGTCTGTCTCAGGCGCCATGCTTGGTTGAGAGTATCAGGCTTTCGCCAAGAGCTGCAGTCCGGGATCCGGGACCTCCCGTTCCAAGGTTCCGTCTTGTTTGGACAGGAGACTGTCACTCTTCTCTCGTCTCCAGGAGTCGGGGACATCCATCTGGTTTGTCTGTCAGGTGTACAGAGGAGAGCAATGAAACTGTAATTTCCGAAGCCCTCAGGTGCCCAAGCCCATGGCAACCAACAAGGCCAGAGAGGTGGCTTTCGAAGGAGAGCCGTCAACCAGCAGCCTGGAGGTGCTCCTTCTGGTAGTCCCAAGTCCTCCCAAACCCCTCTGCCCACTCCCGGCTCAGCCCAATGACTCCCTCCCGACCCCCTGGAGGTTCCAGGGGAGGCAGTAGAGGGTCGCTTCTCCCTTCATCTGAAGGGCTGGAGCTCTATCTCTGCGGACCAGTGGGTCCTTGATATTGTAAGGAGGGAACATATGCTGGAGTTCACCGAGATCCCTCCAGACACCCCACCAAGGTCCTCGAAATATCCTCCTTCTCACATTCCGCTCACAGGAGAGATTCAGGCCCTCTTATGGAAAAGAGCTATAGAGCCAGTCCCTCTGCAGCAGCGGGGAAGGGGTATTACTCCCATTTCTTCCTGGTTCCAAAAAAAACACAAGACCTTCGTCTCATTCTGGACCACAGCTCGTTAAACTATTATATATAGCGTACAGAAGGTTCCGGATGGTGACCCTTCCAGGACTGCTTCCTCTGCTGCATCAGGGAGACTGGCTGTGCTCCCTAGACATGCAAGATGCGTACATGCACATCGGGGTCTTACCCCCTCACAGGAAGTACTTGAGGTTCCACTTCCAAGGGGAGCAGTATCAGTTTCGGGTTCTCCCGTTTGGCCTCTCCTCCGCTCCTCGAGTCTTGACAAAATGCTTGGCAGTAGTGGCTGTGGCTCTAAGGCACCAGGGGCATTATGTCTTCCCTTACCTGGATGATTGGCTGCTTGCGGCCCCGTCAAGGTCACACCTTCTTCAAGGTCTCCGAGACCCCTATACTCTATTCCCAGATCTTGGGATTACCCTGAATCTTCCAAAGTCTTTATAGAAGCGGTCCTGGATTCGATCCAGGGCATGGCTTTTCTACCTCCAAGAGGAGTGATCGCTTGCGGAAGATTGCCGGATCAGCCCTAGTAACCCCTCAGTTCCAGGCCAGGACCTTCCTCAGACTTCTGGGGCACATGGCGGTGACCATTCCCGTCACTCCTCTGGCCTGCCTCCACATGAGAATCCCACAATGGATGCTCAGGGTGCAGTGGGATCAATGCTCAGACGACCTAGACCACATGGTCAGAGTCACAGAGCCAGTAAAGAAGACACTTCTTTGGTGGTTGGACCCTATAAATTTGGAAAAAGGGATCCCTTTCCATCCGGAGCCCCCGAATCAGACTCTTACAACAGATGCCTCAGATTTGGGTTGGAGGCGCACCTGGAGGACTGCCAAATGCAGGGTACCTGGACCCCCATGGAGCGCGAACTCCACATCAGTGTCTTGGAGATGTGAGCGGTCCTCAATGCGCTACATGCCTTTCAAGAGGACCTCATGCCAGACTCTCTTCTTGTTCAGACAGATAACATGGCAGTCGTCTTCTATATCAACAAGCAAGGGGGTGCTCACTCATACCCCCTGTGCAAGGAGGCGATGAGAGTCTGGTACTGGGCAGTGGAGTGGCAAATCTCTCTATCCACAATGCATGTTCCAGGTATCCTAAACGACATGGCCAACAGCCTAAGCAGGTCTCAGTCCAAGGTGCATGAGTGGGAGCTACTGCAATCAGTAGCGGACCAGCTCTTTGACACATGTGGTTGTCCAAAACTGGACCTCTTTGCGTCACCACGCAATGCCAAACTGCCAATTTTCTGCTCGCAAGAGCCTGTGCCTGGTGTTTTCTGGCCAGACGCGTTGTCCGTTTGTTGGGCAGGGAGGATCTTCAAGAAGCTGCTCTTGCGGCAGGTTACACCATTAGGACTGAAGCCGGTAGGCACCAGGACCCTACGGAAAAATTCTAACTAGCAGTATCCAGTGGGGGACCACCCCCGTCTGCCCCTGCCCGTCAGGCATCACATAAAAGGGGGCATTCCTCCAGCATCCCCATTTCTTTCAAACAACTTGAAGTCTTGCTGTATTCTGACAAGTGCAGTTAGCCCCAGCCTTTAAACTGCCCCGGATGAACAAAGGGTTAACATTTCTATGCAGAGCATAGAATGCTGAGCTCAAGCTCGGTTGATGTCTCTGTCTGTTTCCCTTTGAACGCTAACCGTCAGGATTTTTTACTCTGCCTCACTGAACGGTCGCTCTGGAGATTTCTCCTGCAGCTTGGTTCAAAAGTCTAAGTGTCGTTTTTTCGTCGGTTTCTAACCGAAAAAGTTTCCCATATAATCGGTTCGGTCTCTGTCTGTGGTACCGTGAGTACTGGTTAGGTTTTGTACTGTTTCTGTGTGGAACTTGCAAAAAGTGTGGATCAGTTCAGCCGAACCGATCATTTGTTTAATTCTTGTCTAGCTTTAGTGTGTGGTTACCAGTTCTAAAAAAAAAACGTGTTTTGAAACTTTTTTTCCAAGACCCGTGACACGGTTAGGAACCGATAAGGGAGTCTTGCTGGCGGTTGCCGAAAAAAGGGTAAGTTTGGTTAGGTTGGCCATGTCTGAGAAACCCAAGAAAAAAACTGGGTTTCAACACTGCAGTGAGTGTGGGGAGGTCTTTGCTAAGGCCAATCCCCACACCACCTGTGTTTATTGTCTGGGGTTTGACCACCTCGATTCAGACTGCCAAATTTGCAAAAATATTCCCAAATCTACCCTGGAAAAGAGATTAGGTAGACTGAGGGAAAAGGAGGCCCAAGAAGTCCGCTGACCCGGATGGCCAGCCCGGTTCGCTTCTGACCGAACCAGGAGTGCCCTCTGACCAGGGCGATATTTCTTCGGGCCAAAGGAGAGCCGATCCCGAGGGGTCGGTTCCGATTAAAAGAAGGCACAAAGAAAAATCGTCCAGTTCGGATCCAGAAGTCCATTTTCCGACCGCCAAAGAAATAGCCAGAGCGATTCGGATTGTGGAATCGCTTCGGCTGGTTCCGAGCGATCCGGCACCTTTTGGCAGGGGCTCAGTTTGGTCGGTTTCCCCGGTTCACGATTATACTTTGGAAGAATTTTATGAACCGGAGTTGGAGGAGGAAAGGGAGTTTGAAGATGATGGTGAAAGTCTAGATGTGCCCGTGGAACCGGACATCTCCCCAGACAAACCTTCAGGTGTATCCCCTCCTAGGCTTTGAGTCCCCTTCCCACTTTATGTTCTACAGAAAGGTGACTGAGACCTCCAGCTTCCTATGGAAGAGGCAATGGAGGATCAGGAGGAGCCTGATTATGTAGAAATGATGGACATCCCAGAGTCCAGGAGACTGTCTATTCCCCTTCACAAATCTTTAGGGAAATGGACACAAAAAATTCTGAAGTCTCCCAATTCTATACTTCATGTGGACAGAAAAATGGACAAGAGGTATACACTCTCAGGCTCAGAAACTGAGTTTTTATATCACCAATGCAGCCATGTTGGGGTTGTGCAGGCTGCTGCCTGTGATAAGGCAAGCATTCCCTTAGCTTCACACCCCTCAAAGACTCTAGGAAGGTTGATGCCATGGCAAAAAAGCTGTACATGGCATCTTCCCTGGGACTCAGACAGGCAAATTATATGGCCTGTACAGCTAGGTACCAGAAGTCCAAGTGGGACACTGTACTGGCACTGGTTAAACAGGCCTCCCTCCAGCTAGCCAAGGAGCTGGAGGTGGTGGCTGCAGATGGGATTGAGGCATCTAAAGTTCAATTTCATGCTGCTGTGGACTCTAAATGTGTCATCAAGAGTCATGGCTACATCTGTGACTCTTCGGAGAATGGCTTGGCTCAGATGTACTCGCAGGACACCCAGGCTAAGGCCATGGATTTTCCTGTAGTGGGTAATTATCTGGGGAGCAGACAGAGAATTACATGAAGAAAATGGATGAATACAGGACCACTTACAGGAGTGCTTAGGCCAAGGAGAGGCAGGCAACTCCTCAAAGGCAGCAGTCTAGGGGCAGGCCTTTTCAAAGGCCATTTTACCAAGCACAGGCCTCTTCTTCCTTTTCACAGAGGGTGTTCTTCAGAGAGAGAGGCAGAAGGGGGATGAGCAGGGCTGCATCCACTCCTCAGCCTAAGGCCCCTGCCAGGCAGACACCCTGATGGGCCTGCCTGGGTCGACTCTCCTATTCCAGTAGGGGGCAGGCTGGCTTACTTTGTCCAGGACTGGATGTCTATTACATCAGACAAGTGGGTCCTGGAAGTAGTAAGCCAGGGACTGGTTCTCAGCTTCAGAAAATTTCCAAGATGAGAGCCATATCTTTCTACCTGCAAATCTCTAAAACCCTTGCCCTAGAGGCAGAGGTTTCTTCTCTTCTAGCCTTAAGAGCCATAGAGAGAGTACCTACCCTACACTGGGGCAAAGGATTGTACTCCAGGTACTTCCTGACCCTAAAAAAGACAGGACTGGTGACCCATCCTAGACCTAAAATATCTAAACAAACATCTTTCAAAACCAAAGTTCAAGATGGTAACTCTGGGAATAATCCTTCCCTCTCTAAGGCCAGGGGACTGGTTAGCCTCCCTGGACCTCAAAGATACCTACTTTCACATTCCCATCAGGTGCTCCCACAGAAAGTACCTCAGGTTCAAGTTGCCCTCAGGCCACTATCAGTTCAGAGCAATGCCCTTTGGTCTGACCTCAGCCCCAAGGGTTTTAACAAAGTGCCTGGCAGTAGTATTTGCCTTTTTAAGAAGGCAGAAGATTTCCATTTTTCCATATCTGGATGATTGGCTAATAGTGGCCCAGTCTCCAAACCAAGTCAAGTCTCACCTGCAAGTGACCCAACGAGTGCTCACTTCTCTAGGATTTCTTCTCAACCTTCCCAAGTCAGTTCTCGAACCAGTCCAGCTTCTTACCTTTATAAGAGCAGAACTGGACACACTCAGTGCAAGAGCCTTTCTTCCTCTAGAAAGGGCAAGAGTTCTTATGGAACTAACCTCTTCCTTCAGCCTTCGGGTATCTCGACCAGCAAGGCATTTCCTCCAGCTCTTGGGCCACATGGCAGCTTCAACAGCAGTGGTCCAAGGGACAAGATTCCAGATGAGGGATATTCAGTTCCACCTGAGAGCTTTTTGGTCTCAGAAGGATTCCCTTACCAAACTGATCCCAGTGACTCTGACCTTGATCCAAGCCCTCCAGTGGTGGCAGGATCAGGACAATTTAAGACAAGGTGTTCCTTTTGCTACTCAGCCTTCTTCAGTGGTCCTTACCACGGACGCTTCTCTTCTGGGCTGGGGAGCCCATCTGGGGTCCCTAACTGCCCAGGGGCTGCGGTCCCCCCAGGAATCCCTTCTCCATATCAATCTCCTAGAGCTCAGGCAGTTTTTCTGGCCCTAAAAGCTTTCTTTCTGTCAGTACAGAACAAGGTGGTTCAGGTCAGAATGGACAACACCACCACCATGTGGTACATTGACAAGCAGGGAGGCACTCGGTCCACGGCCTTGTGCAAGAAAGCCATGAAGTTGTGGTCCCTGGCTTATTCCCTGCAAACCTCTCTGGTAGCAGTTCACCTTCCAGAGAAGGACAGTGCGCTAGCAGATGCACTGAGCAGGATCTCTCAGGGCCATCATGAATGGTCCCTGGACTATCAGGTGTTGAAGGTGATTTTTTCAAGGTGGGGCACTCCAGAGATGGATCTCTTTGCAGGCCCAGACAGTCACCAACTCCCTCTCTTTTGTTGCAGACCTCCAGTCTTGGGCTCATTCCCCCGGACGCCCTGATTCTGAATTGGGAAGGGACGTTTCTGTATGCCTTCCCTCCCTTCCCAGTCCTGTTCAAAGTTTTAGTCAAAATAAGGTCTCAACCTTGCAAAGTGATTCTGATTGCTCCAGATTGGGCTAGACAGCCTTGGTACCCACTGTTGCTGTCCCTAGTAGTCCATCTTCCTCTGTCTCTTCCCAAGAATTACAACCTGTTAACATCCTCTCAAGGGAGGATTTGGTACCCCAATTTTCAGTCTCTCAATCTCAAGGCATGGCTCTTGAAGAGTTAGAGTTTGCAGATCTGCATCTTTCTCAAGGGGTTCTGGATATTCTCAAAGCTTCTTGAAAGCCCTCCACCCGAAAGACTTAACTCCAAATGGTGGAGATTCAGGCATTTGGTGTTCTAAGAAGCATATTTCTGCAGATACTGCTGGATTGCCTACGGTTCTGGATTATATGGTCCATCTTAATGGCCTAGGCCTCAGACCAGCTACTCTTAAGGTACACTTGTTAGGTGTTTCTGCGTTTTTGTCTGTGGGGAAGTCTTCCTCACTATCTTCTCATCCTGTGTTCTGTAAATTTTTTAAAGGATTGCTTCACACCAATCCTCCTGTTAGAGAGCCTGCCCCTGCCTGGGATTTGAATATTTCCATTGCTCAACTTATGCAACCTCCTTTTGAGCCTATGTCCTCAGCAGAGCTTAAGTACTTGACTTGGAAAACTGTGTTCTTGGTAGCCATTACCTCTGCCTGGCGTTTCGGTGAAGTGCAAGCCCTGTCAGTGGAACCTGATTTTATCTCCTTTCACTTGGATAAAGTGGTCCTTAGAACCAACAGAAGGTTTTTGCCCAAAGTGGTTTCAGACTTCCATTTAAACCAGTCTATGTCTCTTCCTGTCTTCTTCACTTATCAGTCTTCCTCAGGAGAAAGGAGGCTACACAGTTTAGATGTTAAAAGAGCCCTTAGTAACTACGTAGAGCGTTACCAAGGGTCACAGGTTTGACTCCCTCCAGCTGTTCCTCACTTATGGAGAAGTGGGAAAGGGCAAACCTGCCTCCAAGAGATCTATTGCTAGGTGGATTGTGTCTTGTACAGTATACAATTCTGCTATGAAAAACTGGAAAAAAATCCACCCTCAGGCCTAAGGGCTCATTCCACAAGAGGTACAGCTGCTTCCCTGGCTGCTGCCAGGGACATCCCTCTCTTAGAAATTTGTTAAGTGGCCACCTGGAAAACAGTCCATACCTTTACCAAGCACTACTCTCTGGATAAGCAGTACTTCAGAGCCTATTCCCAAAGTAGGTTCTGTCCCTTATCCATGGAGGTACTGCTTGGTAGTCTGCACTTGTCAGAATACAGCAAGACTTCAAGTTGTTTGAAGAAATAATTACTCAGCTTAGCAATTATGTTTCTTATATTGGAGTCTTGCTGTATTCTGACCTCCCTTCCTGCCTCCCCTCTCAGAACCTGTTTTTGGGAAGTGGGTGGGCAGGTGCAGTGTTGCACCTCGGGGTGCTTTTTTTTACACCCTCTTCTTGTATGGGTGTTTATTTTGTTAGATTCCTGTTTGGTTGGGTTTTGAGTTTCCTGAGTTGTCTTCTTTTGGTACTCCAAAACTTCTAGTTGCCAGTTGGCTATTAAAATTTTGTTTTACAATTTCCACATAGAATACTATTAGAGTGTTGCTCGTAAGAATCTGACGGTTAGCGTTCAAAGGGAACCAGACAGACATCAACCGAGCTCGAGCTCAGCATTCTATGCTCTGCATAGAAATGTTAACCCTTTGTTCTCTGGGGCAGTTTAAAGGCTGGGGCTAACTGCACTTGTCAGAATACAACAAGACTCCAATAGAAGAAACATAATTACTAAGGTGAGTAATTTTTTCTTTCCCGCCGTCGACTCTCCAGCATCGACCTCACGGACACCTGCATCAACTATACGACCCGCAAAATCTTTACAAAATAATCACAAACCCATGTCTACTTCTCCAACTCCTTCTCTCGAAGGACACCCCTCCAAGTGCACCTGCCGCAAGCAGATCCCCTTCACTGACCATCATTCGGCTTGTGTGAGGTGCCTGAGCCTGGAACACGACACCCAGGCCTGCTCCATCTGCCAACAATTTAATAGCAGGACCAGGATCCGCCACCAAAAGGCCCTTCAGGGGTTCAACAGTAGTTGTACCGATGTCGGTTGACACCGGATGTCAGCGGTCCTCAGGAGAGAGGAGGCTGCCTCGCTGCTGGATGACCAGACGGGCAGCAAGGAGGACGCCGGCTGATCCGCTGGTTCCCCAGGACCTGACGCCTGATCCTGGTGACAGACCCACACCAACGCTGGACATGAACATTCAGGAGGGGAATGGATTGTTCACCTTCTGGTGGGAGACCATTAGAAAGGACATGGTCCCCAGTAAGCCTCTTCCACCTCCACCACCTACACCCCCTCCTCGGGAGGGTGAAGGCTCAAGACCTCTGACCCCTAATGAGCCAACTCCACCTCCTAGGGGCAGTTCTAGAGAGAAAAAGACACCCATCACGGTCTCCCTCTGGGTCTCCAAGCATGACTCCAAGTAGCTGCAAGCGGTCTCAGCTCTCACCCTTAATCAAGACATCGTCCTACCAGTGTACTTTCCCAACTGTTCAAATCGAGGAGAGGCCCTGTTGCACACCCTGGATGTGCATAGGTGTCTCCGATACTACCTGATCAGAACCAAACACCACCGAAAATCGGACCAGCTTTTTGTCTCCGCCCACAGGATGCTGGGAGCTCCCGTTTCCAAACAGTCGCTGTCCAGGTGGCTCATTCAGTGTATCACGTTCTGTTACCAGAAGTGTAACAAATCCTTACCGGGCTCGGTTAAGGGTCATTCCACAAGGGGGCTGGTTACCTCCTTTGCGGCCCTTAAAAATGTGTCCACCTCAGCCATCTGTGCAGAAGCTACTTGGAGCACTGTGCACACCTTTATCAGGCATTATAGCCTGGACGTTGCATCAAGGCGAAGAGCAGGTTTTGGTCTAGCAGTCCTTCAAGGACTCCTGTGCTAGGCTTCGGCTCTACTAGTGATTTCTACCTTCCCTCCTCCGTATGGTGAGGGATTTCCAGTATTGCTTGGGAATCAGTCCTAATGGTGTAACCTGCTGCAAGAGCTGTTTCTCGAAGTAAGATAGTACAGTTATGTAAGAACTTACCGTAACAGTAAATCTTCGAGAACAGGTCTTGCAGCAGGTACTTCCCCCACCATCCACGCTAGAGGTAGATTTGTTCCGATATCCTTCTCCTAGGATCAGGTGTTCTCAACACCACTCTGATTGTCATTTGATGGCGGATCCTCAATCTCGTTTTCTGATGTCATCCAGCAGCCATGAGTCTCCGGCAGGAGAACTGGGGATTCTGGGGGACCGAGCCCTTATGTTCTATGCCTGACGGAGGCGCGACCGACGTTGGGGGCGGTCCCCGCTGAATACTGCTAGCTAGAAAATTTCTATGGGGTCCTGGCGCCTGCCGGCTTCAGTCCTAATGGTGTAACCTGCTGCAACAGCTGTTCTCGAAGATCTACTGTTACGGTAAGTTCTTACGTAACTGTACTTTTTTCCATACCTAGACAACTGGCTCCTCATGGCACCCTGCAATTTATTGGAGCAGTTCTGGACACCACTCAAGGGAGAGCATTTCTTCCTTCGGACAGGGTGGAACACATCAGATCCCTCATATGGGACACAATGACGAAGACAACGGTGCCCGCCAGGACCATTCTTTGTCTGCTCGGACATATGGTGGCTGCCATTGCGACTGTTCCCCTAGCCCGACTCTATATGCGGGTTACCCAGTGGATGTTGCGGGCTCAATGGGACCAGAAGCAAGTTCATATGCAGCATCCGGTCCGAATCACGAATGCTGCCATCCGAGACTGGCAATGGTGGCTCATCCTGGACCATATCTCGAAAGGAGTCCCTTTCATGGTGCCACCTCCTTAGTGACCCTCTCCATGGATGCCTCGGGATCCAGATGGGGAGCACACCTCAACAGGGTCAGGACTCGATGCTCATGGTTATCTCTAACCCATTTGCCCATAAATATTCTGGAGATGAGAGCCATCCTCTATGCCCTACAAGCATTCCAAACGGACATTCCATCGGGTACTCTTCTGATTCAAACAGACAATACTGCGGTGGTGTACCATCTTGACAAACAAGGGGGCACTCCTTCCTACCCCCTTTGCAGGGAGGCTCAAAGGGTTTGGAATTGGGTACTGCAACACGGCGCAGATATTGTTGCAGTGCACGTTCCCGGAGTGGACAACACAATCGCGGACAATCTCAGCCAATCACAGGCCAGAATCCACGAATGGGAACTGCTTCAGGAAGTCGCAGAGGATCTGTTTCGCAGATGGGGGACACCAGAATTAGACCTTTTTGCGTTCCCATCCAACGTAAAACTGCCCAATTTTTGCTCGCTAGATCCAGGGCCTGGTGTTTTCTGGCAAGATGCGTTGTCCCTCTCTTGGATGGGCAGATTCCTCTACGCTTTCCCGCCCTTCCCTTTGATCCAGAAGGTTTTACTGAAGCTCCGACAAGAGCAGGCGTCACTGATTGTGGCAGCGCCTTTTTGGCCCAGGCAAATATGGTTCCCTGTATTACATCAGCTGACCCAGGAACCTCCGGTGCCTCTGCCATTCAGCTCTCAACTTCTGTCCCAGGAGGCAGGCCCCTTAGTCCATCCTGATCTTTGGTTGCTGAACCTGCATGCCTGGCTCCTAAAGACATGGCAGTCCTGAGATATGGGGTCTCTTGGGAAGTTGCGGACGTTCTGGCGGCAGCCAGAAAACCCTCCACTCATGCCATGAAGTGATGCAGATTTTGCATCTGGGCTCAAGCTCGCGGATTGACCCCACTAGATTGTTCAGAGAGGTCAGTGTTAGACTACCTTCTAACCCTGTACGAGGCAGGCCTTGCCTACTCTTCCATTAAGGTTCACCTGTGTGCCATTTTGGTGTACCATTCACTAATAGGTCACAGCTCTCTAGCTCAACTAGAAGGTTCACACGCTTTTTTGCGTGGCATCCTGCACCTGAGACCTCCTATCAGAGACCTGGTTCCACCTTGAGATCTCCCGTGTTTTAGAGCAACTTTCTCTACCTCCTTTTGAACCAGCCGCAGATTGTGAGCTGCGTCTCCTCGCTTGGAAAATGTTCCTTTTAGCTGCTGTTACTTCTGCCAGAAGAGTTTCTGAGCTTCATTCAGTCATGTGCAAGGATCCTTATTTGGTTTTTCATAAGGACAAGGTGTCCTTAAGAACAAATCCTAAGTTCCTTCCCAAAGTGGTCTCGGCGGTCACGCTCAACCAGGATATAGACCTGCTGGTGTATTACCCGAATTGCGGTAACGGGGGAGGCCCTGTTGCGCACACACACTAGATGTGCATAGATGTCTCAGATATTATCTGACCAAAACCAAAGCCCATCGTAAGTCGGACCAGCTCTTTCTTTCTTACGCACAGAGGATGCTCGGTGCTCCTGTTTCAAAACAGTCTCTTTCCAGATGGTTGGTCCAGTGCATTATGTTCCGTTATCAGAAGCGCAATAAACCTATACCAGGACCGGTGAAGGGTCGTTCTACGAGGGGGGTGGCTACCTCTTTCGCTGTGCTCAAAAATGTCTCCTCTTCAGCCATCTGTGCGGCAGTGACTTGGAGCACTGTGCACACTTTCATCAGACACTACAGTTTGGACATTGCCTCTAGGCGTAGAGCTTGTTTCGGCTTGGCGGTCCTTCAAAGACTCTTGTCCTGAAGTCTGAGTCATCTTTCCTACCCTCCACCCGGTAGCAAATTGTTCCCTTACTGCTTGGGAATCAGTCCTATTGGTGTAACCTGCTGCAAGAGCTGTTTCTCAAAGTAAAATGGTACAGTTACGTAAGAACTTACCACAACAGTAGATCTTTGAGAACAGCTCTTGCAGCAGGTAGTTTCCCTTCCACCTTCCCCTCTGGAGGTAGTCTTCTGACCTAGTTTTTAGGCTACAGCGTCCTTTGATGCCTTTTTCTAACCTTCCTTTGGAAGCGGATCCTCTGTCTCCCCTTCAGATGTCACACTTGAGCCAGTAGTCTCTGGCAGGAGAACTGGGGATGCTGGGGGACCACCCCCTTTTATGTGGTGCCTGACGTCGGGGAGGGGCCGATGTCGGGGGCGGTCCCCCGCTGGATACTGCTAGCTAGAATTTTTCTGTGGGGTCTTGGCGCCTGCCGGCTTCAGTCCAAATGGTGTAACCTGCTGCAAGAGCTGTTCTCGAAGATCTGCTGTTACGGTAAGTTCTTACGTAACTGTACTTTTCTTTACGCCTTTCCTCACGTCCAGAGAGTTCTCTTGAAGTTGCAGGCTGAAGGGGCTCGGATGAATCTTATCGCCCCTCTGTGGCCTCTGCAGATTTGGTTCCCACTACTTCAGCGGTTGTCCACGGAACCTCCAGTCCCACTGCCAATATGCTCGCAGTTGCTGTCCCAGGATCAGGACTCACTGGTCCATCCTGAACTCAGGCCTTTGCACCTTCATGCTTGGCTCCTTCGGACGTAGCAAAGTCCAGATATGGTGTATCCCAAGAGGTGGTGGATGTCCTCATATCAGCGAGGAAGCCCTCTACTCGCTCCACTTATGCTGTGAAGTGGAAGCATTTTTGCTTATGGGCATCGTCTCACCGTCTGGACCCCCCTTACCTGTCCAGTGAACTCAGCATTGCAGTATCTCCTCTCCTTATATCAACAAGGCTTGAGCGACTCCTCCATAAAGGTGCACATGTGGGCCATTTCTGCATATCACACCCTTTGGGGGAAAAAACCTTAGCCCAGCTGGATGTGGCTTGCACCTTTTTAAGGGGGAATTTACATCGAATCCTCCCATTAGGGATCCTATCCCACACTGGGACCTCCTGTTTGTGTTGGAAAAGCTTACTCTTCCTCCGTTTGAACCCGAAGAGGACTTTGAGCTGTGTTACCTTTCCTGGAAGGTTTGTTTTTTACTTGCTGTTACTTCAGCTCGAAGAGTTTCCAAGCTCCAGGCTCTGATGTGTAAAAAGCCATATTTAATTTTACATAGGGAAAGGGCTTCCCTAAGAATGAATCCCAAGTTCCTTCCTAAAGTGGTCTCTGAGTTGACCCTCAACCAGTCTGTTGACCTTCCAGTTTTTCTCTTCTTCCTCTAATAGAGGAGAAGCTCTCCTTCACACTCTGGACATCCACACGGTGCTGAGGTATTACCTTAAGCGCACGGCTACTCACCGTAAATCGGAGCAATTGTTTGAGGCATTTTTGCCACAGCACTTGGGTAAACTGGTGTCCAAGCAGACTATCTCCAAGTGGCTTGTCCACTGCATTGTATTTTGCTATGAGAAGCACAATAAACCCGTTCTGGGACTGGTTAAGGGTCACTCCACCAGAGGAGTCTCTGCTTCCTTTCCCGCTCTGTGGAATGTCTCCATTAGGGACATATGCACAGCTGCTACCTGGAACTCTGCGCACACTTTCGTAAAGCACTATAGCTTGGACATTGCATCCAGATGCCGTGCTGGCTTCGGCCTGGCAGTCCTTCAGGGACTCTTGTCTTAATTTGCTGTTTCCAGCCTTGTCATCTTCCACCTCCCGGGATTCGGCACCTTCTTGGTGCAGGACTGCTTGGAATTCAGTCCTAATGGTTATAGCCTGCTGCAAGAGCTCCCACTCGAAGTAAGATAGTACAGTTACGTAAGAACTTACCATAACAGTAAAACTTTGAGAGGAGCTCTAGTAGCAGGCGCTGCTTTCCCGCCCTCCATCCCCCAAATGAGGTGTACAGATCATCATCTTCAGGCTTCGCTTCCTTCTCTTGTCACGGCCCATTCCCTGTTCTTGGTGGAGGAACTTGGGTGGAGCTGGGTCCGCCCCCTTTTGTACCAGGGCTGATGCTGGGGTGGAGCAGATGGGGGGGGGGTCCCTGCTGGCTGAGAAGTTTTCTGGTGGGTCCTAATGTCTGAGGCATTACTCCTAATGGTTATAGCCTGCTGGAAGAGCTCCTTTTGAAGATCTACTGTTGTGGTAAGTTCTTACGTAACTGTACTTTCCCTTCTAGGGGCTAGCAGGGACAACAGACGCATTTAGGATTTTTTTTTTCTTTGTTTACAAAGATAATTATAATTAACTTTTTATTTATTTTTCCTGCAAGAAGGTTCAGAAGCATTTAGTGTTGGAGGAGGATGTTTGGTCAGTGAAACACTATTGATGGTATAGAGTTATGAACTCAGTTTAATCTGAATTTTTAACATATTCTAAGGATAGTCCTTATACTAATATCAGTGTATCTTGGTTTGTAACCTGCTAAAGGCAGTACAGACATGTATACCTTTTTAAAAATAACTTCCACTCTTCAGATAAGCCTTGGCTTTGGGTATGGGCTGTTCACATTCTGCACAGCTGCCAGCATGGAGCAGTGGAATGGACAGTGAATGTCCAGGAAATAGACAAGCAGCAATAAATTGTGATGGCAAACTCTTGAGACTGCCTCCGGTAGAGACCATTAGTGGGAATAAATGGTGAGTGATCCTTGCAAAATCTACTTTGTTCCTATGGGAAACAGTATATGGGGCATCTGTGACCAAGGCATGGATTTCAGACACTCTGAGCAGAGGTGATGGCCACTAGAAAAGCTATTTTTCAAGAACTTCAGCTAACATGTCTTAAGAGGTTCTTCAAAAGGTTTGCGAGTGAGCATAAACCAGCACATGGTAGATGTCCCAGGCAGCCACTGGCTTCCTGACGGCAGACGTGTAAGATGCCCTTAAGCAACCTTTTGAACAGTGGCAGCTGTGCCTGGTAGAGGGTACCAACAGACTTGTGGCACAGATACAGCTCACAGATGGAGCTTGACTGTAACATATTGTAGGCCAGCATCAGAAAGGTCCAGCAAGTACTCCAGAACCTTGTCAGGTGGGCACTCACAGGGGTTTATATGGGTTTTGGAGCACCAAATGGAAATTATTTTCCACTTGACTGTGCAGGTTTTCCTAGTGGAAGGCTTATGAGGAACCAAAAGTATCTTATTGTGCCTGGTCACTTCTGTCTCTTCTGGAGCCAGTTCTGAAGATGAAAGGGAGCGCAGGTTGGGATGGACCAAGAGATCCTGAGACAGTATGTCTCTCCTGAGTGGAAGAATCCTGTTTTCTGTCTGTTCAACAGAGGAAACCACATCTGTCGAGACCAGTAGGGGGTGACTAGAATCATCTTTCCCCCATGCATCTCCAGTATTAGTAATACTCTCTGCACTTGGAGGCATTAGTGGGAATACATGCAGAAGTAGATTTTGACATTTCAGTCTGAATATCCCGACAGAAAATGCCATGTTCTGGAGCAAATCAAGGCAGCTTGGCACTGAGTGGGGATGCAGAAAGGTAGACATCTGGGGTGCGCCTCTTGTCGAAGAGAGATCTGACATCTGGAGCTAGTGACCACGTGTGAGAATTGGCGTCTGTTAAGCCGACCTTGTCTGTTAAGACTGTTTTGGACTCCTGGCAGATGAATGGATTGGAGCAGGATCTCCTGTTCCAGGCAGGATTCCCACACACTCATAGCCTCCCTGCAGAGAGGATAAGAGTGTGCTCCTCCCTGTTTGTTGATGTAATACATCACAGACTTGTCTGTCTGGAGGACTGTTTTGTAGCTGACAAGATTCACTAAGGATTACAGGCTGTACAAAACAGCTCTCATCTCCAACACATTGATGTGGAGATGAGTCTCCTGACACCTTGTCTTTGGAAGCTCTGTTGATGGGTCCTGTAACGGAGGAATCTGTGATGAGTCATCTGAGACTCCAGTTTGGAGAAGGGGAAGCCCTGGAGGAGACTGTCCTCCACTAACCACTGTGTGAGTGACTGAATGAGGGGCTTGCCCACCTGAATGGGGTAGGTCTAAGGGTGCGATGCTTGTGACCACTGTGCACTGAGCATCCACTGAGTCGTTTTCATATGCAGCCGTGTTAGGGGCACTGAGGAGGCTATCAGACCTGATGTGTTATATGGAGTTGGCTTGAA
Organism: Neoceratodus forsteri; assembly: GCA_016271365.2. Taxonomy (NCBI): domain Eukaryota; kingdom Metazoa; phylum Chordata; order Ceratodontiformes; family Ceratodontidae; genus Neoceratodus; species Neoceratodus forsteri. The sequence continues at coordinate 45,301,534 of JADMNL010000033.1, forward strand.
CAGACTTGCGTTCCATGATGTAGCATGTCATCTGCAGGATCGACTGCATTCCACTCTCTGGAAGGAACGCACAGGCCTTGGTCATGTCCAGAAGAGCTCCTTTGAACAGCAGCAGCTGTGAGGGTTGGCGCTGAGACTTCTAAAGATTCAGCTGAATCGCCAAGGCGGTAAGGAACTGAGAGGCCATGGCGACTGCCTGTTCCATCTTATCAGCCAGTTGTCCAGGTAAGGGTAAACCTGGAGCCCCCATTTCCTCAGGTGTACTGAGAGTAGTGTTGAGCACTGTGTAGAGACTCGAGGTGCTGAGGAGAGCCCAAAGGGCAAGACTCGGAACTGGTAATGCTGTCCCAGCAGAATGGAGCTGATATGCACCCTGCATATTCTGGGAAGTGAACTAGTCCTGAGGTTTGAGGAAGGGAAGCAGAGACCCCAGAGAAATAATTTTGATTTTTTCTTTATCCACGGACTTGTTAAAGTTTTTGAGGTGACCTGCAGTCTCCTGCACCAGAAGCTCTGACATATGAGTAAATAAGAGGGGTTGCCTTTTGGGTGGATATACTGGAAGGATTTAAGTCCAGAGAGTATCCCTCCTGGTTCATCCTAAGGACCCACTTGTCTGTCATAATGGATTTTCACTGACGCCACTAACCTTCGCAGGAGGTCACTCTGCTCAACTCCTCTTCGGGGGAGGATGACTCAGAGGTGGACCCGGACTGGCAGCCTGAGTCTTTGGAACTTTCTGTAGGACGGTGTGTCAGGTGGCCCAGTGTTCCTCTCGAGTCCCAGGAGCAGGAGGCCCATGGAGTGGGGAGCTCCTGCACTGGTGTCGAAGAAGAGGGCTGCTTTGGAGTCGGAGGGGCTGAGAAGTCTGGGTGAGTAGCGGCGGCGCATTCCCACTGCCCTGCGGAATGTGGGAAGGAGTTGTAGTGCTGAACCCCGCCTTTGTCTCAAGGTCTTCAGAACACCTTCTAGTGGCAATACTGAGGGTTGCCCTTTTGGACACACGCAACCTCAGTCACTTCACAGGGGAGATTCCCCTTCTGGGCTCTTCTGGAGTTTGCCTTCTCGTTACCGCCTCGCAACCTGGTATGATCTTGGGGTCCCCAGTGTTGGTTACTTTGCTCCCTGGATCTCAGAGGCCAGGCACATATTCCCCTGGCAGAGGCCAGGCATGTGCTCTTAGGTGCCCTTCACCCATCCCTCTGCAGCCAGCCCCCTCTCCTGGGCCATGTGGGTCTTATGGGGCCCTTAACTTGGGGAAACTTTCAGAGCTACTGTGGCGGCCTTCCCTGCATACGTCAGGGCCATGGACGAACAGGTCTTCCACCTATCTTCCCCCCCCCCGCAGGAGTCCCCTGCACTTCCTTCTCGTTGTCTTCTCCTGAGGAAGAGGAACCTTCTATCCACCCATCAGACGCTGATTTCACTGAATATCGCCGGTTCCTTTCGAGGCTGCTTTTGGAGCTTCGTATCTCCTTCATCCGTAGAGACAATATCGAACGGCAGACGTGTGCATTCATTAGTGAATTCAGCACTTGCCACCTCGTGGTGCCTTCCTGGCTGATCCCCTTCCGGGAGGCATCTATCCATACCTGGCAGTCTCCAGCCGCCCCTTCTCCAGCCCCGTCAGTCTGTAGGAGACTGTATTGTGCCCCTCATGAGTCTCTAGGTTCCCTACCTCACCTGCCTTCAGGCTTGACATCCCTAGATACTCTTTCCGGGCCTCGGTGCCTGGCACATGATAGACCCTCCAGATATGGATTCTGCTGAATTTGATCAGTGGGGATGAAGTCTTCGCTTCAGCTTGTATGTTGATGTGTATAGGTTCACATCAGGCACACCACGGTGCCTACAATGGGCATCTGTGGTTGATGGTAGTGCAGGTTCTAGAGTCTATGCCTGATAAGGAGCAGTCTAGACAAGCCACTGCCCTCTCTGCACAGGATCTGGAGCTTGCAAGGCATCAAGCAAGAGCACCTTACGACGCTGAGGTGGCTTCCAGACTGGCAGGGGCAGCGATCTGCATAAGGTGGACAGCATGGCTTTGTCTATCCAGACTGTCACCCATTGCCTGGCGTAGGGTGATTTCCTCCACTTTCCAGGGGACCCGTCTGTTTTCTCGCAGGGCAAGGAGGATTCATCAGGGGCATCCTCCATCCCCTCACCCTCAGCAACCTTAAACTGTCCCAGTCTATTGGTCAGGGTCTCCCCCTTCTGCTTTCCACCAGTAGGAGGCTGAGGGATCTGTTCCCTCAGTGCTGGATTTCAGGGCCCCTCTAGTGGGGCTTGGTACTCACCCAGCAGTAATGAATGGTGAAGACTGACAAGAAAAGATATAGAAATTACATACCTACCATAATTCTTGATCTTCTCTTGTATCTTCACCATTAATTATTAAATCCCAACCACCTTCCCCTCATGGGTCTCATTTCTTAGGAGTCTCCCCCTCCTTCCCCCCGGGGGACTAAATCATCTGGTTCCTCAGGACCTTCTGTTCTTCTCTAAAAACATGATGAAGGATTTCAGTAGGAGGAGAGCGGGCGAAGCTGCTTCCTTTTCATCTGAGGGAACTCTGATTTCCTGCAGGGTGTTGCCTCCAGGGACATACCTTTGGGCCAGGTTAGCTCAATCTCCGGACAACAGAGTTAGTCTTTGAGACAGTCTTCTAACCCTCAGTCTTTGGATTTAGCTGATGTCCCTGGATTTACCTGGTAATGCCAGACCGGGGCTAGTCAACGCCTGTTCTAACCCGATTAGAAAATGTACATCTTGAACTGGTGGTCTGGTCCATTTGGCCCCTGCCTTCTCCGGGGAGTCAGAAGGATCTCCTTCTCTGTCCGTCTTGATAAAGAGGTTGCAGTCTCTTAGGGATTCCCCCTTCCTAGTACTAGCACATATCTGGGTGTGTATAGGAACCTCCCTGACCAGTCCAGGATCAGGGAATCCAGAGGAAGTGTTCCTGGAACTGGGGGCCTGCAACAGTACTGAGGAAGCTGAAAACTGAGAGTAGAGGCAAACAGGTCCATGTCTGGTGTGCCCCACTGCCTGAACACTGTGGCTAGTACTTGCTTGTTCAGTGTCCATTCACTTTGGCCTTGACTGATGCGGCTTGGAGCATCCGCCGGAGTACTGAGTTTGCCTGGGAGGTGAATAGCTGAGAGGCCGACTCCCAGGGAGAATGCTAGAGACCAGAGCTTCCAGAGTATTCCTGATCTGGTACGGGGCCAGATAAATTACATCCCAGAGTGCTGAAGGAACTTGCGGGTGTCCTGGCGAAACCCCTGGCGGAGCTTTTCACCATCTCTCTGAGGACAGGGTGGGTGCCCCAGGACTGGAAGGTGGCGCATATAGTGCCTATCCACAAGGGGGATCAAGGGAGGTGGCAGAGAACTACAGGCCTGTCAGCCTGACATCGGTGGTGGGCAAGGTGATGGAGGGCATTGTCAAGGAGAGGCTGGGGGGCCTGGAAAAGTCAGGGTGCCTGGACGATAGACAGCATGGATTCGTCTCGGGGAAATCGTGTCAGACAAACCTTGTGGAGTTCTATGACTGGGTGGCAGATGCCTTGGACCTTGGTAGACCAGTGGATGTCCTCTTTCTAGACTTCAGCAAGGCATTTGACTCTGTTCTCCACATGGGCCTGTTGGATAAGCTGGGAGAAATGGGGTGGGAAACCAGATGATCAGGTGGATAGGCACTGGCTTCAGGACCGACCCAGAGGGTCGAAAGGCGGATAGTCTCACTCCCCAAAGAGGGTCATTAGTGGGGTCCCACAGGGATCAGTCCTTGGGCCCCTCCTGTTCAATGCCTACATCTCTGACAGAAGGACAGGAATCAGGAGTGAGATGAGTCTCTTTGCGGATGACTCAAAACTGGGGGCGGTGGTGGATGGGGAGGAGGGGAGGGTGGCCCTACAAGGGGACCTGGAGGCTCTGGAAAGATGGTCTAGAAAGTGGAAGCTGAGGTTCAATGCAGGGAAATGCAAGGTACTTCACCTGGGGGCCAGAAACCCGGGCCAAGTGTACACCCTGGGGGGGGGGTGCTACAAGTCTCGATGGCTGAGAGGGACCTGGGGGTGGATGTCAAAATGAAGAACTCTGAGACTTGTAGGAGGGCAGCAGCCAAGGCCAACAGGATGCCGGGATGCATCGCTAGGGGGATCGCCTCCAGAAGGAGGGAAGTGATGCTCCCTCTGTATAACTGCTTGGTGAGGCCACACCTTGAGTACTGCTTGCAGTTTTGGAGGCCACACTTAAAGAGGGACATTAAACTCCTGGAGAGGGTCCAGAGGAGGGCAACCAAAATGATTTGGGGCTTGGGGGACAGGACCTATGAGGAGAGGCTCGAAGAGCTAAATATGTACACATTGGAAGAGAGAAGGGACGGGGGACATGATAGAGGTCTTCAAGTACATGAAGAGGTAAATAGGGAGAAACAGTCAGGGTGCTTGAAGGAAGGAAGAGGGGCCACTAGAGGCATGGGTGGAAGCTGGAGGGGAAGATTCAGGGAGAAAGAGAAGGTGCTACTTCACTGAGAGGGTGGTGGAGCCATGGAATGCACTGCCTAGGGGGCTGGTGGAGGCAGAGACGGTGGAGGGGTTCAAGAGGGGCTGGAACACATACAGGGGAAGGGTTCTGGAAGCAAAATCCAATGCAGCAAGAATATCCGGAACTGGGAAGGGAGAAGCCAGAGAAGGCGAGGGGGGCAGCAAGGTCAGCACCCAGGGTGGGGGCTGACCAATCGAGCAGACTTGAAAGACCGTTAGGCCTATTCTGCTGGCATTTTAGTATGTTAGTACCACCCTGCTGGTTTATGTAGAACATTGCAGTGGTGCTGTCCGTTCGAATTTGAACCGCCTGCCCTTCTATGCTGGGAGCCAAAGCTTTGAGAGCTAGCAAGACTGCTCTTGAGTTCCAAAAGATTTATGTGCAACTGTGACTCTTCGGGAGTCCAGTTGCCACTTACTGAGGCACAGTCTAGATGAACTCCCCAGCCCAACATGGAGGCATCTGTGGTGATCACCTTTGTGGGAAGAGTAGCTTGAAATGGAACCCCTGCCTGCAAATTTGCACGGTGCTTCCACCACAGCAAATTTTGGAGGAACTGCTCCGACACCGGTATTAACTTTGAAAATGTCTTGCTTCTCTGAGACCAGCAAGCGCTGATGTAGGCTTGCAGGAGTCTCATCCTGTACCCGACCCCTGGGACTACTGCAGTCATAGAGACCATATGTCCAAGTTTGAGGAAATGTCTGGCTGGTCTTGGCTGTCCCATGGCGAAAGAATCCGCCACTGAAAGGAAACACTGAATTCTAGGGACGTGGATATGTTCAATCCACACTGTCTAGCAGGTTCCTTGCCGCTTTAAATCTTGCCGGAAGGTCTTCAAGCTGGCTCCTCCCACCCACCCGGGTGGTAAAACCCTCGGCTCCGCCCCATGACGCCAGATCTTCCTTACCGCTTGGAAGCTCAGGTTCCCTCCTTAGTGCTCTGCGTTTTAGGCCTGGATCCTAACTCTTAGGGTTTACCGAAAATTGTTTTCAAATTTACAAGACTTCTGTCTTCTTCTTCCCTTCCAGCTGCGATGGATAAATCCACTCCCGGCTTCCATCAGTGCCCTTGCAGGCAGAAGATGTCCCGGACCAATCCACACTCCACGTGCGTTTACTGCCTGGGTCTTGCTCACGATCCGCAGGCCTGCGATCTCTGCAAGTCCTTCTTAGCTTTGGTTCTTGAGGACCGCGCTGCCAGACTACATCTTGGGTGTCCCGAGAAACTGTACCCGCCGGTGAAGTCAAAGGAGGCCCGTTGAGCGGTGTCCGCAGCTGCTGGCTCCGCAGAGCCCCTGGAACAGTTGATCGCCCTCGAGGAAGCAGCCCAGGCGGCTTCATCTTCCTCCTCAGTTGCGGATTTATCCCGCTCTCTTTGGGCTCCTCCTATGCTGCTTCTTTTCAGAAGCTTTACCAGTCCCTCTCCACTAAAGGAGAAGGGGCATCGGGACATTCAAGTCGGTCCTAAGAAAAAAGACCCAAGAGGTAAGTCCCACAGTCGAAGTTCATGGGAGAGATCTCCTTCACCGGACCGTCGGCTCTCAACTTCGGTCGAGGTTGCAGCTAAGGCTGCTGGCTTCACGGTGTCCCTGTTAGGTGAGCCGGCCAAGACATCCGTCGACGCAGTTCGAGATTTTTGTCGACCCGTTAGATGGTTTGTCGACTGGAGAAGCTGACAACCCTTCTTCACTGGTTCCCCCAGTGGTAACTGAGGACTTGCCTGTGCCCAAGTCCCTGGTAAAAGACCCTGAACCAGGGGATGAGCGGGTTCCCCCGGCCCCTCTTTGACCCACCCTCAGTGACCCCGAAGGTCTCGGTCCTCTTCCAAGTCGAGGAGATCCCACTGACGTCAGCGGTCTCAACATCATGGAAAGAGGTGTCGTCGCTCATCCTCTTCGGAGGATAGACACCGGTGTAAGTTACATCGGCGCTACAAGGACTTGATGTGGCAGCAACTTTTATTGACTGGTAACAAGCCGACTCCGTCACCCTCTCCGGCAATTAAGTGGCTGTCACCAGACCGGCCGAAGAAACCCCTCGTAGTCATCGAGGAGCCGATCCCGGTGCTGGTTGTTTGGCTGAAACTGGCTGCTCCACCCATTGTGGTGGAACCACCGCCTCCTCAACCAAGGATTCTCGGTCAGGTCAGGGCTTGCCCCATAGGTTGTCTGTCACCCTCACGCCCGATCGACCTTGGCAGGTGGAGGGTGGCTCAGGCACTTGGTAGTTGTTTGCAGACTCCTCAGAGTCTGACGATGACTCCTCCCTGTTCTCCAGGCCTGTTGACCCGGAATCCGCTGGGGGTTAGTTGGTAGACGAGAACCCATCCTCGTTCCTGGATATTCTTCGACTCATCTCAGAGTCTACTGGGATGCAGCTCGAACCCGTCCAGAAACGTGAAAGGTATCCCCTCACGGAAATAACTGGACCGAGGAGATTCTCCTACAGAGGCCTTCCCGGTGGCTGAAGCCATTGTTGGCCCAGCCCTGGAGTTGTGGCAGTGGCCTGCTTCTTGTCCCACGCCTTCAGCCAGGATGGCCCGCAAGTACGCAGTCCCCACCGGTTCACTCTCCAGTTTCTCGGAGCACCCCTCTGTGGAGGGGTTGGTGACCGACAGTGTTTTCCGGCATTCTGGAAATGCTAGGGATATGGACAAACCACCCAATAAAAAATCCAAGAAGCTGGATTATTCGGGGTGTAGGGTTTACGCTGCTGCCTCCCTAGGCCTGTCACTTATGGCACATTTCTCACATGCCCTTATGGGTTCCCTGGATGAAGTAATTCCCCATCTCCCGGATGACCTTCAGATGACGGTCAAGCAGGATCAGGGAAGGGTGGTGGCTAAACAGCAGCTCCAAACTTCACTGGACATTGGTGACTCTTGTGCCCGGTCAGTAGCAGCCGCAGTAGCTAGGCACCGCAGAACTTGGCTGCGGATCTCCACCTTCATGGCGGACACCTAGCACAAGTTGGCAGACATTCCATTCCTGGGCACCGACTTGTTCGGGCCAGTGGTGGAAGGCCATCTCCAGAGGATCGAGAAGTCCAACACCACCTTGGACTCGGTCATGTCTGCCCAGAAGGACAAAGGCCACCAGCAGCAGCGTAAGCCCTTTCGCCCTTCCACTCCTGAGGCATGTCCAGCCCAGCAGCACCAAGGCCCAGCAGGCTCACACTTGGCGCCCTAAGGCCAAGTCTGCCACTTCATCCAATAGGAAGCCTGGAGAAAGAGGTCCAGGAGGCCCCTCGGCCGGCCCTTCCTCCAAGCCTGCCCAGTGACGGGTTGAGGGGTGTCACCTCCAGCTTCGTCACTCCTCCCCAGGCATCCCCCATGGGGGGACGGCTCCGCCACTTCCTTTCCGCCTGGTCTATTACCACGGACCGCTGGGTGTTAGAAGTGGTCAGCAGGGGTCTGCCTCTGGAGTTTAAGCAGTCCCCTCCCTACTGAGCCATTACCCCATGGGGGGCAACAGGTTCTGCAGCCTCTTTGTCGGCTCGTCGGGCCAACAATGCCCTGCTTCACCAAAAGGAGGTGATCAGGGAGGTGGCGGACCCTCCTCCAGACCCAGAGATTGTGTCCAGGTACTTCCTGGTCCCAAAACGGACGGAGGGCTGGTGCCCCATTCTCTATCTGCACGACCTGAACAAGTTCCTAAGGCCGCGCACCTTCAGGATGGTCACTCTGGAACAGATCATTCCATCCTTGGAACTAGGTGTGTGGTTCTGCTCTCTGGATCTCCAGGACGCCTTCTTTCACGTTCCAGTCTGTCCGTCTCAGCGATTTCTCCGATTCAGGGCAGAGGGATCTCTTTACGAGTTTTGGGCCATGCCCTTCGGCCTTTCTCCAGCTCCCAGGGTCTTCACCAAATGCATGGCAGTGGTGACAGCATTCCTGCAGCGCTGAGGGGTCCGGGTGTACCCTCACCTGGATGACTGGCTGATTGCAGCACCCTCCAGGTTCAAGGTGGAGCGGTCCAGGGATCTGGTCCTCCAGGTCTGCTCTCAGATTGGCCTCATCAACAAGGCCAAACTGGAACTTGTGCCATCGCAGGTGATTCAGTTCATTGGGGCAGAGCTCGACTCTCTTCGAGTTAGAGCTTGGCTCCCGGAGGACAGGGCCAAGGTCCTTTCCTCCTCTGCCCAATCATTTCTGGTTGGGCAACTGCATCCTGCCTGGGATTTCCTGTGACTTCTGGGCCTCATGGCGGCCTGCACACCAGCGTGGTCCGTTGGGCCCGCTGGCATATGTGCCTTCTGCAATGGGGGCTGGTCAGACAGTGGTCACAGTGCTCCGGTCCTCTGGACCAGCCTGTGATAGTGACCCAGACGATGTGGGATGGCCTTCAGTGGTGGCTCGTCCCAGCTCATCTGCAGGAGGGTATCTGGTTTGTCTGCCCCGAGCCGACGGTTACTCTTATGACCGACGCCTCTCTGATGGGTTGGGGTGCCCATCTGGGGGAATTCCAGGCCCACGGCCTCTGGTCCCCTCAGGAGTCTCGATGCCACCTCAACCTGCTGGAGCTTCTAGCGGTTCGGCTAGCCCTCGCCGCCTTCGCTCCGTTTGTACGGGGTCAGGTGGTTCATGTCCAGACGGACAACACTATGGCCATGTACTTCCTCAACCGTCAGGGCGGGACGCACTCCTTGCCTCTGTGCAAAGAAGCTCTCTGCATTTGGTCTCTCGTGATCAGCCTGGAGAGGCGGATCTCCTAGCCATCCATGTGGCAGGAGCCTCCAACAGTCTGGCCGATGCCCTCAGGCGGACAGGCGCTGCATCTCACAAGTGGTCTCTCCTGCCGGAGGTAGTGCAAGATCTTTTTTCTCATTAGGGCACCCCTCAGGTGGAGAATGCCTCCAGGGAGAATGCGAAGCTGAGACTGTTTCATGCCCACCCCCTTCAGCAGGGCTCGCTGCTGGGGGATGCCTGTTCGAGACTGTGGACCCTGGGCCTCTTCTACGCCTTCCCTCCATTTCCCTTAATCCACAAGGTGCTTCTCAAGGCGAAAAGGGACAAGGCACAGGTGATTCTGGTAGCCCCAGACTGGCCTTGCCAGTTCTGGTATCCAGATCTCCTCAGCCTCAGCTCCAGGCTCCCCGAGGCAGCTCCCAGCCCGCCCGGACCTGATCTCAGTCAACAAGGAGAAGGTCCTCCATGCGGACCTTCAATCCCTGCACCTGACAGCCTGGTACCTGAGCGGCTAGAGTTCCAGGCCTTGGGTCTTTCCAACGAGGTCCTCAACATTGTTGAAGCGTCCCGTAAGGAGTCAACCTGAAAATGCTGTGCCTTCAAATGGAAGAGATTCTCCATTTGGTGGCAGGCAATGGGTTGGACCCCTCTTCCTGTCCCTTGGCTAGCATTTTGGACTACCTGTGGTCCCTTTCTCAGCTAGGGCTTTGGTCGACGACCCTTACGGTGCACCTGGAAGCCATCTCTGCCTACCGGGCGCGGGCCAGCATGCAGTCGGTGGCGCAGAAGGTGGTCAGGCGCTTTTTCAAAGGCCTTGATCACATATCCCCTCCGGTGCGAGAACCTCCACCTCTGTGGGATCTAATGCTGGTATTGGCTAAGCTCATGGGCAAGCCATTTGAACCAATGCACTGGTGTGACATCTCTCACTTGTGGAAGACTGCCTTCTTGGTGGCTATTACGTCAGCCAGAAGAATGAGAGAGTTCCAGGTGCTTTCCATTGACTCTCCTTATCTGGTCTTCCATAGGGACAAAGTTGTCCACCCCCACCCGAAATTCCTTCCGAAGGTGGTGAGAGTTTCACCTTAACCAGGTTTTGACTCTGCCGGTGTTCTACCCTATTCACACCTTGGAGGCCGAATATAGGCTCCATACTTTGGACCCTAGAAGGACGCTCTCTTATTATAAGGAGCGGATGGCTGAAGTTCGGGGAGAGGTTTGCCAGCTGTTTGTCACCTACGCTGAAGCTGCAACTGGCAGACCTGCAGCCAAGTGGACGATACGCAGGTGGATCATCTTCTGCATAGATCTCTGCTATAGGTTGGCGAGCATGGAGCCTCCAAAAGGGATAAGAGCTTATTCTACCCGCCATACCGCTGCTTTGGTGGCTGCTTCTAGGGACGTCCCTATCCAGGAAATCTGCAGGGCTGCTACCTGGAAGTCAGCACACACCTTTATTTCCAATTACCACATTGACCTTGAGGCACACCGGGATGCTGGTTTTGGGACCTTGGTTCTTCAGTCCTTATTCCCAAAATAGGGGGTGCGCGCCTTACCTCCCTCCTCCCGGAGAACTGCTAGGAGTCTGCCAGTGTGGACTGATCAACATATCCACGTCCCTAGAAATACAAGATCTTACTTCGAGAAACAGCTCTTGCAACAGGTTACACCATTAGGAGTGAAGTCGGCAGGCACCAGGACCCCACGGAAATTTTCTAGCTAGCAGTATCCAGCGGGGACCGCCCCGACGTCAGGCATCATATAAAAGAGGGCGGTCCCCCAGAATCCCCAGATTTTACTTCCGAGTGGGAGCTCTTGCAGCAGGCTATAACAATTAGGACTATGCCGCAGGCACTAGGACCCTCCGGAATCCTTTTCAGCCAGCAGTATACAGCAGGGACCGCCCCCTGATGTTGGCCCTGGTACAAAAGGGGGCAGACCCAGCTCCACCTCAGTTCTTTTCCCGCTGCATCCCGCACGTGAAAAGGACTTCAGTTCCAGCTTGCCAGGAACAGCAAAATTCGACTGTTATCAACCCATTTTTTATACCGGTTGATGTTTTTTTTCCAGTGTTATCAATGGGCCATTTTCGATGGTTTTTCAGTTTGGTCGACGGATGTCTTCGCGGTCGTTGGTCTCTCCAGAGCCACACCAAAACAAGTGCCGACTGGGAGGCAGATCCCTGCCAAAGACGGGCAAAAGAGCTGTGTCTTTTGCCTCGGGCCGGACCACGATACTGCGACCTGCTCAGCCTGCCAGGTGTTCACCAGCTGGACCTGGATCCGATGTCTTAAGGCCCTGAAGGCATTTCTGTTAGAAAAGAAGATGAATCTGCACTCCGAGAGAAAGCATAAGAAGAAAACCAAGCGCCAAGGGAAAGACCGTAGTCAGTCCGGCACGGTCCGTTGTCGTTTGTGGCCCTCTCCCAAGGCCCGTGTTCCCCAGGCTCAGGGTGCCCAAAGTCTTCCCAGGCCAGGCTGGCCCACTGAGGAAGCGGCCAACCACCAAGCCCTTGGAGGTGAAAGCTGCAGCCCACCTCTCAAGACACGGCGCCCGCCTGCTAAAGGCCGCGCCTCGGGCGAGAAGGACACTCAGGCGCCCCCGTTGTCGGTCCCACCACTGGCGCGGCTGAAGGGTGAAGGGTGTGAAGCGGCCATGGAAGAGCCGACATCCCTGTCTCCCAATTCCTCCCTCCACCGGGCTCCCAAGAGGGCTCTCCTTCGTGGGTCGGCATCCCGGATACTCCATTTCCGGGCCGAGCTGCCGAACTTTTCTCGGACGAGCTGCAGGAATTCTCCTTTTGGTGGGGACAGGTCCAGAAGCAGACCCCCCCCCCGTCGCAGGCCCAGACACCAGTACTGGACCCAATGGGCAAATCACATCCAAGAAATGAGCCTTCCTCGAGGAAGTCCCTGGAGCGACCGCCTACACCTCCTTCCAGGGCTCGTTTCCACGCCTGGTCCAAGACCACCGCTGGCGCTCAAGGACTCACAGAACCGTTGCCGGTCCAGGTGTCGTGCCTACAGCCCTTCTCATTCTCCTAGACGAGAGCACTCCCGACATCTGTCCTCTGACGGACGTCAGTCTTCGCCCAGTCACCAGTCTTCGGACCGACGTCAGTCTCCCAGTTACTGACGGGGGGGGTCTGGTCATAAAGAGAGATCGGACTATTCCAGATCTAGTAGTTGATCTCCCACTTCTTCATCATCTTCTTCCTCTTTCAGCTTAGAGCGGTCCCCGAGAGAGAAGGACCAGCCTCGTTCACCTCCCGATGATCCAACCTTTTTGGATGTCATGAGGCACATCCAGGCCTCCAATGAGTGGGAAACGGAGAAACTTGATCTGGAACGCCGAAGATTGGCAAAATACCTGAGGCAAAAGCAGCCGAAACCATTGGTGGTCCCTCCATTAGTGGACACTTTCCAGGAGCTGACTTGGACTACCTGGAGACGTCTAGCTTCCATCGCGGTTGTTCCCAAGAATTCAGACAGGCTGTATAAGGCCCCAAGGGCAGAAGTTTTTCTATCAGAGAACCCCCAGGTGGACTCTTCGGTCATCATGGCTGCCCATGACAAGTCCAGGCAGCTGAAGCACCTTAGCTTGCAGCCTCCCGATCAGGAGTCTCGGCATTTGGACCAGGTGGGCAAGAAAGTTTACTCTGCCTCCACCTGCTCCATCCAGTCCCTTAACTTCCTAACGCATATGGTCCAGTACCAGAATGCTCTGTGGGAGAGGGGACAAGAACTACTGAAAGCCATGCCAGATTCTGATCAGAAGTCGGAACTTCTGGATATTATGAAATCGGGCTCCGACGTAAGTTCCCATGTCCTGAGAGCCTCGTAGGATACTGCAGGTACGGCAGCCAGGGCAGCCGCTTCCAGGGTGTGCCTTTGGCGCCACGCCTGGTTGAGAGTTTCGGGTTTCCACCAGGATCTGCAGTCTGGTATCAAGGATTTTCCATTCCAAGGTACCGTGTTGTTTCGCCAAGAGACGGAAGCTTTGATTTCTTGTCTACAGGAGTCGGGCAAGTCCATCTGGTCGGTCCGCCAAATGTACCGCGGCGACCAGCAACGGAAATGGCCATTTCGCAAGCCCTCAGGTGGTCAAGGTGGACACGCCAGTGGTAATCAGCAGGGTCAGAGAGGCGGCTTTCATAAGAGAGCCAGTAACCAGCAACCTGGAGGCGCTCCTACCCATGGGCCCAAGTCCTCCCAGGCCTCTCTGCCTAAGCCTGGCTCAGCCCAATGACTCCCTTCTGCCCCCCCCTTCCAGAGGAAGACTCAGGGGAGACAGTCGGGGGCAGCTTCTCCCTTCATCTTGAAGGGCGGAGGTCGATAACTGCAGACCAATGGGTCCTGGACATCATCAGGAGAGGACACACGATAGAGTTCATGGAGTTTCCTCCAAATACTCCACCAAAGTACTCCCGATATCCTTCTTCTCACATCCCACTGATAGAAGGAAAAATTCAGACCCTCTTGCAGAAAAAGGCAATAGAGATAGTCCCCTTGCATCAGTGGGGAAAAGGGTTTTATTCCCACTTCTTCCTGGTCCCAAAAAAGACACAGGATCTTCGACCCATTCTGGACCTCAGCTCTCTCAATCTCTTTATAGAGTACAAAAGGTTCAGGATGGTGACCCTTCCAGGTCTACTTCCCCTGCTGCACCAAGGAGACAGGCTCTGCTTCCTAGACATGCAAGATGCATATCAGGGTCTTCCCTCCCCATAGGAAGTTTCTGAGGTTCCACTTCCAAGGGGAGCACTACCAATTGAGTTCTTCCATTCGGCCTCTCCTCCACTCCGTGAGTCTTTACAAAATGCTTGGCAGTGGTGGCTGCGGCTCTAAGGCGCATGGGGCACTACGTTTTCCCATACCTTGACGATTGGCTGCTTACAGCCCCATCAAGGTCATGCCTACTTCACGCCCTCGGAGACACCTATACTCTCTTCTGAGAGCTGGGGATCACCCTGAAGCTTCGAAAATCATCCCCCAAGCCCAGTCAAAGACTCGTCTTCATTGGAGCGGTCCTGGATTCTATCCAGGGCATGGCTTTCCTACCCCCGGACAGGGTCAATCGCTTGCCAGAGATTGCCGAATGGATCTCAGTAACTCCTCAAGTTCCAGCGCGGAACTTCCTCAGGCTACTAGGGCACATGGCTGCGGCCATTCCAGTCACTCCTCTGGCCCACTTCCACATGCGGGTCCTACAGTGGATGCTAAGGATACAGTGGTACCAGGGCTACGACGATCTAGACTTTATGATCAGGATCACCGACCCAGTCAGTAGCACTTTGCTTTAGTGGATGGACCCCCAGAATTTGGAGAAAGGGGTCAAGTTTCGTCCAGAGCCACCAGGTCAGACTCTTACAACAGATGCATTGGATCTGGGATGGGGACCACACCTGGGTGCTTATCAAACGCAAGGGGTTTGGACACCCGAGGAGCAATCTCTCTATATCACTGTTTCGGAGATGCAAGCGGTTCTCTATGCCTTACAGGCCTTTCAAGAGAACCTGGTGCCGAGCTCTCTTCTAATTCAGACAGAAAATATGGCGGTCATCTTCTACATCAACAAGCAAGGGGGTACTCACTCGTATCCCCTTTGCAGGGAGGCGATGAGAGTCTGGCACTAGGCGCTGGAAAGGCACATTCTGTTGTCCGCAGTGCACGTTCCAGGCATCCTGAACAATCTGGCTGACAGCCTAAGCACATCTCATTCCAGAGCACGAGTGGGAGCTGCTACAGTCCGTAGCAGATCAGCTCTTCGACAAGTGGGGTCATCCAGAGCTGGACCTCTTTGCATCACCACGCAACGCCAAACTGCCAATTTTTTGCTCGCGAGAGCACGCGCCTGGAGTTTTCTGGCCAGACATGTTATTCCTTTGCTGGGCAGGGAGGTTTCTCTATGCCTTTCCTCTCATTCAGAGAGTCCTGCTGAAGTTACAGGCAGAAGGGGCTCGAATAATTCTAGTAGACCCCCGATGGTCTCGGCAGATTTGGTTCCCACTCCTGCGGCGGTTATCTATAGAACCTCCAACTCCGCTGCCCATATACTCACAGTTGCTATCCCAGGAACAAGGATCGCTGGTCCATCCGGATCTTTGTTCCTTACATCTGCATGCTTGGCTCCTTCAGATGTAGCTCAAGAGAGATAGAGGGTTTCCCTGGAAGTGGCGGCAGTCCTAGTGTCGGTGAGGAAACCCTCCACCCGCTCCGCCTATGCTATGAAATGGAAGCGGTTTTGTTTGTGGGCCTCGTCACAGCATTTGGACCACGTCACCTGTCCAGTGAACTCAGCGTTACAGTACCTCCTCTCCTTGTACCAACATGGCCCGAGTTACTCCTCTATTAAGATGCACATGTGGGCTGTCTCCGCCTATCATGCTCTGAATGGAGACAAGGCATTAGCACAGTTGGATGTAGCCCGCACCTTTTTGAGAGGAATTTTACATATGAGACCTCCCATTCGGGACCCTATCCCACCCTGGGATCTCCTTTTTGTGTTGGAGAAGCTCACCCTCCCTTCCTTTGAGCCGGCAGCAGATTGTGAGCTACGTTATCTTTCTTAGAGGATGTTTTTTGGTTGCTATTACCTCAGCTCAAAGAGTTTCCGAGCTTCAGGCTCTGATGTGTAAAGAGCCGTATTTTCCACAAGGAAAGGATTTCCCTTAGAACAAATCCTAAGTTCTTCCGAAAGTGGTCTTGGAGTTGACCCTCAACCAGTCGGTTGACCTTCCAGTCTATTTTCCTTCCCCATCTAATAAAAAGGAGGCTCTCCTTCACACACTGGATGTCCACAGAACTTTGAGATACTACCTCAAACAGACGGCTATGCACCGTCAGTTGGAGCAACTCTTTGTGGCCTTTGCACCACAATGCTTGGGCAAACTGGTGACCAAGCAGACGATTTCGAAGTGGATCGTCCACTGCGTATTTGTCTACGAAAAGCACAATAGCCCCTACCGGGTCCAGTCAGGGGTCACTCCACCAGGGGAGTGTCTGCCTCTTTTGCAGCCCTGAGAAATGTCTATCAGGGACATATATGCGTCCACTACCTGGAATTCAGTGCATACCTTTGTCAAGCATTACAGCTTGGATATCATCTCCAGACGCTGTGCCAGTTTCGGTCTGGCTGTTTTGCAGGGACTTTTGTCCTAGGCCTCTGGAGTCAGCATATTCCACCTCCCGGGGTCATCTACCTCTTTGGCGAGGGACTGCTTGGTATTCAGTCTTAATTGATATAGCCTGTTGCAACAGCTCCCACTCGAAGTAAGATAGTACAGTTATGTAAGAACTTACCGTAACAGTAGTTCTAGGGACATGGATATGTTGTTCATCCACACTGTCTGGCAGGTTCCTTGCCGCTTTAAATCTTGCTGGAAGGTCTTCAAGCTGGCTCCTCCCACCCACACGGGTGGTAAAACTCTTGGCTCCGCCCCATGACGCCAGATCTTCTTTACTGTTTGGAAGCTCAGGTTCCCTCCTTAACGCTCTGCGTATAGACTGGATCCTAATTCTTCGGTTCGCCCGAAACTAATTAAGTTTTCAAGACGTCGGTCAAATTACTCCCTCATGGCTGCGATGGACATATCGACTCCCGGTTTTCGGCAGTGCCCATGTGGGCAGAAAATGTCCAGGATGGATCCGCACTCCACGTGCGTCTACTGCCTTGGCCTAGATCATGACCCGCAGGCCTGCGAATAATGCCATTCGTTTTCGGCCAACGTTCTGGAAGACCGCGCTGCCCAGTTACAGCTTGGGCACCCCGAGGAGCGCTACCCACCAGTGAAGTCAAAGGAGGCCTGTTGGGCGGTGTCCATAGCGGCTGGCTCGGCTAAGCAATTCGAGCAGATGATCGCCCTTAAGGAGGCGACCCAGGCCGCGTCTTCATCTTCCTCGGTCGTGGCATTTATCCCGCTCTCTCTGGGATCCTCCTATAAAGCTTCTTTTAAGCAGCTTTGCCAATCCCTCTCCACGAAGGGAGAGGAGCCATCAGGACATTTTTCTTGGTCCAAAAAGAAGGACTCGAAAGGTAAGTCCCACCGTCGGCATTCATGGGAGCAGGAGAGGTCCCCTTCCGTGGACAGTCAACACTCGACTTTGGTCGAGGTTGCGGCTAAGGCCGCTGGCTTCACGGTGTCCCCGTCAGGTCAGCCGGCCGAGACATCCGTCGACGCAGTCGTGATTTTTCTTGACCCGTCGGACGGGCTATTGACTGATAAAGCCCACAACCCTTCTTCACCGGTTCCCCCGGTGGAGACAGAGGACTTGCCTGCGCCTTGTGTGCCGGAGTCCCCAGTCAAGGCTTCCGAGCCGAGGGAAGAACGGGTGTTTCCTGCCCCTTCCCAGACCCGTCCTCGGAAACACCGAGGGTCTTGGTCTCGGACCTCGTCTCGGTCCAGCTGATCCCGCGGACATCGGCGGTCTCGGCACTGAAGTAAGCAGCGATGCCACTCGTCCTCGTCTTCCTCCTCAGAAGAGGAGAGGCTTCGGCGCAAACTGCATCGATGCTATGAGGACCTAATGTGGCAGCAGTTACTTCTGTCCGGGAACAAGCCGACGCCATTGCCTTCCCCGGCCACTAAGTGGCTGTCACCCGAATGGCCTAAACAACCCCTCGCTGTAGTCGAGGTGCCCAAGCCTGGGCCAGTTCAGCCGAAACCAGATTGTGGTGGAACCTCCGCCTCCACAACCGAAATCAGGGGCGCCGACCAAGAACTCTGTCGGGTAAGGGTCTGCCCCACAGGTTGTCGGTCACCCTCACTCCCAACTGTCCTTGGCAGGTGGAGGGTGGCTCAGGCCCCAGGCAGCTCTTCGCAACTCCTCCCTGTTTTCCAGGTCCCTTGACCTGGAGTCCTCCGGGGGGCAGTTGATGGACAAGAACCCATCGTCCTTTATGGGTCTGCTTCGGCTCATCTCTGAGTCCACCGGGATGCAGCTCGAGCCCATATCCAAGCGGGCCAAGTATCCCCTGATGGAGATACTGGACCGAGGGGATTCACCCACGGAGGCCTTTCTGGTGGCTGAAGCCATTGTTGGCCCAGCCTCGGAGCTTTGGCAGCGGCTGGCTTCCTGTCCTGTGCCTTCGGCCAGGATGGCCAGGAAGTACGCGGTCCCTACCGGCTCTTTGTCCGGTTTTTCGGAACACCCCTCCACGGAGAGGTTGGTCACCGATAGTGTTATCCGGCGTTCCGGGAATGCTAGGGATGTGGATAAGCCCCCCCCCGACAAGGAGTCCAAAAAGCTGGACTATGCCGGGCGCAAGGTGTACGCTGCGTCCTCCCTTGGTCTCCACCAGGCCAGCTCGGCTGTGCTGATGGCACACTTCTCCCACGCCCTCATGGGCTCCCTGGATGAGGTGATCCCTCATCTCCCGGCTGACCTGCAGACCACGGTCAAGCAGGTACAGGACCAGGGAGAGGCGGTGGCAAAACAACAGCTCCAAACGGCTCTGGACATTGGAGACTCCTGTGCCAGATCAGTTGCGGCCGCAGTGGCCATGCGCCGCAGAGCATGGCTGAGGATATCCACCTTCACGGCGGCTACCCAGCATAAACTGGCAGATGTATCCTTCCTGGGAACTGACCTGTTCGGCCCTGGAGTGGAAGGTCTCCTCCGGCGGATCGAAAAGTCCAATGCTACTCTGGACTCGATCACCTCGGCCCAGAAGGACAAGGGCCATCGCCAACAACATAAGTCCTTTCGCCCTTCTGCGCCTGTGGCACGCTCGGCACCCCAAAGCCAAGCCTGCGGCTTCCTCTAACAGGAAGCAGGAGGAAAAGGCCCAGGAGGTCCCTCGGCCAGTCCCTCCTCCAAGCCTGCCCAGTGAAGGGTTGAGGGGTGTCACCCTCAGCCTCGTCACTCCCCCCTGGGTTCCCCCGGTGGGGGGACGGCTCCGCCACTTCCTTTCTGCCTGGTCCACTATCACCACGGACTGCTGGGTGTTGGAGGTGGTAGGAAAGGGCCTGCCCCTGGAGTTCCGAGCAGGCCCCGCCTTTCCGAGCCATCGCCCCTTGGGGGGCTACAGGGTCTGCAGCCTGTCAGCTCACCAAGCCGACATCGCCCTGCTCCTCGAAAAAGAGGTGATCAGGAAGGTGGCGGATCCTCCACCAGACCCAGGGTTTGTGTCCAGGTACTTCCTGGTCCCGAAATGGCCGGGGCCTGGCGCACCATTCTAGACCTGCATGATCTGAACAGGTTCCTAAGGTCTCGGACCTTCAGGATGGTCACTCTGGCTCAAATAATCCCATCCTTGGAACGAGGCATGTGGTTCTGTTCTCTGGACCTCCAGGACGTGTTCTTTCATGTCCCAATCTGTCCGTCCCACCAGAGATTCCTCCGCTTCATGGCAGATGGATCCCTCTACAAGTTCCGGGCCATGCCCTTCGGCCTTTCCCTAGCTCCCAGAGTCTTCACCAAATGCATGGCAGTGGTGACAGCATTCCTGCGGCGCCGAAGGTCCGGGTGTACCCCTACCTGGACGACTGGCTGATTGCAGCCTCCTCCAGAATGGAGGTGGAGCGGTCCAGAGATCTGGCCCTCCAGGTTGGCCTCATTAACGAGGCCAAGTCGGAACTCGTGCCAAAGCAGGTGATACAATTCACCGGGGCAGAGCTCGACTCTCTACGAGCCAGAGCACGGCTCCCAGCGGACAGGGCCAAGGTTCTTTCCTCAAGTGCCCAATCATTTCAGGTTGGGCAATTGTGCCTGCCCAGGACCTCCTGCGCCTCACTGCGGCCTGCACCAGCATGGTCCATTGGTACATGCGTCCCCTTCAATGGGGGCTGGCCAGCCAATGGTCACAGCACTTCGATCCCCTGGATCAGCTAGTGACAGTGACCCAGGGCATGTGGAATGCTCTCCAGTGGTGGACCGTTCCAGCACATCTGCAGGAGGGCATCCCATTTGTCTGCCCTGAGCCGACGGTCTCTCTATCGACCTATGCCTCTCTGATGGGTTGGGGTGCCCATCTGGGGGAGCACAGAGCGCACAGCCTCTGGTCCCCTTGGAAATCCCGATGCCACATCAACCTGCTGGAGCTTCAAGCAGTTCGTCTAGCCCTCACCGCCTTCGCTCTGTTTCTGCAGGGTCAAGTGATTCAGGTCCAGATGGACAATACCACGACCATGTACTACCTAAACCACCAGGGCGGGACGCGCTCCATGCCTTTGTGCAGGGAAGCTCTCCGCATTTGGTCACTCGTGCGCAGCCTGGAGGCGGATCTCCTTGCCATCCATGTGGCAGGAGCCTCCAACATTCTGGTGGATGCCCTAAGTCGGACAGGGGCTGCGTCCCACGAGTGGTCTCTCCTGCCGGAGGTAGTACAAGATCTGTTCTCCCACTGGGGCATGCCTCAGGTGGACCTGTTTGCCTCCAGGGAGAGTGCGAAGCTGAGACTGTTTCATGCCTGTCCCCCTCAGCAGGGCTCGCTGCAGGTGGATGCCTTCTCGAGGCCATGGACCCCGGGCCTCTTCTAAGCCTTCCCCATTTCCCTTGATCCACAAGGTGCTTCTCAAAGTGAGGAGGGACAAGGCGCAGGTGATTCTGGTAACCCCAGACTGGCCCCGCCAGTTCTGGTATCCAGATCTCCTCAGTCTCAGCTCCAGGCTCCCGAGGCGGCTTCCAGCCCGCCTGGACCTGATCTCAGTCAATCAGGAAAGGTATTCCATCCGGACCTTCAATCCCTGCACCCGGACGACCTGGTTCCTGAGCGGCTAGAGTTCCAGGCCTTGGGTCTTTCCGATGAGGTCCTCAACGTTGTTGAGGCGTCCCGTAAGGAGTTGACCAGAAAATGCTACGCCTTCAAATAGAAGAGATTCTCCATTTGGTGTCAGGGCAAGGGCTTGGACCCTTCCTCCTCTTCCTTGGCAAGCATTCTGGACTACCTGTGGTCCCTTTCTCAACAAGGGCTTCGGTCGACGACCCTTAAGGTGCACCTGGCAGCCATCTCTGCTTACCTGGTGCAGGCCGGGAAGCAGTCGGTGGTGCAGGAGAAGGTGGTCGGGCACTTTTTCAAAGGCCTTGATCACATATCCCCTCCGGTTCGAGAACCTCCACCTCCGTGGGATCTACTGCTGGTATTGGCTATGCTCATGGGCAAGCCATTCGAACCGATGCACAGGTGTGACATCTCTCACCTGTCGTGGAAGACTGCCTTCTTGGTGGCTATCACGTCAGCCAGAAGGATGGGAGAGCTCCAGGCGCTTTCCATCGAGTCCCCTTTTCTGGTCTTCCACAGGGACAAGGTTGTCCTGCGCCACCAGAAATTCCTTCCAAAGGTGGTGTCGGAGTTTCACCTTAACCAGGTGTTGACTCTGCCGGTGTCCTACCCAAATCACACCTCGGAGGCCGAATATAGGCTCAATACTTTAGACCCTAGAAGAGCGCTCGCTTACTATAAGAAGCGGATGGCTAAAGTTCAGGGAGAGGTTTGCCAGCTGTTTGTCACCTAAGCTAAAGCTGCACCTGGCAGACCTGCAGCCAAGCGGACAGGCAGGTGGCTCACCTCCTGCATAGATCTCTGCTATAGGTTGGTGGGCATGGAGCCTCCCAGAGGGATAAGAGCTCATTCTACCCACCATACCGCTGCATCGGTGGCTGCTTCCAGGGATATCCCTATCAAAGGAAATCTGCAGGGCTGCTACCTGAAAGTCAGCACACACCTTCATCACCCACTACCACATCGACCTTGAGTCACGCCGGGATGCTGGTTTTGGGGCCTCGGTTCTCCAGTCTTTATTTCCTAAGTAGGGGGTGTTCGCCTTGCCTCCCTCCTCCCGGAGAACTGCTAGGAGTCTGCCAGTGTGGATGAACAACATATCCATGTCCCTAGAAAAGTACAGTTACATAAGAACTTACCGTAACACTAGATCTTCGAGAACAGGTCTTGCAGCAGGTTACACCATTAGGACTGAAGCCGGCAGGCGTCAGGACCCCACGGAAATTTTCTAGCTAGCAGTCTTCAGCGGGGACCGCCTCCGACGTTGGTCCTGCCCCCGACGTCAGGCGTAGTACATAAGGGGGCGGTCCCCCTATAATCCTCAGTTCTCCTGCCGGAGACTCCCGGCTGCTGGATGACAGAAGAGAAGACCGAGGATCCGCCATCAGATGGCCAAGACTATAGAGTAGAAGTGTCCCATCCCGTAAGATGGGTGTTTGACTACGACCTACCTCCAAAAGGGGGATGGTGGGCGGGAAGGTACCTGCTGCAAGAGCTGTTCTCGAAGATCTACTGTTACGGTAAGTTCTTACGTAACTGTACTATCTTACTTCTAGATACAACTCGCAGCAGGTTACAACATTAGGACTGATTTCCAAGCAATAGTGGCAATCGTGCGCCACTGGGAGGAGGAAAGGTAGAGATCTCAATATTACTCGAGCCTAGGACAGAAGTCCCTGAAGGACGGCTAGACCAAACCCCACTCTTCACCTCGATGCAATGTCCAGACTGTAATGCCTGATAAAGGTATGCACAGAGCTCCAAGTAGCTGCCGCGCAAATAGCTGAGGTGGAGACGTTCTTTAACGCTGCAAAAGAAGTAGCCACCCCTCTTGTGGAATGACCCTTGACCACTCCCGGTAAAGGTTTATTGTTCTTGTCATAACAGAAAGTGATGCACTGGATGAGCCACCTCGAAAGTGACTGTAGACTGGAGCTCCTTTCATCCTGTGAGCAAAGGAGACGAAAAGTTGGTCCGCCTTTCGAAACTGTTTGGTTCTGGTCAGATAGTATCTGAGGCAGCGATGCACGTCGAAGGTGTGCAGAAGAGCTTCTCCTCGATTAGTGTACCTTGGAAAATACACTGGTAAATCATTATCCTGGTTAAGGGTGAGGGCTGAAACCACCTTAGGCAAAAAGTTTGGGTTTGTCCTTAGGGATACCCTGTCTTGATGGAAAACCAAATAAGGCTCTTTGCACATAAGAGCATGCAATTCCGAGATCCTTCTCGCCAAAGTAACAGCAACTAAAAATAACGTTTTCCAAGAGAGAAAACGTAGCTCGCAATCTGTGGCTGGTTCAAAAGGTGGCAGCGTAAGTTGCTCCAGGACAAAAGGTAAGTCCCCAGGAAGGAATTGGATCCTTGATGGGCGGCCTAAGGAGGAGGACTCCCCTTAAGAAGGCACGAGTAGTGTCCATCTGGGCCACCGTCCGATGGCCTACTGGGGCATGGTAAGCAGAAATTGCACAAAGATGCACTTTAATCGAGGAGTAAGCCAGTCCGGAGTGGAAAAGGGAAAGCAGGTAGTCCAGAACCAGCTTTTCGGGACAGTCTAATGGAGAAAAACTGCGCGCTTGAGCCCACAAACAGAATCTACGCCATTTCATGGCGTTGGTTGCATGGGTTGCCAGTTTTCTGGTGGCAGAGAGAACGTCTGCCACTTCTTGCAAGACCCCGTATCGCATCATGGCTACGTCTCTAGGAGCCAAGCGTGCAGGTTCAATGAACGCAAGTCTGGGTGGACCAATGAACCCGCCTCCTGAGACAATAGATGGGAGCTGATTGGCAGAGGAACTGGAGGTTCCCGGGATAGCTGGTGCAGAAGAGGGAACCAAATCTGTCTGGGCCAGAAAGGCGCAATCAAAATGAGCATCAGTTGCTCCCTGAGAAGTTTTAAGAGAACTCTCTGGACCAACGGGAAAGGAGGGAAGGCACAGAGGAATCTGCCCGCCCAGGAGAGGGACAACGCGTCTTGCCAGAAAACACCAGGCCCTGGATCTAGTGAGCAAAAATTGGGCAGTTTTGCGTTGGATGGGGACGCGAAAAGGTCTAACTCTGGAGTGCCTCATCTGTGAAACAGATCCTCTGCCA
This sequence comes from Neoceratodus forsteri, assembly GCA_016271365.2. NCBI lineage: Eukaryota > Metazoa > Chordata > Ceratodontiformes > Ceratodontidae > Neoceratodus > Neoceratodus forsteri. The sequence continues at coordinate 45,325,581 of JADMNL010000033.1, forward strand.
CCTCCTGTAGAAGTTCCCACTCATGGACTCTGGCCTGAGAGTGGCTCAGACTGTCTGCGACGGTGTTGTCCACTCCCAGGACGTGTACTGCAATTAGGTTTGCGCCGTGTTGCAATATCCACTCCCACACTCTCATGGCCTCCCTGCAAAGCGGGTAGGAGTGAGTGCCTCCTTGTTTGTTGAGATAATACATCACCGTGGTATTGTCTGTTTGTAACAGGAGAGTACCTGGTGGGATCTCCAACTGGAAGGCCTGCAGGGAATAATGAACTGCTCTCATTTCCAAGCTATTTATGTGGAGATGAGCTTCCTGGGGTGTTCACGAGCCCTGACCCCATCAAAGTGTGCTCCCCAACCGAACCCTGAGGCGTCCGTGGAGAGCGTCACAATTGGAGACGACGCAATGAAGGGGACCCCTGCCAATAAGTTCTTTCAATCTAGCCACCATTGCCAATCCCAGATTATGGCATTCATGATCCGAATTGGAAGCTGCAAATGGTCTTGCTTCTGATCCCATTGAACCCGTAACATCTACTGGGTCACCTGCATGTGGAGATGGGCTAGCGGGACTGTTGCAGTGGCCGCAGCCATGTGTCCGAGCAGGCAAAGGACCAGTCTGGCTGGGGCAGTCTTCTTTGCAAAGATGTCCCTGATGAGGGATATGATGTCTTCTGCTCGGTCCTGGGGCAGAAAAGCTCTCCCCTGGACGGTGTCCAGAACTGCGCCTATGAACTGCAGATTCTATGACGGAACCAGGTGTGACTTCTGATTGATAATGATGCCCAATGTCCCGAACAGGGACTGAGTACAGTGAATTGCAGACATCAGAGCCTCCCAAGAGGGTGCCATGAGGAGCCAGTCATCCAGGTAGGGGAACATGTAGTGGCCTTGTCTCCTTAGAGCCGCTGCTACGACTGCCATGCACTTCATAAACACCCGAGGTGCCGATGACAGTCCGAACATGGAAGACGTTATTTTTAGTTGCCGTTACTTCGGCCAGAAGGATTTCTGAACTTCACGCACTGATGTGCAAAGACCCTTATTTGGTTTTTCACCAGGACAGGGTGTCCCTAAGAACAAATCCAAAGTTTCTAGCTAAGGTGGTCTCAGCTCTCAACCTCAATCAGGACATTGACTTACCAGTGTATTTTCCTAAATACTCTAACAGAGAAGAGGCCCTGTTGCAGACTCTAGATGTGCATAGATGTCTAAGATACTACCTGACCAGAACCAGGCACCACCGTAAATCTGATCAGCTTTTCGTCTCCTTCGCCCACAGGATGATGGGAGCTCTGGTTTCTAAACAATCGCTGTCCAGGTGGCTCATCCATTGTATCACGTTCTGTTACCAGAAATATAACAAACCTTTACCGGGCGCGGTTAAGGGTCATTCCACAAGGGGGATGGCTACCTTCTTTGCGGCCATGAAGAACATGTCCACCGCAGCCATCTGCACAGCAGCTACTTGGAGCATCTTGCACACCTTTATCAGGCATAGCCTGGATGTTGCATCACGGCGAAGAGCTGGTTTTGATCTAGCAGTCCTTCAGGGACTTCTATCCTAGGCTTCAGTTCAACTCGCGATCTCTACCTAGCCTCCTCCTGCCTGCGAGGGATTTCCAGTATTGCTTGGGAATCAGTCTTAATGGTGTAACCTGCTGCAAGAGCTGTTTCTCAAAGTAAGATAGTACAGTTATGTAAGAACTTACCGCAACAGTAGATCTTCGAGAACCACTCGCAGCAGATAGTTTCCCCTCCCACCATCCCCTCTGGAGACAGTTTTTCCAATATCTCTTTTCTAGAATTAGGTGTCTCTAACACCGTTCTGAATACCTTTTGATGGCGGATCCTCAGTCTCCACTTCTGATGTCATCGAATGGCCGGGAGTCTCCGGCGGGAGAACTGGGGATTCTGAGGGACCACCCCCTTTTATATGATGCCTGATGTCGGGGGCGGTCCCCACTGGATACTGCTAGCTAGAAAATTTCCGTGGGGTCCTGGCGCCTGCTGGCTTCAGTCCTAATGGTGTAACCTGCTGCAAGGGCCATTTCTCAAAGTAAGATAAGATACTTTCAAAATGGTTGGTAAACTGTATTGTTTCCTGTTATTAGAACTAACCCTTGCCGGGACCGGTAAAGGGCCATTCCACCAGAGACACGGCAACTTCTTCTGCCTCCCTGAGGACATTTTTGGCTTCAGACATCTGTGCAGCAGCTACTTGGGAGTACTGTGCACACATTCATCAAATGCTACAGTCTGGACATTATCTCCAGGCGTAGACCCGGCTTTGGCCTTGCTGTCCTGCAGGGGTTTCTTTCATGAGGGGTTCCCTTTCACACTCTTCCTGTCCTCTTCCCATTTTTTAGGGGCTACTGCACACTGCTTGGGACTCAGTCCTAATGGTGTAACCTGCTGCAAGAGCTGTTCTCGAAGATCCACTGTTACAGTAAGTTCTTACGTAACTGTACTTTCACTTGTGTAGTTATGAGATTGCTCCCAGAACTACAGCCACAGAAATGAGACAGTAAGAAAAGTTTGAGGTCACTCATAGATCCAGCCCTGAGCAATACTTTTGTAGTCGACCATTTCTTCAAGTTTAAACCAGAGATTGATCTCCTTCTGTGCGCTCTCCACTGAGTCACTGCCATGAATGATGTTCCTGCCAACCTGAATACAGAAATCCCCGCGAATGGTACCAGGCTTGGAGTCTGCAGGATTGGTCTCACCCAGCATCACTTTGTCAGTTTTGACTATATAACATCCACAAAATGGAGAGTGCACTCACAGGAACTTGGGGTCTGTGTGGAGAACTACCTTGTCTTTGTGGAAAACAGTAAACAGAGGATCTGTGACCAAGACATGGAATTTAGCCACTCGTGAACAGAAGTGATGGCCACTAGAAATGCTGCTATCCAAGTTAAAAACGTTAGCTCACATGTTGCAAGGGTCTCAAAAGGCTTGCGAGTGAGTATATCCAGCATAAGGATGATACCCCAGGAAGCCACCGGCTTCCTAATGGGAGGTCCTGTGTGTAAGATGCCCTCAAGCAACCTCTAGAACAGTGGCAGCTGGGCCAAGTAGAGGGTACAGATGGGCTCGTGGTCTGCAGATACAGCATGCAAGTGGACCTTAACTGTGGAATACTGCAGGCCAGCATTAGAAAGGTCCAGCAAGTACTCCAGAACCTTGTCAAGTGGTCACCCAAACAAGTCCATGTAGGTTTTGGAGCACCAGATGGAAAAATCTACATTTGGCTGTGTAAGTCCTCCTAATGGAAGGTTTCCGGCAGCCAAAAGTATTTCAGAGAAGATAACCTTGTGCCTGTTCCCTTTTGTTTCTCCAGGAGCCAGGCCTGAAGGTAAAGGGAGCGCAGGCTGAGATGGACCAGTGACCCTGAGTCAGTAAATCCATCCTGAGTGCAAGAATCCTCGGTTTGGTGATGGTCTGTTCAACAGAGGAAACCATCCCTGTTGAGGCTAGCAAGGAGTGACCAGTATCATCTTGCCCCTGTGCGTTTCCAGTCTGAACAATACCATCTGCACTAGAGGGACTGGTGGGAATGCATACAGAAACATATTTTGCCACTGCAGTCTGAGATCCTGATAGAAAATCCCATGTCCTGGATTTCTGGAGCAGAATCGAAGCAGTTTGACACTGAGTGGGGTTGCAAAAAAAAAAAAAAGAGGTTACCTGTAACAGTAGTTCTAGGAGTGGTATATGTTGTTCATCCACACTTACTGGAATGTCCCTTTACCCTTTAAGAATCGCCGGAAGTCTTCAAGCTGGCTCCTCCCACCCACCCGGGTGGTATATACCTCAGCTACACCCCATGATGCCAGATCTTAGCCCGTTGGAAGCCAGGTGTTGTGCGTCCGCTGCCTGGGAGGTTGGGTGGGTCTGTGCAGTTGAACAACATAGACCACTCCTAGAACTACTGTTACAGTGAGTAACCTGTTTTTCTAGGATCGTGGATATGTTTGTCCACACTTATTGGCAGACTCCTAGCAGTTCTCTGGGAGGAGGGAGGCAAGGCACACCCCCCACTGATGCTCACTTAGAAAACAGAGTTTGGTGAACTAAGGCCCCAAAACCAGCATCCCGGCGTGACTCAAGGTCGATGTGGTAATAGGCAATGAAGGTGTTTGCTGACTTCCAGGTAGCAGCCCGACAGATTTCCTGGATAGGGATGTCCCTGGAAGCAGCCACTGATGCAGTGGTATGGCGGGTAGAATGAGCTCTTATTCCTCTGGGAGGCTCCATGTCTGCCAACTCATAGCACAGACTTATGCAAGATGTAATCCATCTTGCAATAGTCCGCTTTTCTGCAGGTCTGCCAGAAGCGGCTTCAGCATAGGGGACAAACAGCTGGCAAACCTCTCCCCGAATTTCTGTCATCCTCTCCTTACAATAGGAGAGAGCTTGTCTCAGGTCCAAATTATGGAGCCTGTACTCGGCCTCAGAGGTGTAATTAGGGTAGTATACTGGCAGAGTTAACACCTGGTTAAGGTGAAACTCTGACACCACCTTCGGAAGGAATTTCGGGAATCCACCGAAAGCGCCTGGAGCTCCCCTGTCCTTCTGGCAGACGTAATAGCCACCAGGAAGGCCATCTTCCACGACAAGTTTGACAATACACACTTGTACATTGGTTCGAATGGTTTGCTCATGAGCTTTGCCAGTACCAGCAGTAGATCCCATGGAGGTGGAGGTTCATGCACCGGAAGGGATATATTATTTATTTTTTATTTAGCTTTTGTTAACCAGGCAGGTACACTAGACAAGATAATTGCCTATTTTCAGGTACGACCCGGGAGAGTACAGGAATAACAGATTTAGGTACATACGACGACATTGTATAAATTAGACATGTTACAGTTCAACACAGCATATGAAACATCGTAAGGCATAGACTATACAGTATTAACATAACAAAAATTATATAAAAATAAATAAAATATATGATCCAGGCCTTTGAAAAAGCGCCAGACCACCGTCTCCTGTGCCGTCAGCTGACCGGCTCGCGCCCAGTAAATAGAGATGGCTGCCAGGTGCACCCTAAGGGTCAATGACCAAAGACCCCCTTTGGAGAGAGACCAAAGGTAGTAGAGAATGTTAGCCACAGAACAGAGGGTCCAGGCCCTTGCCCTGACACCAAATGGAAAACCTGTTCCATTTGAAGGCATAACACTTCCTGTTACATTACTTTCTCAATGCCTCCACCACGGTGAGGACATCCTCGGAAAGACCCAAAGCCTGGAACTCTAGCCGTTCAGGTACCAGGCTGTGAGGTGTAGGCACTGAAGGTCCAGATGGAATACCTTCCCCTGAGTGATAGCAGGTCCTGGCGTGTACAAAGCTGCTCCAGGGGCCTGCAGCTGAGGAGATCTAGATACCAGAACTGGCGCGGTCAATGTGGGGCTACCAGGATCACCTTGTCTCTCCTCACCTTGAGAAGCACCTTGTGGATCAAGGGGAATGGAGGGAAGGCACAGTGGAGGCCTGGGGTCCATGGCCTTGAGAAGGCATCCCCCTGCAGCGAGCACTGCTGGGGGGGGGTGAGCATGAAACAGCCTCAGCTTGGTGTTTTCCCTGGAGGTAAACAGGTCCACCATCGGTTTGCCCCAATTGGAGAACAGGCTGTAAGCTACCTCTGGATGGAGAGACCACTTGTGGGAAGTCTGGCCTAAGCGGCTGAGAGCATCCGCTAGATGGTTCGAGGCTTGTGCCACATGGATGGCTAGGAGACCCGCCTCCAACTGGCTTATGAGGGTCCAGATGTGGAGCACCTCCTTGTACAGCAAATGGGAGTGCATGCTGTCCTGTTTGTTGAGACAGTACATGGTCATGGTATTGTCCGTCTGGACTTGACCCCGGAGCTGAGGAGCGAAAGCTGATAGTGCCAGTCTGATTGCTCTGAGCTCCAACAGGTTGATGTGGCATCAGGACTCCTCGGAGGTCCAGAGCCCGTGGGCCCTTTTGTCCCCCATGTGGGCTCCCCAGCCCATGAGAGAGGCATCGGTCATGAGAACGACTGTCGGCTCAGGGAAGACAAACGGGATCCCTTCCTGCAACTGGTCTGGGGCGGTCCACCACTGGAGAGTATCCCACATCTTCTGGGTTATGGTGATTAGCTGGTCAAATTGACCATGACGCTGAGTCCACTGCGCGGCAAGCTCCCACTGGAGGGGGGCGTATGTGCCACCTGGCCTAACGGAACACCGAGGTGCACACCGCCATGAAACCCAGAAGGTGCAGAAAGTCCCAGGCAGGGAACAACTGCCCAACCAGAAATGACTGGGCAAAGGAGGAAAGAACCTCCACCTTGACTGCCGGGAGCCGAGCTCTGGCTTGACAAGATTTGAGCTCTGCCCCGATAAAGCCCATCCCCCGAGAAGGCACGAGTTCCGACTTGGCCTCGTTGATTAGGCCGAGCTGGGAGTAGGTCTGGAGGGCCAGATCCCTGGCTCTCTCCACCCCCTGTAGGGAGTGACCTGCCAGAAGCCAGTGGTCGAGGTAGGGGTAAATTCTGATCCATCGACACCGTAGATGGGCTGCCACCACTGCAGTGCATTTGGTGAAGACCCGTGGGGCCAATGGCAGGCCAAATGGCATGGCTCGGAACTTGTACAGGGTCCCCTTGACCCTGAAATGGAGGAACCGCTAATGGGACGGACGGATTGGGACGTGAAAGAACGCGTCCTGCAGATCCAGTGAACTGAACCACAAGTTTTGCTCCAAGGATGGAATGATCTGGGACAGAGTGACCATCCGAAAGGTGAGAGACCTGAGATACTGATTCAGGTCGTGTAAATCTAGAATGGGGTGCAATCCCCCCATCTGCCTGGGCACCAGGAAGTACCTGGAGACAAAGCCTGGGTCTGCTGGAAGATCCACCACAGGAGCTATTTCCTGCTTGAGGAGGAGCTGAGCAACGTCATCTCGAAGAGCTGATTGGGTGTGAGCGGATATCCGTTCCTCCCGAGGGGCGCGGGCTCGGCTGGGAGGGTACTGCTCGAACTCTAGAGGCAGTCCCTGACCGACCACTTCGAGAACCCAGCTGTCTGAAGTGACAGTGGACCAGGCAGAAAGGAAGTTACAGAGCCGCCCCCCACCCCACGAGAGGACCCAGAGCTGTCATGACGGGAGTGGGGGTGACAGCCCCTAGCCCATCACTGAGCAGGCTTGGAGGAGGAGGAGGCTCCAGGACCTGAGCCTCAGCCTCCTTTACAAGCCTGTTGGGGTCCATGCTTGGGCCGAGGGCGCCAAGCTTGAGCCTGCTGCTGATGCTGGTGTTGCTGTCCCCTTTGAAAGGAGGACTGTGGAGCCGCAGGGGAAGAGTGCCAAAAGGGCTTCTTCTTGCCCAAAGAACCCTTGGCAGAAGTGGCATCCAAGGTGGCACTGGACTGTTGTATGCACTTAAGGTGACCGGCCACTCCTGGGCCGAAAAAGTCGGTCCCAAGGAAGGGCACATCAGCTAATTTGTGCCGAGTATCTGCCAGGAAGGAGAAAAGCCTCAGCCAAGCCCTGCGGCGCGAGGCAACTGCGGCAGCCATCGAGCTGGCACAAGAGTCCCTAATGTCCAGGGCTGTCTGGAGCTGCTGTTTTGCAACAGCTCGGCCCTGGTCTCGGACCAGCTTGACCGTGGTCTGCATGTCCGCAGGGAGATGTAGGAGGACTTCATCTAATGACCTGAGAAGGGCGCCATGATGACAGCGGAACTTGGCTGATGAAGGCCCAAGGAGGAAGCCGCATAGACCTTCCTAGCCAAATGGTCCAAGAGCTTGGACTCCCTTTCTGGAGGTCGGTCTGTATCGGCAGAACTGACAGTACACGTGAACACAGAGGTGGTTCACCAGGCTCTCGGCCGAAGGGTGCTCTGTGAATCCCGCTAGGGACCCCATGGGCACCACGTACCTGCGGGCAGACGGTACTGGACAAGAGGTAGGACGTTACCAGAGTTCAAGACCCACAATGACCTCGGCCACAGGAAAGGCCTCCGTTGGAGTATCCCCTCTCTTAAGGATGTCTGTAAGAGGGTACTCCACCTTTTTTCTGGTTGGGTTCCAGGGGCATCCCTGTGGACTCAAGAGATGAGGCGAAGGATCTCTTGGGAGGAGGAAGGACCTTCCTCCATCCCTAGGCCAACAGACAACTCATCATCCCCAGGATGAGAGTGAAACCCAGTGACATCAGAATCCGAGGAGTCTGGGATACAGCAGCCTGCTGTCCAAATCACCCTCGACACACCGACGGCAGTCCGGGGTGACCGTAACCAACAAACGCCGGGGAAGCCCGGTGTCTGGTCAGTCTTCTTTGGAAGGAGCCCCTCCCACATGTTGCTTAGGCGGTGGTTCCATGATCGGTGGAGAGACCGGCTCAGGCCGAACAGGTAATTGCGCCGACCTCGCGGGCTGTGAAACCAAAGATTTCGGCTCTGAAGGGGTCGGCTTCGGCCTAGGAGGCGAAAGCCAAGTATTGGCCGGGGAAGGAGCCGGAGTTGGCTTGTGCCCGGACAAGATCAGCTGTTGCCACAAGGTCCTCGTAGCGCTGACGGAGTTTCTGTTAGAGCCTCTCCTCATCCAAGGATGACTGATGGCGTTGCCTCTTTCTGAAGCACTTATGGCTCTTCCTTGGCCTTCTGGATGAGGGGGTTCTAGACATCGACAGAGGTCGAGCGGGCTGATTTGGTCGCTCTGGAGACACCAGCGGGACTGGTGATACCTGGGGGTCCAGAACCGGGTCCTTGATGGGGACACCAGTGGGCTGCGTCTCATCGGGGAAGACAAGGACCGGAGTCCTCTCTAAAGAGTCAGCGACCGGGGTCAGTGACAGTGGGTTGAGAACAGTCTCGACCTGATCGGCCGCATCCTTGGTTGGCTGGCTAGACGGAAGTTCCATGAAGTCGGCGGCCAAAGAAGCGATCTCGACCGAGGTCGAGACCGCATGCTCCTGCGATTGAGACCTCTCTTGGTCCCAAGAGTGCCTTCGCTGAGACGAAGACTTGCCCGGTTCCTTCTCCCGCTTATGGGATTGGGAGGAGTGCAAACCAGCAGGCGCCTCTCCCCTGGTGGGAAGAGACTGGCACAACTCCTTGGAAGCAGCTCGAGAAGGTGGGCCAGGTTGAAGCGAACGAAGCTTCGAGAGTCCGCAGCATGAGAGTGTCTTCCTAACGCTTGCATGTGCATTCCACTTGCTCATGGGATCCTGCGTAGCTGCGGAACCACCCACCTAGCCTCCTTGGACTTCACTGGAGGATTCCTCTTCTCTGTTCTCCCAGTTTCAAACATGCAAACAGTCGTCCAGGACGTTGGGATGGAAGGCCAAGCAGAAGCTGCAGGACGAGATGTCATGGCCAACACCGAAGCAGTAGACGCACGTGAGGTGGGGACTGGTGCGTGACATTTTTTGGCCGCAAGGACACCGCAAAATCCAAAGGAAGATTTATTTTCCATAATCGAAGATGCAAAAAGGCGACTGCTAACTTGAACGATTTTTAATTTCGGTTAAACTGAAGTTTTGAAAGCCAGGGCCTACGAAATGCGTGAGCATAAGGGAGGCAACCTGAATATTCCAGCAGAAAAGGAAGATCTGGCGTCATGGAGCGGAGGTATATACCACCCAATTGGATGGGAGGAGCCAGCCTGAAGACTTCGGTGATCCTTAAAGGGGAAAGGGACATGCCAATAAGTGTGGATGAACAACATATCCACGCTCCTAGAACACGGCATTACCCTTAAAACATGCAGCTTGCAGGCCCTGTGATCTTGAGCTGACCTTGTATGTAGTTACTGTTTTGGGTTTTTTTTTTTTTGACGTGGGGAGGAGCTAAGAAAGAAAAAACTGTGATTGAGGACTATGTAAGGTACAAGCAAGCTTTTAAACGTTTTCTACTACTGCTTGTTTACAGGGAAAACAAAAATGCCTTTTATGTTTATTATCTGCACAAAAAAAAAACTTTCAACTTAAATATGCTTTAGCTGTGCAAGCAAATAATATAATTATACTTTTTACTTACATTGTATTTGGCAAAGTTAAAGTCAAAATTTCACAGTGGCTTAAAGGAAGAAGGAAAAAAGCTTTCATCTGTTTTTCTGGTGACAGAATGCATTTTGGATCACCACAGAGCCACCTTTTTCCAGACACTGCAAACATAAACAGCCTTCTGCAACAAGGACAGCAAATCAGGAGCAGGTTTCCATGGCAACCCATCAAATGGGAAGGTTTGAGTTCTGTGCCCAGGTACTGGAGTCTGCGTTCTCCGATCTGCATAGCCCTTTTCCAGGTGGCACATTTGGCAAAGAGAAACAGCAGCAAAGACAGAAAATAAATGACAACTTGACACTGTAATGGAAGTGGGCTCTGTCAAACAGAGACTACTCTTTGCACTAAATTAATTGTTCATCTAGAATCAACAGTGCTGTTCTGAAAAGGCAGATTGCTGTGTCAACAACCTTTATCTAACATACACACAAAAACTGTAGAGTCCAGGACAAGTTTGATCCAAACAATAACCCAGGAGTCTGCTTTAGCCACCAGGAAAGACTGGAGACCTGTGTTTACCGCAGTTGCAGGGTTTGGCATACTCAAGTAATGTCCAGCCACCTCTTTCCACTTTCTCATCATCACCTCAGAAGGAACTGATGTAACAGCAAACCTAACCCACGGCACAGCTACCTTATTTTAAAGAGAGACCCCCCCCCCACAAAGCTGGGATCACATCTGACAATTCATGCATGATAAAACTACACTGTAGAGGTTCGCTGACAAGTCACTCCCCCCCAAATAAAATCCGTGGGATGGCCCTCTCTTTACCACTCCCAATTCCCAACTGTCCCATACACCAATAGTTTGAAACAACAGTTTGCACAAATCCATGCACTGAACCTGTGAATGCATGCAGATCAGGACGAAGTCCTGGTCCTTGCAGTTCCTGGCTTGCCCATCACTGCATGTGCACTGTTCTAATGATCACACTTCTGCCTGATGATGCGTGGGGAAGAAAAACATTGAGGTGTGATTGTGGGAATTCAAGCAAAGCACTGAGTTCTGAAATTACTCATTTCTGTTTAAAAATGGCATCTAAGTGAGTTAGTTCACTAAATGGATGAAGATATGAAAGGTGACCCCACTGTACCCCTGTGGGAGCCCTTGGACAGCGCAGAAAGCTGCATTAATTGCACTTCATGAAGAGAAAATGCACAGTAAAGGAATTCCGTTCCGGTCAGAGGTTCTGAGGGAGTCCTAGTCTCCTCCAGTGCCAAACTACTACAAATTATACAGCACCCCCCAATATATATTATTTCCAGATATTTTAAACACCAAACACAACTTGATGTTTCAAATGAAGCTTGTCCAGATGCAAATCTAGTAACTTTACCCAAACATCTCTTGTAAGACACTGCCATTTCTATTTTTGAATCTGTGCTCTGTGCAAAACCAGGATTTCGTCTTACAAAATTACCCGCAGACAAGCTGATTAATCTACCCTGACCATGTAGTGTTCCTTTAATTTGTAACTAAAATTAGAGTTAAAGAAACCTAAGTCGTAAATGTATGATGCCAATTTTTCTAAGTACATTTCCATAAAAACACGAGATCAAACAGAAACCATCTGGCTTTACCATTTACCTGTAATGCAGACCAACTGTTTTCCAGGCACTGTTGCGGGCTTTTGCTGGGAAAAGGATGAAGCCTTGGCACGGAGAAAGGCCAGAAGAACAAACTTAATTTGAAGCTTAGGAGTGGAGTCCAAGACGATTTAGTACCCACCCCTTAACACCAAAAAACAAATCTGGAATGGACTTCTCATCTAGGAGAACCGTTAGAAGTCTCATTTATACTTGAGCTTACACTGTAGCTGTTTCTCCAGAGAAAACAATAAGATGTAAAGGTGTATCAAAATTTTGGCAGCTGCCACCTCAAAATGTGAAGTACTTGTTTGACATTAAGGCACATTATTATGTTTTTCTATTGTGTATCGGAAGAAAGTGGCTGTTTTTGCACAGAGCAAGAAATTCCTTCTAAAAAAAGGCTAAAGCGCATTGTTTACAATATTCAAGAACACAAATACTACAGGGGAGCAGAGAACCAGCTATCTTAGCAGCCTGTTACCTGTTTTTCTGTCACCAAGTCCCTTCAGGCTCCTTCCTGTACCACGTGGCTACAACCATATACTGTGATGCCTGGGCTTGTGAAAGTACAATTGGAGCCTCTAGGGAAACCAGTGAGGCCTGGAAGGCTACATAGTATAATAGTAGAACTCTTCTGAATGGGCCAAGTCCGTCAGTGGTCACTAACCTCTTGGCTATAGTTACTTCTGAAAACTCCACCCGAATGTACCACTCATACAAACTACCACAAAACATACACAGAGTCATCTTGCAGCTGGGGTCTACCCTGGTGATTCTATATCCCACACGGCAAAATATTCTGCAGGGCACAAAGGGCATCGGCTTGGCGAGGATGCCCATGGACTGAGCTTCCTAAAAAAGCCAGCACTGTGCTCAGAGAGGATGCCTGTGATTTGAGCTCCCTGCACCAGCCAATACTGCACTTGGGAGAGGATGGCCATGAACAAAAACTTCCAACACCAGCCAACATCACGCTTGTAGAGTATGACTGTGAACGGAGCTCCAAACACTAGCCAACGCTCACCCTTGGAGAGGATGCCCCTGAATTGAGCTCCATACATCAGCCAACACTGTGGTTGAAGAGGAAGCCCATGAAACTAGCTTCCTGCACCAGCCAGCATCATGCTGTGAGAGAATGCCCCTGAACTGCGCTCTCTACACAGCCACTGCACTCAGAGAGGATGCTTGTGCAGCAAGTCCCCCTACACCCATCAAATTCCTTGACCTACATTTTCCTTTCTTCCAGTAACGATGTCCCATCTCACTACTGAGGCTGGTGTCTAGACACCTTGGTAATACTTAATAGGGACTTGCAGCACTCCTTACTTTGGTGTAACCTGACAATTCAGAAATGGTTACATTAACCCATAATCATTATCTGTGTTGCTCTTCCCAAGTTTTCCCTATTTCCAAATAGATCCTCACCAGGAAGCAGGGACAGGGTTTTCTCAAAGGATCAAGCTATTCTCTTCTTCATCAGTCTGTCCATTAGTACATCATCGTCTCTTCTCTGTCACTATGTCCATCACTACATCATTGTCTCTCTTCTCACTCTGTCCATCGGTAAGTACATCACAGTCTCTCCTCTGTGTCTGTCCATGAATGCATTGTACACTGTGCTTTGTTTCCCTGTTTTTCACAGAGAACTGGAACAGTAATCTTAGGTACATCTCATGCACCTTTTAAAGGGACACACAGAGCTGTTTAATTTTCTTTCCTGCATCGACTAGTACACTGGAAAAACTTCTTTGGAGGCTGAACGTTGAAGCACGATAGACAGAGAAGCACAGAATAATGCAATGACTGAGGCAGAGGTTGTTGCTACTAAGCACTGTACACTCTGCAGTTGTTCTGAGATCCCCTAGGACACACTGGCCATTCCAAATCTGTCATGTAGATATAAAACTGTTGCCAGCTTCTACCCCCTTTTACTTAAACTCTGGTTGTTTTACAATCTGTATTAATCCTTCACACAGATAAATCAGCTAGAGGCAGTAGAAGGCTTAACAGAAGAATCCACATGGCCTTCCTCCTCATTCACCAGAAGCGGGCCTGTAAAAACTCAGTAACTAGGGCAAGTGTGGTATAAACCTTGAGCAAAGAGTGAACAGAGGGAACAGACCCTTTCTCTTGCCTGGGGGTTTAAAGCTAGGTTCATACAAATTTCCCCTACTGCTAGCAGTCATAGGCTTTAATCAGTGCTACAGTCTAGGTGGAGGGCGGAGCTTGAACAAAGATTCCCCGAGTATCAGTCCTTGGCAGTTTGGCAGGTGGCTCAATAATGTCAGGCACCAGGGTGGTTGACTCATTGGAGTGAAGAGAAATTTCCTGGCAGTCTTCATCACTTTCTTCTTCCTCTTCCTCCTCTTCATCTAAAGCAAATAGAAAAAAGACAAGTTACTTCTTTGTAATGGTGTTTCTTCTACTGGTATTTATACACTTCACAGGTTCCCAGCACCTGGAAATGTAAATTACATACCTACTGTAATTCTTGATCTTCCTGTATATCTTCACCATTCATCACTGATGGGTACCAGCCAGAGGCGCAGGACCCCATGAGGGATGACGCCGCCCTCGAGGCCGACGCACTGTGTGGCGCTCGCGGGTTGGCCAGTAGCTGACATCGTCGCTTCCACTCCTTCAGTTCTGCTCGTCAGAGAGAAAAGTAGATAAGAGAAAAATAAGGGTGGAGGGTGGGCAAGGCGACCCAAAGGGATAGCAAAAGGAAAGGATATAAATTGAAAAAGAAATAAGCAGACAGGAGAGGACAGATGATTTTTTTGGGCCTAAGAGGGTGTGGACCGAGGCCCCAACCTCTGGCAGAACCCAGAAAGAAGAGGAAGAAAAAGGAATTAAGTGGGAGGTTAATAAAATTAACACCCCCTCACATAATTTCCCTGTGGGCCCAAAACAACTGATGTTGCTCAGCTCGGTGCCCTATACGAGAAGTCACTGCCCCCTTTTTTAAAGACCTTCAGGACCTTGCCCAGGGCTGGGAACAGAAATCTAGGAGAGGGAAACTACCCTCGCAAGAAAAGGGGGCTGAGGAAGCACTGCCAACAATAGCTTTGGTCACTAGGGAAAAGACCAGGCCTTGATGCCCCCCCCCCTCCATTTTATGGCTGGGAGTGGGGTCCAAGACATAACCCCCCCTTCCCACCTAATTTCAGATAAGATCCAAGGACTTGATGCAGAAGGAAATCCCATATCCCACACCACCGAGTAGTAGACCTGATGAGACAGGACCCTGTAGGCGTCCTGATCTCGACATGTCTAAGGACTAGGGTTTATAGCAGGCCTCCAAAGGGTCAATGCTGACAAGGCAGAAAAAAACAAGAAAATATTGAGTCTCCTGGGGCCCCAACCCTGACAGAGGACCAGGGAATACCCCAGAGAGGTGGTGTACTACAGCAGAGCCAACTCCTACACTGCACAAGAAGGAACCGAGGAAAAGGGCCAGAGCCCTCTACTTGCCCTCCCCCCCAAGGTGGGCCCCTGTTGCTTCCAGGAAGTGGCAGGGAACCCAGAGGTGCCAGTGGGACTCAGCCCATGAGGGGATGGAGGGTGGGAAGTAGTGATGAATGGTGACGATATACAGGAAGATCAAGAATTATGGTAGGTACGTAATTTACATATCTCCCCTGTATCAATCTTCACCATTCATTACTGGTGAGCGAGTACCAACCCACAAAGTGGACCGGTACCTCCCTGAAGGCTGGACTGCCTTCAGCCCCTCGTGGGAGAGACACAAGGAGGGAGGGCCCATAACAGGCCTAGTTACACCCGCCACCTACTGCGAGTCAGGATGGGTCTCCTGCCCCGCAGGAGAAGGAGGGTGCCCCGACAGTTCCCTCCTGGCACTCTGTGAGAAAAACTGGGCCCCCCGGAAAGGCAAGGCAATCACCTTACGCTGGGCCAAGGGTGACAACCGGCATAGGCATGCAGACTGCCAATTCCATCAGTCTGGAAGCTACTACGTTGGCATCAAAGGATGTCCCTGCCTGGTGTCTCACTAGCTCCAGACCCCCTTGTGGAGATGACAGTGACTCGCCTGGTCACCTTGCATGGTCACCTCGCAGTCGGGCAAGGCCGCAAGGAAGGAACCCACTGTGGGCCACAGACGCCTTACATAGGTCGCCATGTGTTCTTGATGTGCTGCTATAGCTACCAGGAGACATGCTAGGGCAAAAACCCTCCTGCCCCAGTGATCGAACTCCATGGAGTCCGCATCCAGAGGACGGTCTCCTGAAAGCGCAGACGCCCAGAGGGGGTGTCCAGCCACTCCAGACCCAAAGTGGGGTGGGGCAAGGACCCTGGAGACTCTGTGGGGGCACAATACCGACGTTGGCAGTCCCCTGGGGCAGGGGAAGAGGAGGCAGGCAACTGCCAGGTGCTGTACGACTCCACTGCGAAGGGTCGCGGCCACGGAGGACTGACCAGAGACTCCAGGCTGTATTCTCCTAGGAATACACGAGTCGCAAGCTCAGTATTGTGGCTTTGAGATGTGATAAGGTTGAGTTCCGCCATCACTGTTGCCAGGAACTGCTGATATGCAGTGAAACCAGCATCCACAGAGTGGTATAAAAGGGGTTCCTCTTCCTCCAAGGAGGCAGTGGAAGGGCTCTGCATAGGGAACAACGGAACCATATCTGGAGATGAGAAAACCATCTCGTTCATGGCCCTATAGAATTGTGGAAATGAGTCCGCTGCAGCCCTATACTAATCCCAGGTGAGAGGACCAGACAGACCTGGGAGAAGGGGAAGAGGATGCAAAGTGGATCCGGGCTGGGAAGTGTTGTCATGAGGAAACTGATCCGCTCTGCTAGGGTCAGAGGCATGAATGGGAAACCCCTCCACCATGAGGTGAATGCGCTGCCCATGATCCTCCCTGCTGCTGAAACACCCCAAGGCCAGCGTGGGCAGACCCTAAAGGGGAAGACCCCTGGTGAGGAGACTGGAGCCCAGCATGCCCAACAGGGAGGCCCCCTGTCCCCACCTGATGCAGGACTCCATCCCCCAGGAGAAGGAGTGGCTGGGTCCACTCTATGGCTCCACCCACGGGTGGCCGAAGTCCCCTGGGTAGAATGAGGCGAAGGCCGACACCCCAGCCTTCCTGGGGAGGAGAGGGACCTGCCCTCGAGTGAGGTCAACTAGCAGTCAATGACCTAAGAGAAAGAGGCAGGGAGAAGCGCCACCAAAGAGGAAGTGGGCAGCTGCGCCAGGCCCTCCCCTGGGGACGTGTCCCAAGATGGTACTGTCCCCAAGAGCAGTGCCCGAAACTGCACCAGACTCCTCCACAACACCAACCTTGGAGCCGACTCCCAATACAGCACCGACCTCGGCACTAACCACCGCAGCACAGACACCCGCTGCGGCACCAACACTGGGGATGGCGCCATCCCCAATGCCACAGAGGCAGCACCACTACCCAGGGCGGCACTGAGAACGGAACAAGAGTCTCCATCAGTGCCAACCGCAGCACCGACAGAGACTTTGGCATCATCGAGCTTGGTGGTGACGTATAAGTCAGATTCTCTAGAAGACCCAGAAAGAAGTCTGGTGGGCAACTGCTCCGAAGAGCCAGGCTGCCACTCTGAATTCTCAGTCACTCCCTGAATCTGAAGGTGAGACAATGGAGCAACCCAGGGAAGCAACCTGTCACCCTGCCAGTCCTGGCACCAAGAATGATGTCAGGAAGGGACTCCACGGCAGCGAGAGGAGGGTCCTGCTCACTGACCCCAGAACTGGGGTCAGGACCACAGGCCACCCCCAAAGGGACCTCCGGCATAGGCCCCGCATGTAGCTGAGGCCTCAACACCGGGGTCTGCAGTGGCCTGCATCCAGCCCACTGGAGGCTGACCACACCCCCGACTGCTCTCCCAGACGGGCTCAGCGGGATGTCAGCCCTCAGCCGCCTGCTTTCCCCTGGTGCGTGTAGCCACAGGGAAGGCCTAACGACCTTACCTTGGCGGCCCGTGTGTGTTGCTTGCTTCCAAAGGTTTGGGGAGGGGGTGCGTCCCAACCTTGCCGTGCTCAGTCCTAGGGTGTGGTAGTCCATGCTAACACAGGCATCGCATCTGTCCATCTCGTGATCCGGCCCCAGGCAGTTGAGGCTCCAATCATGCAGGTCCATAACAGTGAAATGACCTCTGCAGGGGCACCAATGCAAAGGGAAGGACTCCGCCCTCGAAGATTTGTGCCCTAAACCTGACATAACTTGGCTGCGAACGAACAAAATATAAACAAGGAAAAGTATGATGCTGAACTGATTGGCATCAAAACTGGAGTTGAGAACAGCGTTGAGAATGGTAAACTATGAGCAGAATGGAGAAAAATGCTGACTTTTTCAGAGTGACACAGTTGAGAGGAACACTGTCCCACAAAGCACCTGCTACCTCGACAGCTGCAAGAGCAGAACTGAGGTAGTGGAAGGGACGGTGTCGGTTACAGGCCAACCCACGAGTGCCACGCAATGTGTCGGCCTGAAGGGCGGCGCCATCCCTCCCTCTTAAAGCAATTAAGCCTTTTTCTAAGCATAGCTTCCAGTGGGGTCCTGTGCCTCTGGCTGGTACCCAGCAGTGACGAATGGTGAAGACTGATACAGGGAAGATAATTCCAGCAGATAAAGACCACATCTTGTTCAATGCCTCTTCATGCCTTGTGTCCCACTTCCTCCAACTGCTAGATCTTTTCAGCTGACGAGATCAGCCACCTGGGTTCCCACTCCATGCCTTTTGGCTTGGGTTGTTAATTTGATCTGAGTTTCCAGTTTGGCTTGACTAGATTCAGATCTACTGGATGATTCAGGTTGCCAGCTCCTGGAGCCAGGCAATCTGTAAGTATGAGACACTGGATAAATCCATATCATTAGAAATACCCCTTTAAAGCAAAAGAGTTTGCCAACTAGCAAAAAAACACATGGTTTGACCTTTTATTGTTAACAAAAATGTATTTCTAGCATTCTTAGATTACTTAGCCCTCATATATTATTAAAACTAGTTAATGACTTAAAGCCATTAAACATACCTACTGTTTGCAATGTTATTTATTTCATTTTTGACTCGGGAAGAAGGGCTGTCTATTTTCAGCCTCGTCCCGGGAGGTATACAGATGTAGACCAACTGAAACTGAAACAGATTAAGCTGCTGGTAGTATTTTGGTGAATGGGGAAATTTGGCCAGGACACTTCCATTTTATCTTACTTCTGTTTAGCTTACTTTTAAATGTACGTACTAGAGTCATTCTATGGATGTATTGGGATGGTGCTGCTTCATGTTTCTGACAGTAAACAGCACAGCACCCCACCGAGATATTTCCTTTTTTTATGGCTGGTGTGGCAAGGGTGTAGAAACTTTTAAAAACTTCTATGTCCCATACCTAAGTTCAAGAATCAAATAAAATGCAAAGAAAAATGGATATATGAATGTTTTTGCCAGAACTACATTACTGCTGAAAAGAAAAAAAAACAAAACACATGGTGACTAGCGGATACTGCTGGTTTAACCCTTTCCTTGTCTCAGAAGGATGTCACCATGAGATGGCCAGTATTAAGAGTAGTCCATCCAGAATATGCAAAAAACATATGTTATGCAGAGTGTTTTGATATGTATGTTAAGTCCTAGTGTGTCCTTCCCTCTGTCTGCTATTAGGAGTTTTTCCTAAATTAGCCTGCTAGCTGTATGGTAGTTTTACGACCTCTAGGGATCTCCATCACAAATAGGTTTATTGGCTTTCTTTCTCCCACGATGCACCCTGTCTCATGTGACAGTGATGTAGCCATGCCCTTAGATTTAACATGTGCACTGCTTTAAAAATCACTTCACAACAGCAGTGCTTTGTAACTATTTTTATCCAGGGAGCACAAATGGCATCAGTTACAGTTTAGCAGATACCTGACAACAAGCTAACTGGGGTTTCTGTAAGACTGCAGCTACTACATAGCTCTAATTCACTATTTTTGTTTTCGATGTGCATCAGGTCTAGCTAGCAGGAGTGTTTCAATTTTAAAACTTTTAATTTTATCAAATTATACACAACCATAAAAGCACAGAAACTGCCCAGGTCATCAATGCTATAATTAATAAAGACTCTAGCTGTTTTCTTACAGAAACCCCACTCAGATGTCAAATATTTGCTAAACTGTAAATGCAGGTATCAGCATTCTATTAGCAGTTAGTGCTGATTTTGCTCTGTGACAAGATTTTTTTTTTTTATACAAATGAAGTGTATAGTATGAAGCTACAGCCTAGAAACTGCAAAATACTTTGAAGTCAGCTTTTCTCCTGTCTGTGGTATGGCATGAAAGCAACAGGATGACAGTGAGTATTCCAGCTACACATCTGATTCCATTTTACAGTGGTTCACTGCACTACACATTTAGTGTATCACACATTTTCAAATAATAAAACAAATATCCTCCAAACTAAATAACTCACACATACATATTTTTATACTTTATTAAAAAGACACTTCACATTTGTAACAAAAAACAAACAAAAAAAGAAATAAATTAAAGTGATATCACAGATCAAAATCAGCTCCAACACCCAGTTCCTTCTAGCAGAATGATGTACCTACATTTATGGTTTAGCAAATACTTGAGAGCTGAGTAGGTGTTCTGTAAAACAGCTATAACCTTTACTAATTACAGCATTGATGATCTGGGGCAATTTCTGTGCTTTTTATTCTTTTATATAGTTTGATGAAATAACATTTTAAAATGAAAACACAATACTGCTAGCTAGACCTGACACACACCGAAAACACAAATAATGAACTGGAGCTATTTAGCAGCTGTTTTCTTACAGAAACCCCAGTTAGCATGCTCTCAGGTATCTGCAAAACTGTAACTGATGCCATTTGTACTCCCTGGATAAGAACAGTTACAAAGATCTGCTGTTGTGAACTAATTTTAAAGCAGTGCACATACTAAATCTAAGGACATGGCTACATCACCCTCACATGAGACAGGGTGCATCGTAGGAGAAAGAAAGCCAATAAACCTATTTGTGATGGAGATCCCCACGGGTCGTAAAACTACCATACAGCTAGCAGGCCAATTTAGGAAAAACTCCTAATAGCAGACACAGGGAAGGACACACTAGGACTTAACATACATATCGTAACATTATGTTTTTTGCAAATTCTGGGTGGACTACTCCTTTAAGTAGATGATTCTGCTGAAACAATAGGTGCCTCACCTGCAACCATAGTTCTAGGAGTGATATTCGTTCACATCCACACACTGGCAGTTCTACTGGAAGTGCTGATTCATTGGAATGTCTTTGAGATAAGCTCCTCCCACTACCCATGTGGTATATCCTCTGGCTCCACCCCATGACATCAGATCTTGTATGATAGAAGCAGGGATCTGTGTGCCACTTGCCAGGGGAGGGTGGCTGGGTTGTGTGGATGTGAACTATGTATCATTCCTAGAACTATGGTTACAGGTGAATAACCTACTTTTCTAGGGGCACGGATATAGTTCACTGTCCACACACTGGCAGACTTCCAGCAGTTCTCCAGGAGAAGGGGGCAAGGAGCATTCCCCTATGTGGCGAACAGAGATTGGAGAACCAACTACCCAAATGCAGCATCCCGCTAAGACATGATGTTGATGCTGCGATGGGAGATGAAGGTGTGTGCTTTCCACCAAGTAGCAGTCCTACATATCTTCTGTATGGGGATGTCCCTGCAGGCAGCCACAGAGACAGCAGTATGTCTGGTAGAATGAGCCCTACACCTTCTGGGAAGCTCCTACCAGTCAACCTATAGCAGAGATCGATGCAAGATGTAATCCATCTGCCAATCATCCACTTTGCTGCTGGTCTGCCAGGCAGGGTTTTCAGTGTATGTTACAAACAGCTGGTGAGACTCACCTCGAACTCCAGCCGTGCACTCTGCACAGTAAGAGTGCCCTCTGCAGGTCCAGAATATGAAGCCTGCGGTTCACCTTTCGGAGACAGGCTGGTAAAATATACTGTAAGGTTAATCACCTGGTTAAGGTGGAATTCTGATACAAACTTCAGGAGGAACTTCAGGTGGGGGGGCGAAGGATGACCTTGTCTCTGTGGAAGACCAAATGTGGAGACTCCACCGAGAGCACCTGGAGCCCACTGATCATTCTGGCAGACGTGATAGCCACTGAGAATGCCATCTTCCACGATATCTCACACCTGTGCATAAGCTCAAATGGCTTGCCCATGAACATAGCCAGCACCAGCAGCAGTTACCATGGTGGTCCAGGCCCTTGAAAAAGCACCCAACCACCTTCTCCTGGGCCACTGTTGACATAGCTCACACCTGGTATACAGAGATGGCTGCCAGGCACCTTGATGGTTGTATTACAGCCTCAGCTGGGAGAGGAAACAGAGGTACTTGAGGATACTAGCCACAGGGCAGGCCAAGGGGATCAAGCTCCTTGCCCTGACACCAAATGGAAAACCTTTTCCATTTAAAGGTACAGCATCGGTGAGTAATCTCTTTTCAGGAAGCCTCCACAATGTGCAGCACATCCTCCAAAAGACCCAAAGCCTGGACTCTGGCTGCTCAGAAAACAGGCTGCGAGATGCAAGGACTGGAGGTCTGGGTGCAGGACTGCCCCCATTGTCTGGTCAGCAGATCCAGGTGAAGAGGCTACTGCCCGCTGCTGAGGCTGAGAAGAACTGGGTACCAGAACTGCCATGGCTGGTCTGGAGCTATTGGGATCATCCACGTCTTGTCCTTCTGGGCCATGACCACTACCCTGTTGATTAGGGGGAAAAGGAGGAAAGGCGTACATGAGGCCTGGGGTCTATGGCATCACAAAGACATCCCCCAACAGTGCCCTGACTGTGGAGGGAGGGCACAAAACAGCCTCAGTTTTGAGTCCTCTCAGGAGGAAAACAGGTCCCCCAAAGGTGTGCCCCATAGGGAGCACAGGTGGTTCACCACTTCCTGATGCAGGGACCATTCGTAAAATGTGTCTCCCACCTTTCTGACAGAGTCTGCCAGCTGACTGTCCACTCCAGTGACATGAACCACCAGGAGATCTGCACCCAGGCTGCACATGAGGATTCAGGTGTGGAGAGCGTCCCCACACAAGGGAAAATAATGTATGCCACGCTGCCTGTTTTGGCAGAACACTGTCATGGTGTTATCTGTCTGGACTTGCATTACCTGACCCCTTAGACGAAAGAAGTGAATATCATCAGAGCTAGTCGCACTGCAGGAGCTTCAACAGGTAGATGTGATGACGGGACTCCCTTGGTGACCAGAACCCATGGCTCTGTGATTCCCCAAGTGCCCTCCTCACCCCACCAGACGCATCCATCGTGAGAGTGATGGTTGCTTCTGGGCAGGCAGATGGGACTCCTTCCTCCAGATGTTCAGGGATCAGCCACCACTGGATGGCATCCCACACTGGCTAGGTCACTGTGACTGGCTCGTCCAATGACAGCCCAACTCCCACTGCAGGTGCTACATCTGCCTGCAAGCCCACAGGATCATGCTGATGCAGGATGTCATGTACCCCCAGCAGTCACAGGAAGTCAGGGGCAAGACATATGCACCCAACCTGAAATAATCGGGCAAAGGAGGAAAGATTTGATCCTCGGTCCGCAGGGAGGCAGACCTTGGCCCGCAGGGAGTCTAGGGCCCCGTTCGCATTAGGGCATTTGAAAGCAGTTCCAAAGCGCTTGAACACGTTTCAAATCGTCTAGCTCGGATCGTGTTCTCGCACATAACTCTGTTAGTAGTCATTTAAGCGTGCTTCAAACCCCTGATGAGACCAGGGCTTGAGCACGCCCAGAAACTGTTTCAAAAGTGAAGTGAGCTACTCACAATGTGAACAGACAGGGTCACATCCATTCGTGCTTGTTTGTCCTCCCACCTCTGGATCGCGCAAAGCATCATGGTAAGCAGCTGTGCAAGTGCTCCTGAATCCGAGTAGAAGGGGAAATGGATTAACAGTTAGTGAGAGCGCTCTAGCATGCATCAGCTGAAATGGGTCAGTGAAGTGGACTACGGTGTGAACCCTGCAACACGATAAGCTGTAATCCATTTTCAAAAACGGATTGCTGAAACGTGCTGTAGTGCGAACGGGGCCTAGCTCTGCTTCGATGAACTGAATCATCTGCAAGAAAATCGGTTCAGATTTGGCTGGACTGACCAAGAGGTCCAAGTCTCTCTAGGTATGGAGGGCCATACCTCAGAACCATTCCACGGCCTCCTTGGAAGGCCCGACAATTGGACAGTCTATCAGATAGAGGTAAACCCTGACACCCTTACGCTGCAGGAAGGCTGCCACCACTGCCATGCACTTGATGAAGAACCTGGGCACAGATGTGATATGTCCCACATAATTAAGAGCTCTCAGGCCCAGGGCAGAAGACTCACAGATCTTCCTGCCATATTGGTCCAGAAGCCTGGATTCTTTGTCGGGGGACGAGCTAAGATGTTTAGGATTAGCAGTTCTGCCATGGGCAATGCTTATGACAACCGAATCTGCTTTAGGGTGAAGACTAAGAAAGTCTTTACCCTCGGGAGCCTAGTAAAGCCTTTCTGCCTTGCGAGGAAGGGGGGCTAATGAGGAAGGCTGATTCCAAATCGTGGAAACAAGATCCTCATGAGGCTCAATCCAGGGAGAAAAGTTTCGGGAAGATCCAGGTGAATGGCTAATTTTTTCCGTTGTGGATCTGGTTCCACTGATTGCCATTCATAGGCAGCCTGGATTTGCTTTAATAACTCCAGGAATGAGGGATCCTCTGGAGGGGATTTGGAAGAATCCTTAGGCCTTGGGGTCTCTGAAGCGTGGGGCTCGTCTCCAGGGTTGGAAGGTTCAGAGTCCGAGTCGGTGTCTGAGGCTCCGAAGAAGAAGAGTCCTCCTTATCAGGGGGAGGATCGACTGTTCTGGGGGTACCCCGAGGGTGCATGTCCTCCCTAGGGCAACAGCCAGAGGATTCTGGTCTAGCATCCAGTAAAGGTGGAGGAGTCACTTGTCGCAGACGAACGGAATCTGGCATAGGGACCGGCTTCGACTGACATGTTTCTGCCTCCTTAGTTAGCTGGGACTTAGTCTCAGCCCACCAGGAAGCCAAAACCTCCTTAAGGTCCACCTGCGGTTGTGGAGACGGACTTGGATATGGGTAACTGGGGAACCCGTAAAAAAGGGTACCCATAACCAGGCCCAGCATCTGGTAATGTGGCATCGGGTACTACAGCACCAGGTAGTGCGGCATTGTGTACTGTGGTGTAGGATACTGCGGTGTCGGGTACTGTGGCGTCGAGTTTCCTGGCGCCTGGGACTCTGAAGGACCTGGTGTTGGCCCCGCCAAAGGACCGGACAGGTCTGGTGTTGGTCTGTAAGGCGTGGGAGCCAGTGTGGGAGGTCCTAAAGAAGGGTTCAGAAAAACAGGCCCTGTGGGCCCTGACGGCGGAGTAGCTCGGTCGTCAAACACCGGTATGTCGGAGGGTGACGGTGGGTTCACCAACGTCAGGTGCGGCGTCTGAGGCTCCGGTGAAGGGAGGGGCACCCCCAATAGAAGCATCCCTGAATCCTCAACCCTGGCCGGGGAAGAGGGGGCAGACTCCTGCTGGGGAGGCTGCG
Organism: Neoceratodus forsteri; assembly: GCA_016271365.2. Classification (NCBI taxonomy): domain Eukaryota; kingdom Metazoa; phylum Chordata; order Ceratodontiformes; family Ceratodontidae; genus Neoceratodus; species Neoceratodus forsteri. Next base: position 45,350,796 of record JADMNL010000033.1, read on the forward strand.
GGGACGGAAGAACCTCGGATGGCAGCTGATCTGGTGTCAGCTGTGGCGATTCCCGGGCATCAGAGCCTGACGGGGGGTTGTGGGCTGGGTGTTCGTTGGATGAACCGACGAGCGGCTTAGCAGCCTTGTCTGGGCGGGCAATGACAGAACTGGAACCTGACTTATCGGACCCACTCACTCCAGTAGGCCGGGAGGTAGAGGCGGCTGTAACATGAATGGAGGACTCCTTTGCCCCAGAGGCTCCTGTCAGGCCAGAGCTCAAGTCCGACCGGCCGGGGGGTTGATGCACGCTTGGTAACCACCAAGGTGGCCATCGGACAGTGAACCCCCGGAGGGAAAGATACCTGTAAGGCCGTGACTCCAGCCAAAGTCACGGGGGCTGTGAATGATGAATCCCAGTCCCAGTGCTTTTCTTTGTCCCATTTCTTCTTATGATGGCCTTTGGGGGAGGTCGACATCTGCCTGAGTTTCTTCAATTCTTTTTCCATGGATATAATCTTTTTTTTCAAAATGTGAGCTTCCAGGGACTGCTGTTGCCTTTTGTGGGTGACCAAACTGAATTTTTGGCAGTGGTCACACTCCTCCATACGGTGGTCCAGGCCTAGGCAGAAGAGACACAGGGAGTGGCTGTCCATGTGAGGGAGCTGGGATCTGCACAAGTTGCACTTGTTTTTATGTGATTCTGAGGGCATTGGGGACGACATACACAGCTGAATATAAAGAACACATTAAAGAAAAAATGGCAAGTTTAGAGAAATCAGGAATACTCATCTAAAATGGCAAGTAACTGTTCTTCCTTGAAGACTTTACATACCTTGACGGCAGGAAGGAACTGGAAGGCGGGCATGAGGGACCCTTTATACTGACATAGGCTGACGTCGATCAGCTGACGTGAGGCGGTCCCCGCAAGAGATTTTTCCATGGGGTCCTGATGCCTGGCAGCTTAGTCCTATTTATGAATACCTACTTCAAGAACCCTCTTGAAGTAAGATCTTGCGCTTCCACATTAATTGATTGATATCATGTAGATCCAGTTTGGGGCACCAGCCCCTCGTCCGTTTCGGGAACAGGAAGTACCTGGATGTATACCCCGACTTGCCAGGGTGTCTGGGACATGGGCTATAGCGCCCTTCACAAGGAGCGAAGCAGTGTCCTCCCTGAGAGCGGACAGCGTGTCCTGAGACACTTACGACTTGTATGGGATCAGTAAGGCAGGAGAGCCTTGAAACTGAAAGGCAACCCTCTGCCTACCAACTCAAGAACCCACTTAGCCATAGTAATGATGGAACAGTGTGGCCTGAAGTGGCAAAGCTGACCTCCCACAGGGGGCTGGGTCAGGAACTGGACAGGCGGGAGGCTGGCACCCCTTCCTCTACCCCGCCTCTTTTGGGCCGCTGGCCAGAGAACTTGTTCTTGCTTGGTATTGCCCCTGCAATAGCTGCTGTGGCTGAAAGGAACAAAACACAATTGCCTTCTTATTTGGTTTCTGGACCTTCGGGTCCTTCTGGGACAAAGTCACAGATGCTGCTGCTGCCAAGGCTGTTGTGCCTGAAAGGACCAAAATGAAAAGCCCATCTTTTTCAGTTTCTGGGCCTTCAGGTCCTTCTGGGACAAAGCCACAGAGTCCAGGGTTGTGCTGGACTTCTCAGTCCTTGTGAGATGACCTTCCGCCCCTCAAACAAAGAGGTCAGTGCCCAAGAAAGGGACACTGGACTGTTTATGCTGAGTGGCCATCGTAAAGGTGGACAGCCTCAACCAGGCCCTGCAATGCACGGTGATGGCTGCTGCCATGGCACGAGCACAGGAGTCGCCCATGTCTAAGGCCATCTGGAGCTGGTGTTTAGCCAGTGCTTGACCCTGGTCTTTGACCAACTTCACCAGCAACTGCTTATCAGCAGGGAGGACATTATCAAGCATTCCCAGTAAGCAGTGACCAAAGTTGGCCATCATCATGGTGTAGCTTGCCTGACAGAGACCAAGGAAGGAAATGACACAGACCTTTTTGACTGCGTGGTCAGTCTTCTTCGACTCCGGGGTTCGGGGGTGGTTCAACATCCCCATGGTTTCTGCTCTTCTGTAAACCCAAATCCATGAACAGACCCTCACCCGAGGGACGGTCCGTGAACTTGGAAAGAGAGTCAATAAGGAGCGCATACTTGCAGACCATACGAGTGGACAGCACCAGGCATAATACTGATGCTGCCAAAGCTCCAGGGTCTGTCCCAAGATGGCCTCAGCCATGAGAATGACAACCCCTGAGGATTCTTCCCTGTCAAGGATGCCCGTGAAAGGATACTTAGTCCTTTTCTGCACAGGCTCCAAGAGGACAGACATGGACTCTGAAAAGAGTCAGCATAGAGCCCCAGATGACACTGGCACATGGTCAGTAGCCAGCTCAATGACTGGGCCATGGCTGAACGTATACATTCTCAATAACTGCACAGATGAGTCACCTGAGTCATCCAAGGGCTCTTCAAAAATAGCCCTCGAACGTTTGCTGCTGTGGACCAATCAAGAGTCATCCGACTGGGTGATCTAGCGACAGCCAGCCTGGCAAACTGGCTGCAGCACAGGAGTCCTTGGTCAGATCCCCATCGAAGGCTGCGGTGGAGGCAGCTCCACCAGCAAGACTAGACAGATGTAGGAGACAACTGCCTTGGGCAGACTGGCACCAGCCAGCCAACTACAGGGGTTGGGGGGTAAAGCCTTACCCTGCCTCGCTCTGGCCCACTACTGCCAGAGCTCCTCATAGTGTTGCTGCATAGGACGGCAGTGACACCAAGATGAAGCCACCAGGGGCAGAATGTATATAATGTGCACCAGCTTTGGTGGAATGACCTCCGACAGAGGCTGTTCCCTGAGTGGCGCCGACTGGGGACACCGACCAGTCCACATCCTCCTGTGTGAGGACCAGTAGCACTGGGGTCCTGGAGACCAACTTTTCGTCACCCTCTCCAACACCAGGTTAATGGAGTTGAGAAAAAACTGAGACCACCTGATCGGCTGGTACTGAGGTCAGCAAGCCCGATGGAAGCACCACTGAGCTTGTGACCTGACTCTCAACCAAGGAAGGCTCGAACAGAGTTGAACGGTTGGGGATTTGTGGGAAGAGCATGATCTCTCCCGGTCCCAAGACTGGCGGCGGTGTTTTTTGGGCTTCTTACTGTGGCAGGCAGAGTTCTCCCCGAAGGTCCCAACACATCTCCTGAAATTCACCGGTGAAGGATGATCTCACAATGGCCCCAGCCAGGAGCAACTCCGAGGCCAATAAGGTACCTGCCACAGCAGTGGACGCCACCTCTTCCATGGCCATGAGATAAGCCGCTAACCCCATCACAGTGGAGGCCTTTTTGTGGCTTTTCAACTGTAGTTTTGGGTCCCGATCGGCTGGCCGGCCAAGAAGTCAGGTTGTGTGATCCTCCAAGACAAAGTGTCTGGTACAGGCCGCAACCCATGACACGTACCATCCCCAAGCAGTAGAGACATGACACGTGTGGGTCTGTTCGCGACATCTTCTGTTGGCACGTGACACAATATTTGAAGCAGGAAGCTGGCTTCAGGTCTTAGTGTTTTATTTTCTGTCAGTGATGCAGGAGCAGAACTGAAGAATGAAGCTGTACCAAAGAAACTTTTGAAGAAATAAAGAAAACTGCCAGTGGTGCATTTTAGGCCCTACAACACACAGAGCTACAAAGGAGAACGACTTCTTTTAGCAGAATGGAAGATTTGACATCATTGGATGAAGCTGGAGGATATACCTCCCGGGAGGTGGGAGGAGCTTAGCTTAAAAACATTCTGACAAATCAGTACTTCCAGCAGATCCACGGCCCTACAAGAAAAGCTACTCACCATAGTAACATTTTTTCTTCAAATGGATTAGTACAACCAGTCAAACCTGTGCATCATTTTCGCGAGGTGCACGGTGCCCTGGAATTTAGAATGTTTGTTCAAAGATGCTCTCTCACATGCTTGTCTCAAGTCTCCCAGCAGTGAACGTTATTTCTAACAGCTGAAAAAAACAGAAGACTCATGACCTTATTTTCCCAGAGCAAGGCATAATGGGTATGGAAATCCTTGTGTTAATCAGGCTGACAAGGCTTCACCAGATTAGACACTGCCTTTTAAACATGCTTTATAGTAGGGCAGTATAGCGCAGTGATTTAGGGCTCTGAGCTGTAAACCTGGAGACCTGGGTTTGAATCCCACACCCCCACCTGCATACTCTGTGACCCTGAGCAAGTCACTAAACTTCCTTGTGCTCCCAGGTCACACCTGGAAACAAGCTTTGGCTTACTGTGTCTTTCCTAGTTAAACAATTTCCCCTTGCCCTTATATATCTGATCCAGCTTTGGCTGAGAATTACAAAATACAGACATGTTCCATCCTCTTTGGGATCAGAAATCTCTCCCTGAGTGACTTCTTATCTGATACAAAAATTCTGGAGACCGTAATAAAAGACATATCAGATACAGTAAAGAATACTGACTTAGAACAACATGGAGTCAGACATGATAGAAGCACCACGACTAATCTGTTTCTATAAACACACAAGTAACTTACTGGACAATTCTGTGCCATGTGATGTCTTTCTTGATTTTAGCGAGGCATTTGATGCCACATTGGACTCTGACCAACAAACTTGTAAAATATAATTTTAACCACTCCCTAATATATTGGATTGAAAACTGGCTGACTGAGAGAACTCAGAGAGTTGTCATAAACAGGCATATATCTGGCATGGGTAAAGTGATGAGTGGGGTCCCTCAGGGCTCTGTTTTAGGCCCATCATTGTTCCAAATCGTTATATCTGATACGACAGGTAATTTAGTTGGATAGTGAAATTTGCAGACAATGCAAAACTGGGGGGCCCTTGTGATTCTAAAATGCCGAAATGTGTGTAATATATAAATACTGTAATCTAAATAATATCTGTAATTAAAATCAACCTGCATTTGCTTCATCGGTTTCAGAACCTCCAACACTAACACACACACACACTCTTCAGTACCACACCCTTCCCACCCTTGTCCCCCTTTGCCAGAACTACGAAAACCCTCCAGTGCCTAACCACCATCCACACCCATCTGTCCCCTTTGCCAGACTAGGGTACCTGCCCAAAAAACATCTCTACCTCCCCAGCCAGATGTCCCCTTTGGCAAGATCTAAAAGTATGAGTCACCTGCCACAACCCTCACCCCCACCATACATCTCAGTCTCTGGCACTGAAATAAGGGACATGGCTACCCAAAATGAGGGACACTGACCATCACAGAGGGACATGCAGACACAAGATAATGCTGTGGAATCACTGTGTTTTTCCTTAGATGAGCTGGGATATTATGAATTATTGCTTTAAATTCTGAATTAGCAGCAGTTGTGGGCTGCATCTTTTCCATGAGGGAGAGATTAGTTTTAAGAAGTAAAATAAGGGACACCCCCATAATCAGGGACAGCTGAGAGCAATGCCCGACATAACTGGAAGTGTCCCACAGAGTGATTGTGGTGCTGACAGGGTTGAATATCTGAGGAGCAGGATTGAAGAAATAGAACAGCATTGAAAAAAAAGGAAAGAAGGGTCCTCTGCTACATCCTTTAATGGATGCCTCTTACAATGGGCTCGTCTCGCAGGGGCAAGAAGAGCAGGTTAACAGCAAGCTTACGTTTTTTTACGTACCTGGTGGTCTGGTGGCTGATGCTGATGGTCTGTTTTGCCCGCTCTCCCGCCTACTCACTCGCAGTCCCTCCATGTCCTCCAACTACCACATTCACGGGTATGCCCTGCCACGCGCTTGCTGACTGCTTCCTCGTATTTCCAGTTCCGGTTACGCGGGACTGCACATTGAAACGGTGGGAGAAAAAAAGGGGGCAGACAAATGGATCGCACTTTTGACGTTCAAGCTAAATTTGACTAAGCTTGACTAGTCGGGTTTGCATCGCAAACTGCGATGCGATACCGGCTATTTAAAACCCAGAAAATGTGTATCATCTGAGTAGGAGAGAAGAACAGGTTACTCACCTGTAACAGTAGTTCTAGGAGTTGTATATGTTGTTCATCCACACTTACTGGCAGGTTCCCTTTCCCTTTAAGAATCCACCGGAAGTCTTCAAGCTGGCTCCTCCCACCCACCCGGGTGGTATACACCTCGGCTCCGCCCCATGACGCCAGATCATAGCCCGCTGGAAGCCAGGTATTGTGCGTCTGAAGCCGGGGAGGTTGGGTGGGTCCATGTGGATGAACAACATATACCACTCCTAGAACTACTGTTACAGGTGAGTAACCTGTTCTAGGATCGTGGATATGTTGTTCATCCACACTTATTGGCAGACTCCTACCAGTTCTCCGGGAGGAGGGAGGCAAGGCACCCCCCACTTAGAGAACAGAGATTGGAGAACTGAGGCCCCAAAACCAGCATCCCGGCATGACTCAAGGTCGATGTGGTAGTGGGTGATGAAGGTGTTTGCTGACTTCCAAGTAGCAGCCCGACAGATTTCCTGGATAGGGATATCCCTGGAAGCAGCCGCCGATGCAGCAGTATGGCAGGTAGAATGAGCTTTTATCCCTCTGGGAGAGTCCTTGCCCGCCAACACATAGCACAGACCTATGCATGATGTAATTCACCTTGCAATGGTCCATTTGGCTGTAGGCCTGCCAGAAGCAACGTCAGCGCAGGTGACAAACAGCTGGAGAACCTCTCCCGAAATTTCCACCGTCCTCTCCTTATAGTAGGAGAGAACATGTCGCAGGTCCAAGGCATGAAGCCTGTACTCAGCCTCCGAGGTGTAGGTTGCGTAGTAAACCGGCAGAGTTAACACTTGGTTCAGGTAAAACTCTGACACCACCTTCAGAAGGAATTTCGGGTGGGGGGCGCAGGACAACTTCGTCCCTGTGGAAGACCAGATAAGGGGAGTCCACCGAAAGTGCCTGGAGCTCCCCTGTCCTTCTGGCTGACATGACAGCCAGCAGGAAGGCCATCTTCCACGACAAGTGTGACAACTCATACTTGTACATGGGTTCAAATGGCTTACCCATGAGCTTTGCCAGTACCAGAAGTAAATCCCACAGAGGTGAAGGTTCACACACCGGAGGGGACATGTTATCCAGGCCTTTGAAAAGGCATCCGACCACTGTCTCCTGCGCCGTCGGCTGACCGGCTCACGCCCAGTAAGCAGAGATGGCTGCCAGGTGCACCCTAAGGGTCGATGACCATAGACCCCCTTTGGAGAGAGACCAAAGGTAGTTGAGAATGTTAGCCCCTGCCCTGGCACCAAATGGAAAACCTTTTCCATTTGAAGGCATAACATTTACTGGTCGATTCCTTTCTAGATGCCTTCACCACGGTGCAGACATCTTTGGAAAGACTCAAAGCCTGGAACTCTAGCCATTCAGGTACCAGGCTGTGAGGTGCAGGGATTGAAGGTCCAGATGGAATACCTTCCCCTGATTGAGTGATACCAGGTCCGGGCATGTACAGAGCCACTCTGGGAGCCTGCAGCTGAGGTGATCTGGATACCAGTACTGGCGTGGCCAGTCTGGAGCTACCAGAATCACCTTCACCTTGTCCCTCCTCACCTTGAGCAGCACCTTGTGGATCAAGAGAAATGGAGGGAAGGTGTAGAGGAGGCCTGGGGTCCATGGCCTCGAGAAGGCATCCCCCTGTAGCGAGCTCTGCTGAGGGGGGCGGGCATGAAACAACCTCAGCTTGGTGTTTTCCCTGGAGGCAAACAGGTCCACCATCGGTTTGCCCCAACGGGAGAACAGGCTGTAAGCTACCTCTGGATGAAGAGACCACTCGTGGGATGTCTGGCCCAAGCGGCTGAGAGCATCCGCCAGATGGTTCGAGGCTCCTGCCACATGGATGGCTAGGAGATCCGCCTCCATCCAGCTCACAAGGGTCCAGATGTGGAGCGCCTCCTTGCACAGCAAACGGGAATGCGTGCCGCCCTGTTTGTTGAGGTAGTACATGGTCCTGGTATTGTCCGTCTGGACTTGAACCACTTGGCCCCAGAGCTGAGGAGCGAAAGCTGACAGTGCCAGTCTGACCGCTCTGAGCTCCAACAGGTTGATGTGACATTGGGACTCCTCAGGGGTCCAGAGCCCATGGGCCCTTTTGTCCCCCAGCCCATGAGAGGCATCGGTTGTGAGGATGACCGTTGGCTCGAGGCAGACAAACGGGATCCCTTCCTGCAACCGGTCTGGGGTGGTCCACCACTGGAGAGAGTTCCACATCTTCTGGGTTACAGTGATCGGCTGGTCGAAATGACCATGGCGCTGAGTCCACTGGGCGGCCAGCTCCCACTGAAGGGGGCACATGTGAAACCAGGCCCAACGGACCACTGAGGTGCACACTGCCATGTAACCCAGAAGGCGCAGAAAGTCCCGGGTGGGGCGGAAGTGCCCAACCAGAAATGATTGGGCAAAGGAGGAAAGGACCTCCGACCTGTCCACCGGGAGCCGAGCTCTGCCCCGATGAAGCACATCACATGAGAAGGCATGAGTTTATGACTTGGTCTCGTTGATTAGGAGGCCGAGTTGGGAGCAGGTCTGAAGGGCCAGATCCCTGGACCTCTCCACCTCCTGTAAGGAGTGACCTGCCAGAAGCCAGTCGTCGAGGCAGGGGTAAATTTTGATCCCCCGACACCGCAGATGGGCAGCCACCACTGCAATGCATTTTGTGAAGACCCGTGGGGCCGATGACAGGCCGAATGGCATGGCTCGGAATTTGTGCAGGGTCCCTTTGACCCTGAAGTGGAGGAACCGCTGATGGGACGGATGGATTGGGAAGTGAAAGAACGCATCCTGCAGATACAGTGAACAAAACCACGTTTGCAAGGATGGAATGATCTGGGACAGAGTGACCATCCAAAAGGTGCAAGAACTGAGATACTGATTCAGGTCATGGAGATCTAGAATGGGGCGCCAGTCCCCCGTCTGCTTGGGCACCAGCAAGTACCTGGAGATAAAGCCTGGAGGATACGCCACGGGAGCTATTGCCTCCTTGAGGAGGAACTGAGCAACATCGTCTCAAAAAGCCGATTGTTGTGAGCGGATATCTGTTCCTCCAGAGGGGCATGGGCTCGGCTGGGAGGGTACTGCTCGAATTCTAGAGGCAGTCCCTGACCGACCACCTTGAGAACCCACCTGTCTGAAGTGACAGCGGACCAGGCAGAAAGGAAGTGGCAGAGCTGGCCCCCCACGGAAGGACCCAGAGCTGTTGTGAAAGAAGTAGGGGTGGCAGCCCCCAACCCGTCACTGAGCAGGCTTGGAGGATGAGGAGGCTCCAAGACCTGAGCCTCGGCCTCCTTTATGGGCCTGTTGGGGTCCAGGCTTGGGCCGAGGGCGCCAAGCTTGAGCCTGCTGCTGATGCTGGTGCTGCTGTCCCCCTTGGAAGGAGGACTGCTGAGCCACAGGGGAAGAGCGCTGAAAGGGCTGCTTCTGCTGGTTCTTGGATGTTGAGAGACTTTTTTTTTTTTTAACATCCACCACAGTTATTGTGAGCTGACCAATTTTTTACTTCATTCAACCACAGTCGTGAGATGGGAAAAGAAAAAATTCCTTTATACTTACCGTAATTTCCTTTTCTGTTAGTTCCAACATTGTCAGTGAGTATTTAATACAGAAGGCATGTAACACAGTTCCAAAAATGAGAGCAACTGTAATTTAACAGAAATATTACAATGCTTTATAAAACAACAAATCTTAAAGACTTAGCCATCAAATTAGCTGGGAGCACTACCAGAGTTATCCCTCTCTTTAGCGGAAACCAAAGATCTGTTGTCGCAGTGCTGGGAGGCTTGACACCACCGCATCTTTGAGAAATCATTCAAAGTTCTGGGGTACCATGCACATTGTGGTGATGATGCTGAAGTTTGACTAGGCTTTTCTAATTCATGTAGTTAGAGCTGTAGGATTTCCTTCACTACCTGGAAGTACTCGAGTGTGTGAGCAAAGCAGCAGCCTATTTTCTATGGGGAGGCCTTCGATTTTTCCCATAGCTTAGAGGTAGCTCACTACTAAGTTTTGAGACCAAGTGATCTAGAGAGAAAATGTCAGTACCTTTGTCTGGATCCAGAGGATTCATGGAGCGTCCCAAGTTGGCAAACTAAAACAAACAGGAAGGCTTAATCAGCAAACAGAAATAATGCTCCATACAAATTTCAGCATGTTTTTAAGTTAGAAATGATACATTCAACAGCATGTCCCCCGCTGTTTGTTTTCAACATAAAAAAAACAAACTGCTACCACCAGAATTCCCCATCAGCTGTTAAAAATGAAGAGATGGGGCCCCAACATGCTACACTAAGGAGCCACTTCTTGATAAGCTGCACACTGACCAAACTAGTGGCATACAGAATTACTGTATATCTAACCGCTGACCCTCGGTCACAACTGCATAGCTCTGTAACCAATATTTTCATGTCTACATGTGTTAAACTGGACAACAGAGAGCATGCTGACAACAGGGCAGCACAAAGAAAATGTGCTGCTGTGTCCTGAGTGCACTAAAACATGATCTTTGAGTAGCAGCACACTGACACTTATGGGTGTCAAAATGGCATCAACAGGTAAAAACAAGAAACAGCAAACAGGATTTATTTGTTTACATAAACAGTTATCACTTCTCATGCTGTGTCTAGCTGCACCTCTTCCACGGGTCACGATGGCTCTGCTTTGCAGTTCTCTCAGCTGAAGAACTCCTGGGATAGCCCTGTTCTGCTCATATAACACATACATAAAAGCGTACTTGACACACGCTCCCAGCCACAGGTACGGCATACTGGTAGATAAGAATGGGCTCCTCACCTCTCCCATGACTGCGATTGGAGTTTCGCCTTTGGCCTGGGCCACTCGGTGCTCTATCAGGTAGTACATGTACTCATCATACAGCAGCCGGATAAGGTGAAAGGAGCCGAAACTTGCAGCACTCCTCAGAGTCAGATCCCGTATCACCATGGAACTCCAAAAGAAAACACAGCACCAAGGCTTTAGTAATACGCAGAATGTCATGGCAGTCACACCATCAAATTACTGTACAGAAGCATCTTTTAAGATTCAATCTTCTCACTACTCAATGGCTCACCAGAAGTGAACTGTTTCTCCATGCTGGCGACCTGGGTTTAGAAATGAGCCAGGATCGGTGCGGTCAGGGTTGGGAAGTACTCCCAAGGGGAGAACCAGCCAGCACTCGGGGAAGACATCCAGGCTCTGGTGATTCTTGGGCAGAAGAGCCTGCTGCCTCATAGAAACAGAATTTTTAGGCAGATAAGAGGACCTCTTGGACCATCCAGTCTGCCCATTTTGTCCCTGCATATAGTCACTGCAGACCTTACCGGATCTCTGGCTCCCCCCCCCTTTCCATACCAATTCTTTTGTGCCCATCTCATGCATGCTTGAAGCACACCACTGTTTTTGCCCCCACCACTTCTGCTGGAAGGCTGTTCCACACATACACCATTCTTTCAGTGAAGAAGTACTTCCTCACATTCCTCCCTTCCAGCTTCCTTGCATGCCCCCTTGTTCTAGTGCCCCTTCTCTTCTGAAAAAACTCCCTCTTCCTTATTCATCCCTGTTGGAGGTGGTACCTACGTAGTGGGCACTGCTGCAAACAGGGTCACCAGAGGCACCATCCAACATCCGGACAGGAGAACAGAATGGTGAAGGGGCCAAAACAGAAAAAAAAAGTAGGTGCCTCGAACCATCTGAATGATGGTTGTCAGCTCCTTGGCTTCTGTGCTGTGCAAATCTCCACTGGTTTGATGGTGGGGGAGCAGGTGACAGAGCTGGGGACCTGAAGTAAGGAGTGGATGACGACTTGCAAGTACCAAAAAGCTCAGTCAGAAAAACAAAAACAATCTTCTCCATAGGATCCCATTCCTTGGTCTTAGACTGGAGATGCTAGGACTCTGTAGGAGTCAAACTTTCTAGTCTGTGCATTGGTGTCAGCGAACGCGTAATCCTGTGCACTATGTCCAATAACCGCTGCCAACGCCCAAGCTGCCTTAGTTCTGTCTTTCCCAACGCCAAGTGTGCAGCACGAGTGAAGCTTGCAGTTCTTCAATCTGCTGCCTCAGTCTTCTTCCTCGTTTTATTTTCCAACTGATGCCAAGACAAAAGTCAAAGAAGGACAAAAGTAACAGGCCTCTTTTCCGGCACAACCTGCACTGACCGGCACAGTACATCTCTAATCAGGCCTAACAACACCCAGCACAGTACATGTCTAACCTGCCTGAGGCCCAACAACACCATGGATTCCTGAGAACTTGCTTCTCATTTGACTACCGCATACTTAAGAAATCACTGCCTGAAGCTGACCAGGAAGTCCCAGGTAGGTCACTGGACCACTGCCCAAGGTCCCCTCCCTGATCTTTGAAGTTGGATAAGGGACGTTGAGCTTCCTGTGCTCACCGAGCTGGGGCATGAAAGTCTTTGGTGGTGGCGTCAGACAGACCCTCGCTCATTCTGGTTGGCTGAGGAAGCACCCAACCCGTTCTGTTGCCTCTGGTATTGAACTATTTCCCCATTGTCAGGATTGGCAACTGCAGGCATATTAATGAAATTCCTTAAAGCCTGGAATGCCTGGAAGAATTGTCATACCTCAGTCATGTCCTCTAGTGAAGGCATTTTGTTTTTGTTAACTGGCAACTCCTTTCCTTCCTCAGGAGGAGGGGCAGCTACATGTTTTTCTTTTTGTTTTTCCTTGGTATGTACCGTCTCTGGTGCCTGCTCTGAGGCTCTTTTCTATTTACTGGTTCCAGGGTTCCCCGTTCAGATCCATCTTTTGCAGCTTTAACTTTCAATTCTGTCCCATTTGACAGGGACTGCTGTTTATTTTGAGGGGCTTGACCCTCCTCTGAGCCTTAAGGTGGTGTGGAGGCGGACTGAGAAGCTGTAAGGTCTTCCAATGTTTCAACCCTTTTCTTTTGCGTTTTTTGACAAAACTTAATACAAAACTCACAAATGGTAATATCGTGGTCTTGACCCAGGAACTTTAAACACAATTTTTGGCAATCTGCCTTTGCTAGGAGTTGAAAATTAACTCTAAAAATTTTAAAGCCTGTAAGTCCCATCTTCTTTTTGGGTCTGTCAGTCATGCCAAACACAGCTGACCCTCGGAAGAAATAGCAGCTCCCATAAGGAAAGATTTTAAACGATAAAAAAAAAACCTTAGCAGGTTAAATAAGGTTTAAAATAGTTAAAATGTTGTTTGGTTCCCTTCAAACTGAAACCACAAGTAAAAACAGTTTAACAAAATATTTTGTTAAAGAGAATTACCAAGTTAAATTCTGAGGCTTATGCACCACATACATCGGTGCCTTACCTCCTAAGAATGCGGTCTATTCATATGTGCCTCATAAATGTTCTGTAGTTTTGCTGTAATTTTATTCGGAATTTTATCTTCACTGGGATACTGTCACTTCCCGGACTTTAGATCCCCCCCAAAGCCAATTTTATGATGTGATGGCAGGGCAGCGGAGGACATGCTACATTATAGTCTGGAGGTTACCTTTAAAACCAATTTTATAACTCCCCCCTCTAAGCACCTGACAAAACCTAAAAAACAGCATTCCTTCCCTTCCCTTCCCCTGATTCCCTTCCGTCAGACCTTCCATTGTTCTCTTACTGTGATTTCTTCATCCAGAGTTATACCAAGGGCCTGTCCCTACCCTATCCTTACACCATTAACCCAACTCTTCCCTCCACTTCTCTGCATCCTGAAGGGCTGGGATTCGGCCCCTCTTCTCTCTCACCTTCACCCTCTCTTTTGGTCTTCCGAAGTCTAGTCCCCCTCGCTGCCTACAACCTGCTTCCCTCCTATCATACTCTACCTCTTACTACCACAACCTGCTTGCTTCCTGTCATACTTGACCCCTTCCTTGTGCAGGCAGGGTCCTCAGCATACTGGAAGGGTCAGGCCCCACCAGACCTTTCTCCTCCAACCTCTTCCTTCACCTCCTCCTTCCATCCCCTTCCACCCCCCCGCTTCTCTGCCTATCGACATACCTACCTCTCACCTTCCCTTCTCCCCCTTATGTAGACCTAGCAATGGGCCGACCCCTAATCTCTACTGTACTTGTAGTTAACTTGCACTTCTTTATACCTTAGTCAACCTGTTCTGCCTGTGTCTACTCCTTACTAACTGCCCTAGATCAAACTACAATTCTATTCAGCCATTTTCTAGCTACAGCTATGTGTCATTTAGTGTATGCCTAAATGTTATTTTGTGGTGTTGTATCTATCTAGTCCAAAAGTGTCGGCATAGTATCTATCTAATTCAAAACTGTTAGCATCCCACTATATCATTACTTCTGTACAGTCTGCTCAAATTATTTGAATGTAATTTTATATTGAATACCAAATCTCTGTAAACTATCCTCATGTTCCCCTACCCCCCAGATCGCACCGGGAGACAAGCAACTTGTTGCTCAGCATACCTTCCTGGTGAAACATTTCAATAAATAAATAAATAAAATATGTTACAGTGATTAACCGAGGGCACCGGATGACTAACAAGGCCCTTGTCAAGTCACCTGGTGCCCTAATTTAATCTCCACATATAAAAGCTACCCCCCCCCCCACAGACTATAATGTAGTGCGTCCCCACACTCTCCCTGCCGTCACGTCATAAAATTGGCTGAGCGCGAGGGTGGATCTAAAGTCCGGGAAGTGAAAGTATCCCAGTGAAGATAAACTTATGAGTAAAATTACAGCAAAACTACAGAACATTTATGAGGCACATATGAATAGACCACATTCTTAGGCGGTAAGGCACCGATGTATGTGGTGCATATGCCTATCCTGGTGAATCTCTTTAAGCTTAACTGTCAAAAATCGCCTTGGTTCCCAAATTATGACGAACTGAGAATAATAGTGAATAAAAACAGCAAAGCGGTTACATTTATGAAGTACTTTTTAGTGAAAGAAAGAATTTAAAGTGGTTTCCTCAAAGCGGGAACCAAGACAAAAACTGCCTTCTACAATTCCTGGGAACTGATGTGGAAACAGAGAATACTTACACAAGACAACCTAACAAATCAGAGTAACGATGAAGTAACTAAACACTAGATACTTACAACAGTTTTTAAAATAATAAACCAAAAAACAGTCTGAAGTTGATGGGAAGACTTCAGGGCAACTGCTTTCTTCAGGCAGGGAAATAAATCTGATGTTAAAGTGCAGGGGTGAGCGTGACCACACAGCAGAGTTTGAATTTCATTCTAAATTCCATAATTTGCATAACACTCTAAAAGCACTGGGGCTGCTCATTTCAGGGGAATGATTGCACTTGTTTAACTTAAGCGCGGGATTCCTAGGGTTTGAATAACAGTATTATGATGAGTTTCTAAAACCACATAGGTTTTCTGTTTAAGTACTGAGAATAATGTTACTGGTGTGTTACACCCACAGCACTTGAAGACAAAACCTGAGTGTTTTCAAAATCATGCGTAACTATGTCACTGGTGTGGTAGAATCTGTTTTAACTAAAGAAACCAGGATATTCAATTCTGACAGACTAAAAGATGAAGATTCACTAATACTTATCCACTCCTGTTCTGCAGTCACTGAAACAGACACAAGCAAACAGAGCTGGACTGGGCCAGAAACAGAGAGATCAGCTGGGATTGAGAAACATACAGGGGGATTGGCTGGGACTGAGGAATGCACCAGAGGATCGGCTGGGATTGGTACATTTACAGAGGGGATTGGCTGGGACAGATGTACACACAGAGGGATCAACTGGGATTGATGCACATACTGAGGGACTGGCTGAGGCAAACAAGTCACTGGGGGACTGACTGGAAAAGACATGCACACAGAGGGTCCAGCTGGGATAGAGGAACGCACTGAGGGACTGGCTCAGACAGACATACACACAAAGGGCTCAGCTGGGACAGACATACACACAGAGGGACCCATCTGGGACTGACATATATACAGAGGGACTGGCTGGGACAGATGTAGTCACAGAGGGATTGGCTGGGACTGACACATATACAAGAGGGACAGGCTGTGACAGATGTAGTCACAGAGGGACCAGCTATGACGGACATACCCACAAAGGGACTGGCTGGGGCTGACATATAAACAGGGACTGGCTGGGACAAGTATAATCACAAAGGGACCAGCTACAATGGATATATCCAAAAAGGGGCCGTCTGAGACTGAAATATACATACAGAGGGAGTAGCTGGGACAGATGTAGTCACTGAGGAACAAGCTACAACAGAGGTACCCACAGAGGGAGAGGTTGGGACCGGCATCTATATACAGAGGGACTGGGACTGATGTAGTCACAGAGGGACCAGCTATCACAGACATATCCACAGTGGGACAGGCTGGGACTGACATACATAAATACACACACACACAGGAACTGGCTGGGACAGATGTAGTCACAGAGAGACCAGTTACAATGGATGTACCCACAGAGGGACCTACTGGGACTACAATATACATGCAGAGGGACTGGCCGGTTGGGACAGATGCAGTCACAGGGTGACCAGCTATGACAGACGTACCCACAGAGGGACCAGCTATGACAGCTGTACACACAGAGGGGACCAGCTGGGACTGACATATATACAGAGGGTCTGGCTGGGACAGATACAGCCACAGGGGGACCGGCTGGTACTGACATATATACAGAAGGACTGTCTCGGATAGACACAGTCACAGAGGGACCGGCTACGAAAGACATGCCCATAGAGGGACCAGCTATGACAGACGTACCCAGAGATGGGCCAGCAAGGACAGACGTATATACAGAGGGACTGACTGGGACAGATGTAGTCACAGAGGGACCAGCCATGATAGACGTACTCACAGAGGGGACCAGCTAGGAAAGATGTACCCACAGAAGGACTGTCTGGGACTGACATATATACAGAGAGACTGACTGGGACAGATATAGCCACTGTATACATATCTCCACAGAGGGACTGACTAGGACAGATATAGTCAATATATCTATATATTCATGGAGGGACTGGTTGGAACAGACGAACAGGTTACTCACCTGTAACAGTAGTTCTAGGAGTGGTATATGTTTGTTCATCCACACTTCTTGGCAGTGTCCCTTTCCCTTTAAATCAGCCGGAAAGTCTTCAAGCTCTCTCCTCCCACCCAACCGGGTGGTATAACCCTCGGCTCCGCCCCATGATGCCAGATCTCAGTCCGCTGGAAGCCCGGTTTGTGTGTCCGCAGCCGGGAAGGTCAGGTGGGTCCGTGTGGATGAACAACATATACCACTCCTAAAACTACTTTTACAGATGAGCAACCTGTTCTTCTAGGATCGTGGCTATATTGTTTGCCCACACTTCTTGGCAGACTTCCAGCAGTTCTCCGGGAGGCAAGACGCACACCCCCTACTTGGGAAACACAGATTGGAGAACAGAGGCCCCAAACCCAGCATCCCAGCGTGACTCAAGGTTGATGTGGTAATGGGTAATGAAGGTGTTTGCTGTCTTCCAGGTAGCAGCCCGACAGATTTCCTGTATGGGGAGGTGCCTGGAAGCAGCCACTGATGCAGCGGCATGGTGGGTAGAATGAGCTCTTATCCCTTTGGGAGGCTCCTTGCCCACCAACTCATAGTACAGACTAATGCAAGATGTAATCCATCGAGCAATCGTCCGCTTTGCTGCAGGTCTGCCAGAAGCGGCTTCAGCATAGGTGACAAACAGCTGGCAAACCTCTCCCCGAATCTCCGCCGTCCTCTCCTTATAATGGGAGAGAGCTTGTCTCAGGTCCAAAGTATGGAGCCTGTATTCGGCCTCCAAGGTGCAACTGGGGTAGCACACAAGCAGAGTCAACACCTGGTTAAGGTGAAACTCTGACACCGCCTTCAGAAGGAATTTCGGGTCGGGGTGCAGGACAATTTTGTCCCTGTGGAAGACCAGATAAGGAGAGTTCACCAAGAGCGCCTGGAGCTCCCCTGTCCTTCTGGCAGACGTGATAACCATCAAGAATGCCATCTTCCATGACAAGTGTGACGACTCACACTCGTGCACTGGTTCGAATGGCTTGCCCATGAGCTTTGACAGTACCAGCAGTATATCCCACGGAGGTGGAGGTTCATGCACCGCAGAGGATACGTGAGCCAGGCCTTTGAAAAAGCGCCAGACCACGGTCTCCTGCGCCAACACTGGCTGACTGGCCTGCGCCTGGTAAGCAGGGATGGCTGCCAGGTGCACCCTAAGGGTCGATGACCGAAGACCCCCTTTAGACAGAGACCAAAGGTAGTCGAGAATGTTAGCCACTGGACAGGACAGAGGGTCCAGGCCCCTGCCCCGACACCAAATGGAAAACCTTTTCCATTTAAAGGCATAACACTTCCTGGTCGACTCCTTTCTGGATGCTTCCACTACTGTGAGGACATCCTTGGAGACACCCAAAGCCTGAAACTCTAGCTGCTCAGGTACCAGGCTGTCAGGTGCAGGGATTGAAGGTCCAGATGGAATACCTTCCCCTGGTTAAGTGAGATCAGGTCCGGGTGTGCTGGAAGCTGCTCCGGGGGCCTGTTGCTGAGGCTGAGGAGATCTGGGTACCAGAATTGGCGTCGCCAGTCTGGAGCTACCAGAATCACCTGCGTCTTGTCCCTCCTCACCTTGAGGAACACCTTGTGGATCAAGGGAAATGGAGGGAAGGCGTAGAAGAGGCCTGGGGTCCACGGCCTTGAGAAGGCATCCCGCTGCAGTGAGCCCTGCTGGGGGGCATGAAGTAGCCTCAGCTTGGTGTTTTCCCAGGAGGAAAACAGGTCCACCAACGGTTTGCCCCAGTGGGAGAACAGACTATAAGCTACCTCTGGATGGAGAGACCACTTGTGGGATGTCTCGTCTATGTGGCTGAGAGCATCTGCCAGTTGGTTTGAGGCTCCTGCCACGTGGATGGCTAGGAGATCTGCCTCCAGATGGCTTATGAGTGTCCAGATGCGGAGCACTTCCCCGCATAGCATACGGGAATGCGTGCCGCCGTTTGTTGAGGTAGTACATGGTCGTGGTATTGTCCGTCTGGACTTGAACCACTTGACCCCAGAGCTGAGGAGTGAAAGCTGACAATGCCAGTCTGACTGCTCTCAGCTCCAACAGTTTGATCTGATAACAGAACTCTTCGGGGGTCCAGAACCCATGGGCCCCGTTGTCCCCCATGTGGGCTCCCCAGCCTATAAGAGAGGCATCGGTCGTAAGGACAGCCGTCAGCTCGGGGCGGACAAACAGGATCCCTTCCTGCAACCGGTCTGGGATGGTCCACCACTGGGAAGCATCCCACATCTTCTGGGTCACAGTGATCAGCTGGTCGAAATGACTGTGGCGCTGAGTCCACTGGGCGGCCAGCTCCCATTGGAGGGGGTGCACGTGCAACCGGGCCCAACGGATCACGGAGGTGCACGCCGCTATGTAACCCAGAAGGTGCAGAAAGTCCCGGGCAGGGCGCAACTGCCCAACCAGAAATGATTGGGCAAATGAGGACAGAACCTCCGCTCTGTCCACCGGGAGCCGAGCTCTGGCTTGACGATAGTCGAGCTCTGCCCCGATGAAGCACATCACCTGAGAAGGCACGATCTCAGACTTGGCTTAGTTGATCAGGAGGCACGGTTGGGAGTGGGTCTGGAGGGCCAGGCCCCTGGACCTCTCCACCTCTTGCTGGGTGGAACCTGCTAAGAGCCAATCATCGAGGAAGGGGTAAATTCTGACAACCCCGAGGTGGGCTGCCACCACTGCAGTATATTTGGTGAAGACCCGTGGGGCCGATGACAGGCCGAATGGCATGGCTCGGAACTCATACAGGGTTCCCTCAGCTCTGAAGCAAAGGAACCACTGGTGGGATGGACGGATTGGGACGTGAAAGAACTCGTCCTGGAGATCCAGTGAGCAGAACCATGTTTCACTCCAGGGATGGCATGATCTGAGACAGAGTGACCATCCGGAAGGTGCGTGACCTGAGATACTGATTCAGGTTGAACAGATCCAGAATGGGGCGCCAGCCCCCTTCCCCCGTCCACTTGGGAATCAGGAAGTACCTGGAAACAAAGCATGGGTCTGCTGGAAGGTCCACCACTGGAACTACTGCCTCCTTGAGGAGGAGCTGATCACTGTCATCTTGGAGAGCCGACTGAATGTGGGCGGATACCCTCTCCTCACGTGGGGCTTGGCAGTACTGCTCGAATTCCAGAGGCAGCCCCTGGCCGACCACTTCTAAGACTCACCTGTCCGTGGTAACAGCGGACCAGTGGAAAGAAAGAGGCGGAGCCTGCCCCCCATGGGAGGACCCAGAGCTGACATGACGGGAGTAGGCGTGGCAGCCCCCAACCCGTCATTGGGCAGGCTTGGAGGCAGAGGGTCCAGGGCCTGAACCCCGGCCTGCCTTACAGGCCTGGGTGGGTCCGGGCTTGGGCCGGGGTGCCAAGCTTAAGCCTGCTGCTGAACCCCTTGAAAGGAGGACTACAGGGGAAGAGTGCCGAAAAGGCTTCTTCTTATTCTGCTTCTTGGGACCAGAAGAACCCTTAGCAGAAGTGGCGTCCATGGCGGCACTGGACTGCTCAATGCGCTGAAGCTGACCAGCCACACCTGGCCCAAAGAGATTGGTGCCCAGGAAAGGCACATCAGCTAGTTTGTGCCGAGTACCCACCAGAAAGGAGGAGAGCCTCAGCCAAGCCCTGCGGCAAGAGGCAGGTGTGGCAGCCAATGAATGGGCACAAGTCCTCGATGTCCAGAGCCATCTGGAGCTGTTGTTTAGCAACAGCATGGCCTTGGTCCCGGACCTGCTTGACCGTGGTCTGCAAGTCCGTGGGGAGATGTGAGAGGACTTTGTCCAAGGACCCCAAAAGGGATGGGAGAAGTGTGCCATTATGAAGGCTGAGCTTGCCTGACGGAGGCCTAAAGACGAGGCCGCATAGACCTTCCGGGTAGAGTAATCCAAATATCTGGATTCCTTCTCAGGATGTCTGTTGGTATCGGTAGAACTACCAGGTCGCCTGAATACAGAGGCAGTCACAAGGCTCAAGGCCGAAGGGTGCTCTGTGAACCCCGCAAAAGAGCCCATAGGCACCGCATAGTTGCGGGCCATACGGGCAGACGGAGCTGGACAGGAGGCAGAGTGCTGCCAGAGTTCTAAGGCCAGGCTAACAATGGTCTTGGCCACAGGAAAGGCTTCCGTCAGGGTATCCCCTCTCTTGAGGATATCAGTGAGTGTGTACTCCACCTTTTTCTGAATAGGTTCCAGGGGCATCCCTGTGGACTCAGAAATGAGGCGAAGAATGCCCTGAAAGGACGAAGGACCTTCCTCCGTCTCTATCTCACCAGCCGATTCATCATCTCCTGGATGAGAATGAAGGCTAGTTTCATCCGAATCCAAGGTATCCGGATACAGCGGTCGACCACCCACAACACCCTCGACCTGCCGGGGGCAGACAGGGGTGACAGTGACTGAAAGACGCCGGGGAAGCCTGGTGTCCGGTCTAGCTTCCTTAGAAGGAGCTCCTCCCATAGGTTGCTTGGGCGGAGGTTCCACCACAATCGGTAGAGAGATTGGTTTAGGCCGAACCGGAGGTTTCGCCAGCACCACTTGTACCTGGATAAAATCAGCTGTTGCCACATGAGGTCCTCGTAGCGCTGACGGAGCCTCTCATCATCCGAGGAGGATGAGGACGACCGATGGCATCTCCTCTTTTTAGAGCGCTTATGGCCCTTCCTCGGCCTTTTGATCAAGGGGGCTCAAGACCTCGATCAAGATCAGACGGGCCGACTCAGTCGCTCGGAAGACACCAGTGAGACTGGTGACTTCCTGGGGTCAAGGACCACTTCCTCAGTGGGATTCCCAGCAGGCTGGGTCTCCTCGTCAGGGAAAGCAAGGACCAGAGTCGTCGACAAAGGGTTGATCGGTTCAAGAATTATCTCAATGTCGACAATCGAAACTTCGGTCGACTGGCCAGACAGCAAGGCCGAGAAGCCAGCGGCCGAAGACACAATTTCAACCGAGGTCAAAATGGCCAGTTCCTGGCACCGAGACCTCTCCCAATCCCAAGAGTGTCTCCATCGAGCGAAGACAGTCCCGGGTCCCTTTCCCACTTACAGGACCGAGAGGAGTGAGTGCCTGCAGGACTCTCACCCTTAGTCAGGAGAGAGTGGCACAATTCTTGGAAGAACCTGAGAAGGTGGAGCCCAGGTTGAGCAGAATGAAGAAGCTCTGAGAGGAAGATTCCACAGCATAAGCTGCTTCCTCCTCAAAGGCTTGCATATGCTCCAATTGCTTGGTGGATCCTGCAGCCGCGGAAACTGCCCACCGGGCCTCCTTAGATTTCACTAGCGGGTTCTGTTTTTCGGGCCTCCCCAGCTTAAGGCGTGTGAGAAGGTCGTCAAGGACGTTAGTTGAACGCAAGGTAAACTCACACGCCAGGTGTCACGGTTACCTCAAACAGTAAACTATTAACGGCATGCGAGTTAGTGCGCAAACATCTTCTGGCTGCATGAACACCAGCGAAATCCCGGGGAAGACTTGTCTTCCCTGATCGTAAAAAAACAATCACAATCGCTAACACGAACAAGGCGAATTTTCAGAATAACCGAAAGTTTTAAAGCCAGGGCCTACAAAATGTGAGAGCACGAAGGAGGCAACCTGAATCTTTCAGTGGAAAGGAAGATCTGGCATCATGGGGCGGAGTCGAGGGTTATACCACCCAGGTGGGTGGGAGGAGCCAGCTTGAAGACTTTCAGGCCGATTTCAAGGGAAAAGGACACTGCCAAGAAATGTGTATGAACAACATATCCATGATCCTAGAAACCAGTGTTCCCCATTTATTGTTTTAGTACAGTGGGTCACCACCCTATATTTTTTTTACCACCACTCTACATTTTTTACCACCACCTTATATTTTTATCCATTACGGATTGTTTTTTATAAAATCCTCCAAAGTTGCCTTTTATTGCCATCCTTTATTGCACTACTACCCCTGCTTTGATACAAACACACTATATTTTATTTAAAATACACTTATGTACATATACAGTGCATATAAGAGGTCCAGAAAAATAACGCACCTTTTGACCCGATCACCACTGTCGCCGCCCTGTATTTTCAAACAGTGGAAAAAGTACAGTTACACAAAAACTTACCATAACAGTAGATCTTCAAGAGGGGCTCTTGCAGCAGGCTATTACCATTAGGACTATGCCGTAGACACTAGGACCCATAGGAAAACTTTTAGTTAGCAGTACCCAGCAGGGGCCACCCCAACGTCGGCCATAGTACTAAAGGGGGCGGTCCCCAGCTCCACCTCAGTTTACCCACCAAAGACCTGTTAACAGGCTCACACAGGCGGACCAGGCAGAAGCACACCGAAAAAGATGCTGAAAATTCACCAGGGTAAGGAAGATGGGAAAGCAACGCCTGCTGCAACAGTTCCTCTCGAAGATCTACTGTTACGGTAAGTTCTTACGTAACTGTACTATCTTACTTCGAGGGGGAGCTCTTGCAGCAGGCAATTACCATTAGGACTGAATCCCAAGCAGCCTCACAAGAAGGAATGTAAACAATCCTGGGAGCTGGCTGAAAGGCATCAGTGCTGTAACAAGGCATGTTTAGAGAGCAGTCCCAGGAGGACTGCTAGGCCGACCCCGGCCCTGTGCCTGGAAGCAATATCCAGACTGTAGTGCCTAATGAAAGTGTGCGCTGAGCTGCAAGTAGCCGCTGCACAAACGTCTCCAACTGAGATGTTCCTCAAAGAGGTAAAAGAGGTAGACGCTCCCCTGGTAGAATGACCTCTGACAGTCCCTGGGAGGGGCTTGTTGTACTTATTGTAACAGTAAACTATACAATTAACTAACCACCTAGAAAGAGTCCACTTTGACACCAGATTACCTAGGTGTTGAGGCTCAAAGGCAACAAAATGCTGCTCCGACCTGCAGTGGGGAGCAGTGCACTTGAGATAATATCTCAGCGCCCTGTGGACATTCAAAGTGTGCAGGAGCGCTTGCCCCTCTGTTAGAACGGTCAGGATAGGAAACTGGAAGGTTGACATCTTGATTCAGAGTCAATTCTGAAACTACATTGGGAAGAAATGCAGGATTTGTTCTTAGGGAAACCCTATCCCTATGAAAAAACAAATAAGGATCTTTACACATCAGGACTGAAGCTCAGAAACTCTTCGAGTGGAAGTGACAGCAACTAAAAAGGATACCTTCCAGGAAAGGAAATGTAGCTAGCAATCTGCAGCAGGTTCAAAAGGGGGGAAGGGTAAGCTTCTCCAGCACAAAGAGGAGATCCTAGGAGGGTACTGAATCTCTGATGGGAGGCTTCATGTGCAGAATGACCCTCAAAAAAGTTCAGGACACGTCCAGCTGGGCCAAAGTTTTTCTCTCCACCAGCATATGATAGGCTGAAACTGCCGACAAATGCACTTTGATGGAGGAGTAGCTCAAGCTTTGACTTAATAACTATACCTAGAGCTCCGCCTGGCCTAATTTACAGACAACGTCCTTCCAGACTGCCTTCTCCCCAGCAACCACCCCTTCCCCCCCAGGTATCGCTCCCTAGAACCTCTAGCGGTACCTTATTATTTATATACTAGACTAACTGTAACTAATTGATGCCTTCGTATACCTTTGTATTACTGGAATTGCTTTGTGTGTTCTTTTATTGTATCTCACCTGTAATGTTCTCCATTGTTGTACTCCACCACCAATTGTTGCCTACCCTCCCTGTGATGAGGTACCTTTGTAAATGAGTCTTTGACTCAAAGGTTGTAAATCCAAATTATGAAATAAATAAATAAACAATAAGGAGAGGAGATACTGCAGACCTGAGTTCACTGGACAGGTAAGTGGGTCTCAGTGATGGGAAGAAGCCCAAAGGCAAAAATACTTTCACTTCATAGCATAAGTGGACCTAGTAGAGGGCTCTCTCACAGAGACGAGAACGTCCGCCACCTCCTGAGATACCCCATACCTGGCTTTGACTATATCTGCAGGAGCCATGCGTGAAGGTGCAGGGACTTGAGATCCGGATGGACCAACATGCCCTGATCTTGTAACGACAGGTGTGAGCTCCGAGGCAGCTGAATCGGAGGTTCTGTTGTTAGCTGCTGAAGTAGTGGGAACCAAATCTGCAGAGGCCACAGCGGGGTGATGAGAATCATGTGCGCCCCCTCGGCCTGGAGCTTCAAGAGAACCCTCTGTATTAGCAGGAAGGGAGGGAAGGCATACAGACACCTCCCTGTCCAACAGAGGGACAATGCGTCTGGCCAGAAAACACCAGGTGCGTACTCTCACGAGCAGAAACTTGGCAGTTTGGCATTACGTGGAAACGCAGTCCAGCTCTGGAAGACCCCACGTGTTGAACAGCTGGTCCGCTGACTGGAGTAGCTCCCACTCATGTGTCTTGGGCCGTGACCAGCTTAGGCTGTCGGCCAAGACATTTTGGATGCCTGAGACATGCGCTGCAGCTAGACTGACCTGATATTCCAGGGCCTAATACCAGACTCTCGTCGCCCCCCTGCACAGGGGGTATGAATGCGTGACCCCTTGCTTGTTAATACAGAACACGATGGCCATGCTGTCTGTCTGGATAAGAAGATAGCCTGGCACTAGGTCCTCCTGAAAAGCCCGTAGGGCAAGGAGGACTGCTCACATCTCTAGGACGTTGCTATAAAGCCTGTGCTCATCCAGAGACCAAATGCTCTGGGTCAGGCTGTCCCTTAGATGCGCCCCCCCAACCGAGCTCGGATGCGTCCATGGTCAGGGTCCGGCTCAGTGGCTCCTGCCGGAAAGGAACCCCTTTTTCTAGATTGGAGGGGTTCAGCCACCAAGTATGGGTCCTTCTGACTGGGTCAGCGATCCGCACCAATAGGACTAGACCGTCGGATCTTTGGTCTCATTGCACACTGAGCATCCACTGAGGGACACTCATGTGGAGGCGAGCCAAGGGAACTACAGGGATGGCCGCTGCCATATGCCCTAGAAGCCTGAGGAAAGTCCTGACCTGGACTTGAGGGGCCATGGAAACCGCTTGGGCCACTTCCCGCAGACGATCCCCTGCCCTGCAGGAAGAAGGCTATGTCTTGGACTGTGTCCAGAACTGCCCCTATAAAGGAGAGTCGTTGGCTGGGCTCTGGGGATGACTTCGGAAGATTCAGGGTGATCCCCAACTCTCGGAATTGTGTACAGGTGTCTCCAAGAGTGTGAATAAGAAGCACTCTTTAAGGAGCTGCCAAAAGCCAATTGTCCAGGTAAGGGAAGACGTTATGGCCTTTGCGTGAGAGCCGTAGCTACCACTGCTAAGCACCTGATAAAGACTTGAGGAGCAGAGGAGAGGCCGAACGTTAGGACCTGAAACTGATAATGCCTCCCCTGGAAGTGGAACCTCAGAAACATCCGGTGGGGAGGGAAGACCCGTATGTGCATGTAAGCATCTTGCATGTCTAGGGAGCCGAGCCAATCCCCCTGGTGCAACAGAGGAATGAGACCTAGTAGAGTCACCATCCTGAACCTTTTGTATTCTATAAAGTGATTTAAAGAGCTGAGCCCCAGGATGGGCCAATGGTTGTTCGTTTTCTTTGGAACCAGGAAGACGTGGGAGTAAAACCCACTTCCCCGTTGCCCCTGTGGAACCGGCTCTATTGCCCTTTTCTGCAAGAGAGCCTGGATATCTCCTTCTATCAACGGGATGTGGGAAGGCGGATAATGGGAGGACCTTGGCAGACTCTCTAGAGGGATGTGCGTGAACTCCAGTGTATGTCCTCGCCTTATGATGTCTAAGACCCAGAGGTCTGAGATGATCTTGCTCCACCCTTCTAAATGGAGGGAGAAGCGTCCCCCCACTGCCTCCCCTTCTGCCTCCACTGAAGGAAGGAGGGAGGGAGGGTCAGCAGGGAGTCATTGGAAGGATCTGGGAGTGGGCAGAGAGGTTTGGGAGGACTTTGGGCCTCTAGAGGGGGCGCCCCCAGTTTGCTGGGTTGTGGCTTTCGTCTTGAAACCACCTCTCTGCGTGAACTGGCCTCGGGTGTTCTGCCCTGAGGACTTGTGAAAGGAGCACCTGCGAAAGGGCCTTTGGTCCCCCCCCCCCGTAACATTTCCGGATGGACCAAATTGACTTCCCGGACTCCTGAAGACGAGAAATCAATTTCTCAGTCTCCTCCCCAAACAGGACAGAACCTTGTAAGGGAAGATCCTTGATTCCGGACTGCAGATCCTGGGAGAATCTGGAGACCTTTAACCAGGCTTGGCACCTAAGGCAAACGCTGGAAGCCGCAGCCCTAAACGCCGTATCTGCAGTGTTGTACGAGGCCCGTAACACATGCGTGCCTACATCCGAACCCAATTTCAGAATTTCCAGTGAATTGTTTTTTTGAGCCAAATCTGGCAAGGCTTTGACTACTTCCTGGCCCTTCTCCCATACAAGTTCTGGTACTGGACCATATGCGTGAGGAAGTTGAGCAACCTTATGGAGCAGGTGGAGGCAGAATAAATCTTCTTGCCAATCAGGTCCAAGTACCTGGACTCTGCGTCGGAAGGCTGTGAGCCAAGGTGCTTCGGCTGCTTAGATTTATCATGAGCCACCGTGATGACCACTGAGTCCACCTG
Organism: Neoceratodus forsteri; assembly: GCA_016271365.2. Taxonomy (NCBI): domain Eukaryota; kingdom Metazoa; phylum Chordata; order Ceratodontiformes; family Ceratodontidae; genus Neoceratodus; species Neoceratodus forsteri. The sequence continues at coordinate 45,378,363 of JADMNL010000033.1, forward strand.
AGGGTGTCCCACCAGGAAGGGCTCCTCCCTCGGTGCTATATAAAGCCTATCCGACTTTTTGGGAACCGCTGGGGTAGTGGCTGGATGCTTCCAGGTAAGCCGGGTCAGGTCCTCGAACGTATCCACCAAAGGAGGGGCCATTAGAGGCTTGGGCTCCTTTTGCCTCATGTATTTGGCCAACCTCTGGCATTCCGGATCCAGGTCCTCCATCTCCCATTCACTGGAGGCCTGGATGTGACTCATGACATCTCCTTATCATCCGGGGACACCCTCTCCCCTGAAAGGGACCAGCCTGAACGGGAAGAAGAATAAGACCTGCCCCTGTCAGAACGGGATGAAGCCGAACCCGACCTGGAGAGGCTTCTGTCCGCTCAAGTGTCGGCTACTAACTGACCGACGACAGTAAGAGGACCAACGTCAGCTATGGGTCCAACGACGGCTGGCAGAGTGCAGAGAGCTATGAGACCTGCTCCTGCGAGGTGACCAATCCTGGCTCACCGACTAAGAACACTGGCACCTTCGACAGTCCTTTGACCTGGAGCGTGAACGGACAACCGAAGGAGAGTGGGACTTGGAAGGCTTAGGCCGCTCATCGGGAGCAGGTTTATCGGGCGCTGCCGAAGGCCACCTTTAGTGGTCGGATCCTCTGCATTTACCAGGGACAGGGCCGGGTCAGGTTTAGGAGGGATAATGTCCTGCTTGACCTGACTCCACCAGAACTGAAATGGTTCGGTGAGCTCCTCCTCCTTGCTGAATTGGGATGCTGCTGCCCCAGCCAGGGTGTCCGGCATCACAGGCTGGTCCTGAAGAATTGGCAAGGCCGGCAACTCAGGAAGATCCTGAGGTGAAGTGCCCGCAGAGACGTCCTCCAGGGTAGAGGCTCTCTGCACCGATGACTGTGCAGTGTTCGGTGTTGCCTAGTCTAATGAACGAACGGCCCCAGTACTTGTGGCCAGTTTCTGGCCACTTGGCTTGCCCGGCACTGGGTCATGTTTTACCGGAGTCTTGGAAGGGTGGGAAACCAAGGGAGAGTTTGCGGAAGGTTCCCACTCCTCTTAAGAGGCCTTACCTGGAGCCCCAGGTAGGGCAGAGACTGAGGTTTTCTTTGGTGGGGGCGAGGTGTGCACCAAAGAGGAAGCCTTAGAAGTACTGCCCAAGGCAGAAGGGGGCACAGAGGTGTGACCTTCACCTTAGCAGGCGGCACAGGCTGGGCAACCGGACCTTGCTTACCTTCTACTGGTGCTGGGGTCTTAGCGTGGCCGGAATGCCTACCTTAGTCCTGGGAGTGCCTTGAGTGGTGTGAGCGGTTGGAACTGCCAGAGCCTGATGAAGAAGCCTTTTATGGGGTCAGCAGAAGCATGGATGGGACCAGCCATGGTCCTTGTCGTGGGACTTACGGTGCGACGTCCTTATGCTTGGATTTCTCCCCTTGAGGGTTCTGCATCATGACGACCTGCTTTTCTAGAAGGTGGACTTTTAATGTCTTCAGGCATCGAACCCTTGTCCTGCTGGTAAAGCCTCTGCAGATCCTGCAGGCCTGGGTGTCGTGGTCCGGTCTGAGGCAGAACATACAGGTCTCGTGGGCATCCTTGGCAGGAATCTGGTGGCCACAGGAATATGTCGTGTTTTTCTGTCCCGACGAGGACACCGACGACGGTGAAGAAGACACAGAACAACAAACAACTGATCGAGAAGGACTACTGAAGAGAAAAACACCGAAAAACTTTACTGAACTGCTAAACAACGAGCCAAGAGCAACCATTGAGAGTGGGTCTGTGGCAGGAAAAGAACTGAGGTGAAGCTGGGGACCGCCCCCTTTTGTACCATGGCCAACACTACAGTGGAGCAGACGCCAGCCCCTGCTGGGTACTGCTAGCCAAGAGTTTTCCAGTGGGTCCTAGTGCCTGCGGCATAGTCCTAATGGTAACAGCCTGCTGCAAGAGCTCCCACTCGAAGTAAGATCCCTGGATACAGTCACAGAAGGACCAGCTATGACAGACATACCCACAAAGGGACCAGCTGGGACAGACACATATACAGAGGGACTGACTGGGATAGAAATAGTCACAATATATCTGTATCTATCTATCTATATACGTGTGTGTATATATATATATTATACACATATACACACACACATGCATATATATATCCACAGAGGGACTGGCTGAGACAGATGTAGTCACAGAGGGACCAGCAGGGATTGAAACAATGACAGAAGGACCAGCTGGGATTGACACATATACAGAATGACTGGCTGGGACAGACATGTACAAGGGGCTAGCTACAAAAGAGATACTCACAGAGGGACTGGCTGGGACAGACACAGTCACAGAAGGACCAGCTGGGACCGACACATATACAGAGAGACTGGCTGGGACAAATGTGCATAAAGAGACCTGCTATATAACAGACAAACCCACAAAGGGACCAGCTTGGACTGACATATATACAGAGGGAATGGTTGGGACAAAAATAATCATAAAGGGACCAGCTCAACAGACATACCCACAGAGGGACTGGCTGGGACTGACATACATACAGGGGGACCAGCTGGGACAGACACAATCACAGAGGGACCAGCTACAACAGACAAATCCACAGAGGGACCGGCTGGAACTATACAGAAGGACTGGCTGGGACAGACATATATACAGGGGGACTGGCTAGGACAGACATAGAGAGAAACTAGGTGCGACAGACATACCCACAGAGGGACCATCTGGGACTGACATATATACAGAGGGACTGGCCGGGCCAGATGTGATCACAGAGGGGCCAGTTATGGCAGACATACCCACAGAGGGACCAGCTACAACAGACATACCCACAGAGGGACCAGATGGGACTGACATATATACAGAGGGACCTGCTGGGGCAGACGTACACAAAGGGACCTACTACGGCAGGTGTACCTGTAGAAGGACCACTTCAGCAGGAAGAGTTTGGCAGCTTTGGGAAAGTGAAGACTGTTTTGGTATGGCTTCAGGACCTGCGTGACCACTCCATCCAGCCAGGCTGCCCACTGCTCAAGGGAGTTCTGCTGCTGCAAGGTCATCTTAAAGTCTTGTTCTAGCCGCTGAACCACCCCGTCCTCACACCGGCACACCCATGACGCCTGCTCCTGTGGAGAAACAAACCACTGTTAGCACAGCAGCAGACAGCCTCCAGCCCTCTGAAATCTCTGTCCTGTGACTGACCTGTGGCCTACCCCCCACCTCCAAATATTTCTGAGGCAAGTAATGGAATACACACCAAAGCGTGAAGAGGCGTAAATAAATTACTTGTACCTGCCCTCACAGGACCCAAGTTACCTGAACGTTAGCAAAATCCACCCGATTGAGGTCACTCAACATCTGGTTGATCTGTGCTGTGTTCTGTAATACGGCACGGGCTGCCTGAGCCAGGTGATTGAGGGAAGTGTAGCGTCTAAGGGTCTGAGCAAAGGCACTTGCTGCCGCCACCTGCAGAAGAAAAACACCAGTGAACCTGCAGCCACTAATTTATAACTGGAAATGTGACATAGTAACATAAGATCAGAAGTAACTCTAGGATAGGACCATTATGTCAGCCCCCCCGTTTCATATGCAGGTATAAATAAATATGCTGTGAAAATGTGTACCAATATAAATGGTTCCCTACCCTCTCTGCTACCCGAGGTATCTTATTTACGGTCTTTGGCTTCTTGAAACTATGTTAAACTACTGCAGTTAACACTGTGAGCTGGCAATCTGAGTGTCTGAGTGCTATACCACTTAAGAGCACAGTTCCCCATAAATCAGCACCAAAGGCACTGAGGGACAGCACCAGTCAGCGCGGAGAGCCTTGAGGAACAACACCAGTCAGCGTTGAGAGCCTCATGGGACAGCACCAATCACACCAACAGCTCTGTGGAACAGCACCAGTCAGTGCTGAGAGCTTCGTAAGGCTGCATCAGTCAGCAATGAGAGCCTCCTGGGACAGCACCAGTCAGTACTCAGAGTCTCGATGGACAGCACAAGTCACTGCTAAGAGCTTTGTGGGACAGCACGAGTCAGTGCTGAGAGCCTCACAGGACAGCACTAGTCAGCGCTGAGAGCCTTGTGGAACAGCGCCAGACAGAGCTAAGAGCCTTGCAGGACAGCACCAGTCTGTGCTGAGAGCCTCGTGGGACAGCACCAGTCAGCACTGAGAGCCTCGCGGAACAGCACCAGTCAGGGCTAAGCGCCCTGAGTGACAGAACCAGTCAGCGCTGAGAGCCCAGAGGGACAGAACCAGTCAGAGTTGCAAGTCCAGAGGGACAGCACCAGTTAGGGCCAGCACAGGTTAGAACAGAGTAACGGAGTTTCCCCACAGGGAGTTCAATCAACATATTTTGCCTCATGAGCCCAGGCACCTTTCATCAGACACCTGTCAGCATTCACCCACACCTGACTACCTCCACCTATGATCCCATCCCTTTATAGCTTACCCCCATGACTGTCCATCCAGTTCTGAATCTGGATCCGCCTGGTCACACACAGAGGGAGTGCAGGACCACAGATTTCTGACTGCCAACTGCTGCATTCTTGTCCCTCTCCTGCTCTGCATAGCACATGCAGTGAACCACTGTAGACAGCCAGCCCCCGCCCCCACCTCGGCCTACCACAAATGTGGCTGCAGCGGCGGAGGATGGCTACCTCCTGCCCCGTGCTGGCAACCCAAGTCACACGCATAGTACTGCAATGCCACACCATTAATGCCAGTGTGTGGCTCCTCCACGTTACGCTCTTCCCTCTCAGTTGTTAATCAAATCTCAGCAAGTGATGTCCTGCCTGATCTTTTCACAGATGCCCCCTCTCTTCTATTAAATGTATACACCTCACCAGAATCTGAGACTAAGGTGACAAACGAGGCTCGGCCCCCTACTTATACCAGGTGCAGCTGTTCTGTTTCTAGAAGTTCAATTCTCTGTGCAGCAGGGCCCTACCTTTACACGCACCATCTCCTCAGGGATGTTCATCATGGCATTGGTTAGCCAGCTCTCCAAGCTTTTTGCAAAATTTCGAATTGCCTGTGTCAAGGCACCTGAAACAACAGTAGCATATGGTACATGAGTTTCATTCCTTCTGTTGGGCTCCACACAAAGGAATACTGACTTGTCAAGTGAGAGTGGAGCTCCCGTGAGCTCAGTTTTATAGGACAGTGATACTGACTAGAGAAACATCTACAAGACAGTCTCCCCCGCCCATGATTTTTACATAGCCCACCACTCAGAAGGGTTTTCAGTGACCTCACATTAGGCTGAATTTGAACCCAGGTTCTATAGGCAACACCTCAGGAGACGGGACTTACTGGGGATGGGCCGTAACACATCAGGGATGAGAATTTCCACCAGGCCTTGATACAGCATGTTATCACAGTCTTTCGTCCATTTCAGCACAGGCTCATATTTCGACAGGATCACCAGGCAGGCCTTGGGGAGCCGCTTCTCCGCTTCGTCATGCCTACAAACATACAGAAACTATCATTTACACTGCCTATCCAAAAGGTGACTCAAAGACAGTCCCCCAAGGTAGCTTGGCTGAGGGCTAATGTAGGGTACCATATAATGAAATTTCTGTGCTCAGGTCAGTGGTTCTCCATTTCAGGCCTTCAGTGGTTGTGCAGTCTTAGCCCTTTGGGGTCAAACGCACCAGCAATGCTTACTGGAGATCCTGTGATCGTTGAGATCGATTAGCCGCAGAACTGCAGGCTGCGGCACCTTTTGAGCCTTCACTGCAGGCTGTCTCAGGTTCGCACTGCAGAACATTCTCAGCTCCTCCCTGATCAACACTACTGGGACTGAGCCATGACACCAACCCCCACTGTACCCATATCCTAAGCTTGATCCATTCCCATCTTTTTTTTTTTAAATTTCTTTATCTCCTTCAGGGACCCCTGGAATTCTCTCAGGCCACTACATGTCCCCAGCTGTACCGCCCACTGTGGCCTCCATCAACCTCAGGGATGTTATGGTTCCTGCGGAGCCCCCCGGGACTCGGCCCCGCAGGATATCGAAGGGGCAGTGAAAGAGGTCCAGCATTGGACATGTGGCCGGTGGACCTGCGGGCCATCGCCTATCCAAGGCCCGAAGGGGTTTCCCCATTGGTTTTTCCTCCATTTCCCGTCCTCCCTCCTCCTGCATGGGCACCCCTGACGCCATGGCACACGGCAACCCTGCCAGCGTCAGCCACACTGCGATGTGCAGTCCGGGTTTCTGCAGCATCCCTGATCGCCACCGTGGGGCTGCTGGAACTCCGGACACCACCCAGCCCTCCCCCCAGGAGAAAAGAGCTGCCTATCGGGCGCTCTGTCTACTCCCTCCCCTGCCGACCCCCAGCGCCTGAGCTCGCTCCCAAACTCCGGTCACCGACGTGATGCGAGGTGTGGCGTCCTGCGCCTCAACCCTCAGCGCCACTGGGCTGGCTTTCCATTCTCATCTTGAAAGATGCAAATGGGCTCAGCTGTTCTTCACCTTGCTGCCCTGAACCCAATGCTTGCTTGAAGTCTTTACAGAAACATACTGGGGGAAAACAGAGAGAGAGAGAGAGAGAAACACACAATATACCAGTATCTGGGCTAATAGGAGGTATGGATTTCTACATTGCAGGAAAGGCAATGTAACTCTAGGGCTGGTTACTACTGGAGTGGGACCATAAATGAAAGGCGGTCTTACTGACAGGCTAGATACAGTTCCTACCCCTAGTCTCCATTCTTTAGAGCAGAGCTGCTGAGGACTCACACTGCCAAGGGGTTGGAGTCATTGGATTGGTTCATGTTGAATCTCCAAAATGTCTTCCACAACGTTTCCACCAAGGTGAACTGCAGGTTTACCATCACATCAACAATTGCCTAATGAAAGGACAAGGAAAGTGCAGTTTAACATCAGAGCACTGGGCTCCAGAGTAGTAATGTTGTAACAGTGAGCGCATTAGAAGGGGAGTGAAGGTGCCTGATGACATGGATGGGTTTTAATAGTTTTTTGTGTTTGTTAAACATCATGTCTTTATGCCCCCTGCTCCAACAGCACCATCTTCCCTTCACTTCTCATGCCCCGTCATCCACTATCTCTGGAACTCACTTGGCTCTAAGTCCCCCATGGCTTCCCTGCCTGTGGCGGAGGTGGGGGCGAGTGTCTGTTCTCCCCACACCCAGGTGACAGCATCCAAATAAGCCAGGGCCTGTGATGAGAGGGGAGCCATCCTGCCAGTGAGATCCCCGCCCACCTCCCTGATAGTGGGCCTGTCCTGTCAGACCTCGCACACCCCTGCAGAGCAGGTAAGCTCCCCGACCCGCCTGCGGGGGTTTCTAGTGCCGTGGAGCCTGACACCCTCCCTAACTGGCAGGGAGTGCTGCAGCACGGCAGGGCTACCCCAGCCCTAGTACCATCCGACTAGCTTTCTGGGCTCGCTTCTGAACCCAGGTCACCAGCATAGGAGAATACACATGGCATTTAGGCAAAGTCAATGTACATAAAGCAGGGCATGGGAGATATGGAGATGATTAAATCTCCTTACATATGGGCACAATACAGGAAGGGGGCGAGAAGCAGTAACATAATGCATTGTTTGCAGTGCAATCTCTGGCGGCAAGTACCCCTGTTACGAAATGCCAGCTGCACTGGGAGGATTATCAGAATTCATGAGTAATAAGGTATTTAAACGTGGCAATGTATACTGTGACTGCAGGGGGATCAGGGTACTGAAGCCCCGATCTGTGCAGCTATCGCTGCATTAGTTTTGCCCATAGTTCTCCTTTAAAAAAAACATAACTGTTGAAAGAGTTTTAACAAGAAAAAATGTGGTTCCTCTCCCTCGGTGGATGTTGTAACATGGGGGCATGTTCAACAGTCAGGAACTGCAAGAACTGGCTGAAGCACCTTCTCGTGGCAGAAATACGATCTCTTTTATCAAACTATGTACCGTGGACTAACTACAAAACATAGTGCAGAATGACTTTCACCCACCTAAAGTACGCAATAACATAAGGCAAGTTGCTAAATGATAAAGTGAGACAATCACTTTAACTAAACATAGTTAAATACAGTAAATACTAAAATAATAAACCATAATCCGTCCAGAAGATAAGGCTTCGGGGTGACTGAGCGTGACCACACAGCAGCGTTTGAATTTCACTCTAAGTCCCATAATTAGTATAAAATTCTAAAAGCTCTAGAGTGGCTCATTCCAGGGGAATGACTGCAGTTATTAAGCATGAGAGAGGGATTCCTGCATTTTGAAAGAACAGTTACATACGAACTTACCATAACAGTAGATCTTCGAGGGGATCTCAGTCACCAGGTCACACACGTGGAACTTCACCGTCGGTGAAGCAGGATTTGCTGGGGCCGCCCATGCCAATGTTATCTGTCGATGTCACCAACCCTATACAGGCGTGAGCAGCCCCGTTCCCTCCTCTGTTTCTCCCCCGGAGACTAAGGGAGCAAAGCTTTTGCCATGGGGAACCAAGGGGAGAGAGACAGAGGTGCCCAGGCCTAAATAAAAGGCTGGATATACTGGATAGTCTGTTCTGAAAAGAAAGCCCCATAAAGGGGGATGGTGGGAGGGAAGGCAGACCTGATGACTGAGATCCCCTCGAAGATCTACTGTTACGGTAAGTTCTCACATAATTGTTCTATCTTCATCTAGGGCATCTCAGTCATCAGGTCACACATATGGAATGAGTCCCAAGCAGTTACAGATGCACATAAACAGTCTGGGAGGAAGGCCATTTCTAAACTTATGACAGAAGGTCCTGCAGAACAGCACAGCACAGGCAAAACCTGCAAGGGCTCTAGAGGCAATGTCCAGGCTGTAGTGCTTGGTGAAAGTATGGACGGTACTCCAGGTGGCAGCAGCGCAAATGTCTGCAGCTGGGACCCCTTTGAAACAAGCCACAGAGGTAGCCATGTCTCTTGTGGAATGGGCTTTCACCACCCCTGGCAACTCTGTGCCATGCTTGTTGTAGCAGAACACAATACAATGTGCCAACCATCTGGACAAACATTGTTTAGAAACCTAAACGCCCTCTCTACCTGGGGTGAAAGAAACAAAAAGCTGCTTCTACTTTCTGCATTCCTTGGTTCGGAGCAGATAATATTTTAAAATTCTGTGCACGTCTAACGTATGGAGCAGTGCTTCCCCTGGATTGGCACACTCAGGAAAACAGAACAGGTAGGTGGATAGATGGGTTCAGGGTAAATTCAGACACCACCTTAGGAAGAAACTTAGAATTCGTGTGCAGACACTCTGTCTTTGTGAAAAATCAAACAAGTTTCCTCGTGACAGAGGGCCTGAAGCTTGGAATCCTTTGAACAGAAGTAACAGCAGCCAAAAGTAACACTTTCCAGGACAGAAAGCGTAGTTCAAAAGTCGTGGCTGACTCAAAAGGAGACAGCGTTGTCTTCCAAGCAAAATTCAAATCCCAAGCCAGGACAGCGGAATGGACTGGAGGTTTCACATGCAGGATGCCCCCAAGAAAGGTATGGGAAACATCCAACTGAGTGACGGTGCGGCTGTCCACAGGCTCATGAAAGACCAAGATAGCCAAAAGGTGCACCTTGAGGGAGTATTGGAGGCTGGAGTCTGACAGAGATACCAGGTAATCCGGGATCTGGCACACCAGACAAGTAAAAGGGTCTGAGTGATGCGCTTTTTTTTTTGTAAACTTTATTTAAACAAGCAAAGCAGTTACAGGTCAGACATAATCCCTCATTCTATCAAGTAATTAGTTTCCATACACTTACACATGTATATTGACATCAATGACCACAAGACTCAGAATTAAGTGCTTATGCTAGAGATTAAAACAAAGGAAACCAGGTTTGTTCGATAGCAGTCTCTAAGGCAGCCCACATTCGTTGATATTTATCCATTTGTCCTCTGACACCATACTGAGTTCTTCCTGGTTTCATACATTCCATGAGGGACCCCACCCATCTGTGCTGCCAGTCTCCAATCCATTGCTATTGCCCTTAGTACTATCACACTGCCCAATCTCCAAAGGCCAACTGAAGATGTGGCCTCTTCCCTCCAAGCCCCCGACAGGAGACCCAGTAAGATCTCAGCTGGGTCCATTACTGGCGGGATCTGCAATACTGAAGTCAGAATTTGTTGCATACCCCTCCAGAACATCTGTACTTTTGGGCAGTCCCAGATCATATGGTAGAAGGAGCCTTCATAAATTTTACACTTAGGGCATAAGGGTGAGGTGGTGAGGTCAATCCTGTGCGCCAACACAGAAGTAGAGTAAGTTCTCAGGAGAACCTTGTATTGAACCAAGCACAGTCTATTACTGACTGAGCAATTACCTATATAGTGTAAGGTAGAATGTTGTAATGGATAGAAATCCATAACTAGAATGGAGTTGTTATGCTGCAGTAGCTATGTCATCACAGCTGTTATGCTGCATTAGCTATGGCACTACTGCACCATAACAACTTGGAATGCTGCCACATAGTTGCTTTCCTCAATCCAGTTAAGCTGGAAGTTGCGTTTTTTTTTTTTTTTAAACTTGAATTTGCAAAAACATCTACAGCACACTGAGCGCTCTCGAGGTCATCTGTTACCAAGGAAACCTCTCGATACAAGAATATCCTTGTTATGTATGACTGCTCATACACAATCCCCTGTGTTTTTTAGAATGGCCAGCCAATCTCCTCCCGTGAGCCCCTCGGGTAGGATGTCCATCTCCCACTGGGGTCTTGTCTTTGTCAATGGGTCAGGGAGCGCACCCATCACCAGTCTATAGCATTTCCTAAGTGGCCTGAAGGCAGAATCTGTAGACTGTCCTACACAGATTTCCTCTGGGGGGACCACAGTCCTAGGTGACCATCTGGTCTAAGGCTTTTTTAGTTTGTGTATAAGTGATTTTAACTGAAGGTACAGGAAATAATGTGAGGCATGAAGTTTATACTTTTTAAGCAGGATGTCAAATGGGGGAACCTCATCACCCATCAAGAGGCGTCCCAGCAAGTAAAGACCTCTGCGATACCAACACCTCAAAATTTGCTCTTCTCTCTGCACCAGTCTCCCTTCTCTCAGCATGAGAATCAGTAAGGGTGTGTCCTGGGATACGTTCACCCGCCCTATCAGTTGGTGAGCTTTTTGCCATGCCCTCCAACTGGCTTTGGTGCAGGGGTTATTAATTTTTATAGGAAATGATGATCCCAATTTGCCCACCAGGGCGCAGTAATACAGGGGGATAAAGGAACAATCCTCCAATTCCACCCAAGCCAGTCTATTATTTCCTGCTTTGAGCATATCCTGTACATGAGCCAGCTGGGCGGCTAGGTAGTAGTGCTGAACACTAGGTAGGCCCAGTCCCCCCTTCCCAGGGGGCTGCCACAGGACTTCTCGTTTAATTCTAGATTTCCTTCCTTGCCAGAGGAGTTGAATAAGTGCACCTTCTAGTGATTTTATGTATTTATGTGGGATCCAAAGGGGAACGGGTTGGAAAAAGTATAAAAATTGGGGTACCACCGACATTTTAATCAGGTTCACCCTCCCTATGAGGGTCAGCAGGAGGGCCCTCCAAGAAAAAGTCCTTCTTTACCTTTTTAATAACGGTGTTCATATTAAGCTTGACCAACTTAGAAACTGTAGCTGGTATGGTAATGCCCAAGTATTTAATTTGACTGGTGTGGGGGATTAAGGTATGTGCGATAGAGATGAACTCTTTCACCCGACCCAAAGGCAGCCACTCGATTTTTCCTCAGTTGATTTTATGCCCTGATAGGGGGCCGTACAGCACAAAAAGGTCCGACAAGCAGGGGAGTAATTTTCTAGGGTACTGAAGAAACAAAAGAACATCGTCTGTGAAGAGGGAGGTTTTATGCTCCCTCCTGTGCAATGTGAACCCCGTAATGCTCAGATGGGACCTTATGGCCTGAACCAATGCCTCAATAGTGAGGACATATGGGATGGGGGGGGCGCAAGGGAACAACCTTGTCTAGCCCCTCTGGACAGAGTAAAAAGGGAAGATACAACATTGTTAGTGAGTATTTGGGCCTTGGGGGAATCTATTTAGAGTACCAATCCAATTTAGCTCCTGGGGGCCCAAACCAAACTTTCTAAGAACCGCTAGCATAAAGGGCCACTCGTCTCTATCAAATGCCTTTTCGGCATCTAGTGCTAATAAGCCCCCCTCCCCACCCCCCGGCCATTTATGCATAACATCCAGTGTCCGTCTGATATTGTGTTTAGCTTGTCTGCCTTTCACAAACCCCTCCTGGTCTGGGTGTATCAAGTGGGGGAGAAAACCCTTCAACCTGGAAGACAGCAGCTTAGCTATAGTTTTATAATCCACATGTAAGAGGGAGATAGGGCATTTTAGGGGGGTCCTTACTTGGTTTATGGAGGACAGTTATGGTGGCTAAATACTGTGAGGGTGGCAAAACACCCGAATTTAGGGCCTCAGTCACCATCCGGAGCATCGGGGGCCTACAATATCCAGGATCAGCTTGTACAATTCAGTGGAGTTCCCGTCTGGCTCCAGCTCTTTCCCCTTCTTAATCCCCCCACCACTTTCCTCAACTCCTCCAAAGTCACTGGGGACTCCAGTATTTCTCTTTCCCAATCCTTCAGAGAGGGTAGCTCGATTCTTCCCAGAAGGGACTCCGTGGTATACAATACAGAGTTGATATGTAGGGAGGTTTTGATCTGGGAACAGGAGCCCTGAGTTTGAAAGGGACCCAGATGCACCCCCAGCTCGATCCGGAAGCATCCGTGGTGAGGATCTGCTGGGGGGAGGAGATCTGGACTGGAACCCCATGCAACAGGTTCAGAGGGTCCATCCACCATTGAAGCACCTTGCGGACTGGGGAGGAGACCAGCACCAACTGTTCTAACTCATCTCTGTGCTGGTCCCATTGCATCCCGATTGTCCACTGGAGGACTCGCATGTGCAGCCAAGCCAGTGGAACCGTGGGAATGATCACGGCCATCAACCCCAGCAGCCTCAAATATACCCTGGCTGAAACATAACGGCTCTGGGCAACCTTGAGCCTGGGCGATAGGGCACTCCGCTCTGTTCTAAGGCAGGAAGGTCTTCCCTGTGTCGAGTCTAGAACTGCCCCTATATATTGCAGCCTTTGGGACGGGGTTAAAACTGACTTGGGAAAGTTGACCATGATGCCCAGGGAAAGGAACAGCTGAAGGGTTCTCTCCAGAGTCCGGAGAAGCTGTTCTCTAGACAGGGCCTTTAGGAGCCAGTCATCAAGATAGGGTAAAACATACAGTCCCTCTCTCCTGAGAGCTTCAGCAATGCTGCTATGCTAAGCACTTGGTAAAGACCTGCAGCACAGAGGTTAAACCAAAGGGCAATACTTTGAACTAGTGTCCGCCCTGAAAGGGAAACTGGAGAAATCTCCTGTGTGAAGGAAACACTGAGATATACAGGTAAGTATCCTGCATGTCCAGGGAACACAGTCAATTGCCCTGCTTGAGAAGGGGCTTCAGGCCTGGCAGGGTTACCATGCAGAATTTTTGGTACTGGACATACAGACTGAGGTCCTTAAGATCTAGCATGGACTTCAGATCTCTGGTTTTCTTGGGACCAGGAAGAATCTGGAATAAAATCCCGTTTCTTTGGTGCCTGGGCACTGGCTCGAAGGCTTTTTTGCACTGACGGGACTGTACCTCCTCCCAGAGGACAGACAGATGAGCCAAGGGGTAAGTGGAGGAGTCTCTGGGGGGCATCTTAATGGGTTCCAGAATGTGACCCCTCTCTATAATCTGAAGAATCCAGGCATCTGAAGTAATGGTTCTCCATTGATTGAGATGGAGGGAGAACTGACCTCCGACCACCACCTCTTGGTCAGGGACCAGAAGAGGGGGGGGTCTGGCAAGGAGTCAAGTGGAGGCGGACCCAGCTGCTGGAGCTGATGAGTCACCCCAGGGCGCTTTGATGCAGTGCCGGAGGAGGAGGAGAGGGTTGGCAAGGCGGAGGATGCTCTTCTCTTACCCTAGGGCCGGGAGGCAGCTCCGGATTTGTGGGACACCTTGCAAAAAAGGATGGTGCTGTCTGCTCTTAGGCTGGGTATGACAGAGCTAGTGGACAGACTTAATAGCCCCACCAGATGCCTGTAGCTCATTTATGATGTCCTGCTCATCTGGACCAAACAGCTTGGAACCATTAAAAGGTGCATTAAGCACCTTTTGCTGGACATCAACTGGGAAACCCGAGACCCACAGCCAGAAAAGCCTATGAAGGCAGATGCCTCTGGCAGTAGCCCTGGCACCTGTATCCGAAATGTTGTAGACAGCCCTCAGGAGATACTTGCTAATATCCTCAGCACTCTGCAAGAATTTAAGAACCTCCTGTTTTTGGAAATAGGAAGGGCCTGGGCCGCAGCTTTGCCCTTCTTCCAGACAGTATTCTGGTACTTGACCATATGGGAGAGGTAACTGGCAATCCTCAGCCCTAGGGTGGAGGGGGCGTAGACCCTCTTACCCCCAGAGATCAATCCTACGGGATTCTCTGTCGGGGGGGGGGATACTAAGGTGTCTGGGCACCTTCAACCTATCATGAGCTGCCTTAATGACCACAGAATCGGTTTCAAGCTAGTCAGCATTGTGGCAGACCCTGGGGGACATGGTTCAATTTATCAGCCCTGCAGGGCGTGACTGGCATCATGTCAGGCCTGTGCCAGGCCGCAGCAGTGTCATTCCTCACAGCAGGAAGGACAGGAGGAATGACCTTGGAGGGAGACTCTGGGATCTCCAAGCACCAGATCTCGTCTGGTGGCATCCTCCTCCTCAGTGCGAAACCCCAAGGCTGGGGACAGCTGCTTCATGACATGAAGAAGGTAGGATCCCCTGGCTGAGACCTAGGAGTATGTTTGACAGAGTCCTCGCTCAATGAGGAGGCAGCGGACTTGTCAGAGGAAGGAGACTTTTCCTCTCCCTCATGTAAGATGAGGTAAGGATGGTACTCTTCCTTGACCCGGTCAAGGTCAAGGTCAAACGAATGAGGGGACCATCGACGGCCCGCAGGGAGGCGCCCACAAGGGACTAAGTGGTGTCAATGATGACGGAGCCATCTACGGCACAGGTGATGTAGGCCTATATGCATGCAACTAACGGACCAAGACCGGTGTGAACTTGGTCAATATGTCGTTAAGGTCGACGACAGGGGAATGAATGCTGCGTTGATTAGAGGGGGTGTCAGTCGACGGCACAGGGTGAGACGACCCATCCAGTGGGCCCCGGGAGCCCGAGGACCTAGAGAAACATCAGGCCTCGACGGGAGGGTCATCGATGATGAGCCCATCGTCGACGAAGTGGGGGTCAACGACCAGCTGCCCTGTGCAGTGGGTGGCAGCGCTGTCAGTAGGGGTCTAGTAGAAACAGAAACCTGGACAGCAGCAGGCATCAGCACAGCCACAGTCGATGGAGTACCCTTGGACAAAGAAGAGGAGGCCGTCGGAGAGCAGGAACACTGTCAGGGGCGGGCAATCCTGATCACGGTCCTTTTTATGACTTTTCCCCGAAGAATTGTCTCGGGCCTTAGCGGCTTGGGACTGCAACGAACTCTCTGGCAACTGAAAGGGGGGAACCCCAGAGGACCCCTGCCCAGAACTGGCTACCTGTTGCTCCATTAAGAAATTTCTGAGAGCCTTTTTGTGTTGCTTGAGGGTGGTTTCACTAAACCTCTGGCAGAGCTCACAGTCCAAGACGTTGTGGTCAGGCCCAAGACAGCAGACACAGAGTGAATGTTCATCTGTGGAGGCAGTCTTCTTTCCGCAGCAGCAACGATGGAAGAGAGAAGTCAAAGGATTAACTCTGGACATAAAGGAATCTATTTAAAAAAAAGAAAGAGATTCTAAAATGTGAAGTATGAAAAAAGTCAAAAGCAAAAATAGCCTGAAACTGCATCGGAGCTTCTGCAGAGACCCATGTGAACAGAGTCGACAGTGGGAAAGAACTCAGGAGGAAGAGGGGCAGCTCATGCCTTCACAGGGTTGGTGACGTCAGCAGATGATGGTGTCAGTGGCCCCAGTTGTACTGCTGAAAATCTTCCATGTTGATCCTGCTTCACTGACAGTGAAGTTCCATATGTGTGATCTGATGACTGAGATCCCCCCCGATGAAGATCTATAGTTGCAAATAAGCAAACTCTTTCTAAGTGCTTTGATTCAGTTTGTTGTAAACACTTTGGTAGATTAATAACAGTCCTCAGGAACAGGGGAAAGGCAGCACCCCAATTTTGGCAACGAGAGACTGGAGGACCGAAAACCAAAAAAAAATATCATTGAGGCCTAGGGAGGACCCATACCCCATCCAGAAGACACATCTTAGGCTGATTTGGAGTTAAGCCCAGCCAAAGAGATACCTGGCTCCTGGGGAGGAAGGAAGTGGGCCAGTTAGCTATCCCTGGTGGCCACACAAGGAGCAGCAGTGGCATCAGCTGTGAAAGGGGTCACTTCCCCTGCCCTCCCAGCTAGAGAAAGAGTGCAGATAATAATAATAATAATACTTTATTTACTGTGCGCCTTTCAGGCCGTCAAGGTGCAGTACAATAAGACAATAAAATACAACAGAATCAACATCATAAAACCAATACAGATCAACAGGCAATACAGCCATAAGCTTTTTCCCAAAGGAAAGATTTCAAGGCTTGTTTAAAACTCCCCACGGTCGTGCACTCCCTAATCCGACAGGGTAGAGAATTCCAAAGGGAAGGGGCCAAAAACATATAAGCACTGGCCCCAGCAGATTTTAAAATCACCCTTGTAATCTCTAGCAACCCCTCGTCGACTGAGCGGAGCAGTTTCACAGGGTAGTAAGGGATCAGGAGTTCTTTCAGGTAATCATGGCCCAGTTCATTCAGGGCTTTAAAAGTCAGTAGTCCGACTCTGAAGGTGATCCGCCACTGAACTGGTAGCCAGTGCAGTTCCCGCAGCACCGGTGTAATATGGGAAGATCTAGAAGTACCCACCAACAACCGTGCTGCAGAATTCTGCACCAGCTGCAAGCAGCGGATGTCAACCCCCAGAAGCCCAAAGTATAGCGAGCTGCAGTAGTCTAAGCGTGAGGTCACAAAGGCATGGATTAAAGATGGCAGATCACGGGATGGAACAAGTTGCTTGATCCTAGCGATGTTTCTTAGATGGTAGAAAGATGACAACCACAGCTGACACCTGGGACTAAAGTGTCAGCCCCGCATCTAATATCACCCATAGGTCTCGCACCTGTTCAGAGACCTGGAGCTCGGCACCCCCAAGGAACAATCCAGATGGGGAGTCGGCCCCAGGTCCCTCATCCGGCGATCCAGATCCAAAACCAACACCTCCGTCTTCCCAGAGTTCAACTTCAGCCAACTGGACCTCATCCAATCCTGGATTTCACTGAGGCAGCTATTAAAAACCGAGACGGCTCCTTCCTGGTCGAGGGCAAAAGACAGGTATAGCTGGGTATCATCGGCATAGCAATGAAACCTCAGCCCATACCATCTCACAATGTCTCAGAGGGGAAGCACGTACACCGCAAACAACATGGGGGACAATATAGAGCCCTAAGGAACCCCACAAAATAGAGAGATGGGAATCAGAGGAAAAAAAAACCTGAAACCACCCTCTGAGTTCTTCCAGTGAGGCATGAGGTGAGCCATCTGAGGACCACCCCAGAAAGCCCACAAATACATCTCAGGTACTCAAGTAAGACCCTATGGTCAACGGTGTCAAATGCTGATGACAGATCTAATAGTACCAAAATGGACCGTTTTCTCTGGTCTCTCGCCATCAGGAGATCATTGAGCACTCGAACCAATGCAGTCTTGGTACTATGTCCCTTTCAAAAACCTGACTGGAGAGGTCCATAGATGATATGGATGGTCAGGTGGTTCTCCAACTGGACCGCCACTACTTTCACGATCACCTTCCCCACGAAGGGGCGATTCGAGATAGGCCTGTAGTTGGCAAGACAGTCTGGGTCCAGAGAAGCTTTCTTCAACAAGGGTGTCACCACTGCCTCTTTCAAGGAACAGGGATATTCACCCGAGTCAAGGGAGCACCAGACTATCTGTGCTAGAACCGGGAGAACAGACTCCCCACACCCCATAATCAGGGATGTAGGACCCAGATTTAAACTACAGCATGTAGGGCACATCCCTTGGACAATCCACGTAACATCCACGATTTCCGAGCAGTTGAAGGTCCTCCAGGAAAACAAAGGGGTGGTGACCAAGTCCTGATCACTAGCAACCCACACAGAATGTGTCAAGTGGATCTCTGACCTAATGTCCATCACCTTATCAGCAAAGAACCGAGCAAGCTCATTACACTGTAATTGTGAAAATGCTCTTCGGAGCTGTAGACAGGTTGGGTTGCACAATCTGTCCACAGTCCTGAACAGCTGAGCTGGTCAGTTCTGGGCAGCAGAAATTTCCCTGGACAGGAACTCTGCCTTCTTACGAGAAATTTCTGACTGATAGAATTGATAATGTTCTAACAGTCTAAGATGGTCGGCGTACAAGACAGATTTCCGCCAACAACGTTCTAACCTGCGTCCTAGTCGCCGCAACTCCCTCAAGGCATCATCAAACAATGGAGCCCGAGGTCGAAGGGAGAGAGGATGCACACAAACTGGAGCAACAGAATCCAGGGCAGAGGTGATGGCATTATTATAAGCCAAAACAAATGCCTCTGGATCACTGCAATGCACAGGAAATTGTGATAGGTCAAGGACCGCAGCAAGGCCATCAGAAGTAATATTCCGTAAAGGGCGGTACTTGACCATCTCCACAGGGGTCGGCCTACAAGGTGGGGTACCAAAATTGAATCTCATAGTGTTGTGATCGGACCAGCCGACTGGTTCCACCTACACGTCAGAAGCCTCCATCCCCAGAAGGAAGACCAAGTCAAGAGAATGGCCACCTTTACGTGTAGCAGTGGTAACCATCTGTGTTAGGCCCAGTGAGTCCATTAACTGCAGGAAGTGTTGTCCAAATTGAGAAAGTTCATTGTCAACCCAGGCATTAAAATCACCCAAGACCATCAGCCTGGGAGACTCAAAAGCCATGTCGACAATGAAGTCCGCTACTTCCTTAGGGAACTGCTTCCCATCTCTGGGTGGACGGTAGATGAGAGCAATTCGATAGCCTACACCTGCTACAACTGCACATTCAAAAGAGATGGTCTCCTCAATTGGAACACTGGTGAGTGCCAATTTGTTTTGAAACAGACCGCACCCCCAGGCGATGTATCACCAGATACCTGTCTGGAACTGCGGCCTCAAGTACTGGGCCTGCATTATCATAGATACATAGACAGTGTCGGCAGATAAGGGCCTATGGCCCACCCACTCTGCCCATGTGAGCTTGTAAGTTCAGTTTATGTTTTCCTAGAAGTCTGTTGCCCCTTACCCCTGACCTCCAGAATTCCTTTATGTCTATCCCATGCATTCTTAAATCCCGTGATTGTTTCAGCCCCCACCACTTCCTCTGGCAGGGTGTTCCACTTGTCCACCACCCGTTCTGTGAAGAAATTCTTCCTCATGTTTCCTCTGAATCGTCCTCCCTCCAACTTCATCCCATGCCCTCTAGTCCTGGAACATCTTTTTTGCTTAAAAATAGTGTATTCCTGCACCCTGTTCCTCCCTGTAAGATACTGCCTCTGGATCACTGCAATACACACAAAATTGTGATAGGTCAAGGACCGCAGCAAGGCCATCAGAAGTAATATTCCGTAAAGGGCGGTACTTGACCATCTCCACAGGGGTCGGCCTACAAGGTGGGGTACCAAAACTGAACCTCACAGTGTAGTGATCGGACCAGCCGACTGGTTCCACCTATACGTCAGAAGCCTCGATCCTCATCCAGCCAGGTCTCGGTGATAAAAGCCAGATCTGTCAAACCAACAAGATCGAAAATCACAGTGGTCTTGTTCCGGACAGATCTAGCATTGCACAACAGCGCCCGGGTTGGACAAAACTCCTGGGCTGCCCTGGCTACCTGCCCCTCACCAATGATGGTGCCCCTGGGTATGGGGACCAAACAAGATGGTCCACGCTCCAAGTTCCACTTCACCCCAGGGCGTATCCTGGGCTTAACCACTCTAATGAGAGCGCCCCGGTCCTCCAGCCTCCACTGTTCACTCCCCCCACTCTTCCTCCCCTCCTCCGGGCAATACCTAAAGCCCAGCAACGTTGATAGGTGGAAAAAAACAAAAGAGGGGGATAAAAAGGGCGGCGGGAGCGAAGAGCGGAGGCTGAACAGCGCACGACCGAGGGATGACTACAATCACTGGGACAGGGGACAGGGAAAACAAGAACATAAATGTCACACGTTGGGGAGATGTGCAATACATGATGAAGTTACACTGTAACTCATGGACTCATCACAAAAGGTCATCAGCTTAAAGGGACAGTGTCAGCCTTTTACTGAATTCTGACTCACTATATCAAATATGCCCCAGCAGCCTTAAATAAGGTGACTGTATTTGTAAAATGGTCCCAGATTTTCAAAACTGGTGATTATTTTTCTACCTTTTTATAATATCCCCTAATTTAGATGGCCCACTCCTAGCACAGCCGCCTGTTGCTCCAGTGCCTTCACTTATCAACACTGCGCTGTAGAGTAGCTAAATTCAGGCACTGATCGAGCTTCGATATTTTTAACCAACATGAGCTGAATTACACCATTTCATCTGGAAGACACAGAGCTGAGCTAACTAATCAAGTCTCGTTTAAAACCGAGCCGCATAACCAGTTAACTTGAAGTTTAAAATGTCAAGCTGTGACTCTGGACATGCACCTCAGAGACCATAATACAATGCAAATGCCTTAATGAAGGCTACAGGAGCATATCTGACATGGGGAGTCAGAATTCAATAAAAAGCTGTGAGGGTCCCATTTAATATCTGAGGTACAAGTACAGCAAAAGGACAGTCGGCTACAGAGCCCTTGCTGTTGCACTCCCCACCCCAAGGTTGGAAGGTGGATCCCCTCATACCTCACAGTGCTCTCGGTACAGCAGCTGGAATGCCCGGAGGTACTCTGCAGTGACCCCATCTGGCAGGCTTCGACCTTGCAGGTCTATATCAGCAAACTCTGGGAGAGCGCGGGACGCATCTAGAATCGGCAAATGTAGGAATAAAGAATAAGTTAAGTGACAGGTCAGATCCACACAAATAATTTCAATACCTTACATTCTGCACATGGGCTGTTTGTACCAGGAAAAAAAAATGTTTAAACCCAACCCGTTAACTTTTTCTGTCGTTCCATGTTGTCACTGGGAATTACCTACAACGTGGGAAATGTGCACCTCAACCAGGGCCTCACCAGTACAGCTATAGCTTTAAGAGGTGAGCCTAGCCTAAAAGCATGGAATCCTGGTATAGTGAGTGTTTCTATATCTCATTTCAGGCAGTCTTTTGTACCAGTGTGCTAGGGGAAGCAGCACGCCTAAAGAGCTTCTCATGTGACTTGTTAACTTTTATTGTTTTTTTTCTAAGTAACTCTAGCAGGTAGAGGCTGTTTGTGTTTACAGGTAACCTCCCTGAATTCATTCATGCCCTTTTTTCAGGTGTTTCTATCAGCTAAACTGCTCATCCTCGTTTTTAAAACTTTTGGCAAATTCTGGGTGACGTTTGTCACTGCTAAATAGTCTGTTGTGTAAGATAATAAAGGTGTATCTGTCTCACTTTGTTGTACTTGGTCTGCTGCTTTTCCCCTTGCTGGTGCCACAGTTAAGCTTGGGGCTTTTTTCATTTTGAATCAGTCTGCTTCTTTGTGCTCCTCCCCCTCCCTCACTGTGTCATTATTTGCTTGGTTTAAGGTTAGTGGTAAGAAAGAACAGGTTACTCACTTGTAACCGTAGTTCTAGGAGTTGTACATGGTTCAGATCCACACTCTGGCAGTTCGACTGGAACAATGTTATTGGCCGGACATCTTTAAGCTAAGCTCCTCCCACCAACTGGGCAGTATATCCCCTGACTACGCCCTGTAACATCAGATTTTGCATACTGGAAGCAGAATCTGTGTGCCACTTGCCAAGGGAGGCACGGTGGGTTGTGTGGATGTGAACCACATACCACTTTTAGAACTATGATTACAGGTGAGTAATCTATTCTTCTAGGTGTATGGATATGGTTCACCCATCATTCAGTCCTGCAGATCTCCTGTATAGGGATGTACATGGAAGCAGTCACAGAGACAGCAGTATGTCTGATGGAATGAGCCTAAAGCCCTATGGAAGTCTCCTTGCCAGCCAACCTATAGCAGAGATGTTATCCACCTGCCAATCATCTGCTTTGCTGCTGGTCTGCCAGGCACGGCTTCAGTGTATGTTACAAACAGCTGTTGAGCCTCATTCCTAATTCTAGCCGTGCACTCCTTATAATAAGTGAGCGTCCTCCGCAGGTCCACAGTATGGAGCCTGTGGTTGGCCTTCGAGGAAGGGTTAGTAAAACAGACTGGAAGGGCCATCACCTGGTCAACCTGGAACTCTGATACTACCTTTTGGAGAACTTCAGGTGGGACAGAAGGATGATCTTGTCCCTGTAGAAAACCAGACATGAAGACTCCACCGAGAGTGCCTGGAGTTCACCAGTCCCTCTGGCTGACATGATGGCCACCAAGAAGGCCATCTTCCATGACAGGTGTGACAACTCACACCTGTGCATAGGCTCAAATGGCTTGCCCATGAAGACAGCAAACACCAGCAGTAAGTCCCACAGTGGTGGAGGTTCATCCACCGGAGGGTATAGTTGATCAAGGCCTTTGAAAAGGCACCTCACCACTTTTTACCGGGCCACTGTCGGCATACCAGCCTGCACCCGGTATGCAGAGATGTCTGCCAGGTGCACCTTAACGGTGTCGCTTGCAGTCCCAACTGATAGAGGGACCAAAGGCATTCAAGGATACTAGCCACAGGGGAGGCAAAGGGATCATGCTCCTTGCCTGACACCAAGTGGAAAACCTTTTCCATTTAATGGCATATCATGGGCAATACGACTCTTTTCAGGAGGCCTCCATATTGTAGAGCACAGCTTCCAAAAGACCCAAACCCTGGAACTCTAGCCGCTCAGGAACCAGGCTGTGAGGTACAGACACTGAAGTTCCAGTTGCAGGACCGTCCCCTTGTTGTCTGGTCAGCAGGTCTGGGCGAAGAGGCAACCGTCATGGAGGCCTGCTGCTGAGGCTGAGGAAATCCAAATACCAGAACTGCCATGGGCAGTCCAGAGCGATCAGGATCATCTATGCACCTTGTCCTTTCAGGCCTTGACTACTACTACCTTGTGGATCAGAGGAAAGGGTGAGAAGGTATACACCCGAGCCCTAGGGTCCAGGACCTCACAAAGGCATCCCCCAACAGTGTCCCGAACAGTGGGGGACGGACACAAAACAGCCACAGTTCGGCATTCTCCCAGGAGGCAAACAGATTCCTCCAAAGGGGTGTTCCACTGGGAGAGCACGTGACTCACCACCTCCTGATGCAAGGACCACTCGTGTGACATCTCACCCAGATGAGTGTCTTCCAGCTGATTGTTCATTCCCGCACCTGCATGACCTGACCCTGGACTAGAAGACGAATTCTATCAGAGCCAGCTGCACTGCAAAGAGCTCCAGGACCCCCTTGGGGACCAGAACCCATGGGCTCTGTGGTCTCCCAGGTGTGCTCCCCACCCAACAGAGACATGTCCATCGTTAACATTACAGTCAGTTCTGGGCAGATGAACAGAATTCCTTCTTCTAGACACTGTGGGATCAGCCTCCACTGTGGGATCAGCCGAACGGGCGCAAGAGTCCCCGAGCTCCTAGACCGTCTGAAGTTGCTGCCTGACAATGGCTTGGCCCTGGTCCCAGGTGCTTAATGTAGTCTGAAGGTCCGCAGGGAGGTGCGGGAGAACTTCGCCCAAGGAGCCCAGGAGGGCATGGGAGAAGTGAGCCATGATGACGGCCAAGCTTACATGACGGGGGTCTAGAGAGGAGGCTGTACAGACCTTCCTGTCAGACTGATCCAGTTTTTTGGACTCCTTGTCTGGAAGTCTATCTGTCAGCAGAGCTGCCTGTGCGTCTGAACACAGAAGCAGTCACTAACCCCCCCACCGAGGATGTTCCGTGAACCCCAAGAGGGACCCAATGGGCACCGCATACTTGCCGGCCATCCGGGCAGATGGCGCTGGGCAGGAGGCAGGATGCTGCCAGAGCTCCAAAGCCGGGCCTACAATGGTCTCGGCCACTGGGAAGGCTTCCGTAGAGGTATTCCCTCTTTTAAGAATATCTGTAAGATGGTACTCTGCCTGTTTCTGGACAGGTTACAGGGGCATCCCCGTGGATTCGGAGATAAGGCAGAGAATTCCCAAAAATGACGATGGGTCCTCTTTCATCGACCGACTACCCACTGACTAATCATCCAGCAGGCGAGAGTGGAGGTCGGTGTCATCAGAATTCGAGGTATCCGGATAAATCGGTCAGCCACCAAGGTCCCCTTGTACATGCCTGGGGCGCTCAGGCATGAGGGTGACCGATAACCTGTGAGGAAGACCCGGAACCATCCGAGATTCCTTTGTAGGAGCCCCTCCCGAAGGCTGTTTAGGTGGCAGCTCTACCACTATTGGTAGAGAGACCAACTCTGGCCGAACCAGGGCAGGTTTTACCGGCTCCATTGGAGTCAGCTTCGGCCTGGGAGGTGAAAGCCAGGAAACAGCTGGGGTGGAAACCGTAGAAGGCTTCTGCCCGGACAGAATGAGCTGCTGCCATATTAGATCTTCGCAGCATCAACCGAGTTGCCACCGAAGCCTTTCCTCATTCAAGGAGGACGAAGATCAATGATGGCGTTGCCTCTTTTTAGAGCGCTTATGCGCCTTCCTCGGCCTCTCAGTTGAGGGTGTCCGAGATCTCGACCTCGATTAGACTGGCTGAGTGGGTCGTTCAGGGGACACCGGGAAAACCGGTTATTTACCCGGATCAGGAACCAGTTCCTCAATAGGTCTGCCAGTAGGCTGGGTTTCCTCATTAGGAAAGGTCAGGACCGGGGTCCTGGTATGTAAGGCGTCGGCCTCGTTGGGCGACAAAAGATCGACAGGGTTGAGAGTGATCTCCACCACATCATCAATTGAAACCTTGGCCAGCTGACCTGTCAGCAAAGCCAAGAAGCTGGCAGCTGAAGAAGCAGTCGCATCCGAAGCCAAGACTGGAGATTCCTATGACCGAGATCGCTCTCGATCCCAAGAACGTCTTTGTTGAGACGAAGAATCTCTTGGTTCCTTGTCCTTTTTATGGGACCGGGAGGTATGCAAGTCCGAAGGTCCATACCCTTGGTGGGGAGAGATAGGTACATTTCTCGAAAGGAGCCAGAGAACATGGAACCCAGGTTGAGTGGAATGGAAAATCGGCCAAGAGGAGAGCTCCATGGCCCGCACCGCCTCTTCCTCGAAGGCCTGCATCTGTTCTAACTACTCAATGGACCCTGCAGCCGCAGAGACCGCCCACTGGGCCTCTTTGGATTTCACCGGTGGAGTCCATTTCTCAGGCCTGCCTAACTTGAGCCGTGCGAGACAATCGTCGAGGATGTTCGGGTATAAAGCGAGACATCTCGCATGCCTGGGTGTCCTGGCCGACACTAGGCAGTAGACCCACGAGGTATGTGGGTTCAGGGCATAATTTTCTAGCCGAACAGGCACCGTCGAAAACCAGGGGAAGATTTATCTTCCATAATCGAATAGCAAATATCGCAATTGCTAGCTCAACAAGCTTAATCTTCAGAGGATCCGAAGAAATCAAAGCCAGGGCCTACAAAACGCGGTAGTGGAGAGGAGCCAACCTGAATCTTCCAGCGGAAAGGAAGATCTGGCATCATGGGGCTGAGCAGTGGGTTATACCACCTGGGGGGGTTGGAGGAGCCAGCTTGAAGACCTTCCAGCAAGAATTAAAGGGCAAAGGGACATACCAAGAAGTATGGATGAACAACATATCCACGTCCCTAAAATCTCAAATTATAAATGTATACATTTCAACAGCAACACTATATACTTTCTAAACAAAAGGGATCCCCAATATCAGTTTCATTTCCATACAATGATTTGCACATATTTTTATATTAACAGATATGCAAGTGAGGAAAAAGCAGACAGCAAGAGAGGACTGAGAGACAGAGAGAGGCAAAGAATTGCGAGACTGTCGGGTTGATCAAGCCCGACGTCTCACAGGACAATTTGGTTGTGCAACCAGATAGACAAGAGACAGGAAAGAATAGATCCTTGCATTTAAACACTTTCTCCGTACCAAATGGGACAGGGTCCTATTCCACCCTGTCACAAGGCGCAGCTTGCAACTTGTAGCTGGTTCAAAGGGGGGAAAGGTAAGCTTTTCCAATACAAACAGGAGGTGCCAAGGTGGCACAGGGTCTCTCCTGGAAGGTTTAATATGCAAGATTCCCCTTAAAAGGGTCTGGCATAGGTCCAGCTGTGCCAGAGTCTTCCCATTCAGTGGTGCATGATAAGCTGACAGCGCAGAGATGCACCTTAATGGATGAGTAGCTAAGGCCCAAGTCCGAGAGGGAGAGAAGACAGTCCAGTACAGATTCCATCAGACAGGTGAGGGGATCCAGAGAACGGGGAAATGTTCACAAACAGAAGCACTTCCACTTTATGGCATATGTTGCCTGGTAGAGGGCTTTCTCGCTGCCACAAGCACTTCTGCCACTCTGAGGGATACTCAGAATCTATCCCTAGCTAAATCTGCAGGAGCCATGCATACAGATGCAGGGACCGGAGGGCCGGATGGGAGAACAAGTGAGTGGACAGGGGCAATGGAACCGGCAGATCCCATGCCAGCTGTTGCAATAGCAGGAACCAAATCTGCCGAAGCCAGAAGGCCACGATTAGGACCATTTGGGCACCTTCTGCCTGCAACTTGAGCAGGATGCTCTGAAGAAGAGGGAAGGGAGGAAAGGCATACACAAACCTCCCTGTCCAATAGAGGGACAATGCGTCTCGACAAAAAAATACCAGGCCCTGGCAAGCAAAAATTGGGCAGCTTGGTGTTGTGCAGGGACGCAAAGAGGCCCAGTTCTGGCTGACCCCACTGTTTGAAGAGGTCGTTTATGACCTCTTGCTGTAGTTCCCATTTGTGGCTCTGAGATTGTGAGCAACTTAGGCTATCCGCGAGGATGTTGTGGATCCCTGGAACATGGACTGCTGTGAGATCCAGAGTGTGAGCCACTGCCCAAGTTCATACTCTCACTGCCTCTCTGCATAGGGGATAAGAATGCGTACCCCCTTGCTTGTTGAGATGGAAGACTACTGGGGTATTGTCCGACTACATCATCCTGTGAGCGACCTCCCTTAGCCTGACTGCCTGGTCTGTGGGAAGAAAGGCTTTCCCTTGGACGGTGTCCAGGACTGCTCCGATGTAGTGTAGCCTTTGAGCAGGCCACGGGTACGACTTGGACAGATTTAGAGTGATGCTCGAGGCCTGGAATAGACTGAAAGTCTCCTCCACTGTTTGACGTAGTTGGTCTTCTAACGAAGCTGTGAAAAGCCAATCATCCAGGCAGGGGTAGACAAAGTGAACCCATCTCCTGAGGGCTGCTGCCACTACTGCTAGGCACTTGGTGAAGACCCTTGGTGCTGAAGATAGGCCGAATGAAAGCACCCTGAACTGGTAGTGCCCTCCTTGGAAGGTGAAGCGAAGGTACTTCCTGTGGGATGGCAGTATCTTTATAAGCATATAAGCATCCTGCATATCCAGGGAGCAAAGCCAGTCTCTGTGATGAAGCATGGGCAACAGGCTCACTAAAGTCACCATTCTGAACCTTTTGTATTTGATGAAAGTGTTCGGCTGGCTCAGATCCAGAATGGGATGGAGGTCTCCCGTCCTCTTCAGGACTAGGAAGCAGTGGGAGAAATACCCTTTGCCTCTGAGTGTGGGGTAAATCCTAGACAGCTCTTTTTTCGAGCAAGGCCTGTATCTCTGCCCATAGGAGGGCCATGTGGGAGGGGAGCAGTGGATTGTCCGGTGGAATCTGGGTAAACTCCAGAGAGTATCCCCTCTCAACTATCTGGAGGACCCATTGGTCTGTAGTGATGCTGGACCATCCTGATTGGTAAGTGAGAATCTCCCTCCTACCGCCTCCTCCCTGCGCTTCCTCCAGAGGAGGGAAGGCTGGTAGGGAGTCATGCTGTGGCGTAAGGAGTGGGCAGAGCAGGTCTGGGCGCTTTGGCATTTTGGGGCTCTGGGCACCTGAAGGAACAGGGGGGCCTCTTCTTTTAAAGCCTCCCTTGTGCTGCAGTTGGCGTCTTCCCTGCTGTTCCTGGTTCTTCCGAAAGGGATGGTGCCGGGTTGCCTGCGGTTCTGATCTGTGCATGCGATGGACGTCAGACACTGCCTTGCCCAAATCCTGTAGCCCTGTTATGGAGTTTTCTGTTTCTGTGCCAAAGAGGACGGGTCCCTGAAAGGGTGCATCCAAGATGGCATCCTGCAAATCCTGGTGAAAACCAGAAACCCTCAACCAGGCATGCCTCCTCATATAGATCCCAGTTGCTGCTGCCCTTGCTGCCATGTCTGCGGAGTCATAAGAACTCCTCAGCACGTGTTTGTCCACATCCATGCCCGACTGGTTGACAGCTAGGAGCTCTGCCTTGCCCTCAGAGTCTGGTTGTGCTTTAGCCAGATCCATAGCTTTTGCCCAAAGTGAATTCTGGCACATGACCATATGAGCCAGGAAATTCAGCAACCCAACTGTACAGGTAGCTAAAGAATAGACCTTTCAGCCCATCTGGTCCAGCTTTTTAAACTCTGGATCTGGTGGCTGAGCGCTCATGTGTCTTGGCTGCTGTACTCAGCCACATGCAGCCGTGAGCACCATGGAGTTGGCTTTTGGTTGTTCGCTTGAGTAAGGCTCTCCTTTGGATGTCTTACAGAGCACAGAAACATAGAAAGTGACTGCAGAAGGGGACTGCATGGTCCATCTAGTCTGCCCATAAGCCTAGCCTCCCCCAATTGCTATTCAGTGTTGTTGTTTTTTTCCCAATTCTTTTTCTCACCTCCCCTGACCTCTCTCCAGTGAGGTCACTCAGCTTACAGATCTGCCCGCCCGCCTGAAGCCCTGTCGGTGCTCCTAGGTCCTCAGACTCCCCACCTCTTCCAACGCCGCCCTGACCCCCTGGGTCTGCTTCCTCTGGTGAAGGACTGCCACTCCTCTGGCGCCCTTTCTTATAGTATTAGCGTGCCACACTGACTTGAGGGAGGACCTCCGGAAGGCCCGGCATTGGGCGTGGGGCCACAGCTCCTGGACCCGCCTTTGCCAGTCAGTGGGAGGGTTTTTTCCCCATGAGTGTTTATGCCCCCCAGCAGAGCCCAAGCATGCAATGGTGTCAGGCACGCCTTTCGCAGCTTTGCATCCCCTGTTCAGTCCTGATGCATTACAGTGCCTCTGGTCTCCACCGGGGCCGCTGCGGTGTGCCGGGCAGTAGTCTGGATCCCCCCCCCCGAAGAGAGGAGAGTAGTCCTCTGGACGCTCGATCCTCTCTCTCCCCTGCCGACCCCTGGCAGCCTGGGCTCGTTCCCGGACCCGGGTCTCCGGTGTGGCGCAAGGTGTGGCGTCCAGCGCCTCAACCCTCAATGCCACTGGGCCGGCTCCCTATTCAGTGTTATAATACCTTTGTGCCTATCCCATGCCTTCTTGAATGATCCGACTGACCTAGTCTCCACAACCTCTGGTGGAAGGCCATTCCAAGTATCCATCACCCTCTCGGTAAAGAATGTTCTTGTGTTACTCTTGAACTTGCCTCCTTCCAGCTTCATGCCATGCCCCCTCATTCTTGCATGATTCTTGATCTGAAATAGGTCCTGAACCTGGACCTTGTTTATTCCCTTCAAGTACTTAAAGATTTCGATCATGTCCCCCCTTTTTCTGCACTGCTCCAGGGAATACATGTTTAGGTTGTGTAGACGTTCCTTGTATGTCTTGTTGTGGAGTCCAAGTATCATTTTTGTAGCTCTCCTTTACACTGCCTCCAGTCTGTCTATGTCGTTTCTGAGGTGAGGTCTCCAGAACTGCACACAGTACTCCAGGTGAAGCCTTACCATTGAGCTGTTCATTGGCATAATCACCTCTCTCTTTCACTTGTAATTCATCTTCCTATGCAACCTAACATACTGTTTGCCTTTAATGCTGCTTTTTCACACTGCTTGGATGTCTGTTATAATACCCCCAGATCCCGTTCCTGCTTTGTGGCTTCCAGTTTCACTCTACACAGGAGGTATTCCTCACAAGGATTTTTCCTCCCTAGGTGCATGATCTTGAACTTTTTGGCACTGAAATTTAATTGCCAAGTTTTTGTCCACCTTTCTAGTCTTTGAAGATCAGCCCTCATCCTTTCCACTCCTGCCGGAGTGTCTACCCTCTTTGTGTCGTCTGTGAATAGACACATCTTGCCTTCTAGGCCCACAGATATGTCACTGATAAAAAATACTGAAGAGGATAGGCCCCAGCACAGATCCCTGTGGCACACCACTAGTTACTTCTCTCTCTTCTCTGATAGTTGGCCATTTACCAGTACCCTCTGAGTCTTTCCACTAAGCCAGCTCCATACCCAGTTTACTATTTTATGCCCAACTCCTGCACTGGCAAGTTTGTTCAACAGTCTTCTACAGTATGTGGGACCCAGTCAAAGGCTTTGCTGAAGTCAAGGTATATTACATCCATAGCGCTGCCCTGATCTACTGTCTTTGTTACCCAACTGAAGAAATCTATTATGTTTGTCTGGCATGATCTTCCTGTGGTGAACCCATGCTGTCTTGGGTCCATTATATCATTTTCTTTGAGAAAGGATATAATTCTTTCCTTAATTAGGGTTCCATCATTTTGCCAACAATTGAGGTTAGGCTTACTGGGCGGTAATTGCCAGCACTTTCCCTACTGCCATTTTTATGAAGAGGGACAACTGTGGCCTTCCACCAGTCCACAGGAACTTCCTCGACCTCAAGTGAGAGGTTAAACAGTTAAGTCAGCGGTGCCGCCAGGTCTTCCCTAAGCTCCTTCAGCAGCCTGGGGTGTATTTCATCAGGACCCATGGCCCTGTCAACCGTAAGTTTTTCTAGCTCCTTCAGGAAACTATCCCTTAAGAAAGTTGCCGAATTCATATTGCTGCTGCTGTCTGCACTTTTTTCTGTCGAGGTGGGACCACAACCTTCTTCTTCCTTAGAAGATACTGAGCAAATAAGGATTTCTGTTTTGTCCTGGTCATCCTCTGTGCATTCCCCATCTTCCCCCCTTTAAGTTTGACCATACCTCCACTGGTTTTCCTTTTCTCCTTCATATATCTAAATAAGGTTTTGTCTCCCTTTTTGGCTTCCGAGGCGATTTTTCTTTTGTTTGCGCCTTAGCAGCCCTGATTTGCTTTCTTGCTTCCTTCAGTTTCTCCTTGTATATGTCTTTGTCTTCTTCACATCCTGTTTGCTTGTATCTTTTGAAGGCCATCTATTTCTCCCTGACCTTGGTGACCACTTCCTTGGAGAACCATAGGGTTTTTTTTCTCTTCTTGGCTCTACTCACACATTTCATACATTGCTTTGATGCTCCGATGATAGCTTCCTTTAGAGATGCCCAATACTTATCTACTCCCTCTGTCCGTGTTAATTAGCCAGGTTAAGTCTGAGCTTTTCCCTCATTTTATCAAAAATCTGCATGTCTGAAGTCCAAGATTTTAGTTTTAGTGTGCTTGATTTCTTTTTCCATTTTAACCTGGAGCCACATCATCTGGTGGTCACTAGATCCTAGGTTGTTCTTGACTTCTACCCTTCATGTGATGTCACTGTTGGTGAGTAACAGGTCAAGGATGGCTTCCCCCCCTTGTGGGTTCCTTGACAAGCTGTCTTAAGCCCGATAAATGCAGAGTGTCAAGGAAATCTTTGCTTCTTGTTATAGCAGCGGAATGGTTTCCTCAATTTATGCCTGGTAAATTAAAGTCGGCCACCAATACTACATCCACCTTAATACTCATATTGTAAATGGATTCTAGTATTTCGTTCCCCTGCAAGCTGATTGCTGGGGATCTGTACAATACTCCTACTCTTGTAACTGCACCTGTTCCGGCTTCGAGAGTAACCCAAAGAGCCTTTGCTTCAGTGCGAGTGTCCTGGGCCACGGTAGCTTTTATTCCCTCCCTAGCATACACTGCCACCACACCCCTTTTCTATCTACTTTCCATGGCACTGCCACCATGGTAGCTGGATGCTTCCAGGTCAATTTCTTAATGTCCTGGAAGGGTTCCATCAGTGGGGGGATGACCAAGGATTTTGGGTCAGTAGCCCCGAGGAAGTCTGCAAGACGGCGGCGTTCGGGATCCAGCTCCTCTGTATCCCACTGATACAGGGCCTGGATATGTCTCATGATGTCCCAGAAGGATGGATCATCCAGAGGTGACCGTGGTGAGTCCCTTCTCAGACCTGGGGAAGGTAGGGGTAGCTTGTCCTTGAAGGAATACTCTGAGTCTCCGGTGTCTTCCCCTGAAGAAGAGGGCTGACATCTACTGGAAGACGGGACGGACAAGTACCTCCTTCTGCTGCCTGGAACTGTCAGCTGCCAATCGTCATCATTGGGCAGCAGACACTCTGTCGGCGGGGAAGGTCACCTGGGTCTCTGAGGCGACTGTTCCTTGGGTGGTGGCCGGACCAGGGATGGGTCCCTGGGCTTTGGGAGTAAGTCCCCTTTAATAGTGTTCCACCATGCGTTGAAAAGTGACACCACTTCCACCAGTGGGACAACTGGAGGCGGAGGCGTCGGGTTTGGTAGGTTTGAGGGGCCTGGCGTCGGACCCTGTGGCTCTCTAGGTACCAACGTCTGGTCCTCAGGTATCTTGTCCATGGGGTGCCTCAGTCATCAGGTCCGATGGGGCTTTATCCAGTGGTGCTGAGCCCCCTTGTTATCTAGCATCCAGCTCCTTGCTAGGTGGTGGGGGAGGCGTTGGAGTATCCGCGGGCTTGGGTGTCTTACCCCTTGGGTACCTGGGCTGATGTTCGGTCCTCCGAGGCAGACAGACGCTCTTTGGCCAGCGGCACCTGGTCCATTTCTGATGTGGAGTCGGAGTGGCCGGTAGTCTGTTGACCTTCAGACGCCGAAGACACCCTTTCCTCGAGTGGTGGAGGCATCCGGTACCTGACGACCTCCTAGCATCTAGTGGCGTTGTCCGACCCCTTGTGCCTGTCGGACAACCCTGAATGCTTTCAGGTGATGGGCTCTGATGTTTTGCCCGAAACATACACCTGTCCCTCTCGCATCGACCCATGCATATGCCTGTGGGGCCTATGTGCTAAGGGAACTTGGATGGATGAACACCCTAGAGAAGAAGGCTCCTTACTTTTGGAGTGTGAGGAGGCAGTAGTCTTCTTAGAGGAAACCCCTGAAGTGGCCGTGGTACCTGGGGGAACTGACTCTGACCTCCCGCCAGAGGTGGAGGAGGCAGAAGTCCTGTGAGGGGATGAAGGGCAGGATTCCGACCTGGCTCTCTCCTTATCCCTATGGTGGTGCTTCCCACCTGATCTTTTCTCCTTGGGGGGAGATTTCCTGGCTGAGGAGGAAGAACTTTGTCCCGAATGGGTCCTCTGCATGGCGGACACTTGTTGCTCAGCAGATAGGCCTTGAGTGTCTTGAGGCGGCGAATGCAGGTTTTACTGTTGAATTTTTGGCAGTGCGGGCAGTCAGGCCAGTGGTCGGGGCCTAGGCAGGCGGAGTGGCCGTCCCTCGCCGGGATCTGTTTACCGCACATGTACTTTGACTTCCGCCGCTAGGACAATGAAGACATGCACTTGACAAAGCAAAAACGATTGAAAAGACAATGAATGATGAATTGCGTGAGGCGCAAAATGGCAGTCGACTGCAAATATGGCATCCATGGAGCCGATGTTAGTGGGTTGACGGTGGGAAAAGAACCGAGGTGGTGCCAAGGAACTGCCCCCTTTATACCACATCTGACGCTGGGGCAGAGCCGACGTCGGGGGCAGTCCCCTGCCATAGACTGCTAGCTAGAAGTTTTCAGTGGGGTCCTAACGTCTGATGGCTTAGTCCTAATGGTATTACCTGCTGCAAGAGGTTCCCCCTTGAAGTGAGATCCTCTTCTACTGTTTAATCCTTTTTGCATACAGCCTCACTGAGAGTAGTTTTAAAGCAATTTGTCAGCATGCATCTAGGAAAGCGGCATAAAATGACACACAATTCAGCGTATATTCACTTTATTCTTACAATCTGGTAAACAGCCTCCCCCCAACTTAATCGTAGTCTCTTGTACGTCCCTCCAGCAAAGTCATAATTACGTTTGTGAAATCGCAATCTGTTGCTGTGTAAATGACCTAACAAATGGAGGATGAATACTTCACTGAGAGAACAGCTGGAGGATTAGATGAAGTATAAGGCACAAGGACCTGTTTTCATGCAAACATCCTCAGTAACAAACAATATGGGGAGAGTGAAAAAATGTATGCGCTATGAGCTGAACTGCACCTGAATATTACATATTAAAACCTTTTTCCTAGATCCTAGAAATCATTTTAAGATAAAGACCCTGTCACTGTGACACAGTCACCAACACTTCACTGCCAAGGCCCCATGACACCACTACCTTGCAGTCCCGGACTCCTTATGCCTGAATGCCACATGCTTGTTATGTCTTCCAGTAGAGATGGCACTTTCTTGAATGATCAGCAGAGAAATTATTTTTTTATATATACTGCAGATAGATATCTGACATCCGAACCACCACCTACACCTACCCTTCAGGTCTTATCTGCAAGCAACCTCCAACTCCACCACCTGCTCCCCCCACCATCTTGACTGGTGGGGATCAACACAGAGCAAGGCCAAGTATATGTCAATGGCCGTCATTTCGAAGGCTTGAGGCACATTATTTTCTTCCCCCTTTTCTCCCTTAATACCGTTCACCACTCACAGCGTGGGCAGTAACCAAATACTGGCCTATAAACACATACAGTGCCCATTCAGGGGAAGCAATCTCCCGTGCCCTCCTGAATGTGTCACTGTGGCGCCCAAACCCGACGCCAGCCCTACCCAGCCAAGACTCATTGTCACACAGTAGTTATCCCAGCCACAGACACTTCCCAAGGTAGGTCCCCGATTCTGCACCCAAACCCATGGCACCTGCTCTGCAGCATGCCGTGTTGCCACTGGGCCATCAAGGTAATCTTGAGGAAGGAGTCTTGGATTTTCCAATATTGCGGACATTTGGAATTCAAAACAGAAAATCACAAAGGTGTGTGAGAGAGATATGTGTGTGTGTGTGTGTCTTTTAGGGGAACTGTTCACAGCTATTGGGACTGAAACACAGGGAAGTCAGAGGGGACTGTTCACAGCTACGAGGGCTAAAGCACAGGGAAGTCAGCTGGCTTATCCCAGGTCATACAACAAATCAGTGACTGTGTCCCAATCATCGCGTCACACTGCCTCCTTCAGAACATCACGTCAGGAACGGCTGAGAAACAGCTTACCCAGGAACTGCTGGTACTGCTGCACTTGGGCACTGATATCTGACAGTCCCGATCCCTGCTGGCCCCCCACTGCCATCCCGTTGGTCATCCCTTCCACCTTCTGAATTGGCTTCAGCCTGCGAGAAAGAAACACATGAATAAAAGCCCACCCCCAATGATGCAGTGACTCACATACTCTGTGACAAGCCCCATGCCAGATACTTCATCCCCCCCCCAAAAAAAACAAAGCATGCAGATATGACTTGACAACAGATACTCTAACACACAAATATGGATAGAGTGCTCTTATTCATACTATTCTAGCTAAAAATTCAAGGTCAGCTGTTCAGAGAGCTTCAAAGAGTGTGCAACACAGATACTATACACAGGCATTACAGACCACCTGATTGTGGGACCACTCAGGTCTCATTAAGTGTTTCAGCACTCTAAGCAGCAGAGGACAGTTTGATCACTTGAGTTGCAAAGTTTGTACATGTCCTGATCCTTCAGTTATGATGATAATGTCCTGATCCTTTGGATCCTTTAGTTAGGTGTAGTTACTAGAGAGAGTAGTATTACAACTGAAAGGAGAAAGGCGGTAACAAACATCCATTATGTCCTGTGAAATGCTGGTAGCAGAGGAGCTGTTCTTCTAAGTCTGTCCACAAAGCCCAGGGTCCTTTTGTGTTAATAAATGTGGCTTAAAATTTATCTTAAGAGTTTTAAAGTAGTTTTCACTAAGGACTGCTTCAACAGCAGAGTGGTATATGCACAGTTTTTCTGGTTCTGAAGTTTAGTTAGGTACTGTAGATGTACAGTGTGTCTGGAGAAGGGCGGTAAGAGTTACTGTAGAGGTATAGCGTGTCTGGAGAAGGGCGGTAAGAGTAACTGTAGATATACAGTGAATCTGGAGAAAGGCAGCAGAGTTACTGTAGAGGTACCGTGTGTCTGGAGAAGGGCGGTAAGAGTTACTGTAGAGGTACCGTGTGTCTGGAGAAGGGCGGTAAGAGTTACTGTAGAGGTACTGTGTGTCTGGAGAAGAGCAGTAAGTTACTGTAGATATTCAGCGTGTCTGCAGAAGGGCAGGAAGAGTTGCTGTAAATATACAGTGTGTCTGGAGACGGGTGGTAAGAGTTACTGTAGAGGTACAGTGTGTCTGGAGAGGGGCGGTAAGAGTTACTGTAGATATACAGTGTGTCTGGAGAAGGGCCATGAGAGTTACTGTAGTTGTACAGTGTGTCTGCAGAAGAGCAGTAGGTGTTACTGTAGATATACAGCGTGTGTGGAGAAGGGCGGTAAGAGTTAATGTAAAGGTACAGCGTGTCTGGAGAAGGGCGGTTACTGTAGAGGTACAGTGTGTCTGTAAAGGAGCGGTTAAGTGTTACTGTAGCGGTACAGCATGTCTGGATAAGGATGGTAAGAGTTACTGCAGAGGTACAGTGCGTCTGGAGAAGGGCGGTGTTACTGTAGATATACAGTGTGTCTGGAGAAGAACGGTAAGCGTTACTGTAGAGGTATGGTGTGTCTGGAGAAGGAGAGTAAGTGTTATTGTAGAGGTACAGCGTGTCTGGACAAGCAGAGTAAGTGTTACTGTAGAGGTACAGTGTGTCTGGAGAAGGGCAGTAAGTGTTACTGTAGAGGTACAGCATGTCTGGAGAAGGACGGTAAGAGTTACTGTAGAGGAACAGTGTCGGGAGAAGGAGGATAAGTGTTACTGTAGAGGTACAGTGTGTCTGAAGAAGGATGGTAAGAGTTACTGTAGCTGTCCAGCGTCTCTGGTGAAGGAGGGTAAGTGTTACTGTAGAGGTACAGTGTGTCTGCTAAGTGTTACTGTAGAGGTAAAGTGTGTCTGGAGAAGGAGGGTAAGTGTTACTGTAGAAGTACAGCGTGTCTGGAGAAGGAGGGTAAGTGTTACTGTAGAGGTACAGTGTCTGGAGAAGGGCAGTAAGTGTTACTGTACAGGTACAGCGTGTCTGGAGAAGGACGGTAAGAGTTACTGTAGAGGAACCGTGTTGGAAGAAGGAGGGTAAGTGTTACTGTAGAGATACAGCGTGTCTGGAGAAGGAGAGTAAGAGTTACTGTAGATGTACCGTGTGTCTGGAGAAGGACGGTAAGAGTTACTGTAGATATACAGTGTGTCTGGAGAAGGATGGTAAGAGTTACTGTAGAGGTACAGCGTGTCTGGAGAAGGAGGGTAAGTGTTACTGTAGAGCTACAGCGTGTCTGGAGAAGGAAGGTAAGAGTTACTGTAGATATACAGTGTGTCTGGAAAAGGATGGTAAGAATTACTGTAGAGGTACAGTGTGTCTGGAGAAGGACGGTAAGAGTTACTGTAGATATACAGTGTGTCTGGTGTTATCCATGGACTACCACCCCTAATTGGCCCCCTACCTCGCAGACAGCAATACTTACAAGGTAATATGCACTATTCTTAGGGCACAGGCACTTATCGTACCAGTGTAAGTGTCAGGATCTGAGTTCTACTGTATTTTCTACTGAGAATCATAATACATTTGCCATCATTCTAATTGTACCACTTGAGAGGCATCTCTGTTTATACTATTGTATAATCATTAGTTAGACAATACTGCCATCTTCAGTTCTAGTGCAGAACAGCAATTATCTATGCAATTATGTATGTAACCGCAAGTGGCCTTCACAAATACAGGTCCTTTGTTTAGTTATCGTGTCTTTCTGCTACTGTAGCTCAGCATGCTTTCCCAGGCTAGTGAGAAGTCAGGTTATTTGCCATTATCTAATCATGAGACTTTTATATATCTTTTTGGTAGTTGCTGTGGTTATTATCAGGGGTATAAGACCCTCTGCATTGCACCTTTTTCTCTGAGAAGAAAAGACTTGCTGCTCCCTATAAGTAAGAAAGATTGGAGGTGTTCTCCCAGTGTTTATCACTGTGATTTGGTTGTAAGCCTGCTTTATATACCAGAAATAAATCACTTTATGTGCTGGACACCATTTGTCTGTCGTTTCTTCACTTTTGTGCAGTTCCAACAAGAACCTAAGAAAAGGTAATTTTATTACCCAATTACACTGGAGAAGGGCGGCAAGAGTTACTGTAGATATACAGTGCGTCTGGAGAGGGGTGGTAAGTGTTACTAAAGAGGTAAAGTGTGTCTGGAGAATGGCAGTACAAGCTACTATAGATGTACAGTGTGTCTGGAGATGGGCAATAACAGTTACTGTAGAGGTACCGTGTGTCTGGAGAAGGGTGGTAAGAGTTACTGTCGATGTACAGTGTGTCTGGAGATGGGCAATAACAGTTACTGCAGAGGTACCGTGTGTCTGGAGAAGGGCAGCAAGAGTTACTGTAGATGTACAGTGTGTCTGGAGACGGGAAAAGTACAGTTACATGAGAACTTACCGTAACAGTAGATCTTCCGAGAGAAGCTCTTGCAGCAGGTAACACATGTAGGACTGACGCCAGCTGGCGGTAGATCTCGGCAATTTCTTTTCTCCAGCAGTACCGATGTGGGACCGCCCGCCCGACGTCGCGCCCACCCGTCACCTCTCCCCGACGTCAGCCAGTATAAAGGCAGGAGGCGGTCTTCACATGCTCCAGTTCTTGACAGCCTAAGGCAGGCTTGCGAGTGGAAAATGCGGAAATAGGAGCTTCCACAAAATTTTAAGGCCAAATTGGCCCCTGCAGCATGAAACCTTGGCCCTAGCAGGAGAGACCTAGTCTCGGGGGAAGAAGGGAGGGAAATCATACCTGCTGCAAGAGCTTCTCTCGAAGATCTACTGCTACGGTAAGTTCTTACATAACTGTACTATCTTACTTCGACAGTAAGCTCTTGCAGCAGGTAACACATGTAGGATTGATTCCCAAGCAGTATAAAACTCAAGACAACTTCTTGGGAGGGGAAGAAAGAACAGGTTACTCACCTGTAACAGTAGTTCTAGGAGTGGTATATGTTGTTCATCCACACTGTCTGGCATTGTTCCTTTCCCCTTTAAATCTTGCCGAAAGTCTTCAAGCTAGCTCCTCCCACCCACCGGGTGGTAAATGCTCGGCTCCGCCCCATGCGCCAAGATCTAGCCCACTGGAAGCCAAGTTGTGTGCCTAAAAGCCGGGAGAGGCAGGTAGGATGAACAACATATACCACTCCTAGAACTACTGTTACAGGTGAGTAACTCAGCCCTTCTAGGAGCGTGATATGTTGTTCATCCACACTGTCTGGCAGACTCCAAGCAGTTCTCCGGGAGGAGGGAGGCAAGGCGACACCCCTACTTAGGAATAGAGATTGAGAACAGAGGCCCCAAAACCAGCATCCAGGCGTGACTCTAGGTCGATGTGGTAATGGGTAATAAAGGTGCTTGCTGACTTC
Source organism: Neoceratodus forsteri (assembly GCA_016271365.2). Lineage (NCBI taxonomy): Eukaryota > Metazoa > Chordata > Ceratodontiformes > Ceratodontidae > Neoceratodus > Neoceratodus forsteri. Next base: position 45,418,129 of record JADMNL010000033.1, read on the forward strand.
CAGGTAGCGGCCGCGACAGATTTCCTGGATAGGGATGTCCTGGGCAGCCACCAGCAGCAGTATGACGGGCAGAATGAGCCCTTAGCCCTTTGGGAGGCTCCTTACCCGCCAATTCATAGCACAGACCTATGCATGATGTAATCCATCTCGCAATGGTCCGCTTGGCTGCAGGTCTGCCAGAAGCGGCTTCAGCGTAGGTGACAAACAGCTGGCGAACCTCTCCCCGAATTTCCGCCGTCCTCTCCTTATAGTAGGAGAGAGCACGCCTGAGGTCCAGAGTATGGAGCCTGTACTCGGCATCCGAGGTGTAGTTAGGGTAGTATACCGGCAGAGTCAACACCTGGTTAAGGTGAAACTCTGACACCACCTTCGGAAGGAATTTCGGGTGGGGGCGCAGGACAACTTTGTCCCTGTGAAAGACCAGATAGAGGGAGTCCACTGAAAGCGCCTGGAGCTCCCCCGTCCTTCTGGCTGACGTGATAGCCACCAAGAAGGCCGTCTTCCACGACAAGTGCGAAAGCGCGAACTTGTGCATGGGTTGAATAAACGCGCCATGAGCTTTGCAAAAACCAGCAAAGATCCTACGAGGTGGAGGTTCACGCACCGGAGGGGATATGTGATCCAGGCCTTTGAAAAAGCGCCCGATCACCTTTTCCTGAGCCAACGTCGGCTGACCGGCCCGCGCCCGGTAAGCCGATATGGCTGCTAGGTGCACCCTAAGGGTCGATGACCGAAGACCCCCTTTGGAGAGGGACCAAAGGTAGTCTAGAATGTTAGCCACAGAGCAGGATAAGGGGTCCAGACTTTTACCCTGACACCAAATGGAAAATCTCTTTCATTTGAAGGCATAACATTTCCTGGTCGATTCTTTTCGAGATGCCTCCACCACGGTGTAGACATCCTCCAAAAGACCCAAAGCCTGGAACTCTAGCCGCTCAGGAACCAGACTGTGAGGTGCAGGAACTGAAGGTCCAGATGAAGGACCTTCCCCTGGTTCAGTGATATCAGGTCCGGGCGTGTACCCAGCCGCTCCGGGGTCCTGCAGCTGAGGCTGAGGAGATCTGGATACCAGAACTGGCGTGGCCAATCTGGGGCTACCAGGATCACCTTCGCCTTGTCCCTCCTCACCTTGAGTAACACCTTGTGGATCAAGGAAATGGAGAAAGTAAAGAGGCCTGGGGTCCATGGCCTCAAGAAGGCATCCCCCTGCAGCGAACCCTGCTGAGGGGGGCGGGCATGGTACAGCCTCAGCTTGGTGTTCTCCCTGGAGGCAAACAGGTCCACCAACGGTTTGCCCCAACGGGAGAACAGGTGGTAAGCTACCTCTGGATGGACAGACCACTCGTGGGATGTCTGGCCTAGGCGGCTGAGAGCATCCGCCAGTTGGTTCGCGACTCCTGCAACATGGATGGCTAGGAGATCCGCCTCCAGCCGGCTGACGAAGGTCCAGATCCGGAGCGCCTCCTTGCACAGCAGACGGGAGTGCTTGCCACCCTGTTTGTTGAGGTAGTACATGGTCGTGGTATTGTCCGTCTGGACTTGAACCACTTGACCCCGGAGCTGAGGACCTAAAGCTGACAGAGTCAGTCTGACTGCCCTGAGCTCCAACAGGTTGATGTGGCATCAGGACTCCTCTGGGGTCCAAAGCCCGTGAGCTCTGTGGTCCCCCATGTGGGCTCCCCAGCCCATGAGAGAGGCATCGGTCTTAAGGACGACCATCGGCTCAGGGCGGACAAATGGGATCCCTTCCTACAGATGACTCGGGACGGTCCACCATTGGAGAGCGTCCCACATCCTCTGGGTGACCGTGACCAGCTGGTCGAAAAGACCCTGACGCTGAGACCACTGGGCGGCGAGCTCCCACTGAAGGGGGTGCATGTGCAGTCTGGCCCAGCAGACCACCGGCGTGCCGCCGCCATGTAACCCAGGAGGCGCAGAAGTCCCGGGCAGGCGCGGTGCCCAACCAGAAATGATTGGGCAAGAGGAGAGAACCTCTGCCCTGTCCGCCGGGAGCCGAGCTCTGGCTTGACAAGAGTCGAGCTCTGCCCCAATGAAGCCCATCACCTGAGAAGGTACGAGTTCCGATTTGGCCTCACTGATCAGAAGGCCCAAGTGTGAGCAGGTTCGGAGGGTCAGGTCCATGGACCTCTCCACCTCCTGAAGGGAGGATCCTGCCAGGAGCCAGTCGTCCAGGTAGGGGTAAATACGAACCCCCTGACGCCGAAGATGGGCTGCCACCACTGCAATGCATTTGGTGAAGACCCTTGGGGCCGATGACAGGCCGAACGGCATGGCTCTGAACTCGTACAGGGTCCCTTCGACCCTGAAGCGGAGGAACCGCTGATGGGACGGACGGATAGGGACGTGGAAAAAAGCGTCCTGAAAATCCAGTGTACAGAACCACGTTTCGCTCCAGAGATGGTATGATCTGGTTCAGAGTTACCATCCGAAAGGTGCGAGACCTGAGATACCGACTCAGGTCGTGCAGATCTAGAATGGGGCACCAACCCCCCGTCCGTTTGGGCACCAGGAAATACCTGGAGACAAAGCCTGGGTCTGAAGGAGGATCCGTCACTCGGGCCACCGCCTCTTTGAGGAGGAGTAGCGCAATGTCGTTCCGAGGGGCTAGAAGGAACAGACTGGGCGACTGAGATCCTTTCCTCTCGTGGGGCACGGGCTCGGCTGGGAGGGTACTGCTCGAATTCTAGGGGCAGACCCTGCCCGACCACTTCTAGAACCCACCTGTGGGAGGTGATACCGGACCAAGCGGAAAGGAAGTGGCGGAGCCGGCCCCCCACGGGAGGACCCAGAACTGGAGTGACGGGTACGAGGGAGGCCACCCCCGGCCCGTCACTGGGCAGGCTTAGAGAAGGAGGCACCTGGACCAGCACCTCTGCCTCCTTTGCGGGGCTGCTGGGGACCTTGCTTGGGCCTAGGGCGCCAAGCCTGAGCCTGCTGCTGTTGCTGACCCCCCCTGGAAGGGTGGCTGTCTGACCGCAGGGGAAGAATGACGAAAAGGCTTCTTCCTGCGCTTCTGCTGGTTCTTACTTGAAGAACCCTTAGCAGAGGTGGCATTTAAGGTGGCATTAGACTGCTCGATGCGCTGCAGATGACCTGCCACTCCTGGCCCGAAGAGGTCGGTGCCCAGGAAGGGCACATCAGCTAGCTTGTGCTGAGTATCCACGGGAAAGGAGGATAACCTCAGCCAAGCCCTACGGCGAGTGGATACCGCTACAGCTAGTGAACGGGCACAGGAATCACCCATGTCCAGTGCAGTCTGGAGCTGCTGTTTAGCAACAGCCCTGCCCAGGTCCCTGACCTGCTTGACCGTGGTCTGCATGTCAGCTGGGAGGTGAGGAAGAACTTCGTCCAGCGACCCCAAGAGGGCGTGAGAGAAGTGTGCCATAATCACTGCTGAGCTTGCCTGATGAAGACCCAAGGAAGATGCTGCATAGACCTTCCGGGCCGAGTGGTCCATAAGTTTGGACTCCTTGTCCGGAGGGCGGTCAGTATCCGCCGAGCTGCCCGTCCGCCTGAACACTGAGGCAGTCACAAGGCTTTCCGCCGAGGGGTGCTCAGTGACCCCAAGGACCCTGTGGGCACCGCAGACGTGCCATGGTGCGGGCAGACGGAGCTCGCAGGAGGCCGGACGCCGCCAGAGTTCCAAGGCCGGGCTAATAATGGCTTCTCGGCGACTGGAAAAGCCTCGGTGAGGTATCCCCCTTAAGAATATCCGTAAGGGATATTCTGCCTTCTTCTGGATAGGCTGCAGGGACATCCCGTGGACTCAGAAATGAGCCGGAGGATGCCCTGGAAGGAGGAAGGCCCTTCTTCCAGGCCTGACACCGAAAGCTCATCGTGAGAATGAAGGCCAGTATTATCAGAATCGGAAGAGTCCCGATATAAAGGCTGACCACCTAAGTCTCCCTCGATACGCCTAGGGCGATCAGGGGTGACTGTAATTGACAGTCTGTGAGGGAGACCCGAAGACTGTCGGGCCTCCTTGGAGGGAATCCCCCCAAGGGGTAGCTTAGGTGGAGGTTCCACCAATATTGGTGGGGAGCCTGAAACCTGCTGCGCCGGAAGGCACTGGAGCCTCGGCGGGACCGCACCGGAGAAATCGGTGTCGGAGGAGGCCAAGAGGCTGAGGCCAAGAGATAGCCGACCGCCGAGGAGCCGGGCTTCTGACCCAGCTAGCAGGAATTGCCGCCACATAAGATCCTCGCAGCGTCGACGGATTTTTCGTCGAAGCCTCTCCTCGTCCGAGGAGGAAGAGGAACGGTGGCGGCGCCTCTTGCGGGAGTGTTTGTGTCCTTTTCTGGGTCGATCGACCGAAGAGGACTTACTCATGATCGAGACCGATGGTGTCGGACTGTCGTCGCGGGAGAAACCGGCTCGGTGAAAACAGGATCAGTTCTTGTCCTCGATCGGGAGGCCCGGACGGGTCTCCTCGCTCGGGAAGGAGAGAATCGGCGTTTTCTCCAAGGAATCATCGACAGGTGTCGGTGGATAACGGCTCGATAGGGGTCGAGAATAATCTCTCGACGGATCAGGCCGACTCGGCTTCTAAGCCCGTCCAGACGGAAGGTCTGAAAACCCGGCAGCCGAGGAGGCAATCTCGACCGAAGTCGAGACATCGGACCGCTCCCGGTCCCAGGAGCGTCTTCTTCGACCCGAAGAAGAAGTTTTAGGATCCTTTTTCTTAGAACTAAAACTAGAACTTATTCACTAAAAATACCACCAACAGCTTAATCTGGTTCAAGGTCAGTTGGCATTCATCTGTATCCCCCTCCCCCGGGTCGTGCCTGAAAATAGGCAGGATTTGTCTAGTGCACTTACCCGGTCAACAAAAGCTAAATAAATAATAAATAAAATAAAGAACGGGATGAGTGCGAGCCAGAGGGCGCCTCACCCTTGGTAGGGAGAGACTGGCACAAATTCCAAAAGGATCCTGAGAAGGAAGAGCCCAGGTTGAGCGGCACGAAGAAACCTCGGCTAGCCAAGGCTTGGGCGGCTTCTTCCTCGAAGGCCGCCATACGCTCGAGCTGCTCGGCGGATCCTGCAGCTGCGGAAACCGCCCACCTGGCCTCCTTGGATTTTACCATGGGTTGCGGAGCTCCGGTCTACCCAGCTTCAGGCGCGCCTGACGATCCTCCAGACGGTCGGATGGAAGGAAGCGCAAATAGAGCATTGCAAGGTATCATGAATAGTATCGAGGCAGTAAACGTACGAGAGGTGGGGATCGGTGCACGACATTTTCTGTCCGCAAGGACACCGGCGAAACCCGGGGGACGACTTGTCATCCATGTCCGAATCAGAGTCATAAACTCTACGAGTTTTAGAGCAAGAAGATGCGGTGAAAACCGTCGAAACGAATCCAGGGCCTCAACACTGCAGAAAGCACGAGGGAACCTGAATCTTCCAGCGGAAAGGAAGATCTGGCGTCATGGGGCGGAGCCGAGGCATTTACCACCCGGGTGGGTGGGAGGAGCCAGCTTGAAGACTTCCGGCAAGATTTAAAGGGGAAAGGAACAATGCCAGACAGTGTGGATGAACAACATATCCACGCTCCTAGAACACACATACTCCCAAGTAGTATAAAACTTAAGACAACCCTTGGGAGGAGGAAGGAAAAGTATAGACATACCGGGAACAGGAAGATCTCATGAGATCAGACCCTGTAGAACCGCAAGGCCAAATTCTGCTCTGCACCTGGAATTTATGTTCCAGCTGTAGTGCCTGACAAAGGTATGGACGGAGTGCGAGGTGGATGCGGCACAGATGTCGGCCGCTGACACTCTTCTTAATGCTGTGAAGGAATTGGTGACAGCCCTAGTGGAATGCACACTTATAACTCCTGGAAGGGTTTTTCCACCCTTCTGGTAACAGAAGTAGATGCAGTTTGCTAGCCAACGCGCAAACATCTGCTTGGTTACTGGACACCCCAAACACCTGTCCGTAAAGGACACAAAAAGTAGATCGGACTGTCTAGCCTCCTTGGTTCTGGAAGGATAACAGTGTAAGGCTCTATACACGTCTAAGGTGTGCAAAAGAGCTTCCCCTCTGTTGGAATAATCTGGGTAATAAACCAGAAGCTGAAATGACTGACTGAGTGTAAGCTCTGAAACCTCCTTCGGCAGAAACTTAGGATTAGTACAGAGATCCACCCTATCCTTGTGAAAAAAGAGATAGGATTCTTTACACATTAAGGCATGGCTCTCCGAGATGAGTCTAGCTGAGGTAACCACTACCAAGAGCAGTGTTTTCCAGGAGAGGAAACGGAGTTCACAGCTCATAGCTGGTTCGAAGGGAGGAAGCGTAAGCCTCTCTAGAACGAATAACAGATCCCAAGGAGGGACAGGATCCCGAATGGGGGGACAGATATGCAGAATTCCCCTGAGGAATGCTTTAGAAACCTCCAATTGAGCCACTGTCCTGTTCTGGACGAGTTGGCGACAGGCAGAAACAGTGGCCAGGTGTACCTTAATGGAGGAGTAGCTGAGACCTGACTCCGAAAGGGATAACAGGTATTCCGAAATTGCGTCAACCGGACAGACAAGAGGATCCACTCTCCGAGCTGTAGCCCAGACGCAGAAGCATTTCCATTTCATGGCGTAAGTGGCCCTGGTGGTGGGCTTTCGTGCCTCAACCAGAATTTGAGCTACCTTATCTGAGACCCTAAAGCTAAGCTTGACCAAGTCCTGAGGAACCAAGCAGGCAGGTGGAGGGAGTGAAGGTTGGGATGAACCAGAGCTCCGCTGTCCTGAGACAGAAGCCGAGCTGAAACTGGTAGAGGGACAGGAGATTCCACCGTCAAACACCTGAGCAAGGGGAACCAAATCTGTCTGGGCTACAGAGGGGCTATCAGGATCATGGCTACCCTCTCTGACTGAGCTTTAAGGAGGACCCGTTGAATAAGAGGGAAGGGAGGAAAAGCATACAGGAATCTTCCCCTCCAGGATAGGGACAATGCGTCTTGCCAGAAAGCTCCAGGCTCTTGAACAAGCGAGCAGAAACTGGGCAGTTTTGCATTGGATAGAGATGCAAACAGATCTAACTCTGGTGTCCCTCACCTGGCGAATAAATCGTCCGCCACGCTTTGAAGCAATGCCCACTCATGAATGAGAGGCTTTGATCGGCTGAGGGCATCTGCTATCACGCTCTGGGAACCCAAAATATGAGCTGCAGAGAGAGTGAGGTGATGCTCCCTTGCCCAGTCCCACACCCTCATGGCCTCCCGACAGACAGGATAAAAGTGAGTGCTGCCCTGCTTGTTGGCTTAGAACACCACTGAGGCGTTGTCCATCTGCAGATGGAGGTGGCCCAGCTTCCAAAATGGGGCCAGTGTTTGCAGAGAGTACAGGACTGCCCTCAGTTCCAAAACATTGATGTGCGCATTCTTCTCCGACGGGTCCACAAGCCCTGTGTCCTGTGTATCTCCAGATGTGCGCCCCATCCCGTTCCTGAGGCATCTGTCATAAGGGTTTGGATGGGATGATCGGGTCGAAAGGGGAGACCACTGAGAAGGTTCGGTGGAGACCCCCACCAGCAAAGCTCCCGTCGAATTGGCTCTGTGATCCTGACAGGCATGTCCAGATCATCTCGGATCTGATCCCATTGGACCTGAAGCATCCACTGAATGGTATCCATGCGCAGCCAGGAGAAAGGGACCGAAACTATGGCCGCGGCCACGTGTCCCAGCAGTCAAAGTACGGTCCTGGCTGGTACGGCAGATGCTGAACAGACCTGAGCAGCCAGTAGCCTGAGACGTCCCGCTCTGTCAGAGGAAAGGAAGGACCTTCCTATCGAAGTGTCTAGTATGGCTCCTATGAACTGGAGCCTCTAAAAGGGAAATAGCTGTGACTTCTCCAGATTCACAGTGATCCCCAGTCTCAGACAGCGCGACAGGGTGTCTCGGATGGTTTCCCAGAGGCGGGAACAAGACGGAGCCAGCAGGTGCCAATAGTCCAGATAGGGAAAAAAGAAACAACCCGCTCTGCATAGGGCTGCGGTGACAACTGCAAGGCACTCTGTGAAGACCCTTGAGGCAGAGGAAAGACTGAAGGGGAGGACCTTGAACTGGAAGCATCGCCCTTTGAACCTGAATCTCAGGAACTTCCAATAGTTTCTGGTGACGAGAATGTGCAGATAAGCACCCTGCATGTCCAAGATGAGGGAAAGGAGATTGGGTAGGGAAACCATGCAGAATCTCTTGTAGGAGACCCACTGATTCAGATCGCTGAGATCCACGATGGATCTTAGATCCCTCGTTTTCTTTGGGACCAAGAAAAAGTGGGAATAAAACCCAGAGTTTTTCTCTGCCTTTAGGACGAACTCTATGGCGTCCTTGGCAAGGACAGACTGAATCTCCTGTATGGTGGGAGCTCTGTGGTCTCTCGGGTAATGGGATGGAGGCGGAGGTCTGTCCAGTGATAAGGAATCGAACTATACGGAGTGTCCAAACTCCACGAGATCGAGGACCCACCGGTCAGAGGTCACTTCTCTCCAAGCCTCGGCGTAACAAGAAAAGCGGCCTCCCACCGGCTCTCCCGACAAGTCTGGGGGGGTGGTCACCTGAATAGTCAGGCTGTGGGAGGGGGCGGGAGAGCGGCTGCAGTCGGTCTAGTCTGTCTAGAGGTGGTAGAAGAAGAGCCTCTGGCCCCACCCCCACGACTAAAGCCTCCCTGCTGAGGCTCGGACTGAAAGCGGGATTGCAGAGGCTGATGACCCCCTCTGCTACGAAAACCGGGCTTGCGAAAACACTCCCGCTTCAGGCAGTACATGGATTGCGCAGTACAGATGGCCTTACTAGAGTCCTGTAGTCTGGAAATGACCTTCTCTGTGTCTTCACCGAAGAGAACAGAGCCCTTGAATGGGGCTTCCAGAAGGTTCGTCTGAACATCTGGGTCGAACCCCAAGACCCAGAGCCAAGAATGGCACCGAAGGCAAATACCAGAAGCGGCCGCTCTTGCCGAGGTGTCCGCAGAGTCGCAGGCAGCCCTCAGGACATGCGTGCCAATGTCTGAGCCTGTCTGTAAAGGTTTGACAAGTTCTGCCTTTTGAGGGCAGTTGGGCACACTTTGCAAGATGTCCAGACCTTGGTCCCAAAGGGCATTTTGAAACTGGACCATGTGCGTCAACAAATTTAGACTGCGAATACTGCAGGTGGCAGATGAGTACACCCTGCGACCCAAGGAATCCAGCTGCTTTGACTCCCTGTCCTGCTGCTGGGTGCTCAGCTGCTTAGGCCTCTACAAATGATCGTGTGCAGCACAGATGACAAACAAGTCAGCGATGGGGTGCTCCGCTAAGAAGGAATGGTCCTTGGGGGCCCGGTACAGTCTATGTGCCTTTTTGGGCACAGCAGAGGATGCATGTGGATGCTTCCAAGTGGCATATGTGACATCCTGAAAGGTGTCCACAAGGGGTGGGATGACCACCGGCCTGGGATACTTCTGGCACAGATATTTCACCAGGTGCAAGCGTTCGGGGTCCAGGGCCTCTGTATCCCAACCCATATTCTCCTGGATGTACCTCATGACCTCCATGAAACTGGGGTCATCTGGTGGAGATTTTGGCTGTTCCTCTGTATCCCCAGGAAGGGAATCAGGGTCGGAGCCAGGTGAAGAGGGCTCAGACTCAAAGTAATCATCACAAGATGAAGATGAACAAGAAGGATGGTGTCTCCTCTTCTTCCTGGACTTTTTAGGAGGAGGAGAGCGGGAGAGACTAGAAGATCTAGATTTCCTGCACCTAGACTTGTCCTTATGCTTCCGGGGACTGGTGTTTTTTTTTCCCCACATCTTCACCAGACAGAACTCTGTCCCCCTCGGTGTCTGGTTCTGGCATGTGGGAAGGCTGAGGAGTGGGAGCAGGATTGGGAACCAGGTCCTGCTTCACTGTGTCCCACCAGCAGCAAAACAACTCCTTGACCTGGGACATGCCCAGTTTGGGAGAATCCGGTTTGGGAGGAGGCATCGGTATGCCTGCGCCCATACCGGAGTCTGGTAGGCCCAGCGTCAGTCTGATGAGGGCGACGGTGGCGGTTGAGAAACACCATTGTCAGGGTCCGACATCAGGTGAACCAGGGTCAGGTCTTAAGGTGGGGTGACGTCGGGACTGGCGTCAGCACGAGCCGGAGAGGCCGATGGCGGGGGAGGTTCAGTCGACAGTCTGGCCAGCACTGGAGGGGTGACAGCAGGCGGTTTCTCCAGCGTCGGGACAGCGTCCACATTTGACAGACATCCCTTGGCTAAAACAGGCGTAGGATGCTCAGAAGGTTTATGTGGCCTGGAAGTCTTGTCTGTGGATTTAGCCGCATGCTTGTCCAGGTGGCATTGGTCCGAAGACGGGGGCTAACGCCAGTCAGACTTAGATTTTGGCGGGAGGGACGATGCCCTCGAGGAGTGCCTAGAGGCCTTCTTAGCTTCCCGGAGATCGGCCAGGGAGAGGGAGGCCAAGCGGGAAAGAGCCCTACCTTGTGCCACTGACGATCCGGCATCTGGAGGCCGGATCTTGATGGGTTGAAGACTAGAGCCCAAAGAGAGAGTAGTTGAGGTGGGAGGCTTGAGAGAGGTAAGCCAGGCCTCATGCCAAGAGGAGCCAGAGCGACCGGCTGAATGAGAGCTGGAAGATCTGGGCCTGGATTCAGACCAGTCCCGGCGATGGTACTTATCCTTCTTGTGCTTTCTTTTTTGCGGGAGAAGGAGAATGGGATTCCCTCCTGGACAAGGAGTCATGCTGCATCTGGGCCAAACGCTGCTGGGAAAGGAAGGCCTGAGGCTATTTCTGCCACCTGATTCTCATGCGACTGTTGAAGGCCTGACAGTGGGAACAGGCGCCAGAGTTGTGGTCTGGGCCCAGGCAATAAAAGCAGGTGGAGTGACCGTCCTTAGAGGGAATCTGTCTCCCGCAAGAGCACTTGTTACGGTGCCCCGTAGATGACGTGGACATACGTCGATTTTGAAGAAACCACAGAAAACAAAAAACAGACCCTTAGAGCGAACGGAACTAGCCAGAGAGCCGAGAGCTAACTAATGCATGCCACAGCAGGAAAGAACTGAAGTGCGTGGAGACTGCCTCCTCCCTTTATACCAGCTGACGTCGGGGAGGGGCGATGTATGGTGGGCGGTCCCACGTCAGTACTGCTGCAGAAAAGAAATTGCCAAGATCTGCCGCCAGGTGGCGTCAGTTCTACATGAGTTACCTGCTGCAAGAGCTTACTCTCGAAGTAAGATTAACAGTTACTGTCGAGGTAACCGTGTGTCTGGAGAAGACCAGTAAGAGTTACTGTAGAGGTACAGCATGTCTGGAGAAGAGTGGTAAGTGTTACTGTAGAGGTCAAGTGTGTCCAGAAAAGGGCAGTATGAGTTACTGTAGATGTACAGTTTGTACATGTCATGATCCTTCAGTTTAGTTAGGTGCAGTTACCTGGGAGGATGTGTTACAACTGAAAAGAGAAGGGGTGCTTAGAGTTACTGTAGAAGTACAGTCTGTCTGCTGAGTGCTGGCAGATTAGCACAGGGAAGGACAAAAAGTACTTTTGACATACAATGTAAATTTGCAGCTGGCGCTGTGGTAGTGCTACCACTTATGACACCGGTGACCCGGGTTCGAGAAGTAGCCAGGGCCGGAGGGCAAGCCAGGGGAGGACGGTGCAGCATTCCAGGGGACACTCATCTCCTCACAGGAGGGAGGGCTACCATTCTCCGCTGTGTCACTGCCACCTGGTGACCACAGGTGGTTGGTGCAAGTTGAGATGCTGGATCAGAGAGGGGATGTCGACATTGTCTGGAGCTTGCTGCGCACTGTGCATGCACGTGCCAGGCAAGGCCTCCACTTCTGTCTGCAGGTGGCAAGGAAAGAGAGAAAATGCCAGCCATCACAGCATGCCGTCTTGCCTCTACTCACAGATCCCGTACCACCAATCAGGTACCAGGGCCAACACCAAACACGAAAGCTGCCAGAGGAAAGTACAGTTACATAAGAACTTACCGTAACAGTAGATCTGTGAGAAACAGCTCTCGCAGCAGGTTACACCATTAGGACTGAAGCCAGCAGGAGCCAGGACCCCACGGAAAAATTCTAGCTAGCAGTATCCAGCAGGGGACTGCCCCGACATCAGCCATCATATAAAAAGGGGCGGTCCCCCAGCATCCCCAGTTCTCCCGCTGGAAACTCCCGGCCCAAAGATGACATCTGAAGGGGAGACCGAGGATCCACTCCCAAAGGAAGGTTAGAAATAGGCGTCAAAAGACGCAATAGCCTAGAAACTAGGTCAGAAGACTCAACCTCCAGAGGGGAAGGTGGGAGGGAAACTACCTGCTGCAAGAGCTGTTCTCAAAGATCCACTGTTACGATAAGTTCTTATGTAACTGTACTATCTTACTTTGAGAAACAGCTCTTGAAGCAGGTTACACCATTAGGACTGATTCCCAAGCAGTAAGGGAACAATTCTCATCGGATGGAAAATAGGAGAGATGTATCAGAGTTCAGGACAAAAGTCCCTGAAGGATTGCCAAGCCGAAACCAGCTCTGCGTCTAGAGGCAATATCCAAACTGTAGTGCCTGATAAAGGTGTGTACAGTGCTCCAGGTTGCTGCCGCACAGATGGCTGAAGTGGAGACATTTTTGAGCGCTGCGAAGGAGGTAGCCACCCCCCTCATAGAATGACCTTTTACCAGTCCCGGTAAAGTCTTGTTGCGCTTCCTGTAACAGAACATAATGCACTTTACCAGCCATCGAGACAGTGATTGTCTGGAAACAGAAGTACCAGGCATTCTTTGTGCGTAGGAAACAAAGAGCTGGTCCAACTTACGATGTGCCTTGGTTCTGGTCAGGTAATATCTGAGACACCTATGCACATCCAGAGTGTGAAACAGGGCCTCCCCCCCTGCTACAGTGATTTGGGTAGTACACTGGCAGGTCTATATCCTGGTTGAGAGTGAGAGCTGAGACCACCTTGGGGAGGAACTTAGGATTCATTCTTAAGGACACCCCGTCCCTGTAAAAAACCAAATAAGGATCCTTGCACATAAGTGCATAAAGCTCAGAAATTCTTCTGGCAGAAGTAACGGCAACTAAAAGAAGCATCTTCCAAGAAAGGAGACGCAGCTCGCAATCAGCGACTGGTTCAAAAGGTGGCAGCGTAAACTGCTCTAGAACGAAAGGAAGATCCCAAGGTGGAACCGGGTCTTTGATGGGAGGTCTCAAGTGCAGGATACCACGTAAAAAGGCGCGAGAAGCCTCTAACTGAGCTAGAGACTGGTGACCTATTGGAGAATGGTACGCCCAGATGGCGCACAGCTGCATCTTGATGGAGTAGGAGGCAAGACCTGCCTCGTAAAGGGATAAGAGGTAGTCCAAAACAGATCTCTCAGAACAATCCAATGGGGTCAATCCGTGAGCTTGAGCCCAAATACAGAATCTGCGCCACTTCATGGTGTAAGTGGAAGGTTTTCTGGTTGATACCAGAACGTCCGCAACTTCCTGAGAGACCCCTTACCTCTGGACTGCTATGTTCTTAGGAGCCAGGCATGCAGGTTCAGAGACCGAAGAGCCGGATGGACCAAGGAGCCTACCTCCTGGGATAGAAGATGAGAGCTGAATGGAAGAGGCACCAGAGGTTCCTGAGCCAGCTGATGTAAGAGAGGGAACCAAATTTGCCTGGGCCAAAAACGCGCTACTAGAATAAGGCATACCCGCTCTTGTCGGAGCTTCAATAGAACCCTCTGGATCAAAGGGAAGGGCGGGAAAGCGCAGAGGAACCTGCCCATCCAAGAGAGGGACAACGCGTCTCGCCAGAAAACACCAGGCCCTGGATCTAGCGAGCAGAAACTGGGCAGTTTTGCATTGTATGGGGACGCCAAGAGGTCTAAATCTGGTGTCCCCCATTTGCGGAACAGATCCTCTGCGACTTCCTGAAGCAGTTCCCATTCGTGGACTCTGGCCTGCGATCGGCTCAGACTGTTCACGATAGTGTTGTCCACTCTGGGAACATGCACTGCAAGGATATCTGCACCGTGTTGCAAAACCCACTCCCAAACCCTTTGAACCTCCCTGCAAAGGGGGTAGGAATGAGTGCCTCCTTGTTTGTTGAGACAGTACATCACTGCAACATTGTCTGTTTGCACCAGAACAGTACCCAGTGGAATCTCCATCTGGAATGCCTGTAGTGCATAAAGGACAGCTCTCATCTCTAGAATATTTATGTGGAGCTGTGACTCCAGAGACGACCAGGAGCTTTGAGTCCTGACCCCGTTGAGGTGAGCTCCCCATCCGGACCCCGAGGCGTCCGTGGATAGAGTCGCTGAAGGAGGCAGTACAATGAAGGGGACTCCCGTCGAGAGGTGGTCTGGAACAAGCCACCAATTCCAGTCTCGGGTGATAGTGTTCGTGATCCGAACTGGATGCTGCAGATGATCCTGCTTCTGGTCCCATTGTGCCCTCAACATCCACTGGGTGACCCGCATATGGAGTTGAGCTAGGGGAACCGTTGCAATGGCAGCTGCCATGTGTCCGAGCAGGCAAAGGACGTACTGGACCGGTACTGTCTTCTTTTCCTTTATGTCCCCTATGAGGGATCTGATGCGTTCCACCCTGTCCTGAGGAAGGAATGCCCTTCCCTGGGTGGTGTCCAGAACTGCTCCTATGAACTGCAAGTTCTGAGACGGGACAAAGTGCGACTTTTCCTGGTTGATAGTGATGCCCAGCGATAGGAAGAGAGAACACGTATCTTGTATCGCGGACATCAAGGCCTCCTGTGAGGGTGCCATGAGGAGCCAGTCGTCTAGATACAGAAACACATAGTGGCCTCTTCTCCTGAGAGCTGCTGCCACGACTGCCATGCACTTCGCGAACACTCAAGGTGCCGAAGACAGCCCGAAAGGGAGGGCTCAGAATTGGTATTGGCGTCCCGGAAACTCGAAGCACAGAAATTTCCGGTGCGCTCCAGCGATTGGGAGATGTAGGTAGGAGTCCTGCATGTCCAGTGACGCCAGCCAAGCGCCCTGTTTGAGCATGGGAATAATGCCCAGTAGGGTCACCACGCGGAAATGCTTGTGCAACACGAACATGCTGAGGTCGCTGAGATCCAAAATCAGGCACAAGTCCCCTGTTTTCTTTGTAACCATAAAGAAGTGAGAATAGTAACCTTTTCCTCTCTGGTTCGGTGGAACGTGCTCTATGGCCTCGTCTAGGAGGGCCAAGATCTCCTGATGAATAAGCAGGGCATGCTGACCCGAGTAGCGGGAGAGCAGAGGAGGTCTGGATGGTGGGTGATCGAGGAACTCTATGGAGTGACCTTGTTTGACCAACTGTAACACCCACCGGTCGGAGGTTATCCTCTGCCATCCGGAGAGGTGATGAGAGATGTGACCCCCGACCTTCTCGACCCTTTGATCCAGAGGAGGGTCGGGGGCCAGGAAGGAGTCATGCTGTGGTGGTGTTGGATCCCGCGGGCTGGGCTGCTTTGGGATGCTTTGGGCCCTGGCCCGAGGGGAACCAGGGTTGATTTTTGTGACCGAAGTTGCCCCTGGGTTGCTGGCCTGAACGTGGCTGTTGCCATTGTTGGCGGCCGCGAAAACGATTCTGGTTCATACGAAAGGAACCAGATTTTGGTCTGTACATGGCCTGTACAGTCCTGACTCCCTTCCCAGCATCCTGCAGTTTGGTGATGACCTTCTTGGACTCCTCACCAAACAGGACCACTCCATTATAAGAGACGTCCAGGATGTTTTTCTGGACGTCCGTGATAAAACCGGAGACTCTCAACCACGAGTGTCTCCGGAGACAAACGCCTGTGGCTGCTCCCCTGGCTGCCGAGTCCACTGAATCTTAAGCGGCCTGGAGAACCTGAGTCCCCACGTCCGACCCAGTTTGGAGGAGGTTCAGCAGCTCCTCCTTCTTTTCGCCATCCGGAAAATCTTTTACAAGATCTTGGCCCTGTTCCCAAAGGGCGTTCTGAAACTGCACCATGTGCGTCAGATAGTTTAAAAACCTAACTGAGCATGTAGCAGCCGCATACACGCGTCTTCCCATAAAATCAAATTGCTTATTCCTGGTCTGGAGGCTGGGTACTCAAATGCTGAGACCGCTGGGACCTGTCATGAGATGTAGTGATGACCAGGGAGTCGGCCAGGGGTTGTTGCACCAAATACAGGTCCTCCATAGGAGCTCTTTAGAGGCGGTCAGCCTTCTTTGGAACAGCCGATGTGGAATGCAGACGCTTCCAAGCTGCCTTGGTGATGTCCGCAAAGGTGGAACCACCACAGGCTTCGGGTCTTTCTGCCTGAGGTAAAGTGGCAAGGCGTTGTCTCTCAGGGTCTAAGTCTTCTGTCTCTCATCCCATATTTTCCTGGATGTGCCTCATAATTTCTGAAAAGGAGGGATCATCCGGAGGTGACCTCGGAAGGTCCCATGGGTCTGGTGATGGGGAACTGAAGGGAGATGGAGACCTGGAGGTGTTGGACGTTTCCAGTCTAGAGTCATCTCCCAGTGAGCGACGTCTGCCCCGGGTCGCTTTGGGCTCGGGGACCCTGAAGGAGAGCTTGATGGGCGTTTTCTGTCTCACGATCTTTCCCGAGGAGGAAGAGTTGGTTCCTTGGGAGTGGCTGAGGCTTGGGGGGCACCACATCTTTTCTGATGGTCTCCCACCAAAAGGTGAACAATTCCTTCACCTCTTGGATATTCATGCCCGACGACGGGCCTGGCATCGGTGTGGGCCTGTCTCTGGGGTTGGGCGTCGGGTCCCAAGGAACCACCATGTCGGTGGCAACGGCTATGGGTAGGCCAGTGTCCTCCGTGTCACCAGTCTGGTTGTCCGGCGGCGTGATAGCCTCTTCGCCTGAAGACCCCTGACGTCCGGTATCCACCGGCGTCGGTATCGCTGTCGTCGGGGTTGTCTGTTTCGTGGGCGCTGGGTCGGACACCTTCTTGGATTCCGTCATCCGCTTGAGGGACGTCAGTCCAGCAGTCTTCCGTTCAGGAGCTTTTGGAGGTTGGGAGACAGACCTGACGTCGGAGTGCTGGCGTCGGTTCGATGTACTCCCTGATTCAGAGGAGGACTTATTGTGTTTATCCGAGGAATCAGGCTTGGCGGCGTCCAGCACCCTGGAGGTCTTGAGCGGGTGCAGGGCGCCAGAAGAGCCTCCTGAAGACCTTACCTTCACCGGGGGAGGTTGGCAGCGAGCCCAGGAAGGAGAATGGTTGGACCGGATAGAGCTGGAGCCAGCCCTGGACTCGGAGGCCCTGCTGGGGGATCTCGCCCTATCCGAGTCCCGATGCTTGTCCCGGTGTTTCCCAGACTTATGGGAAGATTCCCCTTTGGAGGGAGGTCATTTCTCCATCTTTTAGGAATCCCTGAAGGGCCTTTTGGTGGCGGATCCGGGTCCTGCTGTTAAACTGCTGGCAAATGGAGCAGGCCTGGGTGTCGTGCTCTGGGCCCAGGCACCTGACACAGGCCGAATGATGGTCAGCAAAAGGGATCAGTTTGCCACAGGCACACTTGGAGGGATGGCCTTCGAGAGAAGGAGTAGGAGTAGCAGACATGGATCGATGATTTTCGAAGAAAAAGATTTCACGTGTCGTATCTACAGAGCAGGCATCCGTGAGGCCGATGCTGGCGAGTCGACGGTGGGAAAAGAACTGGGGATGCTGGGGGACCACCCCTTTTTATGTGATGGCTGACGTCCGGGAGGGGCCAACATCGGGGGTGGTCCCCCGCTGGATACTGCTAGCTAGAATTTTTCCGTTGGGTCCTGGTGCCTGCCAGCTTCAGTCCTAATGGAGTAACCTGCTACAAGAGCTGTTTCTCGAAGAAAGATCTGGGGTTCCCTGAGGGACAATCCATGGAGGAACAGGGTGCTGGGTAACTGCCAGGGAAGGCAGGTGACAGGGCTGGGGGAAGGTAAGGACCAGTGGAGAGCCACGTGGACAAAGAGAGATAAAAAAAAGTAAATTTGCAATTGGCAGCTGCCCCCCTGCCATATATGACTGAGCTTCCCTAAACGAGAAGGTGTAGGTGTAAGTCGACATGCGACAGTGTATGTCTACATGCATGTGACAGTGCTGTATGTTTACATGTATGTGGCAGTGTGTCAACATGTAACAGTATATTTACATGTATGTGACAGTGTCTGTCTGTATGTGACAGTGTATGTCTACATGCATGTGACAGTGCATGTGTACGACTGTGTCTACATGTATGTGCCTACATGTGACAGTGTGTCTATATGTGAGCGCATCTACATGTGCCTGTGCCTACATGGGTGAGTGCATGTGTCTATATGTACAAGACTGTCAACATGCATGTTACTGTGTGTCTGTATGAGTGACCCTGTGTGAGTCTACATATAAGTGACAGTGCTGTCTACAAGTATATGACAGTGCTGTGTGTCTACAAGTATATGACAGTGCTGTGTATCTACAGTGCATTTACGACAGTACTGAATACATGACAATGCTGTTTATCTACATGTATATGACAGTACTGTGTGTTTATGTGTATGTGACAGTGCTTTGTCTTTACATGAATATAACCGCTGTGTCGATGTGAATGACAGTGCTGTGTGTCTACATGCACATGACAGTGCTGTGTTTACATGTATATGATAATACTGTGCATTTACAAGTATGTGACAGTGCTGTCTCTACATGTATATAACAGTGCTATGTATCTACATGTATGACAGTGTGTGTCTACATGTATGTGCCTGTACTTACATGTGACAGTGCATGTGTCTATAAGTATACGACTCTGTCTACATGTATTTGAGTCTACGTTGTAACACAGCACTGGGTAAAGTTGTGGAAGGGTGTTACCTCCCAGCACGTATGTTCCATTTTTTCTCTGCCAGGACTACAAAGCATGGTGCATACACTACAAGTCCCAGAAAGCATTGCACCACAACTTCACAGAGCTATGTGCTTGATTAAGAGCAGGTGCAGGAGAGTGATTGCCTGCATAAAAGAGAAGGCTCAAACAATTGCTTATGTCTCAGTACTTGATTAGGAACAGACGTGGAGCCTGGCTGGGGAACACTTGCAGAAGGATTTTACACGAGAGAGAGAGAGCCAGAGCGAGCTCTGAATCAACTGACTGCCTGATTTGGAACCTTTTGTTTGGCCTGCAAGAATTAACTGAATTCTGACTTTGGACTGGCTGAAAACCTGAGACTGGTAAATCATCTTCCTTTGAAACATAGAACAAGAGACTCTGTGCTGATTGTGTTTGTATGTCCCAGGAAACAGCTTAGCTACCTGGGTTATAGAGAGGGAACAAAAGTTCACTGTGTAGTTAGCGCTCAACAAAGAGCTAGGTATTATTTTCAGTTTTATTTTCAACCTGTGTTATGTTTGAATGCACCTCTCACAGTAATCTTACCAATAAATGCACAGTCTGCTGTGTTAAGCTGCACATCCTGGGCTGTGGTACAAAGTGTATTTATATCCCCACCTACAAGATCCCAGGGTAACACCCCCCCCTTGTGTTACAACGTGTATGTTCCTGTGTGTCTAAATAAGTGACACTGTGTGCATCCACATATAAGTAACAGTCCTGTGACTACATGTATATGACAGTGCTGTGTCAACATGTATGTGACAGTGTTTTGTTTCTACATGTACATTACAGTGCTGCGTTTACATGTATATGATAATACTGTGTATCTACATGTTGACAAAAGTGCTGTTTGCATGTATGTGAGTGCTGTATATATGTATGACAGTGCTGTGTACCTACAGGTATGTGACCGTGCTGTGTTGACATGTATGACACTGTGCTGTTTACATGAATATGACAGTGCTGTGTGTCTACATGTACGTGACAGTGCTGTGTTTACATGTATATGACAGTACTCTGTATCTACATGTATGTGACAGTGCTGTCTCTACATGTATATCACAGTGCTGTGTGTTTCCATGCATGTGGCAGTGTTGTGTTTACATGTACGACAGTGCTGTGTCTTCATGTATATAGCAGTGTTTTGTGTGTGTGTGTGTGTGTGTGTGTGTGTGTGTGTGTGTGTGTGTGTGTGTATATATATATATATATATATATATACACATACACACACACAAGTATGCGAAGTGCTATGTCTACATTTGAGTGCTGCATGTACATGTATGACATTGCTTGTGTACATGTATGTGACAGTGCTACATGCATATGACATTGATGTGTGTACACGTACGTGACAGTGCTGCATGTACATGTGGATAACAGTGCTATGTGTACATGTATACAATAGGGCTTTGCTCTGCAGATAAAGACCCAGTGGCCCATCCAGTTTGCCTATTACCTGCCTGGCTCCATGTCTCTGTGATGCCGGATGAGATTTACTGTGTCAGGAATCCTAATCCTGCCTTGGTACTCCCTCCTCAGGTTGCTCACCCTTCCCATTGTCCTCATTATCCCTTTGTGTCTGTCCCATCTATGTTTGCATCCAGCCATGGACCTGGCTTCAACTACCTCCTTGGGTACATTTTCACAATCAGCCGCAAACCATTCCAGGGAAAAATGACTTCCTCGTATCCCTACTGAATCCCATCCCCACCACCGTCACCAGCTTCCACCCTTGCCCCCTGGTTATGGTGCCTTCATTCCTTCTAACATCGGTGGTTATTCCATAAAAAGGTACGTACCACACCAGAAATAATTTTACAAGTACATCACTGCAACAGCACTGAAACATGCAACCAAGTGGTGTTTTTACATGTGAAAGTGCTCTGTGTTGTGGCTATACAGGTGTACAGTCTGTTGTGTATAGAAGAAAAGAACATGTCTACATGAGAAAGACAAAGCTTGTGTTTAGTTGTGCCACAGTATGTGTGAAGTGAACATGTGACCATGGGTCAGTGTGGGTTCATTTGTGAGCATGACAGTGTGCGAGTGTTGGGGTGTGTGTGTGTGGGGGTTAAAGGCATCGCCGCCTTCCATGCGAGAGTGTGCAGCAGTGTGTGGCTTCTGGTTTGAGTGTGTGAATATGGATCCAGATGTGTTCCTGTGCATGCGAGTGCACAGGTGAAGCTGTGAGCATCCCCCATGTCTCACCTCTGTTTCTGAGAGAAGGGCTGCTGCCTCATGGCCAAGTGCTGCTGGTCTTCCATCAGGCGAAGCAGGGGGGAGTTGGCTTTGATACGCAGACCATAGTAATGATACTTGGAGTTGCCTCTAAAAATAAATCATACAAAACACATCAGATTAAGTCCTGCATGCTGTTTGGAAGTGTAACCTCAGACTTTGTGAGGGACTCCTGCTGTACCCACATCTCAG
Organism: Neoceratodus forsteri; assembly: GCA_016271365.2. Lineage (NCBI taxonomy): Eukaryota > Metazoa > Chordata > Ceratodontiformes > Ceratodontidae > Neoceratodus > Neoceratodus forsteri. Next base: position 45,439,400 of record JADMNL010000033.1, read on the forward strand.
TGGGGAACACATCTTCAGCATAGCTAAAGCCATTCTCTTGGTTACATCTGGTTGTGTTTGCTGAGGAGAATGTTTCCTTTCAGAAGACATTAATACAGATTACTCACCTGTAACCATAATTCCACTACTAGTATTCAATTTGCAGCTACACTTGTGCAGTGTCCACTGAGCCTGCTCAGTTACCAGATGTCTTGCAGCTTGGCTCCTTCCATTACCAATGTTGTATTCCAGCTCCATCCCAAATGACATCAGAGCTGCACACTGGAAGCAGGAATCCCAGTAAGTCCTGACATGGGAGCTCATGTGGATGTGAACTGAAAAATGAAAATTACATACTCACCATAATGCCTGATCTTCTAGGAATACCTTCACCACAGAGTCACACTCATGGGTCTTGGCCAGAGGTGTTAGGACCCTGCAGGAGACAGAACATTTCAGGAGGGCTACTGCCGAGCCAAGCTACACGCGTGTGCAACACTGCGAGACTGGCTCACACCGCGTGGCTTACCTCAGCACCAGCCCTCAACCATCTCAGTACTTTTTTACCAAGCAGGTGCACCATAACCTAACAAGTACTTATGCACTTAACCTAAAGGCATAAGACAGCCCTCATGACCTGTTTAAGAAGGTTCAACAAACCAGTAACGCAGTGTCTTCACAGCCCAAACCAAGAACAATAGCTGAAGACTAATGAAACATACTGGAGTGAGCCCAGGGAATGGTGGGTGGACATGTGACTCAATGATGAAGATATTCCTAGAAGATCAAGAATTACAGCGAGTACATAATTATCTCATCTTCCATGAATCAGTCTCCACCACTGATTCACACTAGTGGGTCAAAGTACCAAGCTCAGACAAACCATCCTTTCCCTGGACTGGGACAGTAGAAGCCAAGGGCACAAGCTGGCCCATGGTGCTGACAGCTGAGGCACAGGACGCCCCACCTTGTGCCACGCCAGTGACCTGGGTTCGGGAACAAGCTTGGGTCACTAGGCTGTGGGAGAGGGAGGAGCTGGATTGAGCTGCTGCTAGGCAGCTCTCCTCTCCACTCTCAGGGAGGGACATGGGTTTCCCTGGCTCTTGGATGCCACCCGGTAGAGGACAGGTGGTAGTGCCAAGCCACAGGGAGCCCAGGCAATAAGCCATGGTGGGATGGAGCGGGTGGTAACCAATGCTATGGGGCACGGTAACCAACGCTATGGGGCACGGTGTGCCTCCACACGCATACATTACCGTGTGCTGGGTCCCATGACAATGGGAGAAAAATAAGAAGAAACGGTGAAACAAAAATCAAAATTATATTAAAAAAAAAAAAAAAAAGGGCTCACTTAGGACAGAAGTTCATTCAGGATTGTCCTGCTAAAGGTGGCATTTTGCCTGGCATGGACACCTAGGGTGTAGTGCTTAACAAAAAGTGTGCACTGTACTTCAAGCTGCAGCTCTGCAGATATCACCGACAGGTACAGGGTTCATTTCTGCCAGCGACGTGGCAACTGCTCTAGTGAAATGAGCACATACAGGCCTTCAAGCTTAATCTCAGCCATGGCATACCAGTGGCATAAGCAGCTCACAATATAGGCAGAAATGCACTTGATTGTAACAGGATGTCCCTTTTGAATGGGATCAAAGGAGGCAGCTGCCTGGATTGCCTGAACTCCCTGGTTCTGTCCAGGTAAAACCTAAGGACTCTCTTAACATCCAGAGAATAGGGAGTGCGCTCTCCTTCATTCTGGAAGTTGCCAAAGTAGGTAGGCAGCAGCAGTGGCTGATTCAGATGGAACTTCAACACTTTTTCTAAGAACTTAGGGTGTATGTGGAGAACTACCCTGTCCTTGTGGAAAACAGTTAACTGATGATCTGTGACCAAGGTATAGATTTCAGACACTATGTGAGCAGAAGTGATGACCACTAGAAATGTAATTGTAGTAGCAGCAGTACAAATGTTATTTATTATATGAATCGGATACTCAATTGAGCAAAGCTCATTTTCTTTTTTTGATATTTTTATTTTATGCCCCCGTCCGTCTCCCACGTCCACACTCCTTCAGGAGACACCAAGGCACCCTGTCTGCTGCTGTCCCTGCCTTACCTGCTCACTGGTGCTCAGGTCCATCCCCCATCGATCTATGGTCCCAAGGTGGGGACGAGGTAGAGGGAAGACCCTCCAAGTGTTGGTGTGTCGGGAGACCGGAGCAACCGAACAGGTAGGCAGGATCCGGAGCAGCCCCGGGTGCTCCGTCATCCGTGGACATAGAGGCCATTTTCCTGGTTTTCTCCCCGAGAACGTCGGCACACAGGAGACCAAAGGGAGTGCGTGCGCATATAAGCATGGTGCTGCTTTCGGGGCCAAGCAGACATCTGACCCTTCCCCTGGCGTCCTCGACAGCACTTCCAACTGTGGTCACTCAGGTGGTAATACTGCAGCAGGGACGGCAACCCTCCCTCTCTGGAGGACACTCAATCCTCCTCCCCCCCCCAGCTGGCCCCTGTTGACCCTGAACTCCGGTCACTAGCATTGTGAGCGGTCGCACTACCGTTGAGCCGACAGGCCCACACAAAGCTCATCTTCGGTGAGATCCTTATTGTACAGGCTTTGTTACATGCTGCCTTAAAGTACAGTTATGCAAGAAGAAAAAATTACTCACCTTAGTAATTGCTTTTCTTCTCATGGAGTCTTGCTATATTATGACTAATGCAGTTAGCCACTGCACTTGAACTGCCCCGGAGAGGATAAGCTTAACTCCAGGGAGTCTGGAGTTCTATAGCGCAAGAGCGCTTATGCCAAAGCTCTATCTGGGCAGTTTCAAATGAAACTGTCAGATCTTTACGAAGCTAATACTAAGCAAAAAGTCTGTGTGGAAAGCTCTACACTAGCCAAATGGCTACCTACTAGTAGAAATAACAACAATATAAACAACAATAATAACAATGAATAATAGTATTATTAGTTACCCCCCTGACAAGCACCATTAGGACCCCCCCTTCCCCCAAAGACTCAAGTCCAGGAAGGGGGCCAATATATACCTAAATAAAATAACCTAGTTCCCTAACCCTAAATAAAAGAAGGTAAGGGAAAAAAACTACAATGGCATGACACAGTGCTTGCACTAATTTGCCACCCCTACCCAAGTAGAAGTTCTGAGAGGGGCAGGAGGGAGGGTGGTCATAATATAGCAAGACTCCATGAGAAGAAAAGCAATTACTAAGGTGAGTAATTTTTTTCTTCAAACACCATGAAGTCTTGCTATATTATGACTAATGCAGATTACACAGCAGTACCTCCATGGAGGAGGGTCAGAACCTACTTAGGAAATAGGCTCTGAAGCACAGCTGTGCCAAAACGAGCATCTCTCCTGGACTGAATATCCAGGAATAATGCTTTGTAAAAGTGTGAACTGTTTTCCAAGTAGCAGCTTGACAGATTTCCAGAATGGGAATATCTCTAGCAGCCGCTAGAGATACAGTTGTACCCCTGGTGGAGTGAGCCCTCAGTCCTGGGGGTTCTCTACAGTTTTTGATAACAAGATTGGATACAAGAGACAATCCACCTTGCAACTGTCCTCTTAGTGGCAGGTTTCCCTTGCCAACCCTCGCCATAGGTAAGGAAGAGTTGAGGATTCGAACCTGTGACCCTTGGTGCGCTCCAAATAGTAGCTTAAGGCTCTTTTGACGTCCAAGCTGTGCAGTCTCCTCTCACCTGAGGAAGAATGCTCAGTGAAAAATACTGGAAGAGATATGGATTGGTTCAGGCGGAAATCTGAAACTACTTTAGGCAAAAACTTTCTGTTAGTCCTGAGGACTACCTTATCTCTGTGGAAAGAGATAAAATCTTCTTCCACTGACAGGGCCTGTAGTTCACTTATGCGTCTGGCAGAAGTGATAGCCACTAGGAAAACAGTTTTCCAGTTAGAAACTTGAGCTCTGCTGAGGACAGAGGCTCAAAGGGAGGTTGCATTAACTGAGCAATGCAAACATTCAGGTCCCAGGCAGGAGCTGGTTCTCGAAAAGGAGGGTTAGTGTGAAGTAACCCCTTAAAAAACTTGGAAAACACAGAGTGAGAAGAAAGGGAAGCAGGCTACCCTGCTGACACAAAAACAGAGACAGCTGCCAGATGAACCTTTAAGGTAGCTGGCCTAAGGCCTAAGGAATTTAAATGGACCAAATAGTCCAGTAAAATGGGCAGATCAGCAGATTCTGGGATAATCTGCTTCTCAGAGCACCAGATGGAAAACCTTTTCCACTTAGAATTGTAAGTGGGTGTCTGGGGCTGCGAAAAGATCTATCTGAGGGGTGCCCCATCTGGCAAAGACCGACCCCAGCACCTGAGGATTCAGAGCCCATTCGTGATGGCCCTGAGAAATCCTGCTGAGGGCATCCGCGAGGACATTGTCCTTCCCTGGAAGGTGAACTGCTATCAGGGAGGTGTTCAGGGAGTAAGCCAGAGACCACAACTTCATTGCTTCGGTGCACAAGGCTGATGACCGAGTGCCCCCTTGCTTGTTGATGTACCACATTGTAGTGGTGTTGTCTGTCCTGACTTGAACTACTTTGTTCTGGACAGAAGCTGAAACGCCTGAAGAGCTAGAAAGACAGCTCTGAGTTCCAAAAGGTTGATGTGGAGCAGAGATTCCTGAGGAGACCACACTCCTGAGTGGACAGGTCGCCCAGTGAGCTCCCACCCTAACAGGGAGGCATCCGTGGTGAGGGTGAGGGAGTGGGAGACTGGAATGAAAGGAACCCCTTGTTTTAGATTGCTTTGATCCTGCCACCAGTGTAGAGCCAGGATCAGAGTTTGGGTCACTGGAACCAATTTGGAAAGGGGGTCCCTCCTTTGAGACCAATAGGCCCTCAAATGGAACTGAATGTCCCTCATCTGGAATCTTGCTCCTTGCACTACCGCTGTGGAAGCAGCCATGTGCCCTAGGAGTTGCAGAAAATGCCTTGCTGGTCGAGAAACCCGTAGGGTAAAGGAGGATGCCAGGGCAATGAGCCTGTCTACCCTTTCCGAGGGAAGAAATGCCCTGGCTAACTTTGTGTTCAATTCTGCACCTATGAAAGTTAGTACCTGAACTGGTTCCAGAACTGACTTTGGTAAATTCAGCAGGAATCCCAGAGAAGTGAAGCTGCTGGGTGACTTGCAAGTGGGATTTTACCTGATCTGGGGACTGACCCACTATAAGCCAGTCGTCCAGGTAGGGAAACACAGCAATCCTTGCCTTCTTAAATGAGCCACTACCACAGCTAGACATTTTGTGAATACCCTTGGCAGAGGTAAGGCCGAAGGGCATTGCCTGAACTGGTAGTGGCCTGAGGGCAGTTCGAACCTGAGGTACTTTCGGTGAGAAGGCCTGATCAGAACATGAAAAATAGGCATCCTTGAGGTCCAGGAAGCCAGCCAGTCCCTGGCCTCAGGGAAGCAAAATCATTGCCAGAGTTAACATTTTGAACTTTGGTTTCAAAAGATGCTTGTTCAGGTACCTTAAATCTAGGATGGGCGCCATTCTCCTGTCTTTTTGGGGTAAGAAAGTATCTTGAGTACAGCCCTTGCCCTGATGGCAAGGAGGGACCTCTTCTACTGCTTTGCAGTCCAGAAGAGAAGAAACCTCTGCTTCCAAAGCAAGGGCTTCTGTAGGATTTGCAGGTGGAAAATGTCTGGCTCTCATCTTTGAAACTGTTTGAAGCTGAGAACCAGACCCTGGCTTATTACCTCCAGAACCCATCTGTCGAGGTTAGGGACACCCAGTTCTGGCTGAAATAAACCAACCTGCCCCCACTGGTACAGGAGACTGGCCCTGGGCACCCCATTAGGGTGCCTGCTTGGTGTAGCCTCTAGGCTGAGGGGAGGGGACGGTTTACTTGTGCCCCACCACCTCTGCCTCTGAAGAAACCCTCTGTGCAAACGCAGAGGAGGCCTGAGATTGGTAAAAGGCCTGTGAAAGGCCTGCCCTCATCCTCTGGGGAGCGTGCCTCTGTGGAGTGGCATGCCTCTCCTTAGCCTGGGCACTTTTGTAGGTAGTTCTGTATTCATCCATCTTTTCATATAGTTTTCTGTTTGTTCCCCAAACAGAGAATTACCCACTACAGGAAAATCCAGAGCTTTTGACTGAGTATCTTGGGACAGATTAGTGCATCTGAGCCATGCCAACCTACGGAAAGCTACAGAAGTGGCCATGACCCTAGAGGAAACATCATTAACATCAACAGCAGTATGAAATTGAACTTTAGAGGCTTCAATGCCATCAGCAGCCACCTGTTCCAACTCACTAGCCAGCTGGCCATGTGCCTGCTTGGCTAACTGCAATACTGTGTCCCATCTAGATTTCTGATATCTAGCTACATAAGCCATATAATTTGCCTGCCTGAGTCCCAAAGAAGCTGCCATATACTGTTTTTTCACCATGGCATCAATCCCCTGGAATCCTTATCAGGAGGATGTGAGGCCAGGGAATATTAGCCTGTCACAGGCTGCAGCTTGAACCACACCTACATGACTACACTACTCAGTGAGGAAGTCTATATCAGAGCCTGACAAAGTATATCTTCTGTCCATTTTTTTATCTACAGGAGGGACAGAATGAGGATTTTTAAAAATCTTTGTTGTTTGCTTCCTAAATGACTTATGCAAAGGAATAGACAACCTCCTAGACTCTGGTATATCCATCATTTCTACGTAATCAGGCTCCTCTTGCTCATCCACAGCCTCCTCTAAAGGAAGCTGGAGGATTTCTGCAACCTTTTTGTACAACATAAAATGAGAAGGGGACTCAGACAGAATAGGAGGAGATTCTAAAGGTCTGTCTGGAGAAATGTCCGGTTCAATGGGCACGTCCAGACCCTCCCAGCCACATATATATTGATCAAATTCCTCCTCCCCCTCCTGTGGTTCATAAAATTCCTCAACATCATACTCCTGAACCACTGGAACTGAACGAACCAACCCTTTACCAACTGTTGGTGATTCGACAGGACCCTGAGACAGTGACTGGACCTGTATGGCTTTAGCTATTTCTGCAGCAGTTGGAGAGACAATTTTGGACTCCAAACCTACTGATTTCTTTGTCTTTTTCACTGGGACTGGTTCCTCTGAACCAGCCTTCCTTTTGCCCGAGGAAGTCTCGCCCTGGTCAGAGGGCACTCCCTCTGGTCCAGTGGGTGCTGGACCGGGCTGGCCATCCGGGTCAGCGGACTTTTTGGCCTCTCGTTCCCTGAGCCGGCCCAATCTCTTTTCCAGGGTGGCTGCAGGGAAATTTTTACACACCTGGCAGTCTGACAGGAGGTGGTCAGCCCCCAGACAATAAACACAAGTGGTGTGTGGGTCAGCCTTGGCAAAGGCTTCCCCACAGACATCACAGTGTTGAAACCCAGTGGGCCCGGTTTTTCTTTTGGGTTTCTCAGACATAATGCCAGCCTAACCAAAAACTTGCCCTTTTGATGGCAGTGCCAGGCAAGACACCCTTATCGGTTCCTAACCGTGTCATGGGTATTTGAGAAAACCTAATTTTAAAGCAAGGTTTTTTTAGAACCGATAAGAACCGGGAACCGCACTCTAAAAGCCCAACCAACACTTTAAAACGTTAATTTCAGCAAACCGATCAGTTCAAAACCGAACCGATAATTGAATTTCCACACAGACTTTAATTTTTGTACTTACGGTTTACCAGATAGAGCTTTTAACCAAAATGCGGTAAAATAAATACTTTTTGCCGGTTCAAATGAACCGAAAATATTCGCTTGAACCGAGAAATGAGCCGAGCTGAAGGAGCTGATCTCCGGAGTGACTGTTCAGTGAAGCGGAGTAAAGAATCTGACAGTTTCATTTGAAACTGCCCAGATAGAGCTTTGGCATAAGCGCTCTCGCGCTGTAGAACTCCAGACTCCCTGGAGTTAACTCTTTCCTCTCCGGGGCAGTTCAAGTGCAGTGGCTAACTGCATTAGTCATAATATAGCAAGACTTCATGGTGTTTGAACTTACCGTAACAGTGGATCTTCAAGAGGAGCTCTTGCAGCAGGCTACACCATAAGGACTATGCCGCCACGCACTAGGACCCCACGGAAAAATTCTTAGCTAGCAGTACCCAGCGGAGACCGCCCCCTGATGTTGGATGGCCTCCGACGTCTGCCAATGGTATAAAAGGGGCGGTCCCCAGCCAAACCCCAGTTCTCCCACTGGAGACCCGGCTGACAAATAATAGAGAACCGAGGTGCGTGGAATACTCCACCTAGGGTAAGGGGGAGAAAAAAGGGAAAAGAACCAGGGGGAATGAGGGAGAGAAATAACGCCTGCTGCAAGAGCTCCTCTCAAAGATCTACTGTTACGGTAAGTTCTTGGGTTACTGTACTATCTTTCTTCGAGTGGGAGCTCTTGCAGCAGGGTACACCATAAGGACTGAGTGCCAAGCAATACTAAAAGAATCCCAAACAGACTGGGAGGTGGAAACTTTAGTAGCGGGGAGCTCCAAGACAACAGGCCCTGAAGTATCACTAACCCAAACCCAGCTCACCGGAAAGCAACGTCCAGGCTATAGTGCTTCACAATGGTGTGCACCGAGCTCCAAGTAGCTGCTGCACAGATGTCTGCCGCAGCAACGTTCCGAGGTGCCGCAAAAGAAAAAATTACTCACCTTAGTAATAATGTTTCTTCTAGTGGAGTCTTGCTGTATTCTGACTATTGCAGTTAGGTCCTGCCTTTCAACTGCCCCGGAGAACAAAGGGTTAACTTTTCTATGCCTTGCACAGAACGTTCATCACGAGCTCAGTTGAAGCCACTGTCTGTTGTTCAAACTACAACCATCAGATCTTTATGAGCAAAAACTCACTAGGTGTTCTGTGTGGAAACTGTAAAATTTTTACTAACCAACCGGCAAATATATAATGTTTTTGGCTTCAAGGAAGACTCAAGTCAGGAAACCCAAAAACAAAAACGCATCCAAAACACAACATTCCACCCAAACAAAAAAGAGGGTGTAAAAAGGACACCCCTAGGGTGCCAGCACTGCTCCTGCCCACCCACATCCCAAAAACTGGGTTCTGAGAGGGGAGGTCAGAATACAGCAAGACTCCACTAGAAGAAACATAATTACTAAGGTAAGTAATTTTTTCTTCAAACAACATGAAGTCTTGCTGTATTCTGACTATTGCAGACTACCAAACAGTACCTCCATGGAGGAGGGACAGAACTTACTTTGGAAATAGGCTCTGAAAAACTGCTGTGCCAAACCGAGCATCACTCCTAGCCTGGATATCCAGAGCAATGCTTGGTGAAAGTATGGACTGTTTTCCAGCTGGCTGCTTGACACACTTCTGAGAGAGGAATATCCCTGGCAGCAGCCAAGGAAGCAGCTGTACCTCTTGTGGAATGAACCCTCAGGCCTGAGGGTGGAGTTCTACCCAGTTTTTCAGAGCAGAATTGTATACAAGAAACAATCCACCTGGCAATAGAGCTCTTAGTGGCAGGTTTGCCTTTACCAACTTCTCCATAAGTGAGGAACAACTGGAAGGATTCAAACCTGTGACCCTTGGTATGCTCTATGTAGTACCTAAGGGCTCTTTTAACATCCAAACTGTGTAGCCTCCTCTCTCCTGAGGAGGAATGGTCAGTGAAGAAAACAGGGAGAGATACAGACTGGCTGAGGTGGAAATCTGAAACCACTTTAGGTAAGAACTTTCTGTTAGTTCTAAGGACCACTTATCTCTGTGAAAAGAGATGAAATCAGATTCCACTGACAGGGCTTGCAATTCACTGATACATCTGGCAGAAGTAATGGCTACCAAAAACACAGTTTTCCAAGTCAAGTACTTAAGCTCTACTGAGGACAAAGGCTCAAAGGGGGGTTGCATAAGATGAGCAATGCAAACATTAAGGTCCCAAGCAGGAGCAGAATCCCTAAAGGGTGGGACTGGTGTGAAGCAATCCCTTGAAAAACTTACAGAATACAGGATGGGATGACAGAGAGGAAGACTTGCCTACTGACAGGAAAGCAGAAACAGCTGCCAAGTGTACCTTGAGGGTAGCTGGTCTGAGGCCTAGGCCATTAAGATGAACCAAATAATCCAGAACTGTAGGCAATTCAGCAGAGTCCGGAGAAATAGTCTTCTTAGAATACCAAATGCTGAATCTTTTCCATTTGGAGTTTTAAGTCTTTCTGGTGGAAGGCTTTCGAGAAGCCTTAAGGATATCCAGAACCCCTTGGGGAAGATGCAGATCTGCAAACTCTAACTCTTCAAGAGCCAAGCCTTGAGATTGAGAGACTGAAGATTTGGGTACCAAATCCTCCCGAGAGGATGTTAACAGGTTGTAATTCCTGGGAAGAGACAGGGGAAGGTGGACTGTTAGGGACAGCAACAAGGGATACCATGGCTGTCTGGCCCAGTCTGGAGCAATCAGAATCACTTTGCATGGTTGTGACCTTATCTTGACTAATGCCCTGAACAGGAGAGGGAAGGGGGGAAAAGCATACAGAAATTTCCCTTCCCAGCTCCGAATCAGAGCATCCAGGGGGACTGAGCCCAAGACTGGGGGTCTGCAACAAAAGAGAGGAAGCTGGTGATTGTCTGGGGCTGCAAAAAGATCTATCTCTGGAGTGCCCCATCTCGAGAAAATCACTTTCAAAACCAGAGGATCCAGGGCCCATTCGTGATGGCCCTGGGATATTCTGCTCAGTGCATCTGCTAGGACATTGTCCTTCCCTGGGAGGTGAACTGCTATCGGAGAGGTTTGCAGGGAATAGGCCAGGGACCACAACTTCACTGCTTCTGTGCACAAGGCCGTAGACAGAGTGCCTCCTTGCTTGTTGATGTACCACATGGTGGTGGTGTTGTCTGTTCTGACCTGAACCACCTTGTTCTGTACAGATTTGGGAAAAGCTTGCAGTGCCAGAAGAAAACATTACTCACCTCAGTAATGTTGTTTCAAACAACATGAAGTCTTGCTGTATTCTGACATATGCAGTTAGGGAACACTGCTCTGAGTTCCAAGAGACTGATGTGAAGCAGAGATTCCCAAGGTGACCACAGTCCCTGGGTGGTAAGATCCCCCAAATGGGCTCCCCAGCCCAGCAGGGAAGCATCTGTGGTGAGTATCACTGAATAAGACTGAGTGACAAATGGAACCCCTTGTCTCCAAACTGTCCTTATCCTGCCACCATTGCAAGGTTTGGATCACGGTTCGAGTCACTGGGATTAGTTTGGTAAGGGAATCCTTTCTTTGGGACCAAAAGGCTCTTAAGTGGAACTGAATGACCCTCATTTGGAATCTTGCTCCCTGGACCACTGCTGTGGAGGCTGCCTTGAGGCCCAGTAGCTGAAGGAAATGCCTTGCTGGTCGAGACACCTGAAGGGTGAATGAGGAAGCCAGTTCCATAAGGGTCCTTGCCCTTTCCAGGGGAAGGAAGGCTCTTGCCTTTACCGTATCCAGTTCTGCACCTATGAAAGTGAGGAGCTGCACTGGTTCGAGAACCGACTTTGGCAGGTTGAGAAGGAATCCTAAAGAAGTGAGCACTTGCTGGGTCACTTGCAGATGTGACTTGACTTGGTCTGAAGACTGACCTACTATGAGCCAGTCATCCAAGTATGGGAAAATGGAAATCTTTTGTCTTCTTAGGAAGGCAACAACTACTGCCAGGCACTTTGTGAAGACCCTTGGGGCTGATGTTAGGCCAAAGGGCATTGCTCTGAATTGATAGTGGCCTGAGGGCAACTTGAACCTGAGGTACTTTCTGTGGGAGCACCTGATGGGAATGTGAAAGTAGGCATCTTTGAGGTCCAGGGAGGCTAGCCAGTCCCCTGGCCTTAGAGAGGGAAGGATAATTCCCAGAGTTACCATTTTGAATTTTGGCTTTAACAGATGTTTGTTCAGATATCTTAGGTCCAGGATGGGTCGCCACTCTCCTGTCTGCTTGGGGGTTAGGAAGTACCTGGAGTACAATCCTTTGCCCCAGTGTAGAGTGAGAACTCTCTCTATAGCTCTGAGAGCTAGGAAAGAAGAAACCTCTGCTTCTAGGGCAAGGGTCTCTGAGAGATTTGCAGGTGGAAAAGATCTGGCTCTCATCTTGGGGAAATTTTTTTGAAGCTGAGAACCAGTCCCTGGCTTACTACTTCCAGGACCCACTTGTCTGATGTAAGACATCCAGTCCTGGACAAAGTAAGCCAGCCTGCCCCCTACATGTATAGGAGAATCGACCCGGGCAGACCCATCAGGGTGTCTGCTTGGCAGGGGCTTTAGGTTGAGGGGTGGATGCAGGCCTGCTCATCCCCCTTCTGCCTCTCCCTCTAAAGAACCCCCTCTGCGAAAAGGAAGAGGAGGAGGCCTGAGCTTGATAAAAAGGCCTTTGGAAAGGCCTGCCTCTGATCCTGGACTGCTGCCTTTGAGGAGTTGCTTGCCTTTCTTTGGCCTGAGCACTCCTGTAAATGGTCCTGTATTCGTCCATTTTCTTCATGTAATTCTCTGTCTGCTCCCCAAACAGAGAATTACCAACTACAGGAAAATCCATAGCCTTAGCCTGGGTATCCTGTGAGAGGCTGGTACACCTGAGCCAAGCCATTCTCCGAAGAGCCACAGATGTAGCCATGACTCTTGATGACACATCATTAGAGTCCACAGCAGCATGAAACTGTACTTTCAATGCCTCAATCCCATCTGCAGCCACCTGCTCCAGCTCCTTGGCAAGCTGGCCGGGAGCCTGTTTAGCCAGTGCCAGTACAGTGTCCCACCTGGACTTCTAGTACCTGGCTGTATAGGCCATATAGTTAGCCTGCCTGAGTCCCAAAGATGCTGCCATGTACTGTTTCTTTGCCATGGCATCAATCTTCCAGGGTCCTTGTCTGGGGGGTGTGATGCCAAGGGAATATTAGCCTTATCACAGGCTGCAGCCTGCACTACCCCAACATGGCTGCATTGTTGTGTAAGGAACTCAGTGTCTGAGCCTGACAATGTATACCTCTTGTCCATTCTCTTATCCACAGGAGGTATAGTATTAGGAGTCTTTAAAATCTTAAATGTCTGTTTCCCCAAAAGATTTGTGTAAGGGAATAGACAGTCTCCTAGACTCTGGGATATCCATCATTTCCACATGGTCAGGCTCCTCCTGGTCATCCACAGCTTCTTCCATAGGAAGCTGGAGGGTTTCGGCCACTTTTTTATAAAACATGAAATGGGAGGGGGACTCAGAAAGCCTAGGAGGAGACACTCCTGAAGGTCTGTCTGGGGAGATGTCCGGGTCAATGGGCACATCCAGACTTTCAAATCCACATTCACTTTCCTCCTCCTCCTCCTCCTCCTCCTTCTCCTCCTCCTCCAGTTCACAATACTCCTCTAAATCATAATCTTGAACTGGTGGAACCGGCCAAACCGAGCGCCTCCCTGATGGTACCGGTTCAGTCGGAACCGGGAAAAGCGACTGCACAATTTTGATCGCTTTGGCTATTTCTTCAGCAGTTGGAGAGGAAAGTTTTGGCTCCACACCAGCTGATTTTTCCTTTCTAGTTCTCTTAGCCGGAACAGACTCCTCAGAATCGGATCTCCTTTTGGCCGAAGAAGTCTCGCCCTGGTCAGAGGGCACTCCTTCTGGTTCGGTTTGAACCGAACTGGGCTGGCCATCCAGTTCAGCGGACTTTTTGACCTCCCTTTCCCTGAGCCTACCAACTCTCTTTTCTAGGGTAGCTGCAGGAAAATTTTTACAAATCTGGTAGTCTGCATTGAGGTGGTCAAACCCCAGACAATATACACAGGTGGTGTGGGGGTCAGCCTTAGCAAATACTTCCCCACACACACTACAGTGTTGAAACCCAGTGGGCCCGGTTTTTCTTTTGGGTTTCTCAGACATTGTGCCAGTCCTAACCAAACTTGCTCTTTTAATGGCAATCCGCCAGGCAAGACCCTCTTATCGGTTCCTGACCGTGTCACGGGTCATGGAAAAAACCATAATAAAATCCGGTTTTTGGTTTTTTTTTAGAACCGATGAGAATCTGTAACCACACTCTAAAAGTACAAATTAAGATTTTCTAACACTTGATCGGTTCAAACCGAACCGATGAACCGTTTACAAGTTCCACACAGAATAGAAATAATATAACCTATCTAGTACTCACAAATACCACAGACAGAGACTGAACTGACAGGTTACGGTTTAAATTCGGTCGAAAACCGAGAAAAGCGGTACTTTAACCGACAAATTGAACCGAGCAGAAGGAGAACTCTCCGGAGCGACTGTTCAGTGAGGCGGAGTAAAGAATCTGACGGTGTGAGTTTAAACAGCAACAGCATGCCTGGCATGGAAAGTTAACTCTTTCATCTCCGGGGCAGTTCGAAGGTTGGGACTCACTGCTACTGTTGGAATACAGCAAGACTTTATGTTGTTTGAAAGCATGCCTACAAGAGATCTTGGAGAGGTGGAGATCCTTGGTGAGTTCCTCATTAAGAGGTGAAGGATCCATAGACTGGACCTTCGCCTCCAACCTGGCCATAGTCGCTTTTTGGTGGGACATCATATGGGCCATGTAACTGAGGGAGCGGAGTGCGCATGCGGCAGAAGAGTAGATTTTCTTGCCAAACTGGTCCATCTGCCTCGACTCCTTATCTGGAGGAGTAGTGCTCAAGTGCTCGGGCGTAGCGGAGCAATCGTAAGCCACTGAAATGACCATGGAGTCTGCCTTCGGATGGGTCTTCAAAAAAGGAGCATCCTTAGGCGCCCGGTAAAGCCCGTCTGCCTGCTTGGGGACAGCCGGGATAGAGTGTGGCATCTGCCAGACTGTGGTGGTGAGGTCTTGGCAGGGGGCCATCCACAAAGGAACTGGGACGGGACACAGGGACTCTAAATCGAGGTGCTCCGCAAGTCGCTTCCTCATCGGGTCCTGTTCCTCCGACTCCCAATCTAAATAATCTGAGGGCCCTCAAAAGATTCGAGAAGGAAGGATCCTCGGGTGGTGATTTCGGTGAGGTCTTGCCTCTCGGCTCAGGTTCCTCCACAAGTTCCTCCTCCAAAGAGTCCTCTCTCCCATCAGAACTGTCGTCGTCAGCCTCCTCCACTGGACGACATTCTAAGCGAGAAAGGGGAACGTCCAGTCGAGTCTTCCCCGAGAGGTGGACAATCGGACCCAAACTGCTCGGGGAAGGGGACCTAGGAAGCGGCGGAGGTGGAAGCCTCGCTTCCAGGTCCAAAACCAACTCCGACCTCGCTCCCTGCCACCAAGACTGTAGGAAGGACTTGAAATCCGGCATAGCCGGAGGGGGTGAAGGTGGAGCTGGTTGAGGCTGGGTGGGGGGGAAGGTGGAGGGGGCACAGCGACTGGAGGAGGGCAATATCCATGCACACCCATGCAATAGGTATAGGGATGATAACCCTGGTAAAACTGTCCCATTGGACTCCATCCAGGAGGGGGAGCCTCCAGGTAAGGATCCCCAGGATACCCGTGGGGGTAATGGGGGACAGTGAGGGGACGGTTATTATACCCCGTCATCAGCCCTGACGTCGGGGGAACCCACATCGAACGTGCTGTGGTGTAGATCAATTTGGGATCCGACGTCGGGACAGTCCACATTATAGGGACAGACGTCGGCACTGTCACCACCCAATCCGGCACCAGAAGAGGATCCAGCGTCGGAGGGGCTGGCGTCGGCACTGGATGAAGAGTCTGTCATAGGAGTCGGGGCCGACTGAACAGGCCTGACCACCGGTCCCGGCGTCGGGACTGTTGTAGGGACTGGCGGCGTTCCCGGCGTCGGGACTGTTGTAGTGACTGGTGGCGTTGAAGGCGCCGGCAGTCCACCCTCTGGCTGAGGAGGGGACTCCAGAGAAAGGCCTTCCGGCCCAGAAGGAGCCTCCTGACCCTGGTCCCCGGTTGGGGAGCGCGGGGAAGAACCTCCAAAATCTGCTGGTTCACCAGCATCCCCATCAGCATCGCCAGACATGTCCGTGGTGGAATGCGAGGACATGGGCGAGGGAAGAACAGGAGGGAGCAGGGCTGTCTCCCTTCAGTCCTGCCGGATGTCAGTGGATGCGCCATTAGGCCCCGAAGGTGGAACCGAGCCTGTACGGTCGTCAGGGATTGCCGACTTAGCAGGCATGGTCGGACAGTCGGGGAAAGAACCCCCGGCTGACTTAGCGACCGAGGCCGGGCAACTGCCCCCAGCTGGGAGAATCAACTTAACGGCCGCCAGAGGCTGGCTTACTGTCTGGTGCAGCGCTGTCACCGGAGGAACTGGCAACCGACTTATCTGCCTGAAGTTTCTCCTTACCCGAGCGCTTCAACGGTGGCTGGGCCTTGCTGGTAGAGGGCCTGACGTCGTCCGCGGAGCGAGCCCGCTCCCCAGTCTTCTCCTTATGCTTTTTAGGGGAGGATTTTTAGGAAGAGTCCCTAAGCTTGTCCATCTTCTTAAGAGAAAGTAGACGGACCTTGAGAAGATGGGTCTCCAACGCCTGCTGTCTCCGCTTTTTGGTAGCCTGATTGAAGGACTGACAGTCTGGGCAGGAGGAGACTGGATGGTCTGGGCCTAGGCAGATGACGCACTTGGAATGTCTGTCTTTGTGCGGTATCTGAGTGCCACACTTGGAGTACTTCTTCATTGGAGAAGACATGAACTAACGTTATCTGAATAAAGAAAATGGTGAGTTTGGGGGGCGCGAAAACAACTTTCAGACGAATGCTGAATGAAGTCTGCGAAGCGATTAGCATAAGGCGATGGTGGGAAAGAACTGGAGGGCGGGGGTGAGGACAGCCCACTATATACCGTCACACTGATGTCGGTCACGTGACGTCGGGTGGGGCGGTCCCCCATCAGGGATTGCTAGAAAAATCTGCCGTGCGGCCCGACGTCAGTCCTATTTGTGATGACCTACTGAAGGAACCCTCTCGAAGTAAGATCTATGGTTACAGGTGAGTAATCTCTAACTACCTACATTTTCTGAATGTTTTCAGTAATACAGAATGGATTGTCCTTGTCCCAAAATTCACATTTTTGGGGAATAACTTAAGTCTTGCCAATCCCAACTGTCAGTGTTTGGCAGGAAACTGGAAAAATACTTTAAAAGGGGTGTCCAACTAAGCTGGCCCAGTGGCGTTGAGGAGCTGGACGCCACACCTTGCACCACGCCGGCGACCCGTGTCGGGAACAATCATGGGCCACCGGGGGTCAGCAGGGGAGGGAGAGGATGAAGCATCCGAAGGACCGCTCTCCTCTCCTGGGATGGAGGACTAATGCTCCCACCAAACGACTGCCCCCAGGTGGAGACCAGAATACCAGCAGAAGGGAGGGTGCTGCGGGACTTCTGCAGACGAGCATGTGCCTCCACGCACGCCATCGGGCTGTGTGTGCCCCAGCAGGGAACAGGAGAAAATTGGTGGGAAAAACCTTCCAGCTGCAGGATGACGACCCGACCCTTTACAGGCTCCGCACCTGGACCGGGCAGGAAGGTAAGACCCAGTGATTTCAGGGTGACAGGGCTGGGAGGGTCTGTCAGAATGGGGCAGCCGGAGATGTAAGGAGAATAAAATGTATATCTCAAAAAAAGGGGTGTCCTACCTCCAGCTATAAATCCCATTGGTATCAGCAGAAATCAACAACACTACATTCTGCCCAGCCTGGGGTGCTGGCTGGTTGAGCACTGCTCTTACGTGGGATACCCAGGATGGATTCTCCATCCTGACTCCCTCACCCAGGCCGCTGGAGTCTGGAAAGTAGTGCAGAACTTAATGCGCCAACTGGGGTGGGGGTGAGCATCTTGCCAGTCAAGCATCGCCTGCAGGTGGGAAAGAGGGACTGCCTTGGCACTGTGGGGGCAACATGAAACATCAGCAGCCCCCGCCTGCAGGTTAATGTCACGGGTGCTCACTGACTACTTGCTGGGAAGTGGGAGGGCCTTACGAGTAAAGTCCTTGGAGCAAAGCAGCATGACTGCCAGTGCTTCCACGCCCCACCTTTCACTACCAGCCACTCTGACTATGCTGTGGGCATCTCCCACTCATTCCCAGCAGGGATGGAGGATGCCGCCTGGCTGTGGCCAAGCCCTACCACACATGGTAAGCTGTGGGATCAAAGTGGTACGGAGTAAATGCTGAAGATATACACGGACAAGGCTGAGCTCGACCGGAGGTATGGGAACACTGTGATGAGCATAGTGCTGGGGAGTCTTGTATAACTGAGCAGTGGCTTTGAGTCAAATGAAAAAGCCTTGAAAAATATTTACAAAAAAAAAAAAATGTAAAACATCCCCGTTGATTTCAATGGCACGTGCCACTGCACTTGTCTGCTTACATGTCACAAAACGTCTAAGTGTGGAAGCAGTCTGGTACACCAGGAAGAGGGAAGAGCTCGAAAGGCCAGCTCCTTGGAGCAAGACTGTGACTCTCTGCCTTCTTAAATGCTGCAATTTATAAATTCTATAAAAAATACAGTTTACCTGCTATGGAGGTAAGCTTTGGGGGGGGGGGGTTATTGTTTAAACACCACACCAGGCAAGCTTCAAGAGGGGGCTACTGTTTAAACAACACATTGGGTGCTCTTTAAAATCCCATATCTGAGATCATGTGCATAATACAATGAAAAGAAAAATAGAAACAGTGATGTTTTTGCCACAAATACAGTATTACTAACTAAAACAAAATATATGTTTTTCCACTAATAAATACTGCTGCTTTAAACTAATTTTAAAATCTATAACTAGTGAAATCTACAACTAGTGAACTGATTATGCAAGTCAAATGTAAAAGTCTGATTCAAAATATACATTTTAGTTTCACTGGTGAGGTGGCAGGATTTTCCTATCTCACTTGTGGCTCCACCACTCATGAATTATGGTTCTGCTCTCTACATGTAAAGATAATGATATACAGATTTTGAGTCCACCTACTGCAGATCCCCTATGAAGATGGAACTGCTTGCCCCTTACAATGCCTTGCTTATGACATAGTCTCTTCCATGCAAGTCCGCCCCTATGGTGAGCTGGGATAAGACTCTGATAATGTAGGTGTCCTTATGACATCAGTCTCCTGGCCACCAATAGGAATCTCTCTGCAAATGCCTCTGCTTCTATGACTGGGTGGGGGGGGGGTCTTTCCTTTGCGGAAATATTCTGCCCACCCCACATCAATAATGTCAACATCTGGCCCACCCACCTCAGAGCCACCAGTGTCATTGTAGTCCTGCATCCCTTCCTTCCTACTAGATGGGTTTCACCTCCAAGTCAGCCAGGAAGAGTCAAGTCCGGCTGAAATGAGGCTCCACAATGGGGGGAACAATCAGTAGTGTAGCCAGGTGGTAAGAAGAGCTGGTCAAGAGATTATGGTAGCTGTAGGTGTGCCTGAGGGGCAAGCTGGAGCAGACCACTGACTGAAGGCAGCAGGAGTCTGGCAAGTGCATGGGCCAGGGCAGGGAGAAAAATACAATAATAAACAAGCAAGATCAATGAGAAAGGAAGAAAACATTACTCACCTTAGTAATTGTGTTTCTTCTAATGGAGTCTGGCTGTATTCTGACAAGCTGCAGTTAGCTCCAGCTCTTGAACTGCCTCTGAGAGTAAAGGGTTAAAATTCTATGCCAGACATAGAACGTTGGGCTCGAGCTCGGTTGAAAACTCTGTCTGTGTCTTTTTGAAACCCAACCATCAGATTCTTACTTAGCTAAAGCTCACTGACTAATAACAATACACAATAATAATGTGGAAATTGTAAACCCTAGTAGCCAACTGGCAAGAGAGACTTTGGATTCCCTTAAAGACTCAAGTCAGGAAACCCAAGGAACAAAAATTGGGCAATAAGAACTAAACATTCTTAATTAAACAACACAAAGCACCCAACACAACAGGAGTGGGCTAAAGACACCCCTGGGGTGCAACACTGCACCTGGCCACCCACTTCCCAAAAACAGGTTCTGAGAGGGGAGGCAGGGAGGGCAGTCAGAATACAGCAAGACTCCATTAGAAGAAACACAATTGCTAAGGCGAGTAATTTTTTCTTCAAACAACATGAAGTCTTGCGGTATTCTGACAAGTTGCAGACTACCAAGCAGTACCTCCAAGGAGAAGGGACAGAACCTACTTTGGGAATAGGCTCTAAAGTACTGCTGTGCCAAACCTAGCATCACTCCTAGCCTGGATATCCAGGGAGTAATGCTTGGTGAAGGTATGAACTGTTTTCCAGGTGGCTGCCTGACAGATTTCTAACAAGGGGATATCCCTAGTTGCAGCCAGAGATGCAGCTGTACCTCTAGTGGTATGAGACCTCAGGCCTGAGTGTGTAGTTTTTCATAGCAAAACTGAATACATGACACAATCCACCTGGCAATGGTTCTCTTGGTGGCAGGTTTTCCCTTTCCTACTTCCCCATAAGTGAGGAACAACTGGAGGGAGTCAAACCTGTGACCCTTTGTACGCTCTATGTAGTAACTAAGGGCCCTTTTAACATCTAAACTATGTAGCCTCAGTTCCCCTGAGGAGGTGTGATCAGTGAAGAATACAGGAAGAGACATAGATTGGTTTAAGTGGAAATCAGAAACCACTTTAGGTAGGAACCTTCTATTGGTTCTAAGGACCACCTTATCCCTATGGAAAGAAATGAAGTCAGGCTCCACTGACAGGGCTTTCAATTCACTGATACGTGTGGAAGAAGTAACAGCAACCAAAAACACAGTTTTCCAAGTCAAGTACTTGAGCTCTGCTGAGGACATAGGCTCGAAAGGGGGGGTTGCATCAGCTGAGCAATACATATATTCAAATCCCAGGCAGGAGCAGGGTCCCTAAAGGGGGGACTGGTATGAAGCAACCCTTTGAAAAATTTACAGAATACAGGATGAGATGACAGAGAGGAAGACTTCCCCACTGACAAGAAAGCAGAAATAGCTGATAAATGCACTTTGAGAGTAGCTGATTTGAGGACCAGGCTATTGAGGTGAACCATGTAATTCAGAACTGTGGACAACTCAGCAGTGTCTGGAGAAATGTGCTTCTTGGAACACCAAATACTGAACCTTTTCCATTTGGAGTTGTAAGTTTTTCTGGTGGCATGCTTTCGAGAAGCCTTGAGGATATCCAGAACCCCTTGGGACAGATATACATCTGCATACTCTAACTCTTCAAGAGCCATGCCTTGAGATTGAGTGACTGGAGATTGGGGTAACAAATCCTCCCCTGAGAGGAGGTTAGCAGATTGTAATTCCTGAGAAGACAGGGGAAGATGGACTGCTAAGGACAGCAACAGGGGGTACCAAGGCTGCCTGGCCCAGTCTGGAGCAATCAGAATCACTCTGCATGGTTGTGACCTTACCTTGACTAGAACCTTGAACAAGAGAGGAAAAGGGGGGGAAGTATAAAGAAACTTACCTTCCCAGTTCAAAATCGGAGCATCCACAGGAACTGAACCCAAGACTGGGGGTCTGCAACAGAACAGAGGAAGTTGGTGCTTGTTTGGGGCTGCAAAGAGATCCATCTCCAGAGTGCCCCACTATGAGAAAAATCATCCTCAGCACCAAAGGGTCCAGAGACCATTCGTGATGGCCAGGGTAAATCCTGCTCAATGCATCTATCACATTGTCCTTTCCTGGGAGATGGACCGCTATTAGAAAGGTCTGCAGAGAATATGCCAGGGACCATACTTTCATGGTCTCTGTGCACAAGGCCGTGGACCGAGGCCTCCCTGCTTGTTGATATACCACATGGTGGTAATGTTGTCTGTCCTGACCTGAACCACCTTGTTCTGTATTGACTGAGAGAAAGCTTGTAGGGCAAGAAGTACTGCCCTGAGCTCCAGGAAGTTGATGTGAAGAAGGGATTCCTGAGGGGACCACAGTCCCTGGGCAGTGAAAGCCCCCAGATGGGCTCCACACTCCAAAAGAGAAGCATCTGTGGTAAGAACCATAGAGTGAGTCTGAGAGACAAATGGAACACCTTGCCTCAGATTGCTCAGGTCCTGCCACCACTGAAGGGCCTGAATTAAGGTCTGAGTAACAGGGACTAGCCTGGTAAAAGGATCTTTCCTTTGGGACCAAAAAGTTCTCAGATGGAACTGAATGTCCCTCATCTGAAACCTGGCCCCTTGGACCACTACTGTGGAACCTGCTACGTGGCCCAAAAGCTGCAGAAAATGTCTTGCTGGTAGGGAAACCAGAGGGAGAAAGGAAGAGGCCAGCTGAGAGATGGCTTTTGCCCTTTCCAAAGGATGGAAGGCTTTTGCTTTGAGGGTGTCCAATTTTGCTCCTATAAAAGTGAGGAGCTGTACTGGTTCGAGGACTGACTTGGGAAGACTGAGAAGGAACCCCAGAGAAGTGAGCACTTGCTGGTGACTTGCAGATCTGACTTGACTTGGTCTGGAGACTGACCTACAAGAAGCCAGTCGTCCAGGTATGGAAAAACAGAAATCCTTTTTCTTAGAAAGGCCACCACTACTGCTAGGCACTTTGTAAACACTCTTGGAGCTGAAGTTAGACCGAAGGGCATTGCTCTGAACTGACAATGGCCTGAAGGCAACTCGAACCTGAGGTACTTTCTGTGGGAGCACCTGATGGGAATGTGAAAATAGGCATCCTTGAGGTCCAGTGAGGCTAACCAATCTCCTGGCCCCAGAGAGGGAAGAATGTGTACATTTTTTTTAATTGGGGGTGTAACTGTTGGAGATTGTGTACAAAATGGAAATTTCTGGCTACACTCCTGGTCCCCTGGCCTCAGAGAGGGAAGAATTGTTCCCAGAGTCACCATTCTGAATTTTGGCTTTATTAGGTACTTGTTTAGGTATCTTAGATCTAGGATGGGTCTCCACTCCCCTGTCTTTTTTTGGGGTAAGGAAGTACCTGGAGTACAGACTTTTGCTCTTGTATAGAGTAGGAACTCTCTCTATGGTCTTTAAAGCCAGTAGAGGCAAAACCTCTGCCTCTAGAGCAATGGTTTCTGAAGCATTTGCAGGTAGAAAGGATCTGGGTCTCAGTTTCGGAAAACTTCTGAAACTGAGAACCAACCCCTAGCTTACAACCTCCAGGACCCACCTGTCTGAGGTAACGGACATCCAGTCCTGGACAAAGTGCTTATGGTTTGTGACGGGCACTCAACAAAACTGTACACAAATGTGTACAGCGAGTATGCCTGTCTACACCCTTGCAGAGGAAGGGGCAGAAGGGGGATGAGCAGGGCTGCATCCACCCCTCAGCCTAAGGCTCCTGCCAAGCAGACACCCTGATGTGTCAGCCCGGGTCAACTCCCCATTCCAGTAGGAGGCAGGCTGGCTTACTCTGTCCAGGACTGGATGTCTGTTAACTCAGACAAGTGGGTCCTGGAGGTTGTAAGCCAGGGGTTGGTTCTCACTTTCAAAAGTTTTCCAAAGCCGAGACCCAGATCCTTTCCAACTGCAAATGCTTCAGAAACCCTTGCTCTAGAGGCAGAGTTTTGTGTCTGGCAAAAACCATAGAGAAAGTTCCTCTGCTCTGAGACAGTCTATACTCAGTGCCTGCAACATGTGACTCAGCCTAAGAACAAGTCAGAATGGTGACCTAGATGAATCACCTCTCTAATAATATGCCTCCTACTGAATGAAGTGGGCCGGGCTGACACATCTGGGTGTCTGCTTGGCAGGAGCCTTAGGCTGAGGGGTGGATGCAGCTCTGCTCATCCCCCTTCTGCCCCTCCCTCTGAAGAACCCCCTCTGAGAAAAGGAAGAGGAGGTCTGAGCCTGGTAGAAAGGCCTGTGAAAAGGCCTGCCCCTTGCTTGCTGCCTCTGAGGAGTTGTCTGCCTCTCCTCGGCCTGTGCACTCCTATAAGTGGTCCTGTACTCATCCATTTTCTTTATGTAATTCTCTGTCTGCTCCCCAAGCAGAAAATTACCCACTACAGGGAAATCCATGGCCTTAGCCTGGGTGTCCTGCGAAAGGCTAGTACATCTGAGCCAAGCCATTCTCCAAAGAGCCACAGATGTAGCCATGACTCTTGATGACGCATCATTGGAGTCCACAGCAGCATGAAACTGCACCTTTGTTGCCTCAATCCCATCAGCAGCCACCCCCTCCAGCTCCTTGGCTAGCTGTGGGGAGGCCTGTTTAGCCAGTGCCAGTACAGTGTCCCACCTGGACTTCTGGTACCTGGCTGTACAGGCCATATAATTCGCCTGCCTGAGTCCCAAAGATGATGCCAAGTACTGTTTCTTTGCCATAGCATCTATCTTCCTGGAATCTTTGTCTGGGGGGTGTGGAGCCAAGGGGATGTTTGCATTGTCACAGGCAGCAGCCTGCACTACCCCAACACAGCTGCACTGTTGGTAAAGAAATTCTGTAGCCAAGCCTGACAAAGTGTACCTCTTGTCAACAGGAGGTACAGAGTTGGAAGACCTAAGAATTTTTTGTCTGTTTCCCAAATGACTTATGAAGGGGAACAGACAGTCTCTTGGACTCTGGGATGTCCATCATCTCTATGTAGTCAGGCTCCTCTTGATCCTCTACAGCCTCCTCAATAGGAAGCTGGAGGGTTTGAGCCACTTTTCTGTAGAACAGAAAGTGGGGAAGGGACTCAGAAAGCCTAGGAGGGGAAACACCAGAAGGTCTGTCTGGGGAGACGTCTGGTTCCACAGGTACATCCAGACTTTCACCGTCGTAATCATCCTCTTCAAAATCCCCCTTCTCATCAAACTCCAGTTCGTAAAAATCTTCAGGGGAATAATCCTGAACCAGGGGAACCGACCGAATCGTATCCCTGCCAGAAGGCGCCGGATCAGTCGGAACCGGACAAAGCGATTCCACAATCCGAATCGCTTTGGCTATTTCTTTGGCAGTCGGAACATGCAGCTCTGGATCCGAACCGGACGATTTATCCTTTCGTTTTCTTTTTGTAGGAACTGGTCCCTCAGGATCGGCTCTCCTCTTGCCCGAAGAAGTATCGCCCTGGTCAGAGGGCACTCCTTCTGGTTCGGTAGAACCGAACCGGGCTGGCCTTTCAGGTCAGCGGATTTCTTGGCCTCCTTATCCCTAAGTCTAACCTTTTCTTCAGGGTAGACTTAGGGAAATTCTTACAAATTTGGCAGTCTGAATCGAGGTGGTCAAACCCCAGACAGTAAATACAGGTGGTGTGGGGATCGGCCTTAGTAAAGACCTCCCCCCACACACACACACTGCATTGTTAAAGGCCCAGTGGGCCAGTTTTTTTTTTTTTCTTGGGTTTCTCAGACATGGCCAACCTAACCAACTTACCCTTTATATGGCAACCGCCAGGCACCCCTATTGGTTTCTCACCGTGTCAAGGGTGATGGGGGGGACCCACTAAATGACTTTTTTTTTTTTTTTTTTATAAACCGATATGGACCGGTAACCACCCACTAACTTTTTCTTTTTTTTAAGAATCGAAGGAGGTGACAAGGGCAGTAAGGGAAGCCAAAGCATCTACGGAACTCAGGCTGGCACAAGGCATTAAGAAGGGGGAGAAGGACTTCTTTAAGTATATCAGGGAGAAAAGGAGCTGTAAGGACCACATAGTAAGGATTAGGAAGGAGGGGGGTTGGATGGAAGCAGGGTGCGATAAGGCGGAAGCACTAAATGAGTACTTCTGCTCAGTATTTACTAAAGAGAAGAGGGGGGTGACACCCAAGGTGGGAGAAATGGCAGAAGCAGGGTGGGAAGTGGTGAAAGATGGGGAAATCATGGAGAGCAGAGTTCGAGAGGGTTTGAAGGCACTGAGGATGGACAAGGCGCCAGGCCCAGATGGCATCCACCCCAGGGTACTGAAGGAGCTGGCAGAGGTCCTTGCAGGACCTTTGGCAGACCTATTTAATGCCTCACTACATTCGGGGTGTGTACCTCAGGACTGGAGGATGGCTCATGTGGTGCCCCTCCACAAGAGTGGCCCCAAAGATGAACCGGAAACTACAGACCAGTGAGCCTCACATCCATCGTGGGTAAGCTAATGGAGACTATCCTGAAGGAGAGGCTGGTGGCCCTCCTAGAGGCCAAAGGACTACAGGACAGCAGACAGCATGGCTTCATACGTGGCAGATCCTGCCAAACCAACCTGGTCGAGTCTCTATGACTGGGTAACTAGGCAACTGGACAGGGGCCATGCAGTGGATGTCCTGTATCTGACTTCGGTAAGGCATTCACTCAGTGCCACATGGAAGGCTGGGAAGGAAGTTAGCAGGCACAGGGGCGGATGCAAAGCTGGTGAGATGGGTAGGAAACTGGCTGCAGGTAAGGCAACAGAGGGTGGTGGTGGGTGGGGAGCTCTCACATCCAAAGGCAGTGACGAGTATTGTTCCACAGGGCTCGGTGTTGGGACCAGTGTTGTTTGAGATATTCATTGCAGACATATCATGGGACATCAAGAGCAAGATCAGTCTGTTTGCTGATGATACCAAGGTAGGCCGGTGGTGGATGACCTAGGGGATGGCAGGGTTGCAGGATGATCTGGCAAAGCTTGAAACCTGGTCAGACACCTGGCAACTGGGCTTTAATGCCAAAAAGTGCAAGGTGCTTCATTTTGGGATGAAGAACCCAAGGAGGAGCTACCAGCCAGGGGGAGTGCAGCTAGCCCAGACAGAGGAGGAGAAGGATCTGGGTGTGCTCATTACAGGGTCAATGA
The DNA here is from genome assembly GCA_016271365.2 of Neoceratodus forsteri. Taxonomy (NCBI): domain Eukaryota; kingdom Metazoa; phylum Chordata; order Ceratodontiformes; family Ceratodontidae; genus Neoceratodus; species Neoceratodus forsteri. The sequence goes on from JADMNL010000033.1 coordinate 45,465,933, forward strand.
ACAACTCTGCACAATGTAGGAAGGCAGCTGCAAACGGCAACAAAATGCTGGGTTGTATTGCAAGGGGTATATCCTCGAGGAGGGAGGAGGTGATTCTGCCACTGTATAGGTCAATAGTTGGACCACACCTGGAGTACTGCGTGCATTACTGGCGTCCATATCTGAAGAGGGACATTAAGTTACTGGAGGGGGTGCAGCGCAGAGCGACAAAGATGATCAAGGGGCTGGGGGACTTACCATACGAGAGGAGGTTGAAGGAGTTGAATATGTACCGCTGGAGGAGAGACGGGTGACATGATTGAAACCTTTAAATACATGAAAGGAATAAACAAGACCAGTATAGAGGCTGTTCAAAGTAAGAGGAGGGCTACCAGGGGCCATGATATGAAGACTGGAAGCGAGAAGGTTCAGGAGGAAATGAGAGACACTTTTTTTTTTTTTTTTTTTTTTTTACAGAGGGTGGTGGCTGGGTGGAATCGTCACCTGCTGAAGTGGTATGCAGTAGAACAGTGGACTGCTTCAAACGAGGATGGGACAGGACAAGGGGGAGGGTTAATGAAGGGGAAGGGAGGGGCAGCTGCAGAATAAGGGGTGCTAGCTGCACATTCGAGCAGACTTGATAGACCTCTAGGCCTTTATCTGCTGGCAAATTTCGTATGTTCGTAAGATGTTACTACAAGATTGGTTCAGCTGAACCGATCGGAAAAAAATTTACAATTTCCACACAACAGCTACTAACTAAGTACTTACGGTACCACAGACAGTCTCGAACCGAAAAAACGGAACGAAAATCTGACTAAAACCGAAACTTTAACCATGATAGAATCGAGCAGAAGGAGAAATCTCTGGAGTGACTGTTCAGTGAGGTGGAGTAAAGAATCTGACGCTGGGTTTCAATAGGACACAGAGTTTTCAACCGAGCTCGAGCCCAACGTTCTATGCCTGGCTTAGAATTTTAACCCTTCACTCTCCAGGGCAGTTCAAGAGCTGGAGCTAACTGCAACTTGCCAGAATACAGCACGACTTCATGTTATTTGAAACAAAAGACTCCTACAGAAAGCGAACCAGGAATAAGTAGATATGAATCAGGAATGCTGCAATGCTTCCAAGCCCCTATAGTCTGTATTCTACGAACTGAGCAGAAATCCAACAGCAGTGCTCTTGAGCTCCCTCTAGTGGTGATAAGTGCACGCGCATGCATGTGCCTGCACCAGTTACATACCTTGTTCCAAGCCGCCGAGTACGAAGACCCATGAAGACTGATCGGATCAGCTTGCCAAAGGAGGCTGCATTCACTGGCTCCAGTTTCTGTTCCTGGCAGTGCAGCAGGTAATGGCAGTAGAGTGTGCTGCGAGGCAGACTCACTCCCTCAGCAGTCTCATAGTTATCCAGCAACCACTGCACCTATCCCAGAAATAAAGACAAGGTCATGTATAGTGATATCAAACACACACACACCACTGTACCTATCCAAGAAAACAAAGACAGTCGTGTACAGTGATAAAACACACACACGCCACTTTATCTATCCAAGAAACCAGAGAGAGACATGTACAGTGATATCACACACACACACACACACACACACACACATAACCAAGAAAGAGGCAATGACAACATCACATACAGAGATATCAAACAAATGAGCACGTGTGTGTGTGTGTGTGTGTGTGTGTGGTGGTGTGTGTATGTGTGTGTATATATACACACACACGTATATTATATAATATATATATATAACACACATATATACACACACATATATATGTGTGTGTGTGTTGTATATATATATATATATATATATATATATATATATATATATATATATATATTAATATAATGTGTGTGTGTTCTATACTATACACACACACACACACACACACACACACACACACACACACACACAAACTGGTCAACTGTTTTAGCAAGATTAAATCTGGAGATCTGTTCCCACTGGAAGTCTGCAGTTAAAAGTATGTTGAAAAAGCAGGTGATGCTCTGTTGCAGGGAACATATCATTCAAACATTAGGTGACCGCCGATTATTAATACCAAACCATCACCATCCCCGAAACCAATATGTATGTAGTGCTCACGTAACCTGCCCCACAAGGAATAGCATCCCCTCACCCTCCTCAGTACAGTTAGGAACTAGGAGGAATGCCAGTCCTCACTCGGGAGTCCACAATATGCGTTATAAACAATTTGGAGTCCAGTTTAAAAGGACATTGTCAACCACTTTAGGCCTCAAATTGTCCCTAGATTAAAAAACACATGACTGCTCCCACTCTGCAGCGATCCTGATGGAGCTGATAGTTTCATTTAGATTCCTTTTTCATTTTAAAAGAAAAAAGACAGACTGCCCACCACACTGGTGTTACGTAACTGTGCTTTTTGTATGGTAAGAACTTACCGTAACAACAGATCTCAGTCATCGGGACACACTGTAGGAACTTCACTGTCAGTGAAGCAGGATCCACACGGAAAACTTTTCCAGCAGTAAACCCTGCCGACGCCACCAACCCTATGAAGCTGTGAGCAGCCCCGCCACTCAGTTCTTCCCCCAAGACAAGCGGAGCAAACTCCTGACACAGTGGGGGTTGAGGGGGGCAGAGATGCCCAGGCTAAAAATAAAATGCTGGAGACACCAGCCAGCCAGTCCAAAATGAGGACCCCAAGAAGGGGGATGGTGGGAGGGAAGGCAGACCTGATGACGGACATCCCCTTGAAGATCTACTGTTGTGGTAAGTTCTTAAGTAACTGTTCTATCTTCTTGGGGGTATCTCAGTCATCAAGTCACACCGTAGGAACAAGTCCCAAGCAGTTATGAGCAAAAGAGGACAGTCTGGGAGGCAGGCAGACCAAGAACTAAGACAGAAGGCCCTGAAGTACAGGACGGTCAAAGCCTGCAGAGGCTCTAGAGGCAACGTCCAGACTGGAGTGTCTGGTGAAAGTATGGACGATACTCCAGAGAGCAGCAGCGCAGATATCCCTTGAAACAAGACACAGAGGCTGCCATCTTGGAGTCTGGCAAAGCATTAACCAGCTCTTGTCCCTGCTCCCACATGCATTTTGGTACTGGACCATGTGCATAAGGAAATTCAGGGACCTAATTGAAAAGGTGGAGGCAGAATAGACTTTCTTGCCCACCTGGTCCAAGTAGTAGGATTTTGGGTCAGGAGGCTGTGAGCTGAGATGTTTCGGCTGCTTATATTTGTCGTGAGCAGCCGTAATAACTGACAAGTCCACCTGAGGATGTTCAGCCAAGAATGGTTCATCCTTCGGGGCTCTATACAGTCTGTTTGATATTTTTTTTTTTTTTTTTTTGGAACTGCCAGGACTGAAGCTGGACGCTTCCAAGTTAATCTGGTGAGGTCTTGGAAAGTGTCCACTAAAGGAGGAACAACTAAGGGTTTGGGCTCCTTTTGCCTCAGGTACTTAGCCAAACGTCAGCATTCCGGATCCAGGTCCTCCGTGTCCCACTCACTGGAGGCCTGGATGTGCCTCATGACGTCCATGAAAGTGGGATCGTCGGGAGGTGAGCAGGGCTGGTCCTTCTCTCCTGGGGAACCGCAATTTCCCGATAAGGAAGAGGTAGAAGACAAAGAGGAAGAGGAGGAATGGCTACTGGGTGACGGTAGCCAGACCTGTCCCTGACCAGCCTCACTTCAGTGTCAGTGGCTCGACCGATGCTACCGACCCGAGCAGAAGCGGTCCCATCTAGCAGAACGGGAGCGGCTCCTGGTATAAGACCAGACCCTCCGCTGGCTACCCAATCTGATAAAGCGCCGGTGTCTGTCTACAGACCATGATGGGGAACGAGCCTTTGGAGGAGGTGTAGGTGGCGGCCTCTTGGGGGTCTTCCTCGGGGAAGAAGCACCTCCTAGCTGTGGTTCACCCAAAGGGTCCGGGACTGGTGACAGGGCTGGCTTTGGGGGGGGGGGGCTGCTTCTGAACCTGCCCCCACCAGAAGGAAAACAGATCCTGGAGTTCGTCCTTACAAAAAAAACAGAGGCCGCTTTCCCAGGTAACGGAATATCTGGGAAGTCTACTTTCTAAGTACAGCCCACTTCTGAGCCCCGGGGCGAGGGGGACTTAGAGGATGAGGATGCAGCCCCTTCGCCGGCTGCGTTCGGATTAATCGCCCCACCACCCGGCGTCGGTAAGAGAACCGACGGGACCCCAACCGGGGGTACAGGAGTGTCCTTGGACTCCGTAGGCGCGCTCTTGACTGGTGGCGCCAGGGCCCTGAAAGGTGGGGCCAAAGCTTGCACCTTGAGGGTTTAATGGTGACCATGAGCGGAGTTACCTTGGACTTTGCTGACCTCTCCCCTGAAGGTCCAGCCTTAGCCTGTTTTTTTTTTTGACTTGGGATGCCCACCTGAGCCTTTGGATCCACAGGCTGTCTTGGGAGAAGGCCGCGAGACCTGGACCGGTCCCGGTCTTTTTCACGGGTCGTCCTCCTCCTCCTCCTCTCCCCCTGAGGTGTGCAGATCCACCTTCTTTTCCAGCAGATGCACTTTCAGGGCCTTCAAGCAGCGGATCCTGGTGCGGCTAGTGAATTTCTGACAGGCCGAACAGGCTACAGTGTCGTGGTCGGGCCCCAGGCAGAAAACGCACTGCCGATGACAGTCTTCAGACGGGATCTGGCGGCCGCAACTGCACTTATTAACGTGGGGCCCCGTCGCAGAGACCGGCGACGACATGCGTCGGCAGGTGCTGAAACCGTAGAAACTTTAAGTGGAGAAATTGAAAAACAAGCGAAAAACTGTTCTTTAACTGGGCTTGTAAGCCAAGAGAGCAGGAACTCTTCATGTGCACGGGATGGGGTGGAGCTGGATCCGCCCCCTTTTGTACCAGAGCTGATGCCGGGGTGGAGCCGCCATCGGGGGTGGTTCCTGCTGGGTACTGCTGGCTGAGAAGTTTTCCGGAGAGTTCTAGCGCCTGCGCCATAGTCCTGATTGTAATAGCCTACTGCAAGAGCTCCCACTCGAAGTAAGATCAGAACCACGTTTCGCTCCAAGGATGGTATGATCTGGGACAGAGTGACCATCCGAAAGAAACCAATTCAGGTCGTGCAGATCTAAAATGGGGTGCCAGCCCCCCTGTCTGCTTGGGCACTAGGAAGAACCTAGAGACAAAACCTGGATCTGCTGGAGAATACACCACTGGAGCTACTGCCTCCTTGAAGAGAAGCTGAGTGATGTTGTCTGAGAGAGCCGACTGAGTATGGATGGATACGCTTTCCTCCCAAGCGGCGTGGGCTCGGCTTGGAGAAAGCTGCTTGAATTCTAGAGGCAGTCCCTGACTGACCACTTCCAAAACCCACTTGTCTGTGGTAATAATGGACCAAGCAGAAAGAAAAGTGGCAAAGCCAACCCCCCCCCCCACGGGAAGACCCAGAGCTGGCGTGATGGGAGAGGAGGTGGCAGCCCCTGCCCTGTCACTGACAAGGCTTGGGGGGGCGGATCCAGGACCTGAACCTCATCCTCCTTTACAGGCCTGGGAGGGCCCGGGCTTGGGCCAGGGGCGCCAAGCTTAAGCCTGCTGCTGCTGTTGCTGCTGCCCTCCTTGAAAGGAGGGTTGCTGTGCCGCAGGGGAAGAGTGCCGAAAAAGCTCCTTCTTTTTTTGCTGTTTCTTGCCCAAAGAACCCTTAGCAGAATTAACGACCAAGGTGGCACTGGACTTGTGAATACGCTGAAGGTGACCAGCCACACCTGGGCCGAAAAAGGTTGGTGGCCAGGAAAGGTACATCAGCTAGTTTGTGCTGAGTATCTGCTGAAGAAGTGGAGAGTCTCAGCCAAGCCCTGCAACGAGAGGCAACTGCAGCTGCCATCAAGCAGGCACAAGAATCCCCAATGTCCAGGGCAGTCTGAAGCTGCTGTTTGGCAACAGCCTGGCCCTGATCCCAGACCTCCTTGACCGTGGTCTGCATGTCCGCGGGTAGGTGCGGGAGGACTTCATCCAAAGACCCCAAGAGAGCATGGGAGAAGTGTGCCATGATGACAGTCGAACTTGCCTGATGAAGGCCTAAAGATGAGGCCGCACAGACCTTTTGAGCCGAGTGATCCAAGAGTTTAGATTCTTTTTCCGGACGCTGGTCAGTGTTGACTGAACTGCCAGTACGCCTGAACACAGAGGTGGTCACCAGGCTCTCAGCCGAAGAGTGCTCTGTGAACTCCACAAGGGACCCCATGGGCACCGCATACTTGCGGGCAGACGGAGCTGGACAGGAGGCATGGCACTGCCAGAGTTCTAAGGCCGGGCCAACTATGGCCTCGGCCACATGAAAGGCCTCCGGGGTATCCCCTCTCTTGAGGATGTCCATGAGAGGGTACTCCGCCTTTTTCTGGATAGGTTCCAGGGGCATCCCTTTAGACTCAGAGATGAGGCGAAGAATGCCCTGAAAGGACAAAGGACTTTCCTCCGTCTCTATCCCACTGGCCAATTCGTCATCCCCAGGATGAAAATGTAGGCTGGTCTCATCCGAATCCAAGGACTCTGGATACAACGGTCGACCGCACAGGTTACCTTCGACCCGCCGAGAGCGGTCCGGGGTGATAGTGACCAAAAGACACTGGGGAAGCCCGGTGTCTGGTCTATCTTCCTTAGAAGGAGCCCCTCCCACAGGCTGCTTGGGCAGTGGTTCCACCATGATCAGTGGAGACTGGTTTAGGCCGAACCAGAGGTTTCACTGGCTCCCTGGGCAGGGGAGTTGACTTAAATCAGCTCCAAAAGAGTCGGCTTCGGCCTGGGAGGCGAAAGCCAAGTTATGGCCAGGGTCAGCTTGTGCCCGGACAAAATCAGCTGTTGTCACATGGGGTCCCCGTAGTGCCGGAGTTTCCACCGGAGCCTCTCCTCATCCGAGGAGGACAAGGACGACCGATGGAGTTGCCTCTTTTTTGAGCGCTTGTGGTTCTTCCTCGGCCTGTCAGTCGAGGGGGTCTTAGACCTCAATCGAGATCGAATAGGCCAATTCAGTCGCTCGGGAGACACCAACGGGACCGGTGATTTCCCAGGATTGGGACCACTTCCTCGACGGGATTCACAGTGGGCTGGGTCTCCTCGTCGGGGAAAGAAAGGACTGGAGTCCAACTGAGAGAATCGTCAACCAGAGTCAGCGACAATGGGTCGATGATTATTTAAACCTCGTCGACTGACACTTCAGTCAACTGGCCAGACGGCAAAGCCGAGAAGCCAGTGGCTGAAGAGGTAATTTCAACCGAGGTCAAGACTGCCGGTTCCTGGGACTGAGATCTCGCCTGATCCCAAGAACATCTTCGTTGAGACAAAGACGATCCCAGGTCCTTTTCCCACTTACGGGACCGAGAGGAGTGCATGCCTGCAGGACCCTCTCCGTTAGTCAGGAGAGACTGGCACAACTCTTGTAAGGAACCCAAGAAGGTGGAGCCCAGGTTGAGCGGAATGAAGAAGCTCCGAGAGGAAGATTCCATGGAATGAGCCGCTTCCTCCTCGAAGGCTTGCATGCATTCCAATTGCTCAACGGATCCCACGGCCATGGAAACTGCCCACCGAGCCTTCTTTGATTTCACCAGAGGGTTCCATTTTTCTGGCCTACTCAACTTCGGGTGTGTGAGACGGTCGTCTAAGACATTAAGGTGAAATGCAAGACAAAAATTGCACTTTGAGGTGTCACGGTAGACACCCATGGTGTGGGGATTGGTGCACAACATTTTCTGGCCGCACGAACACTGGCGAAATCCAGGGGAAGACTTGTCTTCCATAATCGAAGATAAGCAGTAGCAATCGCTAATGTGAACTAGACGAATTTTTGGAATAACCGAAGGTTTGAAGTTAGGTCCTACAAAATGTGGGAGCACCATAGAGGCAACCTGAATCTTCCAGCGGAAAGGAAGATCTAGTGTCATGGGGTGGAGCCGAGGGTTATACCACCCGGGTGGGTGGGAGGAGCTAGCTTGAAGACTTCCAGTGATTCTTTAAGGGGAAAAGGACATGCCAATAAGTGTGGATGAACAACAATATCCACGATCCTAGTAAAAAGTTTTTCTCCTGCAGCGTTCTTAAGCCTCCAGCCTAAGAGCAAAGAGTGGGACTTTGTAGAGAAGACGGATTCTTAGAAGCTCAGATTTTTTCACAGCTTTATTTTGTTTCAAGAACTGCTACACCTGGGGTGTTACCCGATACAGGTTTGAAGCTCTGACTGTCTCCGTGGGTACCAGACACTGCCCCTCTTTACTTGCCAAGTGCTCTGCAGCACTGTTGTGGCCCCTTGTTTGCCAGAGACCGCTGCGGCAAACAAGCACCATCTGAAGTGTAATTTCTACCTTCAGGTAGTACCTTAATCCATTTATGACTGTGTTGTAGAGCAGCATTCTAGAACATAGAAACATAGACTTTGATGGCAGATAAGGATCGCTTGGCCCACCTAGTCTGCCCATTTCCCTACCTACAGGATAAGCTGCAGATCCTATCTAACCAACAGCCTATTTCTTCCTACCCCCCACAAAAATTGCCTTATGTCTGTCCCATGCATTCTTGAATTCTCCCAGTTTTAGACCCCACAACCTCCTCAGGAAGGCTGTTCCATGCATCCACCACCATCTCTGTGAAAAAATACTTCCACACACTGCCCCTGAGCCATCCCCCCTCTATCTTCAAATTGTGTCCCCTTGTTCTTGCACATCTTTTTCTGAAAGATGCTACCCTCTTGGACTTTGTTGATTCCACTGAGGTACTTAAACATTTCGATCATGTCCCCCCTCTCCCTCTTTACTCAAGGGTATACATATTGAGCTCCTTTAGTCTCTCCTCGTGTGGCTTCTCTTGCAGACCCTGCACCATTTTAGTTGCCCTCCTCTGAACTGCCTCCATCCTGTATGTCCTTGCGGAGATGGGGTCTCCAGAACTGGATGCAGTACTCCAGATGGGATCTCACCAACTGTCTGTACAGAGGGATAACAACTTCCTGTTTTCTGCTGGTGATACCTCTCCCTCTATATCCCAGTATCCCCCCAGCCCTCCCTACCGCCTTCTCGCATTGCTTGCTAACCTTAAGGTCATCTGATATGATTATCCCAGGTCTCTTTCCATTTTGTTGTTGTTACTACCCCCAAATGTGTAATCTTCCCCTGGGTTTTGTTTCCCAGGTGCATTACTTTGCACTTCTTTGCATTGAATCCAAGCTGCCATACTTCTGACCATTCCTCCAACCTTGACAAGTCCCTTATCATCCTTTCCATGCCTCCTTGCGTATCAACCCTGTTGCAGATCTGTGTCTCCTCTGCAAAGAGGCATACTTTTCCTTCCAGTCCCTCTGCAATGTCACTTATAAAGACATTAAAAAGGACTGGACCCAATACTGAACCCTGCCGTACCCCACTAGTAACCCCTCTTTCTTCAGAGTGGACTCCATTTACAATTACCTTCTGTGTCCTGTTGTTCAGCCAGTGTTTTACCCAGGCTACCACCTTGGGACCAACTCCCAGGATGGTTAATTTGACTACTAATCTCTTGTGTGGGACTGTGTCAAATGCCTTGCTAAAGTCTAGGTAGGCCATGTCCACAGCCCCTCCCTGGTCCACTACTTTGGTCATCCAGTCAAAGCAATCAATTAAATTAATCTGACATGACCTTCCCACTGTGAACCCATGCTGCCTTGGGTCCTGTGCCCCACTGGCCTCTAGGTACTCAACAATTCTTTCCTTCAGAAGTGATTGCATCATTTTCCCTACCACAGAGGTCAAACTGACAGGCCTGCAGTTTCCTGCCTCAGTCTTGGTCCCACTTTTGTGAAGGGGAATCACATCCGCCTTCTTCCAGTCCTCGGGTACCACACCATCCTCCCATGATTTGTTAAAAAGCGTAGTTAGTGGTGTCACTAGTTTTCTGCTTAATTCCTTTAGAATTCTGGGGTGAATTCCATCTGGCCCCATTGCTTTGTCCACCTTCAGTTTTAGGAGTTCTTTCAGAACCCTTTCTTCTGTGAAAGGACAGGGATCAACCCCCCTCTCCAGAGTGCTTCTGTTAATTGGATTAGGCACCTCCCTCACTTCCTCTTTTGTGAATACTGAACAGAAGTATTCATTCAGTATCCCTGCTTTATCACTGTCACTCTCTGCCCACCCAACATCCATTCTATTCAGCCTCACTATCCCTCCCTTTGTCTTTCTACGCTCCCTGATATACCTATAAAATGTTTTATCCCCTTTCTTAACCGAGTTAGCTATCTTTTCCTCAGTTTGTGCCTTTGCTATTCTGACTACCCTCCCTGCTTCCTTCTGCTTTAACTGGTACAGTTCTCTGTCCTGCTCCTTCTGTGTTTCCTTATACTTCCTAAATGCTATCTTTTTCTTCCTAATGTTCACCACCACCTCTTTTGAGGACCACAGTGGCTTTTTCTTTCATTTTGACTTATTTATTTCACACAAAGGCTTGTTGCCTCTGTGATGGCAGTTTTGATACTTGCCCATTGTTGCTCCACCTCTCCTGTTTGCTACTGCTTTTCTAAGGCACTCTCCCATCTTGCCAAAGTCAGCCCTCCTGAAGTCCAGAACCCTCAATTTTGTATGGCTTGACTCTGTAGCAGTTTATCATGAACCACACTGTTTGGTGGTCACTTGTTCCCAAATGGCTACCCACTTCTAGATCCGAGATCCTCTCACTGTCCCCATTTGAGAGTACAAGGTCTAAGATTGCTCCCTCACGAGTGGGTTCCAAAACTAGCTGTCTGAGGCATGCCACCTGAAGGGCATCAAGAATGGTCCTGCTTTGGGATGTGGCTGCAGCAAAGGTGCTCCAGTTAACATCTGGCATATTAAGGTCCCCCCTCAACAGTATCTCCCCTTTTTCTGCCATCCTAAGTATGCCTTCTGTCATGTCCTTGTCCATTTCCTCCCCCTGACATGAGGGTCTATATACAACCCCTGTGTGGATTGTGGTGCCATTTCCAGTCTCTAAGGTGACCCACAGTGCCTCCTCTCCTCCCTGTTTACTCTCTTGTTCAGTTGTTTCTATCTCTTCCTTTACATAGAGAGCTACTCCCCTCCCCCTTCTGCCCTCCCTGTCTCTCTTGTAGGTTGTGTACCCTGGTATGTTAACATCCCAGACATGGTTCTCTGTGTACCATGTTTCTGTGACTGCTACAATATCCAGGCATCCCTCTTCCATCAAGGCCACCAGTTCAGGGAGTTTGTTGCCCAGACTACGGGCATTGGTACTCAGTACCCTCCATTTCCTGATGGCCTTACCCCTTTTTGTCCCATCCCTGTCCCTATTGCGTTTCTCACTTTCTCCATTTACCCCTGCCCTTCTCCCTATTGACATCTCTATGCTGGTGTCTACCTCACTTACTACCCTGATATTTTGGGGGGCTAGGATTTCCCTGCTCCTTTCCAGTGCCTCCCTCCTTGGCTAGTTTAAATACTTGTCAATGAAGTATTTAAACCTATCACCTAGGATCCTGGTTCCCCTCCTGGACAGATGCAGACCATCATGCCAGTATAGGCCTGCATCCCTCCAGGTGGACCCCCAATCTCTAATGAAGCCAAATCCCTGAGCTCTGCACCAGTTTTTCAACCACTGATTGAATCCCATGGTGTGGAGCACCCTAACCTCACCCGTGCCATAGACAGGCAGCACCTCCAAGAAGGTTACCGTGTGTGCTATTTGTTCAAGGCCCCTCCCCATCTCCACAAATGCTTCTTGCACTGCTCTGATCCCCTTCTTAGCCAGGACATTCGTCGCTAGGTGGACAATGACATCCAGCTCCCTTCCCTGTGCAGCTGCTCCTGTGATCCTGAGGACTCGCTCACTGTCTCTCCAAGCCATGGCGCCAGGCAGGCACCCTACCTCCCTCTCCCCTTCCTCCCCCAGTTCTACCTGCAAACAAAGACCTATAGCTGTTTTTTTCTGTTTTGTCATAGAGCAGAAAATTCTACTGTGTCACAGTTATACAAATACTGAATAGGGACAAAAAATTCAAAGCACAGGTCATGCAGAACAACCAGTGCTTACAGCATATACACTATCTGAATCCTGTTGCTGCTGCTTTCTTAGAAATCTCCTGGTTTGCCTGTTTGACTGGAAGTAAAAGAAAATTAATTTAGTGTGTTGTAGCTTAAGAAAAAAAGTACAAGTCTTTTAACATTAATCTCCAATTTTTAAACCAGAAATACCTGTCTGATTTGAACCAGACACCCAAACTGGGAACCCACAAAAAAGTAGTTACGTAAGAACTTACTGTAACAGTAGATCTTCGAGAGAGGCTCTTGCAGTAGGTAATTACATGTAGGACTGACGCCGGCCGGCAGCAGGACCCCACAGAAAAATTTCTAGCTAGCAGTCCCTGGCAGGGACCGCCCCCACGTCAGGTGACCGGCGTCATCCGACGTCGGTATGAAGGGGCGGTCCCGACTTCGTCTTCCAGTTCTTTCCCGCCACAGGCCCGGACGAGAGAGAAGCAGATATTTCCCCAATGGAAAAGGAGCTGAAAAAGCTTAGGGGATGGAGGGGAGAGATATTTACTGCAAGAGCCTCTCTCGAAAATCTACTGTTACGGTAAGTTCTTACGTAACTGTACTATCTTACTTCGAGAGGGCTCTTGCAGTAGGTAATTACATATAGGACAGAATCCCAAGCAGTCTGGAACAAACGAAAGGCACCGGGAGGAGGAACTACTCCAAAAAGTATAAAATAATCTAGCAGGTCTCAAGAAAGGAGGCCTTGCAAGACAGCTAACCCGAAGCCTGCTCTATAGCGAGAGGCAATGTCCAAACTATAATGTTTAGTAAAGGTATGGACTGAAGTCCAAGTGGCAGCAGCACAGATGTCTGCCGCAGGCACGCTCTTGAAACAAGCCGCAGAGGCGGCAACTCCACGAGTAGAGTGACCTCTGACTTGACCCAGGAGGGTCTTGTTGTACTTGTCATAAAGTGATGCAATGGGCCAACCATTTTGATAGGCATTGCTTAGAGACAGCATTGCCTTCTCTTTTGTGAGCGAAAGAGACTAACAACTGATCAGTCTTTCTGAGATCCTTCGTCCTATCGGTGTAGTATCTCAGAATCCTGTGAACAACCATGGTATGGAGCACGTAATCTCCTTGATTGGAGTACTGAGTGAAGAAAGCAGGTAATTCAATAGACTGATTCAAGGTAGATTCCGCTACCACCTTCGGAAGAAACTTAGGATTCGTGCGAAGAGCTACTTGTTCTTTGTGAATAATCAAATAAGGGATTTTGCACATGAGGGCCTGGAGCTCGGAAATTCTGCGAGCAGAAGTAATGGCCACCAAGAAGAGTCTTCCACGATAAAAACTTCGTCTGCGGATGCTGCAGGCTCAAAGGGAGGAAGGGTAAGTTTCTCGAGGACAAAGTTTAAGTCCCAAGGCGGAGCTGGAGCCCGGACAGGGGGCCTGAGATGAAGGACCCCTCTGAGGAAAGTTTTGGATACCTCCAGCTGGGCAAATGTCTTATCAGTGAAATGGACATGGTAGGCTGAAATAGCCGCCATATGGACTTTCAAAGAGGAGTGACTGAGACCTAGGTGAAAAGATGGACGATGTACTCAAGCAGAATGGACACAGGGCAGGAAAAGGGCTCCACATTCCTGGACGGCCAGATAGAAAATCTTTTCCATTTCATGGCATAGGTGGACCTAGTGGAGGGCTTTCTAGCCTCCACCAGAATCTCGCCACCTTAGAGAAACGCTAAAACGAAGCTTATGCTTAGGTCTGTAGGAGCCATGCGTGAGTTGAAGGACTCGAAGTCCGGATGGACCAGGGTCCCCTGATCCTGGGTCAGCAATCCTGAGATAAAGGAAGAGCAAGAGAAGGAACCTCTGAGTATTGTTGTAGAAGAGAGAACCAGATTTGCCTGGGCCAGAAAGGAGCATCAGAATCATTCCGCCCTTCTAAAGCAAGCTTCTGTAGCACGAGGACCAGAGGAATTGGGGGATAGACTAATCTGTCCTTCCAGCTTAGAGACAGAGCGTCGCCCAGAAGCGCCCGCCTGGAGCGAGCGAGCAAAAGATTGGAAGCTTTATGCTTTGGGAGGAAGCTTAACAGGTTCATCTTGAGGAGTCCCCAAATCTGGAAGATGATTTTAGAACTTTTTCGTCCAATTCCCACTTGTGTGGAAGAGCCGACGAGCGACTTAGTCTGTCTGCCAGGACATTGTCGACTCCCGGAACATGGATCGCCGTGAGGTGAAGGTTGTGGAGAGTAGCCCAATCCCAGACCCTCATCGCCTCCCTGCACAGCGGGTAGGACAGAGTTCCTCCCTGCTTGCTGATGTACCACACCACGCACATGTTGTCCATTTGGACAGCTAGGTGACCGGGAAGGATGTACTGGTGAAGGGCCTGGAGCGCATACAGCACTGCTCGAAGCTCAAGCACGCTGATGTGGAGAACTACCTCCAACTTTGACCAAAGGCCTTGGGTTCGGTGAGGACCCAGATGGGCTCTCCAACCTTCGCCTGAAGCGTCCGTGGTCAGAGTCTGCTCGGGGTGAAAAGGAGGACCCCTGGAAGAGGTTTCTCAACCATCCACCATTGCAAGTCTCTTACCATGGCGAGGAGATCAGAACCAGATGATCTAGGTCATCTACTCGTTGATCCCACTGAGATCGAAGAGTCCACTGAGAGATTCTCATGTGGAGGCGTCTGTGTGGAACACGTCGGGATGGCCGCGCCTTAAGCCCCCAGTAGATGGAGCACTGACTCGCCGGACCTCCTGTGATCCGATAGGAGGGAAATCTGTGACTGGAGGGAGGCCCCCCTGTCCGGAGGCAGAAAGGCCTTGCACAAAGTTGTGTCGAGAATTGCCCCGATGAACTGGAGCCTCTGTGAAAGATCCAGGTGAGACTTGGAATGGTTGATGGTAATACCAGGCCAGTGAAAACCTGCTGGGTGAGGAGAGAAATGCAGGAGTTCCTCCCTGGGCCAGGGTCCGCAGAAGCCAGTCGTCCAGTGAAGAAAACCTGAGCTCCCAAAGAATGCAGGTGGGCCGCTACCACCGCCAGGCATTTGGTAAAGACTAGGCCGGGGGCGCCGACAAAGACCAAATGGGAGCACCCAGAATTGGTAGTGGACCCCTGGGCATGAAACCTGAGGTACTTTGTGGTCATGAGAGGAATAGGGATGTGCAAATCGCATCCTGCATATCTAGTGCACAAAGTCATTGGCCCGCGAAGCAGGGCAAAGGGATTGAAGGAGAGCATCCTGAACCTCTTGTATTCCACATACAGGTTCAGGGAGCTGAGATCTAGAATAGGTCTGAGATCTCCCATCTTCTTTGGAACAAGGAAGAAGTGGGAATAGTACCCCGTCCCGTAGAGGTGAGGAGGAACGGGCTCTATAGCCTGTTTCGCAAGAAGCGCTGAGACTTCTTCCCTGACCAAAGGAAGATGGTCCCTTGAGTAAGCGGCGTTCAGAGGGGGGTGACGTGGAGGTTTCTGTAGGCACTCTATGGAGTGCCCCTCTGCTATGCTCTGAAGCACCCATGAATCCGAAGTTATCTTCTCCTAACCCGGAAGATGGAGGGAGAACCTCCCTCCTACCGGTTCCTCCGGGGCGTCCGGAGGTGGTGGGAGAGGAAAGGAATCGGGTGGTGTGAGGCAGCACCGTAGCTGGGGCACCCGTTGCTTTTTTGGGCGGCGGGGGCCTGGCAGCTGTGGGGGCCCGACGTTTAGTGGCCCACCTTCCCTGGGGTTTCACTTGAGGCCGGCTGCGTCTGCGAAAGGGACGGCGGGATGGGGACGGTACATTGAATCAACGGATTTAAGGGCCGTCCCCTTCTCCTGCAAATCAGTGATGTCCTTGACATCACCACCGAAAAGCACAGAACCCCTGAAAGGTGCTTCTTGGATGGCTGACTGCACCTCCGGGACTAGACCTGACACACGGAGCCATGCGTGATGCCGAAGACTTACAGCGAATGCAGAGCTCTGTCCTGCGGTGTCCACTGCGTCGTAGGTCGTCCTCAGAATGTGACAACTGGCCGAACGAGCAGAACGGACCAGGTCGGCCAACTCCTGCTTGAGTTGAGAGTCAGGCAAAGAGTCGATCTTAGATTCCGCCTGGGTAAGGACGGCCTTCTGGTAATCCCCCATATGTGCTACATAATTCAGAGGCCCTGATTCCCAGTGTGGAAGAAGCTGAGATCTTCCTTCCATACCTAATCAGAAAGCGAGATTCACTTATCCAGGAGACAAGCTCAAGTGTTTGGGTGTGCTGACCGGCCGTGAGCGATAATCACAACCGAGTCTGCACGGGGTGAGAGTCTAAAACGCCACACCCTCCGACCTGGTATAGCCTGTTCGACTTCCTGGGAAGTGGGACTAAAGCCGACGGTTGTTTCCAAATAGTGGAAACAAGGTGGGCATGAGGCTCGATCCAGGGTGGCACTAAGGTAGGAGCCGTAAGGGGCAAGTCCAGATGTTCGGCGAGTTTTAACCGCTGAGGATCTGGTTCTAAGGAATGCCACTGATGGACTTCCTGGATCTTCCTAAGCAACTCTGTGAAGGAAGGATCCTCCGGAGGAGTCCTCGGCCAGGGCTTGGATAGAGAGCGTGGCTCGTAGTCTTTCTCGGAACATCCATCAGAAGCGTCCAAGGAGTCCGAGAGAGAAGGGGAGGAAGAGTCTGAAGCAGAGTAAGACTCCCTAACCCGTCTACGGGGAGGAACGGGTTCCTTGGGAGGGATCCCAGAACGCATGTCCTGCCCCTCTCTGGATCTCGAGGGCAAAACCCGGGAATCCGGAGGAGGAGAGGAGAGTGCCGCCTAGGCGGCACGGAGCCGGGGTGGCACTGGCCACCATAAGACGGTTTCAACCTTGGTGAGCTGAGCTTGGCCTCAGCCCACCAAGAGGCAAGAGTCTCCTGAAGATCCACTGGCGGCCTAGGGGGCGGTGGAGGATAGTTGTGCGAGGAGGAAACCGTGGGGGAGTATCCAGAACCCGCTGCGGGTATCCCGAGTCGGTACGGCAGCGAGGATACTGTGGACCTGGGAAACCGGCGCCTGATACGACGGCGGATACCCAGGCACTGGAGGAGCTGCCAGAGCAGACGGCCCAGCCAGGTACTCCACGGGCAGATCAGCCAGGATAGGCCCGTGGGGTGGAGGGCCCGAAGGAAGAAGAAAATTCCCCGCCGGCGTCTGAGGGGCCGGTGTCAGAACCGGCGTCGGCGGGACCGGCGTCAGGGGAACCGGCGTCAGATCGGTTCTTCAGGAAGAGGATCAGATGGTACCCCAGGGTCCAGAGTCTCGTCCGGGGACGGAGGTGAAAAATCCCCGGGGTCAGGCAGGGGGGACTGGGGCTCCCCCGACGGCAGCGAAGGCTGCGGGGAGCCTGGAACAACAAACAGCAGGTTCTGCCGTAGGCTCAGAGGCCCGGCGCACGTCGGAGGAGCAGACTTGTGGCTTATGGGCCGAGTCCCGGCGGACGCCAGAGGAGCCGGCGTCCGGCTTCGGGGGTCCCTCATCGAGGCGGGCCGAGGATGAGGAGAGGCCCGTCCAAGGGAGAGACTGCTGCCGCCGCCCGAAGGGTCGAGCTGCCTTAGAGGCTCTTTCCCAGCGTGACGCCGGAGGAGCCGTCCGCTTAAGGGAGGTGTCTGCACAGTAAAGGCCACAGGCCTGTGGCGGTACTGGGGGCTGGAGTCTCCTTTTGCCCGGAGACGCCTGGCAGGCCCGCGCTCGAACCAGTCGGGCGGGCCGACGCCTCCTCCAAAGCCTTGGAGGCTGCCGTCAGGCGATTCCCCCGGAGGGGATGTTACCTTGCCCGCAACTCCGGCCGGAGTCGCAGAAGAGGAGGCCTTCTCCCAGTGCCTTTCCTTGTCCCGCTTCTTGTGCCCTTCGGGGGAGGTCGATGCCTGCCGAAGTTTTCTCGGCTCTTTCTCCATCGCAGACATCATCTTTTTGAGGAGATGGGCTTCGAGGGACTGCTGGCGTCGTCTGCGGGTGGCCGCATTGAACCGGAGGCAGTGCGGACACTTGTTGACCGCGTGGTCGGGGCCTAAGCAGAAAAGGCAGAGGGAGTGACGGTCCTTGTGCGGCGCCCAACTGCCTCACGAGTCGCACTTATTCTTTGAAGGGGACGACATATACCGATGTTCACCTGACGAAAGAGGAATAAAATTCTGAAACTATTCGGAAAAACCAACGAAGTAACAGGACTGAGCGATAAGAACTTAACCGCGAGGCGCTGACGGCAGGAAAGAACCGGAAGGCGGGCGTCTGGGACAGCCCCTTTATACAGACGTCATATGACGCCGGTCACCTGACGTGGGGCGGTCCGCTCAGGACCGCTAGCTAGAAATTTTTCCGTGGGGTCCTGCCGCCGGCCAGCGTCAGTCCTATATGTAATTACCTACTGCAAGAGCCCTCTCGAGGTAAGATCTGTGGTTCTCCTGATTTCTGTGGAATGGAGAAAAAAATACAGAAAACTATACTAACAAGAGTATCGAAAATGCTTCAAATAATTATAGAATAATAAAACTGTAGTCAAAAACTAAGGAAATGCAGCTGCTGAGACTGGAACAGGGACTCTGTGGGGGAGGTGGTATCTGATCTCCTCAGGCGAGAACTAAATCTGCCACTGCAAGGTCACGGAGAGCAGAGTTTCAACATTGTAAAGTTCAGTCTTGTTACTAGAAGATGCAATTTGTATAACATCACAAGCACACTCTTGTTGCTAGGAAAGATTATGCCACACTGTGGCAGCATTAGCACTGGGTGATAGCGGGGAAGGAGGCAGGAATCCTGTCACCCTGCTTCATAAAGTAAGGGATCAGAATGAGAAAGGGACAGCAGGGGGTGCGCTGCCATTTGCCATTACTCTCCCACCCCCAATGTCATTACATCCGATACAGATTCTGTCACATGTATTAAGAGACAACATTTCTAAGAGCAAGGGCATGAAGCCACAAAGATGCTGGCACTTTCTGAGACACAAATAACTTTAATGATGCAAGCAGGCACCTAACACTTGACTCAAATAAAGCTGCGATGTGCACTCGCTAAACAAACGAGACCCCCTCTCAAACACAGATTCTGACGTGATGGTGGTTTAGAAACTTACAGTTGCTGGAGAGGCACGTGTGGTGTGAGAGTAGGATTGCGCAGAGCTCCCTATCATGTAGCCTCCCTGTATCACATAGGTCCCGCCCCCGCCGCCACCACCTCCTGCAGCTGGACTGGATACAATCTGTCCACCCGTAACGTACATGGGCACTGATCCGTTGTTGGCCACGTTCTGCGTCGTCACGGGTGCTGACTTGTCGGTGTCCCTGTGCTTCAGAGTATGTAGTCCCCGTGACCTGGTGTACAGGACTCTCTGTGTATGGGTACGCATGGAGCCGCCTAAGGAAAGAGCATAAGCCACAACCAAAGACAGAGCTCAGACAGAAAGTACAGTTACGTAAGAACTTACCATAACAGTAGATCTTCGAGAACAGCTCTTGCAGCAGGTTACACCATTAGTACAAACCAGCAGGCGCCAGGACCCCATGGAAATGTTCTAGCTAGCAGTATTCAGCGAGAGACTGGCCCCGATCTTGGGCACAGTACATAAAGGCGGTCCCCCAAAATCCCCAGTTCTCCTGCCGGAGACTCCCGGCCACTGTATGACATCAGAAGAGGAGACTGAGGATCCGCCACCAAATGGCAGTCAGAAAGATGCTGAGACACCTGATCCCAGGAGAAGGATGTTGGAACTAGAATCTACCTCCAGTGGGGATGGTGGGAGGGAATGTACCTGCTGCAATAACTCTTCTCGAAGATCTACTGTTACGGTAAGTTCTTACGTAACTGTACTAATCTTACTTCGAGAAACAGCTCTTGCAGCAGGTTGCACCATTGGGACGGATTCCCAAGCAATCATTGAAATCCCACACCATTGGGAGGAGGGAAGGTAGAAATCCTTAACGAAACCGAAGCCTAAGACAGAAGTCCTTGAAGGACTGCTAGACCAAAACCTGCTCTTTGCCTCAACGCAATATCCAGGCTATAATGCCTGAAGAAAGTGTGCACGGAGCTCCAAGTAGTTGCAGCACAGATGGCCGAGGTGGACACATTCTTAAGGGCCGCAAAGGAAGTAGCCACCCCCTTTGTGGAATGACCCTTAACCGCACCTGGTAAGGGTTTGTTGCGCTTCTGATAACAGAACGTGATACACTGAATGAGCCACCTGGACAGCGACTGTTTGGAAACAGGACCTCCCATCATCCTGTGGGCGAAGGAGACAAACAGCTGGTCTGATTTTCGGTGGTGGTTGGTTCTGTTCAGGTAGTATCGGAGACACCTACGCACATCTAGAGTGTGCAACAGGGCCTTTCCTCAATTCGAATAGTTGGGGAAAGTACACTGGTAGATCGATGTCTTGATTAAGAGTGAGAGCCGAGACCACCTTAGGCAGAAATTTGGGATTAGTGCATAGGGATACCCTGTCTTGGTGAAAAAACAAATAAGGCTCTTTGCACAGGAGTGCATGGAGTTCAGAAATTCTTCTGGCCGAAGTAACGGCAACTAAAAACAGTCTTCCAAGTAAGAAGACGTAGCTTGCAATCCGCGGCTGGTTCAAAGGGTGGCAGCGTGAGCTGCTCCAGGACAAAGGGTAGATCCCATGGCGGAATTGGATCCTTAATCGGAGGTCTAAGGTGGAGAGTATCTCTCAGGAAGGCTCGTGCCGTGTCCAACTGGGATATGGTGCACTGGCCTATCGGACAATGATAGGCTGATATGGCACAGAGGTGTACTTTGATCGAAGAGTAGGCCAAGCCTGTCTGAAAAAGAGACAGGAGGTAGTCCAAGACCGTGTTTTTTTTTTTTTCTCTTTCCTGGACAGTCTAGAGGCAAAACCCCCACACTTGGGCCCATAGAGGCAAAAAGCAGGCGCCATTTCATGGCACATAAGCTGCGCGAGAGTGGCAGTTTCTCTCTCAGCCACCAGAATATCAGCTACCTCATGCGAGACCCCGTGTAGTAAAATGGCTATGTCTCTAGGAGCCAAGCGTGCAGGCTCAATGAACGAAGGTCCGGATGGACCAAGGAGCCCTCCTCCTGAGACAGCAAGTGACAGCTGATTGGCAGAGGCACTGGAGGTTCCTGGGCTAGCTGATGTAGCAGAGGGAACCAGATCTGCCTGGGCCAGAACGGCGCGACGAGTATCAGTGTCGCCTGCTCTCTGCAAAGTTTCAGAAGAGCCCTCTGGATCAACGGAAAGAGGGGGAAGGCATAGAGGAATCTGCCCGCCCAGGAGAGGGACAACTCGTCTCGCCAGAAAATACCAACCAGGCCATGGATCTAGCAAGCAAAAATTGGGCAGTTTTACATTGGATGGGGAGGTGAAAAAAATCCAACTCTGGTGTACCCCATCTGTGAAACAGATCCTCTACTACCTCCTGGAGTAGCTCCCACTTGTGGACTCTGGCCTGAGAGTGGCTGAGGCTGTCCGCGATGATGCTGTCCACTCCTGGGACATGAACAGCAATGAGGTTTGCGCCGTGTTGCAAAGCCCAATCCCACACCCTCATGGCCTCCCTGCAAAGTGGGTAGGAATGGGTGCCTCCTTGTTTGTTGAGGTAATACATCACCGCGGAATTGTCTGTTTGTAACAGAGTACCCGGTGGAATCTCTGACTGGAAGGCCTGCAGGGCATAAAGAACTGCTCTCATTTCCAGGATGTTTATGTGGAGATGAGACTCTTGGGCTGTCCACAAGCCCTGAGACCGGACACCGTCGAGGTGTGCTTCCCACCCGCACCCTGAGGCATCTGTGGAGAGTGTCACAATCGGAGACTGTGCAATGAAGGGGACCCCTGCCAATAGATTCTTCAGATCTAGCCACCATTGCCAATCCCAGATTACGGTCTTCGTGATCCAGATTGGAAGCTGCAGATGGTCTTGCTTTTGATCCCAATGGACCCGTAACATCCACTGGGTGACCTGCATGTGGAGACGAGCAAGCGGGACTGTTACAATGGCCGCAGCCATGTGTCCGAGCAGGCAAAGGACCAATCTGGCAGGAACGGTCTTCTTTGCCGAAATGTCCCTGATGAGGGATCTGATGTGTTCTGCTCTGTCCTGTGGAAGAAAAGCTTTCCCTTGGACAGTGTCCAGAACTGCGCCTATGAACTGCAGGGTCTGAGACAGAACCAGACAAGACTTCTCTTGATTGATCAAGATGTCCAGCGTCTCGAGCAGAGACAAGAGTATAGTGAATGGCGGACATCAAGGCCTCCCGAGAGGGTGCCATGAGAAGCCAGTCGTCCAGGTTGGGGAACACGTAGTGGCCTTGCCTCCTCAGAGTTGCTGCTACGACCACCATACACTTTGTGAATACCCGAGGTGCCGATGACCATCCGAAAGGGAGGGCTTGGAACTGATAATGGTGGCCCTGGAACTCGAAACGCAGAAACTTCCTGTGCGCTCGAGCATTGGGTATATGCAGGTAGTCGTCCTGCATGTCCAAAGACACTAGAAAGGTGCCCTGCTTGAGCATGGGAATCAGACCTGGAAGGGTCACCATGCGGAAGCGTTTGTACAGGACCGACTCGTTGAGGTCCAGGATCGGACTGAGATCCCCTGTTTTCTTGGGAACCAGAAAGAAGTGAGAATAATATCCTGCATCCCTCTGGTTCCGTGGAACGTGCTCTATCGCTTCTTTTTTCCAGAAGCATAAGCACCTCCTGCCGTATAAGCAGGGCGTGCTGACCCGAGTAACGGGAAAACAGGGGAGGTCTTGCCGGTGGGTGGTCAAGAAATCCTATGAAATGGCCCTTCTTGACCAAATGGAGAACCCACCGGTCAGTGGTGATCGACTGCCACCCTAAAAAGTGGAGAGCGATGCGACTCCCAACCCTTTGCACCTGTTGAGCCACAGGGGGGCGGGGGCCGGGAAGGAGTCATGCTGTGGCAGCACTGGTCCCTGCAGGCTGGGCCGGTTTAGTGTAATGCTGGGCTCTGCCTGGGGACGACTTAGCCTGGGTTTTTCGCTGAAAGGTGCCCCTTTTGTTGGCCGGAATGTGGCTGTTGTCTTTGTTGCCAGCTGCAAAAACAGCTCTGGTTCCTACGAAAGGAACTGGGCCTGGGTCTGTACATGGCCTGTACAAACCTGACTGCCTTCCCAGCATCCTGAAGTTTGGTGATCGCCCTCTCCGAGGGTTCACCAAAAAGTACTTCGCCGTTGTATGGGACATCAAAACTGTTCTTCTGTACGTCCGGGGTGAAGCCGGAGACACGGAACCAAGAGTGTCGCCGGAGACAGACGCCTGAAGCTGCAGCTCTGACGGACGAGTCCGCAGAATCATATGCAGCTCGTAGTACTTGGGTCCCCACATCAGACCCCAAAGGAGAAAGTTTAGGAGCTCCGCCTTCTGCTCACCATCCAGAAGTTTAATCGACCAGGTCCTGGCCCTGTTCCCATAGGGCGTTCTGAAACTGTACCATGTGAGTTAGGTAGTTCAGGGACCTGATGGAGCATGTAGCGGCCGCATAGATACGTCTCCCCAGGGCATCCAAGTGTTTGGATTCCTGGTCCGGTGGCTGTGTGCTCATGTGTTGCGGTCTTTAGGACTGGTCATGTGTGGCCGTAATGACCAGGGAGTCTGCCAGAGGTTGTTGAGCCAAGTACTGGTCCTCTCTCAGGGCCTTGTACAAGCAGTCGGCTTTCTTCAGCACCACTGGAGGGGAGTGCAGACGTTTTCATGCAGCCTTGGTGATGTCCGCGGAGGTGTCTACCAAGGGTGGCACTACCACAGGCTTTGGATCTTTCTGCCGAAGATAACGGGCAAGGCGCTGTCTTTCCGGGTTGAGTTCTTCAGCATCCCATCCCATGTTGTCCTGGATGTGCCTCATGATCTCGGAAAGAGGGGTCATCCGGAGGAGACCTGGGAAGGTCATGTGGGTCAGGTGATGAAATGCTGAGTGGAGAAGGAGATCTGGAGTAATCCGAGGTATCCTATCTGGAGTCCTCCCCCGATGGGGTATACCGCCGACGTCTGGGTCGCTTGGAGCTGGGAGACCCTGATGGAGACCACCTCTGATCCTGGGATCTACCCCTAGGAGATGGAATCTGCTCCTTGGGGGTTGGTGGTCGGAGGGGTCGGAGGAGGAAGAACTACATCTTTGCAGATGGTGTCCCACCAGAAAGTAAAGAGTTCCTTTACTTCTTGAATATTAATGCCAGACGACGGGCCTGGCGCCAGTGGTCTGTCACCGGGGTCGGGTCCTCGGGTGTCTCCGGGTGGGTGAAGTTTCCCTTGGAAGCCCGGCATCCTCTGTGTCGCCCACCTGGTCTTTAGGCAACGCAGTGTCCTTCTCCGTGGAGTCCCTGTGACCGGTGTCAACTGGTGACTGGGGAGCTGTCTTCGGCTCCGGTGAGGCTGACATCGGTCGCTCGACCGACAACTTCGAGTCCGGTGAACGCCTAGCCGGCATCTGGTGCTTGCCTGATGTTCTCTGCTCCAGCGAATGCCTGGCCGATGTCTGGTGTTTAGCCGACGTCAGGCCCGTAATCCGCTTGAGGGACGTCAGGTTCTTCGTCTTCCTGGGTAGAGGGTCCAGGCCCCTAGGGGGCTGGGAGACCGACCTGAAGTCGGGGTCCCGACGTCTGGTGGAAGAGAAACTTGTGACATTCCGAGGACTTTGAAGAGGCCCGAGAGGGAATAGAGGAAACCGAGGGCCTGGAGGTCTTAATAGGCTGAAGAGTCAAAGAACCGCTGGAAGCCTAGACCTTGACCGGAGGGGGCTGAGACCTAGCCCTGAAGAGACAGCAGTCCGATCAGGTGGAGCCTGAGCTCCGTGAGTCCGAGGCCTGGTTCAGAGATCTGGACCTTGCTTTCTCCCAGTGCTTGTCCCGGCGTTTGTGGACCTTGGAGTAAGAATTGCCCCGGAGGAAGGTTCCTTGTCCATCCTGTTAAGTTTTTCCTCTAGCAGTTAAGCCTAAGGGCCTTCTGACGGCGGATCCTGGTGCGGCTGTTGAACCCCTGGCAAAAGGTGCAGGCCTTAGTATTCTGGTCTGGGCCTAAGCAACGCACGCAGGAGGAATGAGGATCCTTGAAAGGGATCTGTTTTCCGCAGGCACACTTTGAAATGTGACCCTCAAATGAAGGGGTTGGAGAGGACATTAGTCTTATAGAAACTCTGGAAGTTCCAAGTCGTCGTGTGCTAGATAGATACTGCGAGGCCTATGCTGGCGAGTTGACGGCGGGAAAAGAACTGGGGATTATGGGGGACTGCCCGTTATGTACTGTGCCTGACGCAGGGGGTGGGACCAACGTCAGGGGCAGTCCCCGCTGAATACTGCTAGCTAGAAAATTTCCGTGGGGTCCTGCCGCCTGCCAGCTTCAGTCATAATGGTGTAACGTGCAGCAAGAGCTGTTTCTCGAAGTAAGATCTGGACATCTCTCTCCCAGAGGTATGGCCAGAACTCAAATACTGGTGGGGGCCCCTGGCAAATGAGGTTGAGGCCAAATGCAGGACAAGTTGTGCGTCGCTCTCACATGCATGTGTGGTAGTATCACTGTCCTCACTGCATGCTGGGTCCCTCACTATAGTGAACCCCATTATCACAAACTCTCAGTTTATAGTGATTCCCTATGATAGTTCCCATTGGCTCCTAAGGTAAACACCTGGCTACAGTGAACTCAAATCTATAGTAACCATATCAGCTGACTCCAGAGATGCTCATTATATAGGGAACACTGTACTATACGGACAGTTACAAAAATACAGGTTACTCACCTGTAACAGGAGTTCTAGAAATGGTATACGTTGTTCATCCATACTGTCTGGCAGGTTCCTTCCTGCTTTATATCTTGCCAGAAGGTCTTCAAGCTGGCTCCTCCCACCCACCCGGGTGGTAAAACTCTCGGCTCCGCCCCATGATGCCAGATCTAGCCTGCTGGAAGCCAGGTTGTGTGTCGAAGCCGGGTGGGTCGTGTGGATGAACATATACCATTCCTAGAACTCCTGTTACAGGTGAGTAACCTGTATTTCTAGGGACATGGAAATGTTGTTCATCCACACTGTCTGGCAGACTCCTAGCAGTTCTCCGGGAGGAGGGAGGCAAGGCGCATATCCCCTACTTAGGGAATAATGACTGGAGAACCGAGGCCCCAAAACCAGCATCCCGGCGTGACTCAAGGTCGATGTGGTAGTGGGTGATGAACGTGTGTGCTGACTTCCAGGTAGCAGCCCTGCAGATTTCCTGGATAGGGACATCCCTAGAAGCAGCCACCGATGCAGCGGTATGGCGGGTAGAATGAGCTGTTATCTCTCTGGGAGGCTCCATGCCCACCAACCTATAGCAGAGATCTATGCAGGAGGTGACCCACCTGCCTATCATCCACTTGGCTGCAGGTCTGCCAGGTGACAAACAGCTGGCGAACCTCTCCCCGAACTTCAGCCATCCGCTCCTTGTAGTAAGCGAGCGCTCTTCTAGGGTCCAAAGTATGGAGCCTATATTCGGCTTCCGAGGTGTGACTGGGGTAGAACACTGGCAGAGTCAACATCTGGTTAAGGTGAAACTCCGACACCACCTTCGAAAGGAATTTCAGGTGGGGGCGCAGGACAACCTTGTCCCTGTGAAAGACGAGATAAGGAGACTCGACGGAAAGCACCTGGAGCTCTCCCATCCTTCTGGCTGGCGTGATAGCCACCAAGAAGGCGGTCTTCCACGACAGGTGAGAGATGTCACACCTGTGCATCGGTTCAAATGGCTTGCCCATGAGCTTAGCCAATACCAGCAGTAGATTCCACGGAGGTGGAGGTTCTCGCACCGGAGGGGATATGTGATCAAGGCCTTTGAAAAAGCACCCAACACCTTCTCCTGCGCCACCGACCCCTTCCCGGCCCCCGCCCAGCAAGCAGAGATGACTGCCAGGTGCACCTTAAGGGTCGTCGACCGAAGCCCTAGCTGAGAAAGGGACCACAGTTAGTCCAGAATGCTTGCCAAGGAACAGGAGGAAGGGTCCAGGCCCTTGCCCAGACACCAAATGGAGAAACTCTTCCATTTTGAAGGTGTAGCATTTTCTGGTCCACTCCTTATGGGATGCCTCAACGATGTTGAGGACCTCGTCAGAAGGACCCAAGGCCTGGAACTCTAGCCGCTCAGGAACCAGGCCGTCAGGTGCAGGGACTGAAGGTCCGGATGGAATACCTTCCCCTGACTGACTGAGAGCATGTCCAGGCAGGCTGGAAGCCGCCTAGGGAGCCTGGAGCTGAGACTAAGGAGATCTGGATACCAGAACTGGCGGGGCCAGTCTGGGGCTACCAGAATCACCTGCGCCTTGTCCCTCCTCACCTTGAGAAGCACCTTGTGGATCAAGGGAAATGGAGGGAAAGGCATAGAAGAGGCCCGGGGTCCACGGCCTCGAGAAGAAGGCATCCCCCTGCAGCGAGCCCTGCTGAGGGGGGCGGGCATGAAACAGTCTCAGCTTCGCATTCTCCCTGCAGGCAAACAGGTCCACCTGAGGCGTGCCCCAGTGGGAGAAGAGATCTTGTACTACCTCTGGCAGGAGACTACTCGTGAGATGCAGCCCCTATCCGGCTTAGGGCATCGGCCAGGGTGTTGGAGGCTCCTGCCACGTGAATGGCGAGGAGATCCGCCTCCAAGCTGCGTACGAGTGACCAAATGCGGAGAGCTTCCCTGCACAGAGGCATGGAGCGCTCCCGCCCTGGCGGTTTAGGTAGTACATGGTCGTGGTATTGTCCGTCTGGACCTGAACCACTTGACCCCGTAGAAACGGAGCAAAGGCGGTGAGAGCTAGACGAACTGCTCAAAGCTCCAGCAGGTTGATATGGCATCGGGACTCCCAAGGGGACCAGAGGCCGTGTGCTCTGTGCTCCCCCAGATGGGCACCCCAACCCATCAGAGAGGCATCGGTCAATGGAGACCGTCGGCTCGGGGCGGACAAACGGGATGCCCTCCTGCAGATGTACTGGAACAGTTCACCACTGGAGAGCGTTCCACATCCCCTGGGTCACTGTCACTAGCTGATCGAAATGCTGTGACCATTGGCTGGCCAGTCCCCATTGAAGGGGACGCATGTACCAGCGGGCCCAACTGACCACGCTGGTGCAGGCCGCCATGAGGCCCAGGAGACGCAGGAAGTCCCGGGCAAGGCGCAATTGCCCAACCTGAAATGATTGGGCAAAGGAGGAAAGAACCTCGGCCCTGTCCGCCGGGGAGCCGTGCTCTGGCTCGTACAGCGTTGGGCTCTGCCCCAATGAATTGTATCACCTGCTTTGGCATGAGTTCCAACTTGGCCTCGGTGATGAGGAGGCCAACCTGAGAGCAAACCTGGAGGGTCAGATCTCTGGACCGCTCCACCTCCACTCTGGAGGGGGCTGCAATCAGCCAGTCGTCCAGGTAGAGGTACACCCGGACCCTTCGGCGCTGCAGAAATGCTGTCACCACTGCCATGCATTTGGTGAAGACCCTGGGAGCTAAGGAAAGGCCGAGGGGCACAGCCCAGAACTCGTAAAGGGATCCCTCCGCTCTGAAGCGGAGGAATCTCTGGTGGGACGGATGGATTGGGACGTGAAAGAACGCGTCCTGAAGGTCCAGGGAACAGAACCACACGCCTCGTTCCAAGGATGGGATTATCTGAGCCAGAGTGAACATCCTGAAGGTCCGAGACCTTAGGAACCTGTTCAGGTCGTGCAGGTCGAGAATGGAGCGCCAGACCCCCCGTCCGTTTTGGGACCAGGAAGTACCTGGACACAAACCCCCGGGTCTGGAGAAGGATCCGCCACCTTCCTGATCACCTCTTTTTCGAGGAGCAGGGCAATATCGGCTCGGCAGGCCGACAGAGGCTGCGGACCTGTGGCCCCCGAGGGGCGACGGCTCGGAAGGGTGGGGCCTGCTCGAACTCCAGAGGCAGGCCCTTTCCTACCACCTCCAACACCCACCGGTCCGTGGTGATAGCAGACCAGGCGGAAAGGAAGAGGCGGAGCCCCCCCCCCCATGGGGGGAACCCAGGTGGGAATGACGCAGCTGGGGGTGACACCCCTCAACCCCGTCACTGGGCAGGCTTGGAGGGGGGACCGGCCAAGGGACCTCCTGAGCCTTTACCTCCCTGCTTCCTATTGGAGGAAGCCGCGGGTTTGGGTTTGGGATACCAAGCGCGAGCCTGCTGGCCCTGGTGCTGGTGCTGTTGGGCCGGACGTGCCGCAGGTGCAGAAGGGAGAAAGGACTTGTGCTGCTGCTGTCGGCGGCCTTTGTCCTTCTGGGCGGAGGTGACTGAGTCCAGAGTGGTACTGGACTTTTCGATCCGCTGGAGGTGACCTTCCACTCCAGGGCTGAAGAGGTCGATCCCCAAGAAGGGGACATCTGCTAATTTGTGCTGGGTATCCGCCGAGAAAGTGGATATCCTCAGCCATGCTCTGCGGCGCATGACCACCGTGGCCGCAACCGATCTGGTACAGGAGTCTCCTATGTCCAGAGCCGTTTGGAGCTGCTGCTTAGCCACTGCCCTACCCTGGTCCCACACCTGCCGGACCGTGGTCTGCAGGTCCGCCGGGAGATGAGGGATCACCTCATTCAGGGAGCCCATGAGGGCGTGGGAGAAGTGTGCCATCAGCATGGCTGAGCTGGCCTGGCGGAGGCCAAGGGAGGATGCAGCGTACACCTTGCACCCGGCGTAGTCCAGCTTTTTAGACTCCTTGTCGGGGGGCTTGTCCACGTCCCTAGCGTTCCCAGAATGCTGGAAAACGCTGTCGGTGACCAATTCCTCGGCAGAGGGGTGTTCCGAAAAACCAGGCAAAGAGCCAGTAGGGACTGCATACTTCCTGGCCATCCTGGCCGAAGGCACAGGGCAGGAAGCAGGCCGCTGCCAGAGCTCCAAGGCTGGGCCAATAATGGCTTCAGCCACCGGAAAGGCCTCCGTGGGTGAATCCCTTCGGTCCAGTATCTGTCAGGGGATACTTGGCCCGCTTGGATACGGGCTTGAGCTGCATCCCAGTGGACTCTGAGATGAGCCAAAGCAAACCCATGAAGGACGATGGGCTTTCGTCCAATGACTGGCCCCCGGAGGACTCCAGGTCAACGGGCCTGGAGAACAGGGAGGAGTCGTCGTCGGACTCTGAGGAGTCTGCGAAGAGCTGCCTGGGGCCTGAGACACCCTTCACCTGCCGAGGACGGCCGGGAGTGAGGGTGACCGACAACCTGTGGGGCAGGCCTTGACCCGACCGAGAGTCCTGGGTCGGCGCCCCCGATTTCGGTTGTGGAGGCAAAGGTTCCACCACAATCAGTGGGGCAGCTGGTTTCGGCTGAACAACCGGCCCAGGCTTGGGCACCTCGACTACAGCGAGGGGTTGTTTCGGCCGCTCGGGTGACAGCCACTTGATGGCCGGGGAAGGCGATGGCGTCGACTTATTCCCGGACAGAAGTAACTGCTGCCACATCAGGTCCTCGTAGCGTCAACGCAATTTGCGCCAAAGCCTCTCCTCTTCCAAGGAGGAAGACTAGGACGAGCGGCGGCGCTGCTTACCTCAGTACCGCGAGACCGATGTTGGCGGTATTGGCTGGACCGAGACAAAGTCCGAGACCGAGATCCTCTTTTTCCGAGGATGGGTCTGGGAAGGAGTGGGGGACACCCCGCTCTTCCCTCGGCTCGGAAGCCTTAACCGGGGACTGCTGCACCGGGGGTGCAGGCAGATCCTCTGTCTCCACCGGGGGAACCGGTGAAGAAGGGCTGTCTGCCTCACCAGTCGACAACCCGACCGCATCGATGGGTGTCTCGGCCGGCTGGTCTGACGGGGACGCCATGAAGTCAGTGGCCTTAGCCGCAACCTCGACCGAAGTCGACAGTCTGCTGTCCGGGGAAGGAGACCTTTCCCGCTCCCACGACGCAGACGATGGGACTTACCCTTTGAGTCCTTCTTTTTGGACCGAGAGGAATGTCCCGATGGCCCCTCTCCCTTCGTGGAAAGGGTTTGGCAAAGCTCCTTGAACGAAGCTGAATACGAGGTACCCAGAGAGAGCGAGATAAATGCCGCAACAGAGGAAGAGGATGATGCGGCCTGGGCCGCCCCCTCCTCGAGGGTGATCATCTGCTCGAGTTGCTCAGCCGAGCCAGCCGCCGCGGTAACCGCCCAACAGGCCTCCTCAACCTAACCGTGGGTTGCTCGCCCTCAAGCTGTAACCGGGCAGCGCAGTCCTCCAGGACGTTGGCCGATAATGAACGGCATGACTCGCAGGCCTGCGGGTCATGTTCTAGGCCGAGGCAGAAGACGCACGTGGAGTGCGGGTCCGTCCTGGACATCTTCTGCCCACAAGCGCACCGCCGAAATCCGGGAGTCTATTTGTCCATCGCAGCCGTGAGGAAGAAATATGACCGAAGTCTTAAATTTTAAAATGAGTTTCGAGCGAACCGAAGAATTAGGATCCAGTCCATCACACAGAGCGTTAAGGAGGGAACCTGAACTTCCAAGCGGTAAGGAAGATCTGGCGTCATGGGGCGCAGCCGAGTTTTACCACCCGGGTGGGTGGGAGGAGCCAGCTTGAAGACCTTCCAGCAAGATTTAAAGCAGCAAGGAACCTGCCAGACAGTGTGGATGAACAACATATCCATGTCCCTAGAACTTATGTTATCTATTCTAGTACTGCTGTCTGATGTTGGGCAATCAACTCAGCCTGCTTGGTAACCCCAGTAGATTATTACAATCTAAAGCATTTTTGAGGGTCGGTGACACAGGCTACCTCCTCCTGCCCAGGTTCTGGGAGTACCTGTCTGCTCCAAGCTCTATCTACCAGGTAGTACAAAGCACTGCTGCTTCAGCAGGAGGCTGAACTGCATTCAATACAAATAAATGCTTGCTGCCTCACGTGCGTGTGTGGTGTGTGTGTGTGTGTGTGTGTGTGTGTGCGTGTGTGTGTGTGCGTGCGCGCGCGCACACACACACACACACACACACACGCAAGGACACACGCACAATGTTACAGTAAAAATTACTGTCTATGCATGCAAATATTTTGTCGAAACAAATGCATACCTCTTAACTACTATATATTTCACACAGTACCATGTCTTTTGCACCAAAAGTTATCTCTGCCCCATGAAGTTAGACAAATGTGCCACACAGTGTAAAGTACAGTTACGCAAGAACTTACTGTAATGAGAGGAGCTCTTGCAGCAGGCTATAACAATTAGGACCATGCCGCAGGCACTAGGACCCTACGGAAAACCTTTCGGCCAGCAGTATACAGCAGGGACCGCCCCCGACGTCAGCCCTGGTACAAAAGAGGGCAGACCCAGCTCTACCTCGGTTCCCCCGCGAACAAGCCCTGACAAGAAAAGGAGACGAAGCACTAGAAGATGTTGATGAAGATCTGCACACCTCGAGGCGGAAGGCAGGTGGGAAAGTAACACCTGCTGCAAGAGCTCCTCTCGAAGATCTACTGTTACGGTAAGTTTTTTTTTTTTTTTTTTTTTTTACATAACTGTACTATCTTACTTCGAGTGGGAGCTCTTGCAGCAGGGTATAACAATTAGGACTGAATACCAAGCAGTCCCACACCAAAGAGGTAGTCAACCCTGGGAGGTGGAATATACTGACTCCAGAGGTCTAGGACAAAAGTCCCTGCAAAACAGCCAGACCAAAGCCGACACGGCGTCTGGAGACAATATCTAGCTGTAATGCTTGACAAAGGTATGCACCGAAATTCCAGGTAGAGGCCGCATATATATCCCTTATAGAGGCATTTCTCAGGGCAGCAAAAGAAGGAGACACTCCCCTGGTGGAGTGACTCCTGTGCGGACCCGGTAGGGGTTTATTGTGCTTTTCATAGCAGAAGGATATGCAGTGGAGGATCCACTTCGAAATCGTCTGCTTGGTCACCGGTTTGCCCAAGCACTGTGGTGCAAAGGCCACAAAGAGTTCCTCCGACTGACGATGCGTAGCCATCCTTTTGAGGTAATACCTCAAAGTCCTGTGGACATCCAATGTGTGAAGGAGAGCCTCCCCTCTATTAGATGGGGAAGGAAAATAGACTGGAAGGTCAACCGACTGGTTGAGGGTCAACTCCGAGACCACTTTTGCAAGAAACTTAGGATTTGTTCTAAGGGAAACCCTTTCCCTGTGAAAAAACAAATACGGCTCTTTACACATCAGAGCCTGAAGCTCGGAAACTCTTCAAGCTGAGGTAATAGCAACCAAAAAACACACCTTTCAAGAAAGATAATGCAGCTCACAATCTTCTGCCAGCTCAAAGGGAGGGAGGGTGAGCTTCTCCAACACAAAAAGGAGATCCCAGGGTGGGATAGGATCCCACATTGGAGATCTCATATATAAAATTCCTCTCAAAAAGATGTGGGCTACATCCAACTGTGCTAACGCCTTGTCTCCAATCAGAGCATGATAGGCGGAGACAGCCCACATGTGCACCTTAATAGAGGAGTAACTCAGGTCATGTTGGTACAAGGAGAGGAGGTACTGTAACGTTGAGTTCACTGGACAGGTGACGGGGTCCAAATGCTGTGATGAGGCCCACAAACAAAACCGCTTCCATTTCATAGCACTGGCGAAGTGGGTAGAGGGTTTCCTCGCAGACACTAGGACTGCCGCCACCTCTGGGGAAACACCGTATCTCTGAGCTATGTCTGAAGGAGCCAAGCAAGCAGATGTAAGAAACGAAGATCCGGATGGACCAGCGACCCCTTTTCCTGGGATAGTAACATGCCTCTCAACCTTTCTTCACTAAAATGTGTGACAAGATGTGACAAATGACCAAAATGTGTGACATATCATCAAACTTGGCACTGCAAGCTCAGAACACTATGGCTATCAGTGCACTAGTGTTCTTAATATTTGTTGATAACTGAACATAATAGAGCATTATGAATTTCTGCTTTAAAGTTTCATTGGGAAATGTGAAATATCACCTTCCCCATGTTGGACAAAGAATTTCTGAGGGGGAAATGAGTGACGTACCTCATAACGTGTGACAGTTGAGAGGTATGGATAGTAACTGCAAGCATATGGGCAGCAGAGTTGGAGGTTCCGTGGATAACCGCTGCAGGAGTGGGAACCAAATCTACCGAGGCCATCTGGGGGCTACTTGAATCATTCGAGCCCCTTCTGCCTGTAACTTCAGCAGGACTCTCTGAGTGAGAGGAAAGGGTGGGAAGGCATAGAGAAACCTCCCTGCCCAGCAAAGGGATAACACGTCTGGCCAGAAAGCTCCAGGCGCGTACTCTTGCGAGCAAAAAATTGGCAGTTTGGCGTTGCGTGGTGACGCAAAGAGGTCCAGCTCTGGATGACCCACTTGTCGAAGAGCTGATCTGCTACGGAATGTAGCATCTCCCACTCGTGCGCTCTGGAACGAGACCTGCTTAAGCTGCCGGCCAAATTGTTCAGGATGCCTGGAATGTGCACTGTGGACAGCAGAATGTGCCGCTCAGCGCCAGTACCAGACTCTTATCGCCTCCTGCAAAGTGCAGATAGTACCCTTGCTTGTTCATGTAGAAGACGACCGCCATACTGTCTGTTTAAATTAGAAGAGAGCCCAGCACCAGGTCCTCTTGAAAGGCCTGTAAGGCACAGAGAACCGCTCGCATCTCCAATACATTGATATGGAGAGACTGCTCCTCGGGTGTCCAAACCCCTTGCGTTTGAGCACCCAGGTGTGCTCCCCATCCCAGATCCGATGCATCTGTCGTAAGAGTCTGAGCTGGTGGGTTCAGATGAAACCTGACCCCTTTCTCCAAATTCTGGGGGGTCCATCCACCAAAGCAAAGTTCTCCTGATTGGCTCTGTGATCCTGACCAGAAAGTCTAGATCATTGCAGCCCTGGTCCCACTGCACCCTGGGCATCCACTGTGGGACCCGCATGTGGAGGCGGGCCACAGGAGTGACTGGAATGGCCGCCACTATGTGCCCCAGTAGCCTGAGGAAGTTCCATGCTGGAACTTGAGGAGTTACTGATATCCATTCGGCAAGCTCTCGCAGGCAATCGCCCCTGTCCGGGGGTACGAAAGCCATGCCCTGGAAAGAATCCAGGACCGCTCCAATGAAGATGAGTCTTTGACTGGGCTCGGGAGACGATTTCTGAAGGTTCAGGGTGATCCCCAGCTCTTGGAACAGAGTGTAGGCGTCTCCGAGGGCGTGAAGTAGGCTTGACCTGGAGGGGGCTGTAAGCAGCAAATCATCGCGGTAAGGGAAAACGTAGTGCCCCATGCACCTTAGAGCAGTAGCCACCACTGCCAGGCATTTTGTAAAGACTTGCAGAACGGAGGAGAGGCCGAACTGGGAATTGGTAGTGCTCCCCTTGGAAGTGGAACCTCAGAAACTTCCGGTGGGGAGGGAAGACCCCGATATGCATATAAGCATCTTGCATGTCTAGGGAGCAGAGCCAGTCTCCTTGGTGCAGCAGGGAGAGTAGCCCAGGAAGGGTCACCATCCTGAACCTTTTGTACTCTATATAGAGATTGAGTGAGCTGAGGTCCAGAATGGGACGAAGACCCTGCGTCTTTTTTGGGACCAGGAAGAAGTGGGAATAAAACCCCTTTCCCCACTGATGCAAGGGGACTCACTCTATTGCCTTTTTTTTTTTTTTTTTTTTTTTTGCAAGAGGGTCCGAATTTCTCACATCAGTGGGATGTGAGAAGGAGGATATTGGGAGTACTTTGGCGGAGTATTTGGAGGGAACTCTGTGAACTCTAGCGTGTGCCCTCTCCTGATAATGTCCAGGACCCACTGCTCCACAGTTATCGACCTCCACCCTTCGAGATGAAGGGAGGCCCCGACAGTCTCCCGGAGTCTTCCTTTGAGGCGGGGCAGAGAGTCATTAGGCTGAGCCGGGCGTAGGCAGAGAGGCCTGGGAGGACTTGGGCCCACGGTTAAGAGCGCCTCCAGGTTGCTGGTTACTGGCTCTCCTACGAAAGCCGCGCCTCTGACCCTGCTGATTACCATGGGCTTGTCCACCTTGACCACCTGAAGGCTTGCGAAATGGCCGTTGCTGGTCGCCACAGTACATTTCTAGGACCGACCAGATGGACTTGCCCGACTCCTGGAGACGAGAAATCAAAGCTTCCGTCTCTTGCCCAAACAACACGGTACCCTGGAATGGCAAATCCCTGATACCGGACTGCAGATCCTGGTGAAAACCCAAAACTCTTAACCAGGCGTGGCACTGAAGGCACACCCCAGAAGCAGCTGCCCTGGCTGCCGTATCTGCAGTGTCGTACGAGGCTCTCGGGACATGAGAACCTAAGTCTGAGCCCGATTTTTAACAATGTCCATAAGTTCCGTCTTCTGCTCAGAATCTGGCATGGCTCTCAGTAGCTCTTGTCCCCTCTCCCACAGCACATTCTGGTACTGGACCATATGCGTCGGGAAGTTAAGGGACCGATGGAGCAAGTGGAGGCAGAGTAAACTTTCTTGCCCACATGGACCAAATACCGAGACTCCAGATTGGGAGGCTGTGAGCTAATGTACTTCAGCTGCCTGGACTTGTCATGGGCAGCCGTGATGATCGAAGAGTCCGCCTGAGGGTTTTGCTAAAAAGGCTTCTGCCCTCGGGGCCTTATACAGCCTGTCTGATTTTTTTGGGAACAGTCGGGATGGAAGCCGGACGCTTCCAGGTAGTCCGGGTCAGGTCCTGGAAAGTGTCCACTAGGGAGGGACCACCAATGGTTTTGGCTCCTTTTGCCTCAGGTATTTGGCCAACCTTCGGCGTTCCAGATCCAGGTCCTCCGTTTCCCACTCATTGGAGGCCTGGATATGCCTCATGACATCCATAAAGTTTGGATCATCTGGAGGCAAGCAAGGCTGGTCCTTCTCTCCTGGGGACCGCTCCAAGTCGAGAGAGGAAGAAGATGTCTATGAAGAAGAGAGAGATAGACTACTAGGTCTGGAATAGTCGGATCTCTCCTTATGACCAGACTCCCTCTGTCGTCGGTAGCTGGGGGACTAACGTCGGTCCGAAGACCGACTCCGGTCCTGAGACCAGTGACGGAGCAATGACCGATGTCTGTCAGAGGACCAACGTCGGGAGTGCTCTCGTCTAGGAGATCGAGAAGGGCTGTGAGTGTGAGACCTGGACCGGCGGTGGTCTTTGGAGCGGGCACGGGAATGAGCCCTGGATGGAGGTGTAGTCAGCCACTCTGGGGACTTCCTTGGGGAAGGCTCATCTCCAGGCTGTGGTTTGCCTGCTGGGTCCGGTACCAGTGTCTGGGCTGGCGACGGGGGGGGGGGGGCCACTTCTGGACCTGTCACCACCAAACGGAGAACAACTCCTGCAGCTCGTCCTTGGAGAGAACTTCAGCAGCACGGCCTGGAAAAGGAGTACCCGGGATGTCGGCCTGCAAAGGAGAGTCCTCTTGGAAGCCCAAGGGGTAGGAGGACTTGGGAGATGGGGACGTCGGCTCTTCCATGGCCGCGTCCGCACCCTTCGCCCTTTCAACCGGCGTCGGTGGTGGGACCGACGACTGGGTGCCGCCGGAGAGTTCTTCAGCTCCGGGGGCGCACCTTTAGCAGGCGGCACCAGTGCCTTGGGAGGTGGGGCCGAAGCTTTCACCTCCAAGGGCTTGGTGGTAACCCTTCGGCGGGGTTACCTTGAGCAGCGGCTTCTCCCCAATGGGCCGGCCTTGGCCTTGGAAGATTTCGGATGCTCGCCTGAGCCCGGGGAAACATGGGCCTTCTTAGGAGAGGGCTGCGAGTGAGAACGGGACCGCAACCAAGACCAGTGTCCGGACAGACTACAGTCTTTACCGTGGCGCTTGGTCTTCTCCTTGCGCTTCCCCTCCGAGGAGTGCAGATCCATCTTTTCCAAAAGGAACACCTTCAGGGCCTTGAGACGTTGGATCCGGGTCCGGCTGGTAAACGCCTGGCAGGCTGAGCAGGCCACGGTGTCGTGGTCCGGCCCGAGGCAAAAGACGCAGCGCTTGTGCCCGTCCTTAGCAGGGATCTGCCTCCCGCAGTCGCACTTGTTTTGGTGTGGCTCGGAGAAACCGACGACCACGAAGACATCCGTCGAGAACTTTAGAAAAAACGTCAAACAGTACAAGAACGGTTGAAAAAATAGCTACTTAGCTATTTCTGGCAATCTGAAACGAAGACTTCTTCTCACGTGCACGGGACACGGTGGGAAAAGAACTGAGGTGGAGCTGGGTCCGGCCCCTTTTGTACCAGGGCTGACGTCTGGGCGAGGCCGACATCGGGGGCGGTCCCTGTTGTATACTGCTGGCTGAAAGGTTTTCCGGAGGGTCCTAGTGCCTGTGGCATAGTCTTAATTGTTATAGCCTGCTGCAAGAGCTCCCACTCTAAGTAAGATCAGCTATTTCTGGACACAAAAGCTATTAAAAAAAAAAAAAAAAAATGAATCTAATTGGCCCAGTGGGCTGACACTGGATGCCACACACACCAGCAGCCTTGCCACTGAACCACATTCAGAAATGGACCAGGGATACTCAGAGGCCAGTCAGGAGAGGGAGGGCTGAGTGCAGACACCAGCTCTCCGTCCTTGGGGTGGAGCCAGGGCTACTCAGAGGCCAGTCAGGGGAGGGAGGGCTGCGTGCAGACACCAGCTCTCCGTCCTTGGGGTGGAGCCAGGGCTACTCAGAGGCCAGTCAGGAGATGGAGGGCTACGTGCAGACACCAGCTCTCCGTCCTTGGGGTGGAGCCAGGGCTACTCAGAGGCCAGTCAGGAGAGGGAGGGCTGAGTGCAGACAACAGCTCTCCTTCCATGGGGTGGGGGATTACTAAGTCTCTGTGCATGACTGCCATCTAGCACAGACTGAACAGCAGGGACAGTAGGAACAGCAGATTGGTGAGGGCATCATCTGACTCAGCATGTCAGCACACCTGGCGGGCAAATGTGCGTGTCATGGCACGCATGCTGCCCTGTGACAAACTGGAGAAAATACCCTCTGCCTCACCCAGCAGGCACCGCACAAGCCTACGAGCAGGTACATAGGTGGCACTGCTTCCTGAAGAGGCAGAGCGTCTCAGTGCACTGCAGCCTGATGCTTGTCTGTGGCAGTCTGCAGGTTCCTGCTTGACTCTGAATAAAATATTTTCAAGCAATATATTCCAGTGCGCAGGAATTGTTTTTCTGTGAGTCCTTGGCCACGTTATCTCGGCTGCAAGGAAATGCTACTACAGAAACCATGTCTCCAACAGCATGAACATGTTTTTTTTTTTTTTTTTTTCCTGAGCACATAGGCGGTTAACCTGTAAGTCCCAGAGACTGGTGTGACAGGGCTGGGGGACGCCGCTGGGTCCAGAACACTGCGGCATGACTGTTAACTGGGACCTCTTGTTCAAGTCATATTACTCCCGTGCTGCGTGATCTGCACTGGCTGCCTGTACAGTGGTGGATCACCTTCACGGTCGGTCTTCTGACCTACAAAGCCCTGCACGGACTGGGTCCGAGCTACCTGCAAGAGCTCTTGACTCCCTACAGCCCTGGCCATCCTCTCTACTCAACTGACGAGGGGCTGTTAGAGGTTCCCAGAGTGCGGTTCAAAACATCTGGGGACCGGGCTTTTATGTTTGGTGCCCCATCCCTGTGGAACTCTCTACCTCATCAGATTAGAGAGTGCGGGAACACGGAGAGCTTTAAAACAGGCCTGAAAACATATTTGTTTAAGCAGGCATTCAGTATCTAATATGGGATTTTCGGCTACATTTAATTGAAGTATCTAAATCATATTGTAAATAATTTTTAATCTGAGTTTTTGTTTTATGATTTTAAGTATGTACAGCGCTTTGATTTTTAGAATTGTGCTAAATAAATAAGCATTATCTATTATTTATTATTAGAGGGCAGAAAAACAGGCAAAGAAACTGTATACAAAAAAAAGTAAATTATACTGAGAGTTATACTAGGAAGTGTAAGATGTACAGTGAGCCAGAGGCCCATGCTTGTACATCTCCAGCGAGCTGGAATCAGATTACCCTCCATTCAGTAACTGTTTGTCAAGGTACGTTTGAATTAAACTAACTTGATAGGACCATTCCTTAACACTAAGCAAATGGTGCCCAGTATTCTTAACAATATTATTCTTTTTCAAAGTAAAAGTCCTAAACAGTGTGGCCATTTCCTCCACATTTTACAGAGAGGCTGACTGGTATGAATACATTAATATCGTACACACAACTGGCCCCTCCCCAATACTTGTCCCTGGCTCAAAGTAACAGGGCTTCCAACTAAGTTAAGAAAAAAAGAGGTGGGGTGGGGGTTGCATGGAACCCAAAACAAGACCTGCCAATGTATTTTTCATCATTCTGTCATTCCTGTTATTGTCACCACAGAATACTTTTAAATAAAATGTCTGCATACTCCCCAGGTCTCTCTGTCACTGCTGAACAAATCACAGCGAATGGCTAGCATGAAAACATTGAAGGGTTAAATGCATTCCCACGAGTCAGCAGTTTTGCTGTGTGATGCTTACACTGTACTTGCTGTGTAGCTGGCGTCTCCCCCTTCCACATACTGCACCTGGTTCTGGTACACATGCTGCACTGGCACCTGCTGTAACTGCTGAACCTGCGGCAATCCAAGAACATCAAGTGAGTCACAAACATAGCTTCAGCACTGAATTATAGACATCATCATGGTATCCAACCCCATTCAGTTCACATCTGGATATGGGGGAAAAACAATGCCATCCTCCACTCAGTGTACATTCGTACTGGTCAGGACATGGGAATAACAATGCCCCTCCCCATTCAGTGCACATTTCTACTGGTCAGAATGTGGGCCACAATAATACCCCCTCCCATTCAGTGCACATCTGTACTGGTCAGGACAAGGCCACAACAATACCACCTTCCCATTCAGTGCACATCTGTACTGGTCAGGACATAGGCCACAACAATGCCCCTCCCCATTCAGTGCACATCTGTACTGGCCAGGACACTGGCCACAACAAAGCCCCTCCCATTCACTGCACATCTGTACTGGTCAGGACACTGGCCACAACAATACCCTCCCATTCAGTGCACATCTCTACTGATCGGGATATGGATCAAAACAATGCCCCCTTCCCATTCAGTGCACATTTATACTGGTCACGATATGGGCCACAAAATACCACCTCCCCACTCAGTGCACATTTCCACTGATCAGGACATGGACCACAACAATGGCCCTCCCCATTTAGTGCACACATCTGTACTGGTCAGAACATGGGCCCACAACACTACCCCTTCCCATTCAGTGAACATTTGTACTGGTCAAGACACTGACCACAACAATGTGCCTCCCCATTCAGTACACATCTGTAGTGGTCGGGACATGAGCCACAACAATCAACAATGTCCCCTCCCATTCAGTGTACATCTGTACTGGCCAGGACACGGTCACAGCAATGCCTCCTCTCCATTCAGTGCACATTCGTACTGGTCAGGACATGGGCCACAACAATGCCTCCCCCCATTTAGTGCTCATCTGTACTGGTCAGTACATGGGGGGGGACAACACCCCCCTCCTCCGCTCAGTGTACATATGTACTGGTCACAATATTGATGCTTGCAACACCAGCTTCTCCTTCAATTTCCAGATGCTAGAGAACTGTTGCTTAAGACTGAACCAACAGATTCCAACCTTTGGTGGCAGGACTCTAATCAGGCCACTGTAAGGTAGGTTGGTGGACCACTACCCTGCTCTCCTCTCCACTCTGACAAGGTACTGAGCTTTCCCTCACCCACTAAACTGAGACCATAAGGGAGTCTCGGGAGGTGGTGTTGAGAAGACCTTCAATCCCTTGGTAGGGGGGAGAGCTCTTTACCATACCTGTGGGGTCTCTGTAGGGTCTGCTCTACCTGTGAGGTATCTGTAGGGCTTAGTTGTACCTGTGGAGTCTCTGCAGGGCTGGCATGTACTTTTTAAAGGAATTCTGTCGGACACTAGACTAGACTAAAAGTTCACTAAAAGCTAAAGCAGGTCAGTCAGCTGTAAGAATAACCTAGAAAAGAGGGTTACTCACCTGTAACCGTAGTTCTATGAGTGGTATATGATGCAAATCCACACTTTGGCAGTCTTCTTTTCCCCTTCAAATTCCACCAGAACATCTTCAAGCTAAGCTAATTCCACCAGAACATCTTCAAGCTTAAGCTCCTCCCATCCATCTGGGTGTTAGTCCTCAGCTCTGCCCTGTGATGTCAGATCTTGCATGCTGGAAGCAGGGATCCGTGTGCCACTTGCCAAGAAGGTTGGGTGGTTTGTGTGGATGTGCACCATATACCACTTCTAGAACTACAGTTACAGGTGAGCAAAAACAGGTTACTCACCTGTAACAGTAGTTCTAGGAGTGGTATAAGTTGTTCATCCACACTGTCTGGCATGTCTTTTCCTCTTTAAATCTTGCCCGGAAGGTCTTAAAGCTGGCTCCTCCCACTCACCCAGATGGTATAACCCTCGGCTGTGCCCCATGATGCCAGATCTTTGCCCGTAAGAAGCTCAGGTTGTGCGTCGAAGCCGGGGAGGTTGGGTAGGTTGGTGTGGATGAACAACATATACCACTCCTAGAACTACTGTTACAGGTGAGCAACCTGTGTTTCTAGTGATGTGGATATGTTGTTCTTGCCACACTGTTTGGCAGACTCCAAGCAGTTCTCTGGGAGGAGGGAGGCAAGGCGCACACCCCGGAAACAGAGACTGGAGAACTGAGGCCCCAAAACCAGCATCCCGGCGGGACTCTAGGTCAATTTGGTAGTGGGTAATGAAGGTGTTTGCTGTCTTCCAGGTGGCAGCCAGACAGATTTCCTGAATAGGGATGTCCGTGGAAGCAGCCACCGATGCAGTGATATAGCGGGTAGAATGAGCTCTTATCCCTCAGGGAGGATCCTTGCCCACCAATCTATAACAGAGAGCGATACACGATGTGATCCACCTACCGACTGTGCACTTTGTTGCAGGTCTGCCAGGTGCGGCTTCAGCGTAGGTGACAGACGGTGAACCTCTCCCCGAATTTCCACTGTTCGTTTCTTATAATAAGACAGCGCTTGTCTCAGGTCCACAGTATGGAGCCTTGTACTTGATCTCTGAGGTGAAGTTCAGATAGAACACAGGCAGAGTAAACACCTGGTTAAGATGGAACTCTGACACCATCTTCGGAAGGAATTTCAGGTGGGGGCCCAGGACAACCTTGTCCCTATGGAAGACCAGGTAAGGAGACTCCACCGAAAGCGCCTGGAACTCCCAGTCCTTCTTGCTGATGTGATAGCCACCAGGAAGGCAGTCTCCATGACAAATGACATCTCACACTTGTGCATCGGTTCGAATGGCTTGCCCATAAGTTTAGCCCAAACCAGCAGTAAATCCCACAGAGATGGAGGTTCACGCACCGGAGGGGATATGTGATCGAGACTTTTGAAGAAACGCCAGACCACCTTTTCGAGTGCCACCGTCTGCTGACCAGCCCATAACCGGTAAGCAGAAATGGCTGCCAGGTGCACCTTAAGGGTCGTAGACCGAAGACTCCCTTTGGACAGAGACCAAAGGTAGTCTAGGATACTAGCCACTGGACAGGACAGGGGGTCCAGGCCCTTCTCCTGGCACCAAATAGAAAAACGCTTCCA
The DNA here is from genome assembly GCA_016271365.2 of Neoceratodus forsteri. NCBI lineage: Eukaryota > Metazoa > Chordata > Ceratodontiformes > Ceratodontidae > Neoceratodus > Neoceratodus forsteri. The sequence goes on from JADMNL010000033.1 coordinate 45,509,436, forward strand.
TTTGAAGGCATAGCACCGCCTGGTCTACTCCTTTCTAGATGCTTCCACAACTGTGAGCACATCCTCAGAGAGACCCAAAGCCTGGCACTCTAGCCACTTAGGAACCAGGCTTTCAGGTGCAGGGATTGAAGGTCCGGATGGAATACCTTGCCCTGATTGACAGATAGCAGGTCCAGGCGTACTGGAAGATGCTGTGTAGACCTGTAGCTGAGGCTGAGGAGATCTAGATACCAGACTTGCCGTGGCCAGTCTGGGGCTACCAGGATCACCAGCGCCTTGTCCCTCCTCACCTTGAGAGGGGACTCTGGATCAAGGGAAATGGAGGGAAGGCATAGAAGAGGCCTGGGGTCCAGGCCTCGAGAAGGCATCACCCTGCAGCAAGCCCTGCGGAGGGGTGCGGGCATGAAAGAGCCTCAGCTTGGTGTTCTCCCTGGAGACAAACGGGTCCACCAGCGGTTTGCCCCAATGAGAGAACAGGCTATGAACTACCTCTAGATGGAGAGATCACTCATGGGACGTCTCGCCGACACAGCTGACAGCGTCCTCCAGTTGTTTCGAGGCTCCTGCCACATGGATGGCTATGCGATCTGCCTCCAGTTGGCCCATAAGGGTTCAGATAAGGTGCACTTCCCTGCACAGTAGCCGGGAGTGTGTGCCACCCTGTCTGAGGTAGTACATGGTCGTGGTATTGTCCGTCTGGATTTGTACCACTTTACCCCGAAGGAGCGGAGCGAATGCTGACAGCGCCAATCTGACTGCTCTGAGCTCCAGCAGGTTGATATGGTATCGGGATTCCTCAGGGGGGGTCCAGAACCTGTGGGTTCCCCAGCCCATGAGAGGCGCATCGGTCATAAGAACGACCATTGGCTCGGAACGGACAAACAGGATCCCCTCCTGCAAGTGATCCAGGATGGTCCATCAATGGAGAACGTCCCACATCTTCTGGGTTACAGTGACCAGCTGGTCGAAGTGACCATGATGGTGGGTCCACTGGCCGGCCAGCTCCCATTGTAGGGGGCGCATATGCCACCGGGCCCATCGTACCATGGTGGTGTAGGCCGCCATGTTCCCCAGAAGGCACAGAAATTCCCAGACAGAGCACAAGTGCCCAAACAGAAATGACTGGGCAGAGGAGGAGAGAACCTCCACCCTGTCCATAGGGAGCCGGGTTCTGGCTCGGCAGGAGTCGAGCTCTGCCCCAATGAAACATATCACCTGGAGAAGGTAGGAGTTCCGACTTGGCCTCATTGATCAGGAGACCAAGTTCAGTGCTGGTCTGGAGGGCCAGGTCCCTGGACCTCTCCACCTCTTGCTGTGTGGAACTCGCCAAGAGTCAATCGTCGAGATAGGGGTAGACTCTGACCCCCAACACCGAGGTGGGCTGCCACCACTGCAATGCATTTGGTGAAGACCGTGGGGCCAATGACAGGCCGAATGGTATGGTTCCAAACTCAAAGAGGGCTCCTTCTGCTTAGAAGCGAAGGAATCACAGGTAAGACGGATGGATTGGGACGTGAAAGAACATGTCCTAGTGATCCAGAGAGCAGAATCGCATGTTCTGCTCAAGGGATGGTATAATGTGGGACAGAGTTAACATTCGAAAGACATGTGACCTGAGAAACTGGTTCAGGTCGTGCAGATCCAGAATGGGGCACCAGCCCCCGCCCCCCCGGAACCAGGAAGTACCTGGAAACGAACCCTGGGTTTACCGGGGGGCCCATGACTCTGGCCACGACCTCCTTGTGGAGGAGTTTGGCAATGTCATCTCAGAGAGCCGACTGAGTAAGAACAGACACCATCTCCTCCCGTGGGGCGTGAGCTCGGCTGGGAGGGTACTGCTTGAACTCTAGAGGCAGACCCTGGCTGACCACTTCTAGAACCCACCTGTCCATGGTAACAGCGGACCAGGTGGAAAGAAAGTGGCGAACCGGCCCCCCACGGGAGGACCCAGAGTTGGCGTGACACACGTATAGGGGTGGCAGCCCCATCCCGTCACTGGGCAGGTTTGGAGGAAGAGGGTCTAGACTGGGGACCACCTGAGCCCCGACCTCCAGGTTTACAGGCCACCGGACGCCCGGGCTTGGGCCGAGGGCGCCAAGATTGTGCCTGCTGTTGCTGTCCCGCCTGAAAATGGGACTACTTGGCTGCAGGAGCAGGGTGCCAAAATGGCTTTTTCTTCTGTTTTTTTGGAACCCTGGGATTCCTGCTGAGCAGAAGTGACAGAGTCCATGGTGGCATTGGACTTCTCGATGCGTTGGAGGTGACCGTCCACACCTGGGCCAAAAAGGTCGGTGTCCAGGAAAGGGACATCCATAAGCTTGTGCTGGGTATCCACCGTGAAGGTGCAGAGCCTCAGCCAAGCCCTGCGGCGCATGGCAACCGCGGCTGCCACCGAGCTGGCGCAAGAGTCCCCGAGGTCCTGAGCCATCTGGAGTTGCTGCTCCGCAACCGCCCGACCCTGGTCCTGGACCTGCTTGACCGTGGTCTGGAGGTCTGCGGGGAGATGAGGAAGGCTGCCATCCAGGGAGCCCAGAAGGGCGTGGGAGAAATGCGCCATGATGACGGCTGAACTTGCCTGATGGAGGCCCAGCGAAGAGGCGGCATAGACTTTTCAGGCAGAGGGGTCCAACATTTTGGATTTCTTGCCCGGAAGTCTATCTGTATCTGTCGAACTACCTGAGCGTATGAACACAGATTCGGTCACCAGACCCTCCATAGAGGGATGCTCTGTGAACCCCGAAAGGGACCCTATGGGCACCACGTACTTGCAAGTCATATGGGCAGATGGCATAGGGCAGGGTGCTGCCAAAGCTCCAAAGCCAGACCGTCAATGGCCTTGGCCACTGGGAAGGCTTCCGTCGGTGAGTCCCCTCTCTTAAGGATATCCGTGAGAGGATATTCGGCCCATTTTTGAATGGGCTCGATAGGCATCCCCGTGGATTCGGAGAGCAGACGGAGGATGCCCAGGAAGGAAGATGGGCCTTCCTCTGTCGAGAGACTGCCAACCGATTCATCGTCTAAGGGACAAGAATGCAGGTTGGAGTCATCAGACTCCAAAGAGTCCGGGTATATCGACCGGCCACCTAAATCTCCCTCAACCTGCCTGAGGCGATCAGGTATGAGGGTGACCAAGAGCCTATGCAGGAGACCTGGAACGGCCCAAGACTCTTTAGTAGGGGCCTCTCCTAAGGGTTGCTTAGGCTCAACTTTCTCAGGCTCCTTTCGAGAGATGTCCCAGTCTCTCCCCACTAAGGGCGAGGGACTTACGGGCTTGCCTGTGGTTGGCTTCAGAGGTTGGCTTGAAGTACACCGGGAGGTTAATCATGTAATTAAGGTGAAACTTCAAAACGACCTTTGGGAGGAACTTCGGGTTGGGGGCAGAGGACAACCATGCCCCTGTAGAACACCAAATACGGAGACTCCATCAACAACGCCTGGAGCTCACTGATCTTTCTGGCGGAGGTGACAGCCCACCAAAAAGGTAGTTTTCTATGACAGCTGAGATGTCACACCTGTGCACTGGATCGAATGACTAGCCCATGAGCACTGCCAGTACCAGCAACATGTCCCAAATTGGTGGTGGTTCTCACACTGGCAGGGACAGGTGGTCAAGGCCCTTAAAGAAATGCCCTACCATCTTCTCTTACACCACTGCTAACATACCAGCCCATGCCCAGTATGTAGAGATAGCTGCCAGGTGCACTTTGACGGTTGTTGACCTTAGGCCCAATTGGGAGAGGGACCACAGGTAGTCCAGAATGCTAGTCAAGGGGCAGCACGGGGGTCTAGCCCCTGCCCTGACACCAAATGGAAAAGCAATATAAGCCTGGCACTCTAGCTGCTCAGGAACCAGGTCGTCGGGTGCAGGAACTGCGGGTCTGGGTACAAGACTTTCCCTAATGACTGGAAAGCAGATCTGGATGTTGAGGAAAGTGCCACAGAGGCCTGCTGCAGAGGTTGAGGAGATCTGGGTACTAGAACAGTCATGGCCAGTCTGGGGCTAGCAGGATCATCCATGCCTTGTCCCTCCACACCTTGACCAGCACTGGGAAAGGGAAGGAAGGTGTAAAGGAAACCTGAGTTCTGAAGCCATGTGCGGGCATCCCTCAATAGTGTCCCACGCTGACGGGTGGGCACAGAACAGCCTCAGCTTCACGTTCTCCCAGGAGGTGAACAGGTCAACCAGGGAAGTGCCCCACTGGGAGAACAGGTGGCCCACCACCTCCTGATGCAGAGATCACTCATGAGACACTTCACCCAGTGCATCTGCTAGCTGCTTGAAGACTTCAGCCACATGAATCACCAGGAGACTGGCACCCAGGTTGTGCATAAGGGTCCAAGTAGGTGCGGAGGCCCTTCTGACACAGCTGAAGGGAATGTGTTCCGTTCTGCCTATTCAGGTAGTACAGGGTTGTGGTATTGTCCGCTGGACCTGCAAGACCTGGCCCCAGTCAAACGAAGCAAATTTCATCAGAGCAAGGCACGCTGCATGGAGCTGCAGCAGGTGGATGTGGAAACATGATTCTCTAGGGGTCCCCCAGATGCACTCCCCATCCCACCAGAGACACATCGGTCATCAAAGTGACAGTTGGCTCTGGGCACACAATCAGGATTCCTTCTCTAGATGTTCCAGGACTAGCCACCATTGGATGACATCCCACATCAGCTGAGTCACCGTGACTGGCTGTGTCTGGCGGGCCAGCTCCCACTGCAAGTGGCGCATCAGTCAGCAGGCCCACAGAACCATGCTGGTGCAGGATGCCATGTACCCCAACAGCAGCAGGAAGTTCCAAGCAGGGCATAAGCACCCAACCTGAAATGATCGGGCAAAGGAGGCAAGATCTGCTGTCCGGTCCACTGAGAGTAGGGCCTTGACTCACAGGGAGTCAAGCCCCGCCCTGATAAAGTGGATGACCTGCAAGCGGTTGAGTTCTGACTTGGCCAAGTTGATCAGAAGAACCAACGTACAGTAGGTTTGGAGATAATGGTCCCTGGACCGCTCCACTGCCTCCTGAGAAGATCCGGCAATCAGCCAGTCATCCAGGTATGGACCGACCCAAACCCCTCAGCACCTCAGGAAGGCTGCCACTTGGTGAAGACACTGGAGCACAAGAAAGACATGCCTTAAAACTCGTAAAGAACCCCTTCTGTGCAAAACCAAAGGTACCACCAGTAGAACGAATGGACTGGAACGTGGAAGAAGGTGTCCTGGAGGTCTAGAGAGCAGAATCATATGCACTGCTTTAGAGATGGTATTATCTGGTTCAGAGTGACCATCCGGAACTTTTGCTTCCTCAGAAACTGGTTCAGACTGTGAAGATCCAGAATCAGGGTGCCAACTCCCCCCCCCCCGGTCCATTTAGGGACCAGGAAATACCTGGACACAAAGCCCTGGCCAGCCGTGGCATCCAGGACACAGGCTGTGGCTTTCCCTATGAGCTGAGTGATGCCCTCCCTGAGGATGGACAGCATGTCCTGAGACACCAGACACCCATGGAGCATGGGCTTGGTAGGGTGGGAAAGCCTCGAAGTTGAGAGGTAATCCACGTCCCACCACTTATAGCACCCATGTGTCTGAACTGATGGTGGACCTGGCATGCCAGAAACAGCAAAACTGACCCACCCCCATGGGAAGCTGAGGCAAGGTCCTGATGAGTGAGAGGCAGACATCTCCCAACATCACTGAACCAGCCTGGGAGGAGGCCCTGCCACTGGCCGTAGGAAGGGCCCCCACCACCCTGACCTCCGGGTTTCTTGGAACCTTGGCTGGTAAACTTGGACTTAGACCTGGGATTGCCCCAGCTGGGGCTGCTGCGGTTTGGGCTGCCAGGACAGAAAAAAACTGAAATTTAAAGGCTTCTTCTTTGGCTTCTGCCCCTTGTGGACCTTCTGCAAGGATGTCACCAAATCAAGGGTAGCACTGGACTTCTCAGTCCTAGTGAGGTGCCCATTTACCCTGGGCCAAAAAGGTTGGTGCCAAAGAATGGGATAACGGCCAGTAGTTTGTGCTGGATTTCTGCTGTAAAGATGGAAATCTGCAGCCACACTCTAGGGCACATAGTGACCACCGCAACCACAGACCAGGCGCAAGAGTCGCCAATGTCCAAGACCGTTTGCAGCTGGTGCTTCATTAGGGAGCAACTCTGGTCTCTGACCATCTTGACGGTCGACTGCAGATCCACAGGAAAGCAGGAAGGACATGGTGCAGAACACCCAGGTGGGCATGCCCAAAGTAGGCCATCACCAAGGTGGAGCTCGCCTGAGGGAGGTCCAGCAAGGATGCAGCATAGACCTTCTTAGCTGCATGGTCCAGCTTCTTGGACTCCTTGTTGGGGAGCTTGTCCATGTTCCCGATGTTGTCCACCTTACAAAAGATGGAGTCTGCCACCAATCCCCCGGCCAAGGGATGGTCTGAAAAATTGTGAAAAGAACCAGTCTGGACCACGTATTTGTGGACCATGTGGGCCGACGGTGCCACGCAGGAAGCCAGATGCTGCCAAAGCTCCAGTGCAGGACCCAAAATAGCTTCCGCCACAGGGAAGGCAACCCCCAGGGAATCATCCTGAGCAAGGATCTTCCTAAAAGGGTACTTGGCCTGTTTCTGGACTGGTTCCAAGGAACTCTTCACAGATTCAGAGATCGGCCAAAGCAGAGCCCTGAACGAGACTAGTCCATGCTCGGTAGAGTTTTCTTGGGCCAACTCGCAGTCGAAGCCCGGGGTGCTGGAGGATTGCATAGGGGAACCTTCAAAGTGCAGACTCCTCAAATACCGCCCTCAGTCATTTTTCTCCATTAACTATCCTAGACTCATCCAAGTGGGTGATCTGGATGGACAGCCATCCAGAGAGGTCAGCAGCCAAACCAGCGGCCTTGGTGAAAGCCCCCTGCAAGGGCTACTTGGGCGGTGGCTCTACCAGAATCTGTGAAGAAGCCAGAATAGGCGCGACCGGACTCTGCAGGACCAGGGCAGGCTGGACCGGGGGAGACCACTGAAGTGCTGCGGTCTGAGGAAGGGGCCTACTATGGCTAAGGACCCACTGCTGCCACATGATATCCTCACAGCACTGACATAACTTTCGACAGAGCCTCTCTTTGTCCGGGGACAAACAGGAAGAGGAGCACTGATGGCGCTTCCTGGCCAAAGGCCAAGTACAGGAACATGCGAGACCAGAACTTCGAACTCTACTAACGACTAGAGCGTTGAAGGGAGGAGATGAGAGGAGGGGCCATGTACAACACATGCGCCGGGTCCTTATACTGGACCCCCTACGGGGGTATCTCTTTGTGAGGAGAATTCTGCTCAACTGGCTTCTTCTGCCCCTCCTGAGAGAGGGTTAAAAGGACCAGAGTCCTCGTGATTGAGTCATACTCAATCTCTTCTGACAAAGGGTCGAGCACGTCAAGAAAAATCTTGACTGGCTGGTCAGCCTGCATCACGGCCAACAAGGGGACCATGGAGCTAGTGGCCCGGCCCTCGACCAGGAAGGCTCAGCTGAGGCCGAGAGCTCAACAGCCACTAAGTGGTTGGGGAATCACAGGACTGGGAAAAGCGTGCTCATGCACAGTCCCATGACCGACGCAGGAGCGGCCCTCCCCAAGGGTCTGCAGAGACTAACACATCTCACAGAAACTGCCAGTGAAGGACGCCCCAGAGCTGGCGCCTACCAGGAGCAGTGCAGATCCCAATGAGGTAACTGCAGTGGCCTGGGCCGCCATCTCTTGTAAAGCCATGAGCCGAGAAGCTGAACAAGCAGCCACATATACCGTGTTATGGGCATCTTTACAGCAGACCGGAAGGTTCCGTTCATCAAGCCAATCGAAAAGGAGGAGAGCGTACCGATCCTCAAACGAGGAATGCAGCAAAGTTTTACAAAGAACGCAAGCCTGAGGGTCATGCATTGCCCCAAGGCAATAAAAGCACAAGGCATGAGGGTCCATCCTGGACATTTTTTGATTGCAGGCGATGCACGTCTTGAATACGCGACTAGACCGAGGTTCGTCACGCTCCATACTGGATGCTTGAAAACTTTTGAAAGGTTCTGAAACACTGGCCTACACTGTGCACACAGAGCTGCAAAGGAGGAGACCTGACTCTTCCAGCAGAAAGGAAGATCTGATATCACAGGACAGAGCAGAGTATAACACCCGGATGGGTGGGAGGAGTTTAGCTTGAAGACATTCCAGTGGAATTTAAAGGGGAAAGGAAGACTGCCAAAGTGTGGATAGTGCACCATATCCACGTCCCTAGAAACATTTGTTTTAATCTCTGCCTGCCATCCCTGGACCTGTCAGAATCCCCCCAGCCCATCATGACCTGTCTCGTGGACTCAAGGGTTAACCACCACTTACACAGAGCCATATCGACTGGTGGCCAGCACACAAGGTCGCGTGGTGCCTGCAGGGGAAGCTGAGTGAGCCAGGGCAATATCCTCCAGTTTCTCCCCATGGCATCTGCATGTGTGTACTGTGGCATGTGTGTGCTGCATCCACAGACCCCCCAAAGAATGCTGGTCCCACTGTGCTCTCTCTCATCAGACAGTGGCGGGACTCAGAAGCCCCCTTCCTTGAGAGAGAAGAGCTGTCCTGGGACGCTCAATCTTCCTTCTTCTTGCCAGCCCCCTGACTGACCAGGTCCATTCAGGAACCCAGGTCACTGGCATAGAAACACAAACTGTCAGCAGATAAGGACCGCCAGGCCCATCCAGTCTACCCGTAAGCCCTATACATTGTATGTGACCACTGACCCTATGTGATCAACATCTTTTCATAATTCCCTCCCCTCCCCTCTCAAGGTTCCCTTGTGCCTGTTCCAGGCATATTTACACCCCTCCACTGTGCTTGCCCCCACTACCTCCTGTGACAGATTATTCCAAGCGTCAACTACCCTTTGTGTAGAAAAACTTCCTTACATTACTTCTTAATCTACCCCTCCAATTTCATATTGTACCCCTTGTTCTAGTACTTTTTCTACATTGGAAAAGGTCCCCCACCTGCACCTTGTTTATGCCCTTGAGGTACTCAAAAGCTTCAATAATGTCCCCCCACTCTCTCCTCTCCTTCAGTAAGTACATACTGAGGTCCCTTAGTCTCAGCATGGCAGAAGTAAGGCACTACTCCCTCAGTGCTCCACGTCACTGGGCCAATGCCTAGAAACATTTGCACTGTGAACTCCATTTCTGTCCTGCATCTTGAAATCCCAGCTAACAAGACTTTAAGCAAGCAGTGCAGCTCATTTCACCTTCCCCAGAGTTAAAAGAGCACTGCAAGCATGAATGGAAAATCCCAGACCCACTCCCTCACAATAAGGGAGCACTTCAGAGAGGACCGGGACCTCCCACTCCCTCACAGTAAGGGAATGTTAGAGAGGAATGGGGTCTCTCACTTCCTCACAATAAGGGTGCACTTCAGAGAGGACCAGGCCCTCCCACTCCCACACAGTAATGGAGCGATGCAGAGACAAATGGTTACTCCCAGTCCCTCACAGCAAGGGAATGTTAGAGTGGAACAGGATCTCCCACCCCCTCTCAGTAAGGGAGCACTGCAGAGAGGAATAGTACCTCCCACCCCCACATGGTAAGGGATTGCTGCAGAGAAACAGGACCTCCACCCCTCACAGTAAGTAAATGTTATAGAGGGTATGGGACCTCCACCCCCTCTCAGTAAGGGAGCACTGCAAGAGAATAGTACCTCCCACCCCACATAGTAAGGGATTGCTGCAGAGAGGAACAGGACCTCCCACCCCCTCACAGTAAAGGAGCGCTGCAGAGAGGAAAGGGACTTCCCACCCCCTCATAGTAAGGGAGTGCTACAATGAGGAACAGGACCTCCCACGTCCTCACAGTAAGGAAGCACTGCAGAGAGAAATGGGACCTCCCACCCCCTCACGGTAAGAAAATGGGGGTTTCCCACCCCCTCATGGTAAGAAAATGGGGACTTCCCAACCCCTCACAGTACGGAGCATTGCGGAGAGAAATGAGACTTCCAAATCCTCTCACAATAAGGGAATACCACTGAGAATAATAGGACCTCCCACTCCCTCACAGTAAGGGAACATTACATAGAGGAACTGACTTAAGGGAGCGCTTGCTGAAAGGAACTGGGACTTTCCACTCCCTCACAAGGGAATGCCACTGAGAGGAACAGGACCTCCCACCCCTTCACAGTAAGGAAGTGTTACAGAGAGAGACTGGACATCCAACCCCCTGAAAGTAATGCAGTACTGCAGAGAAATGGGACCTCCCACCCCATCACAGTAAGGGAACTTTACAGAGAGGAACGGGACCTCTGATTCTGTCATTGTAAGGTAGCACTGCAGAGAGGAATGGTACCTCCCCCACTCTCTCAAAGAAAGGGAGTGCTGCAGAGAGAAATGATACCCTCCAAGTCCTTCACAGTAAGGGAACGTTACAAAGAGGAATGCAGTCTAGTTCTCTCACTGTAAAGGAGTGCTATAGAGAGGAACAGGATCTCTCACTCCCTCACAGTAAGGCAGTGCTGCAGAGAGAAATTGGACCTCCAGCATTTATTATTGGCCCCCATGCTGCTTCAATTGCCCCATGTTTAAAGCAAAATCTGTGCTCCCAATATTGTTAGTTACAACATTTGGGGGAGCACAGAGAGGAGACTGATAAAGGAACTGAAACACAGGCGAACATGATACGGGAACTGAAGCACAAAGAGGAGAACGTGATAAAGGAACTGAAGCACAGAGAGGAGAACGTGAAAAGGGAACTGAAGCACAGAGAGGAGAACGTGATAAAGGAACCGAAGCACAAAGAACGTGATAAAGGAACCAATGCATGGAGAGGAGAACGTGATAAAGGAACCGAAGCACAGAGAGGAGAACATGCTAAAAGAACCGAAGCACAGAGAGGAGAACGTGATAAAGGAACCGAAGCACAGAGAGAAGAACGTGATAAAGGAACCAATGCTCAGAGAGGAGAACGTGATAAAGGAACCGAAGCAGAGAGAGAGGATAATATGATAAAGGAATCAATGCACAGAGAGAAGAACGTGATAAAGGACCTGAAGCACAGAGACAAGAACATGATAAAGAACTGAAGCACAGAGAGGAGAACGTAACAAAGGAATTGAAGCACACAGAGGAGAAAAGTTGTGCAGAGGAAAACAAAAGTTTAAGGACGCCAAAGAAAAGATGGGGACAGTTAAGGTCATGGTGACCTAGACTGCTTGACAAATGCCCTCATCCATTTTTTTTCCCCTGGGTTAACGCTGAACAGCATTACACCCCCAATGTGTTATCCTTCTAGCTAATCTTTCATTACATCAGAAGTTAAGTCATCTCTCTCTTGAAGAGGTTGTGAGCATTCTTGTCCCCCACCAATTCTCTAAATATTACTTGACCTACTTTCAATGCAGTTGCTGTTGTCCCGAATACAAGCACCTGAGGCACCCTTTGAACCTTGACTCTCTGTTCAGGAATGGACAGGAATGGCACCTGCTCAATCATCACTTTCTGTTGCTGGACAAGAAGCTGCGAAGGCACGACCGGCGTCAGTTCAAAGTGCTGCTGCTCTTGTTGCTGGGAGGTGGACGGCTGCATGTGAAGAAAGTGAAGCCTGTGCTCTGGACTAGGAGGCTGACAACTGGCTAACTGCTGCGTCTCAATACTGCCCTGGGATTTGGGAAGACGATCTACTGTCTGCTCCTCCTGGCCTTTCCTACTAGCAATGGGATTCTGACTGACTGTCCTCTAAACAAAATAAAGAGATTAAATACCAACGAGACCAGTAACATTAGTCAGATTAGCAGAGTAGTTAGCTCATGCGGTAGTTCTTCTTCAGAGATCCTCTGACAAAATTATACATCAATGGAATGCTTTAAACTAATCAAAGATCTCCCTTCCCCGGCACAAGAGACACTCTTACTCTAAAAGTGTCTCATGCGAAGTTGCCCTGGAAGAAAAAAATTACTTACCACAGTAACACTGTTTCTTCCAAGGGATCCCTCACTGTGCTTAAACTAATGCAGTTAGCCTGTAAGGCTGAGCTGGCCCGGACAGAGTGGAATTTATGTAAATGATGGAACTTGGAGCTCTAAAATCGGAAATCTATTCAAACGACTGCTTCGGGGTGGCGCCATGTGCTGCTGGCTAATGTCAGATTTATTTTGAAGGCCTATCGGGCAATAGCTATGGATCTAATAGCCTGTCCTATACTACATCTAAACAGATAACTACCAAATAAACACTAAAAGGCTTGCTTCCTAGACCAGGCTATGGCAGAGTAAGACAAAACTATAGCAAAAACTGACTGTGGGGGAGCAACAAGTGATGTTCGAGCCAGTGAGAACCAGACAAACCCTGATTCTTGTAGAACATTTTCCAGGTTCTGGAAAGGGAGGAAGGGTGGGAGATTTTAAGCATAGTGAGAAGTCCCTTGGAAGCAACAATATTACTATGATAAGTAATTTTTTCTTCAAACCCCAGTAATCCCTCACTGTGCTTAAACCAATGCAGACAACAAAGCAGTACCTTTAGAGGCTGGGTACAGAACCTATGGAGGGAAAAGGTTCTGCAAGACAGCAGTGCCAAACTTGGCAACTCTTCTCGATTGCACATCCAGGCAACAGTGCTTTGTAAAGGTGTGTACAGTTTTCCAGGTAGCTGCTTTACAGGGTTCTAGCAAGGGAACATCCCTTGCAGCTGCCATAAAGGTAGCAGTGCCACGATTGAAGTTCACCCTGAGGCCTTAAGGTGACAACTTCACAGCTTTAGAATAGCAGTATTGGATGCAGAAAACTATCCGGCGAGCAATGTTCCTCTTAGAATATGGGCCTGCCCTTTCCCACTTCACCATATATGATAAACAACTGTGAGTGGGAAGATCTGAGATCCTTAGTACATTCCAAATCGTAGCTAAGTGACCAATTAATGTCCAGACTGTGCAGCCTCTGCTCACCAGAACTGGACTTTGCTGTGGAAAACACTGGGAGAGTGATAGACTGGTTTGCATAAAACTCAAATACCACCTTGGGAAAGAATCTCCTATCAGTCCCAAGGACTACCTTGTCTCTGTGAAATATAATTTACTGTATCTAGGGTCCGCGCAGAGAGCTTGTAAGTGCACCCAGCAGAAGTTATGGTCACTAGGAAGAAGCGACTTCCAGGCAACATACTTCAAATCTACAGAGGCCATAGGCTCAAAGGCGGTTTCATGAGCTTGGCTATGCACAGGTTCAAATCCCTGGGAGGGACTGGCTCCCCAACATAGGGATACAGATGCAGCAGATCCTTTCTAATTTCTTGAAAATGGGGTGTGAAGCCACCATTTTCTCATTACCTGCTGAAACACAGGCAGAAATAGCTGCCAAGTGTACCTTAAGGGTTGAAGGCCTAATGCCCAAAGCCTGTAAGTGCACCAAGTAGTCTGAAAGTATGGGCAGATCTGGCTATAGTGGAGTAAGATGCCTGGGAGCACACCACACATAAAATCTTTTCCATCTGGATGCATACATGTCTGGTGACAAACTTCCTGGAAACTCGGTCGACTTTGAGGACCTCCTCTGAACATTTAAAATCAAGAGTATACTAACCCCTCAAGAACCAAGCTTTGAGGCAGAGACCTGAGGTTTAGAAAGCTTACTCTGTGCTAAGACACCATCAGTAGAGTGTGTCAAGACACCATCAGTAGAGCGTGTCTCAGAAGGAGACAAAGGAGTTGTTCACTGGATAGGGCCAGGAGCAGGGAGTACCAGGTTTGTCTGGCCCAGTCTATGGCTGCAGGTCGGCTCCTCAACTTCAGGAGAACTCGTTGCAATAGAGGAAATGGAGGGAAGGCATACAGGAACCTCCCCAACCAGTCCCAAGATCAAGGCGTCCATGGGGACTCCGCAACAAAAAAAGGGAAAGCTGGTAATTCTCTTGGTAAGCAAACAGATCTATTTCTTTTTTTTTGTAAATAATTTTTATTCATAGTTTCAATTGGAATAGGGCAACATTACTTCACACAAGTCACAATACTAATTCCATGTAAAAAATAACAATCCAGCCATCAATATAAACAATGAGCCTATTATCCTTGGCTAACTATTGCACCCCCATTATTAATTCCCCAGGCTACATATCCCATTTGGGATCTTATAGTCCAGCAAACAATAATTTATTCTCAAAATATGTTTCCCACAGTTTACATGGAACCATTTAAATAACTATCTGTTTGTCGCAAGTGAAAGAGAAAGGAGGAAAAGTGAGAGATGAGAACCATAGAGGTACAATAGAACAGACAGAAATCCCATCAGAAAAAAGTATGAAAGAATAGAAAAGAAAAGAAAAATGCCTGGGATGGGGTAGGCAGTGGGCCCAGATGGGGCTGTTTAGGGTGTAATAACCCTTAACCTATTATTCTAACCTCCTAATACCTATACGTTTGGGGTCCTTATCAAATCAGCTTGACCAGAACCTGCAGAATGTCTTTATGTTCCTTCAGCACTTTAAAATGTAAAAAGGGAAACCATCTCGCCTTGAATTTATCTAGACTGGTTCTCAATTTTGCAGTGGTGTGCTCCATTTGCATGATTTTTAAGCAGACAGAGCACCATAATTGTTCTGTGGGCAAAATGGGGGATAACCAGCATTTGGTGATTGCCCTCAGGGCTGCTGCTAACATATGGAATAAAAGAATTTATGTGATTTAGTCAATGTTGCCCTGGGCATAAAACCAAACAGCCACGTTCCCGGTGATGCTGGGAACTGAAAATCAAATATTTGATTAAAGTTCAGTCTAATTTGATCCCAATAAGATCTTATTTTGCTACAGGTCCAGAAAATATATATAGGAGACCGTGCCTCACCACATTGTCTCCAACACAAATTAGTATTGGATGTTTGTAGGTGCTGAGAAACAGTAGGGATCAACAAATCGATTTCTGATGCGCACCATCTCTGGAAATTGTGGCCAACACCTGCTTGTTCAGAGACCATTCATGATGCCCCTGACTTATTCTGCTGTCAGGACACTGTCCTCTCCTGAAAGATGAACTGCTTGCTGATAGCTGCACTTCCAGGAAGTAAGCCAGATTCTCAAGCTTCATAGACTCTGTGTACGAGAGGATTTTGCACCTCCGTTTGTTACTGTAATATATGGTAGTGGTGCTGTACGTCCTGATTTGCACTGACTGGTCCTTTATCTGGGGAGCAAACGACTGGAGGGCAAGAAAGACTGCCTTCAGCTCCAGGAGGATTTTATTCTCCCTGGACTCCCAAGAGAACCACACTCCATTTACAGGCAAATCATCCAGATGGGCTCCCCAACCTAGAAGGGAGGCACATGTTGTCAGGACAACTGCGGGAATCTGTTGCTAGAAGGGCATCCCCTCCTGAAAGTCGTCTCTTACTTTCCATGTCACTTTTGGGATCAATGGGCCCTTAAGTGATACCAGATGTCCCTCATTTGAAATCTGTCTCCTGGAACCACAGCTGCGGAGGAGGCCATATAAACCAGAAGTTAAAGGAAGAGCCTTACTGGCCTGGGTTGGCCCAGCACAGAGGTGCTTGCCAGGCACAGAAGGCTTTCCATTCCTTCTTAAGGTAGGAATGCCCTGCCCTGGAGGGCATCCAGTTCTGCACCTATGGACTCTAGTATCTGTACCGATTCTGTTTGGGACTTTGCACATTTATGAGAACTCCAGTGTCTCCAACAGGCTCTGAGTTAACTGGAGAGTCCTGGACTCACTGAAGTGATGTTCCTGCAACTAGCCAGTTGTCCAAATAAGAAAATAAATCACTCCTTGCCTTCTGAGATGTGCTGCCACCACAGCGAAGCACTCTGTGAACACCCTGGGAGCAGATGAGAGACCGAAGGGAAGGGCTGTGAACTGGCAATGACCAGAAGGCAGCCTGAACCTTAAGTATTTTCTGTGACTGGACCCGATTGTGATGTGAAAATACACATCTTTCAGGTCCAAGGATTCCAACCAGTCTCCCCGTTGCAGGGATGGTATCACTGTGAACAGGGTGATGTCCTTCAACTTGTCCTTTTCAGATGTTTGTTCAAGAATCTGAGGTCCAAAATGGGTTGCCACTCCTCATTTTTCTTGAGTGTGAGACAGTACCCCAAGTAAAGGTCTTTCCTCCACAGGACAGAATGAACTCTTTCTGCTACATTTGCCTGCAGCAAGTTTTGACCTCCAACTCCAGCAGAATCCTTTCTGCTGGGGTAAGAGGCTGGAAGTTTGGGTGAATCTGCAACCTGAGGAATCCTCCAAACTGCAGAGTGAGTTCCTGGCTCACTACTTCAGGACCACATGTCTGTAGTGATGTTTTTCCATTCCTGGAAGAAATGAGCCAGCCTTCCTTCCACTGGCAAAGGATGGGCAACCTGGACCGACACATCGGGGGTTCTGTTTGGGCTAAGGCCTAGAATCTGAAGCCAGGTCAACCCATTTGGAAGATCTTCTGCCCCCCTAAAGTAGTCTCTCGTCCGAGAGTAATCATAGGGCATGGGTATGGGAAAGAAAGCATGAGGGTAA
Source organism: Neoceratodus forsteri (assembly GCA_016271365.2). Taxonomy (NCBI): domain Eukaryota; kingdom Metazoa; phylum Chordata; order Ceratodontiformes; family Ceratodontidae; genus Neoceratodus; species Neoceratodus forsteri. The sequence goes on from JADMNL010000033.1 coordinate 45,525,924, forward strand.
TAACCCTACCTCCCCTTCCATGAAACCTGTAGGAAGCGGAAGCCTTCTCTTTCTCAGCATTGTTTATGTAGGTGGTTTTGTACTCTTCAACCTTTTCCATATACGCTTCTGGCTTGTCACCAAATAGAGGCTTGTTCTTGCTTGGGAAAATCCATGGCTTTGCCTGGGCATCCTGATACAAATTAGCTGTCTTTAGCCAACTTCCTTATGGAGGTAGCATGGGACACAGTCCTGGAAGCAGTAGCTCATGGCCAGTACAGAGTTCCAGAAGGCTTTCTGGAACTGGGCAGTGTACAGCAGGTATGCAGCCTGTCGCAACAGAAAAGAGGAAGAGGTGCAAACTTTCTTCCCCATCCCATCCACCTAAATGAAATCCTAGTCCGGGACTGGATGGGAAGTGAAACCACAGACTTGCCACAGGCAGCCACCTGAACTCTCATGTAACAAATCATATGATACTTTATAAGGGTTTAATGGTATGGTAGTATCAATCTCTAGGTTGGGGTTAACCCCATCCCGCTCAAAATTTCAGCCTCATCTTCTCCAGCTTCCTTGGAGGAAGGTCAAGTGTGTGTACCATCTGCCTCCCCACGGCGTAGTGGGATGGAAAATCCTCCGGTCTCCAGAAAGGGGAACCGAACCCTTATTCAGGGGAACAGTTGGCTTCAATGGGTTCCCTTTGCTCTACTTATCATTATAAATCTCAGCCCTGATCAGGAAACTGGAGGGAGGCAGACCCCATGCCTATTACGGAACCGACAGTTTAAAGAACTGCCAAGCTCTAGTCATGTCCTCAGTAGAAGGCATTTTGCTTTGTTCACTGGCTCCTTTCCTTCTTCAGGAGGAGAGGCAGTGACATGTTTTTCTTCCTCGTTTTTATTTTATTTTTTTCAAGCAGAAACTGAGTCCGGAACCTGCTTGGTTGATATACTATGCTTGGCCAACTAAGGATTCCGTACTTAGGAACAGATAAATCTTTTTAGGACCTTCTCTTATGTTTGCGAAGGAAGGATCATCATGTAAACACTTGGTGACATAGAGGCTGAGAAGCCAGGACAGCAGGATTACAGGACCTAGGCACTGTAAGCGCAATTCACGGCAGTCTGTTTGAACCGAAAAGCTGCATCAGACAATTTAAAAACCTGTAGGTCCTGCTTCTTTTTTTTTTTTTTTAAAGGGGGTCGGGTCTGACATGCCACATGCAACCATATAGCAAAAGTGGTTCCACGAATTAAAAAAAAAAAAAGTGTTTTTTGGTGCAGTTTCTAATTAGCTCAAACTGCAAAAGAAAGGAGCCCAAAAGGCACCCCCCTTTTTTGGCAAGATTTAAATGTTAACTAGAAAACTCCCTCCAAAGTGAACGAAAGGCAAAAAACCCAGCTCGGGTCTGATAACAATGGGAACTGAGGCGCAAAACATTTAAACCCAGCAAAAAACACCATCTAAAGGAAAACTGAGCCAAAAGTATGTTTAAAAATCGCAGTAAAATGAAAAACCGATAAGGACAGTACAGAACTACGCTACATCTACTACTAAATACAGAGCTATAAAAAAAAAAAAGTGAAAATTAACACTTATAATGCAGAAATAAAAGAAGCAAAATCGAAGTAGTTGGGGTGACTTGCTTAAACAAGTGGAGGAACAAATCTGACATTAGCCAGCAGAACACGGCACCACCATGAGGCGGTCATTTGGACAGAGTTCCAAGTTCCAGTCATTTACATAAATTCCACCCTCTTCGGCGCAGCTCAACCTTACAGACTAACTGCATTAGTTTAAGCATAGTGAGGGATTCCTGGGGTTTGAAAAGTACAGTCACGTAAGGACTTACCGTAACAGTAGATCTTCGAGAACAGCTCTTGCAGCAGGTTACTCCATAAGGACTGAAGCTGGCAGGCAGCATGATCACAAGGAAAACTTCTAGCTCACTATATACAGCAGGGGGCCACCCCTGTCGGCCCTGCCCCCGACGTCAGATACATCATAAAAGGGGCGGTCCCCCAGCATACCTCAGTTCTCCCACCAGAGACTCCCAGTGTAATGATGTGATTCAGAAGGGGAGACAGAGGATCCGCTTCCAGAGGAAGACTAATAAATCTGATGCATCTGAGACGCTATGAATTAGGACCAAACTTCCTGAGAAGGTGGGAGGGAAACTATCTGCTGCAAGAGCTGTTCTCGAATATCTACTGTTACGGTAAGTCCTTATGTAACTGTACTATCCTACTTTTAAGATACAGCTCTTGCAGCAGGTTACACCATAAGGACTGATTCCCAAGCAGTAAGAGTGTTTCGCTAGCCCAATCGGGAGGAGGATAGAATAGATCGAAGAAAGAGGGACCTCTCAGGACAAAAGTCCATGGAGGACTGCCAGGCCAAAGCCCACTCTACGCCTGGAGGCGATGTCCAAACTGTAGTGTCTAACGAAAGTGTGCACTGAACTTCAAGTAGCAGCCATTCAAATGGCGGATGTTGCCATGTTCTTTAATGCAGCGAAGGAGGTAGCCACCCACCTCGTAGAATGGCCCTTAACCGCTCCCGGTAAGGGCTTGTTGCGTTTTTCAGATAACAGAAAACAATGCAGTTTACATGCCACTTGGAGAGAGTTTGTTTCAATACGGGTGCACCCATCATTCTTTGAGCGAAAGATAAAACAGTTGGTCGGACTGTCTGAGTGAACGGGTTCTAGCCCGGTTAAAATAAAAATTACGTACCTACCGTAATTATGATCTTTCAGTGTATCTTCACCATTCATCACAGATGGGTACTGGCGGAATCAGGACCCGTGAGAACCTTTTTTTAAAAGGATAGGTGGGTCGGCGCGGCATCGGCGCGCCCTGAGGCGACTTCACATTGCGTGGCGCTCTAGGATTAGCCGTTGGGCTGCGTCGACTCTGCCTGCCTACCAGTTCTGAGTCGCGGAGAGGTAAGAGGAAGGGATGGAGGGTGGGACAAAGAGTCCAAGGGACAGAAAAAGGAAGAAAACTGAACTAAAAGGAGAAATAACGACTGAAAGGACAGCATAGAAGAAATAAGACTAAGGGGATTGGGTAGGGGCCCCAATCTCTGGAAACGGAAGAAGGGAGGGAAGGGCGGAGAGAAAATTTAGGAGAGAGTGAGAGGTAACAAGGATCCAGGACCCTTGTCCGTCACCAGACTGTATAGGAACTGCAAGGAGTAGCAAAACTCTCTTGCCAGAATTCAAGGCACAGAATAACTGGCAATACTCCAAAAGCAGAGTCGGCTATTCTGGAGAAGGACAGGGTACAGGGACTCGCTACTCTCTCTGTAAAGATATTTGGTGGAAAAAAGGGAACTTTTTTTTTTTTTTAAACAGTTAGATGGATAACAGGAGGGAAACCACCAGCTCCCACCCCGTAGGGGTGAAGATATGTAGAAGAGAAGGAGTGCCACTCGAACTGTACCCCTTAGGGAAGAAACTACCCCCCCGCCCGTGTGTCCCAACTTTACCCTGCTGAAGAGAGGGATAGGCACAGAGGGAGGAGGATCCAGAGACTGGAGCCCCAAGGGGGATGGCGGGAGGGATTGTGATGAATGGTGAAGATACACAGAAAGATCATAATTCACAGTGGAGTACGTAATTTTTATATCTTATCTGTGTCAGTCTTCACCATTCATCTGAGATGAGTGAGTACCAAGCCCCTGAAGGGGTTGATTCATTGCACCCTAAGGGACAGAGTCCCTTAGCCCTCAGTGGGTGACACACTAGGGGGACCTTCTGGGTCTGGAGAGGCCGAGAGTGGGAGAGCGAGGCAGGGGTCCCCGGAGGAAGGAAGTTGCCCCAACAGACGTCATCTCGCCCTACGGGAAAAGAGAGAGGTTCCCTGGTGAGCGGAGCAAATCACCCTACGCCGGGCCAAGGGTGACAACCGGGAAAGGCGAAGCCATGCCGATCTCCTGGTGTACATCGCTGTCCCTACGACCCTGGTAGCTACATCATTGGCATCGTAGGATGCCCTTGCTTGGTGCCTTGCTAGCTCCAGGCCACGTGCAGAGAGTGCGATGGCTTGCCTGGTTTGCTCCAGGTTAGGCAAAGCAGCTAGGATCTGACCTAGCGCTGACCACAAGAACCTGTTGCAGGCTGCATAGTGGGCCTGATGAGCTGAGATGGAGAGAAGCAACCGTACCGAGTAGAAAGTCCTACTCCCCCAGAAGTCAAAATCCAAGGAGTCTTGATCTGGGGGCCGGTCACGGTGGAGGGCGCGAAGCCCGTCAGGAGTGTCCAGGTGCGTCAATCCGGACTGCGGATGAGGCACAGAACCTGGAGACTCCAGGGAGCGCAATACCTCTGGCTGAGGTCCTTAGGGGCAGGAACTCCGGAGAAGGGCCTCTGCCAGAAACGCATGGACGCCTCCCGAAAGGGAGCAGGCCAGGGGGCACAAGGGTGGCCGCACCGAAATCGCCTAGAAAGGCGTGCGCCGCATGCTCTGGATTGCTCACAGACAGGGGAGAAAGGTGAAGGTCCTCCATCATCCTCACGAGGAAACGCTGATACTCGGAGAGATCAGCGGCAGGAGAGATATGGACAGATGGTTCCTCTCCCCCAGAAGAGGGGGATGAGGAGCTGGAGGTCACCATGTGTTCCGAGGGTGGCTGCTCGGGGGGAGGTTGAAAAACCTGGCTGTCCATGGCCCTAACGTAGGCAAGGAACCGAGCAGCCACCGCTCTGAACTGCTCCCAGGTGAGGGGGCCGGTAGGACCAAAAATGCCAGGGAGCGCTGGAGAATGCGGCAGAGGGATGGGGCAAAGCCGAGAGAATGAATCGGCTGACCTCTGCCAGGGCTAGGGAGCGGACCATGGACACCCGAGGAGGGTGTCCCGGAAGACTCCGCAGCCGACAGCTGTACAACCAAGTTGGTACTGCCTAGGCTGTGCCCAGAAGAATCCCCCCAGTGAGGCGACCGGGGCCGTATAGGTCCAGAAGGACTGTCCCCTGCCTCCAAAGAATGGGACCCCTTCAAGGAACCGGAAGGGGAAGGGCGGGAAGTCCGCACTTCGGCTTCGTCCAGGGCCCGGGTGGACCCCAGAGAAAGGCCGACGCGCCGACCTCACACCCCTCTGAGTCCGAGAGGGCCAGCCTAGGTAGCTGGCAGCTCTGGGTTGCCCCCGAAGGGGAGACCCAGGGAGCGGCACCCTCCCCCCCCCATAGACTTCCCAATGGACCCCAAAGTTGGGCGATCGAGACATGCTACAGGAGGGGGTACCACCGCCGAAGGGTCAAGGAACCCCCCAGGCCAGGTTGCATGGCTATGGTGGCATGCACCATAGCCTGCTGGTCAGTACCACTGACCCCGACCTCGGGACCCGACTGCCCTCAGAAGGGGGCTGACTGACTCATCGTGGAGACCACCGGTTCGCCCTCCTCTGCAGGCAACCCTGAAGGGTGTGACTGCTCGTCTGACTCCGAACCCGACTCCGACGAGGTAGAGTCCGAGGCCCTAAGCCAAACGGTAGAAGGGCGAGGGAAGACTACCTTTACAGAGGGCCCAGAAGTCGCAGCAGTGGCCGAGGCGGCACCCGTGCCCTCCACAGCCCCGCAGGCGGGGCTGGCAGAAGGCAGCAGGGCAGCTCGACCAAAGGTCCAGAGCTAGGTTAGCCGCGGCACCATTAAGTCCACCGCACCGGGCGTACCAGAACCGAGACGGCGCCGATGGCAGCAACAGCCCGCGCCGACGACACTACCAGGCCCCCGCGCCGACGGCTCCGGAAGTGAGCTCAGCGCCGACACCGCCAGGCCCCCCGGCGCCATGAGCGGCACCAAGGACCAAAGCAGCGCCGACAGCTCCGAAAGCGGACTCTGCGCCGAACACGGCACCGCCAGGCCCCCCGGCGCCGAGGACGACGACGCCAGACGGCTCCGAAGGCCCCACGGCGCCGTGCTCAACCTCGGCACAGAGGACAGCGCCGAGGCGAGACATAGCAAAAGGCGACGCTGAATCCAGGGTCATGGCGCCGTGAGCAGCGTCAGCGCCACAAACTGCACCGACAAAGCCCGGCGCCAAGAGGCAAGTCGGCGCCATCGTTGGCGCCGACAGAGCCCATGGCACCACGAGCGACGCCAGGCCCGAACCTTCCGGACCAGCGGGAGGCGACACCAGGGGAGCCTTCACCGGCGGGCGACGGTTATAGTAGCGCCTTCCGCTTCCGCTTCCCAGGAGGAAGCGGACGGGCCTCCTATGCTGGAGGAGCCTCGCCAAGGCTAGGCTGCAGAAGCCGAGGCCCCTCCTCTCGGTCCGTATAGAACCGGAGGGGACCCGAGGAAGGGCTGAGAGCGCGCTTGGCCCGACGAGTGCGAACCCTACCTCGAAAGTCAGCGAGCTCGCTCTACTTTGAACGCCGCGACTGTTCTAGGACGGGCGGTCCATGGAGAAGCAGGCGTCAGACAAATCCATGTGGAAGTGGGCCAAGACACGCGACACCGGTCATGCTGGTTGGTAACGGAGTACTTGCGGCTGCAGGGGCACCGACGCATAGGGGGCCGCCCCGCCTTAGAAAATTTCTTGCCCTCTGACCGCGACATGACCTACAGGAAAAAAAACACCAAAAACAGACTCGACGTCGCTTAAACTTTAAAATAAATGGAAAGATCTTACCGGCGACGTCGAGTGGAGGCAGAACCCAGAACTAGCAGGATGACCGGACTATCGACGAACAACACGAAAGTCTAAGGCCTAAAGTTTTCAAACTTCTTCAAATTTCTTCAACGGCTTCCCACAAGGCAACCTCGCGCGGAGACTAAGAACTGTTAGGCAGGCGGGATCGGTACAGCCCTAACGGCTAATCCTCGGCGCCCACGTAATGCGCGTCGGCCTCGGGGCGGCACGATGCTGCGGCGATTCGTCTATCCTTTTAAAAAAAAAAAAAAAAAAAAAGGCTCCCGCCGGGTCCTGATCTCCGGCCAGTACCCATCTGTGATGAATGGTGAAGATTGACACAGATAAGCTCCTCAAAATCCTGTGCACATCTAGAGTGTGCAAAATGGCTTCCCTTCTGTTCGTGTAGCTGGGGAAGTATACCAGGAGGTCAATGTCCTGGTTTAAGGTTAAGGCTGAAACAACCTTGGGAAGAAATTTAGGATTGGTTCTTAAGGACACCCTGTCCTTATGGAAAATCAAATAAGGCTCTTTACACACGAGCACCTGGAGTTCAGAAATTCTCCATGCCGAAGTAACAGCAACTAAAAATAATGCGCTCCACGAGAGAAGGCGAAGTTCGCAATCTGCGGCTGGTTCAAAAGAATGCAGCGTTAATTGCTCTAAAACAAAAAGAAGGTCCCAAGGAGGAATTGGGTCCTCTATAGGGAGTCTCAGATGCAAGACACCACACAGAAAAGCATGGGAAGCATCCAATTGGGCTAGTGAATACTGACCAACCAGTGTGTGTGGGATGCCAAAATGGCACAGAGGTGTACTTCCAGAGAGGAATATGCCAATCCCAACTGAAAAAGGGATAGGAGGTAGTCCAAAATAGACTTCTCGGGGCATCAAAGTGGATTGAGGTCGCCAGCCTGAGCCCAGAGACATAACCTCCGCCACTTCAGAGCATACGTGGCATGAATCGAAGGTTTCCTAGCTACCACCAGGATATCTGCAACTCCTTGCGAGACCCCGTGCCTAAGAATGGCTACATCTTTAGGAGCCAGGCGTGCAGGTTCAGGGATCCGAGGTTTGGATGGACCAGGCAGCTGGCCTCCTCTGACAGCAAATGTGAGCTGACCGGTAAGGGTAAGGGATGCTCCAGAGCCAGGTGGGGAAGCGGCAGAAACCAAATCTGCCTGGGCCAAAAAGGCACTACCAAGATCATTGACGCTCGTTCTGACTGGAGCTTGAGAAGAACCCTCTGGATCAAAGGGAAGGGTGGGAAAGCATAGAGGAATCTGCCCGTCCAAGAGAGGGACAACGTGTCTCGCCAGAAAACACCAGGCCCTGGATCTAGCAAGCAAAAGTTGAGCAGTTTTGCGTTGTATGGGGACGCAAATAAGTTAATGTCTGGTATACCCCATCCTAGGAACAGGTCCTCGACAACCTCTTGTAACAATTCCCATTCATGAGCTCTGGCCTTTGATCAGCTCAGAGATCTGCGACGGTGTTGTCCACACCAGGAACATGCACTCCAGTAAGTGTGGCGCCGTGCTGTAGTGCCCAGTCCCACACCCGCTTTGCCTCTCTGCAAAGGGGGTAGGAGTGCCTCCTTGTTTGTTGATGTAATACACCACTGAGGTGTTGTCTGTTTGGACTAACATGTGACCCGGTGGGATCGCTGCCTGTAAGGCCTGTAAGGCCTACAGGACTGCCCTCATCTCCAGAACACTGATGTGAAGGTGAGTCTCCGGGGGCGACCAGGTTCCCTGGGGCATGGTTCCTTCCAGGTAAGCTCCCCAGCTGGACCTCGAAGCATCGGTGGTGAGAGTCACCAAGGGGGCTCCCATAGAAAGATGTTCCGGAACCAGCCACCACTGCAAGTCCTGAATGACCGGCCCTGTGAATCTGACTAGCTGGTCTAGGTGATCCTGCCTCTGGTCCCATTGGGTTCTCAGCGTCCACTGAGTAACTCATGTGGGGGCGAGCATGGGGGACCGTGGCGATGGCAGCCGCCATATGTCCGAGCAGGCAAAGTATGGTCCAAGCAGGAACCAAATTTTGTGCCGTGATAGTCCTTATTAGTGACCTGATGCTTTCCACCCTGTCCCCGGGCAGGAAGGCTCTCCCTTGACAGGTATCCAGAACCGTGCCAATGAACTGGAATAGGGAGCAGGTGTCGTGAATGACCTTCTCCAACACTTTTGGGGAGGAGACCACAGGTGCCAGTCGTCCAGATAAGGGAAGACATAATGGCCTTGTCTCCTGAGGGCTGCAGCTATGACTGCCATGCACTTGGTAAAGACGCGTGGCGCAGAGGACAAGCCGAACGGGAGTGCTCGGAACTGGTAATGGCGTCCCAAAAACTCGGAGTGCAGGAATTTCCTGTGCAACCGGGTAATGGGAAGATGATGTGCGTTCTGCATGTCCAGAGACACTAGCCATGTGCCTTGCTTGAGCATGGGAATGAGACCCGGAAGGGTGACCATGTGAAAGTGCTTGTACATCACAAAGATGTTTAGTTCGCTGAGGTCTAGGATCAGGCATAAGTCCCCGGTTTTCTTTGGAACTAGGAAGAAGTGGGAATAGTATCCTCCTTCTCTCTGGTTCCTCGGTACCACCTCGATGGTGTCCTTGGTAAGGAGTGCCAAGATCTCCTGCTGGATGAGCAGGGCATACTGTCCCGAGTAACAGGAATGCAGAAGAGGTCTTGACAGTGGGCAGTAGAGGAACTTTAGAGTGTCCTTGACTGATAAGCTGAAGAACCCACCAGTTGGAGGTGATCCTCTGCCACCCTGACGGGTGGTAAGCGACTCGACCCCCGACCCTCTCTTCCCTTTGATCCAGAGGGGAGACCTGGGCCAGGAAGGAGTCATTCTGTGGCGGTGCTGGCTCCAGCAGGTTGGGTAGGCTTAGTGCATCTCTGGCCCTGACCTCCGGAGAATCTTTGTTGGTTCTTACAGCCAAAATTGCCCTATGTGGCTGTTGAGCCAACCGAGGTAGTTTCCAACCCTGCCGGCCACGAAAATGGTTCTACGTTCTACAAAAGGAACCAGGCTGTGATTTATACATTGCCTCTACCGTTCTGACCGCCTTCCCGGCAACCTGAAGCTTGGTAATGACCATCTCGGAGTCTTCGCCAAACACTGAACCATTACAGGGGATGTCCATGATTCCTTTCTGTATGCCTGAAGTGAATCCAGAGACCCTCAACCAGGAGAGTCCCCGGAGGCAAACGCCTGTTGAGGCACCTCTTGCTGCCGAGTCCACAGAGTCATACGCAGCTCGGAGGACTTGGGTCCCAACATCGAAGCCCATGCAAAGGAGGTTTAAGAGCTCCTCCTTCTTCTCACCATCTGGAAAATCCTTGAGCAGGTCTTGCCCCTGGTCCCACAGTGCATTTTGAAATTGCACCATGTGTGTTAAATAATTGAGGGACCTAAGACAGCATGTAGTGGAGGCGTACATGCGACACCCAGAGAGTCCAACTGTTTGGATTCCTGGGCCGGGGGCTGGGTGCTGAGGTGTTGGGGCCTTTGGGAGCGATCGTGCAAGGTTGTAATGACTCAAGTCAGCCACAGGTTGCTGAGCTAAATAAAGAGCATCCAGGGGGGCCCTGTGAAGCCTGTCGGCCTTCTTGGGGACCGCTGGGGTGGAATGAGGATGCTTCCAAGCAGCCTTGGTAGCGTCCTGGAAAGTATCCACCAAGGGTGGAACCATCACAGGCTTGGGGTCTTTCTGCTTCAAGTAACATGCCAGGTGTTGCCATTCTGGGTCTAACTCCTCAGTCTCCCATCCCATGTTCTCTTGAATGTGTCTCATAATATCAGAGAATGATGGCTCATCAGGTGGCGACCTAGGGAGGGTGTGAGGATCTGGAGATGGAAGCTCAGAAGGAGGGAGTGACCGAGGGACACCTGAAAAATCAGGATGCGAGTCGTCGCCTGACTAATAGTGGGATCTTCGTCAGGGTTTCTTTCTTTTGTGGTCGCTAGTGGACCCTGAGGGGATCCCGGAGCGTGGAGGTCTCTTTGAACTTCGAGACCTGCAGCATCTGACCTTGGACCTACCCCAAGGTGGCGGTGTAGGATCCCTAGGCTCAGGTGTTACTGCTCTGGAGGTGCCGCAGGAGGTGGGGGCTCTCCGGGGGGGTTTTGTGGGTACTACATCTCTTTTAATGGTATCCCACCAAAAACAGAAAAGTTCTTTGACCTCCTGGATATTAAGGCCGCACAAAGGGCCTGGCGTCTCTGTCCGTCCGGCATTAGGGTCAGGCGCCGGTGGCTATGGGGTTGTCTGGTCCGGCGTCGGGTCTTTGGGCAGACTGGCGTCGGGCAGGCCACCATCTTCAATGTCTCCCGACATCTGGTTGTCGGTGGCGTGAGCTCCGACATCCTCTTCTGACGTTCCGTGACCGGTGTCAGGTGGTGGAGGTGGCGTTGGGTCCCTGGGGCATTTGGCGGATGATGGCTCCAACGTCCACTTAGCTTCTGTCGTCCATTTAAGAGATGTGAGCTATGAAGCCTTTCTTGGGGGAACGTCTGAGCGCCCGGTGGTTGGGAGACAGAACGATCAGTGTCCAGTCAGTCCTTGGCGTCGACGCTAGGCATAGTCACCGACTTGGACTGAGGCCTGTGGTGGTCAGAAGTCTCCAACCTGGCGACCGATCCTGATGGGCGGCTGTACTTAAGACTTGGTTGTCAGTGGTTAGAAAGACACTGAGCTAAAGCCCCCTGATGCCCTAACCTTAACCGGAGGAGGCCGAGACCTAGCCTGGAATGGAGCGGTCCAACCAGATGGAGCAGGAACTGGCCCGGGAGTCTGAGGTCCGACTCGGGGATCTATTCCTGTCCTTGTCCCGGTGCTTGTCCTTGTGCTTCCCCAATTTGTGTGAAGGTTCCCCTTGAGAGGATGGATCTTTCTCCATGGCTTTAAGTTTTTCCTCCAGGAGAAAACTCTGGAGCATTTTCTGGTGGTGGATCCTGGTTCTACTATTAAACTGCTGTCAGATGGAGCAGGCTTGGATATTGTGCTCTAGGCCTAGGCACCACACGCAAGCTGAGTGCCTATCTTTGAAGGGGATCTGTTTGCCGCAAGCGCACTTTGAAGGGTGTTCTTCTGTGGAAGGAGTTGGGGAAGAAGTGTACTTGTCTGAATTTGGTTGAAAATTTGAAGAAAACAGGCAAAATTATTTCTGGCATCGTTCGTCTGCTGAAGGCGTCCGTGGAGCCGATGCACGCGAGTCAACAGCGGGAAAAGAACTGAGATGTTGGGGGACCGCCCCTTTTATGATGTATCTGACGTCGGGAGTACAGTATATACAGTAGCTAGGTAGAAGTTTTCCATGGAGTCCTGCTGCCTGCCAGCTTCAGTCCTTATGGTGTAACCTGCTGCAAGAGCTTTATCTCGCAGTAAGATCGGGCACATTCCAGGGTCCTTCTTCCTTAACTCTTACAGGGCCATGGTATTGATATATCTGTCCAGAACTCCAATACATTCTACTTCTGTCAGCAATCTAAGGATCACATTTTAAAACTTTGTATTTTCTCTTATGACAATACATTTATAGGGCCCAATGGCAATCTTTGCTAGCCAAGGCCATTATTTGTATCTCCTCTGAATTAGGAATAAGAACCACTCAGAGTTGTTTAACTTGCAGTTACATAGATACATATACATACATAGACCGTGTCGGCAGATAAGGGCCTATGGCCCACCCAGTCTGCCCATTTAAGTTTGTAAGTTCAGTTTATGTTTTCCAGGAAGTCTGTTGCCCCTTACCCCTGACCTCCAGAATTCCTTTATGTCTATCCCATGCATTCTTAAATCCCGTGATTGTTTCAGCCCCCACCACTTCCTCTGGCAGGGTGTTCCACTTGTCCACCACCGCTCTGTGAAGAAATTCTTCCTCACGCTTCCTCTGAATCTCCTCCTCCAACTTCATCCCATGCCCTCTAGTCCTGGAACATCTTTTTCGCTAAAAATAGTGCATTCCTGCACCCTGTTCCTCCCTGTAAGATACTTGTATGTCTCTATCATATCCCTCTCCTCCTCTCCTCCAGGGAGTACATGTTCAGTGCCTTCAACCTGTCCTCATAGGACTTGTGATGCAATCCATGCACCATCTTTGTTGCCCTCCTCTGAACCTTCTCTACCCTGTCTATGTCCTTACGTAGGTAAGGTCTCCAGAACTGCACAGTGTACTCCAGGTGCGGCCTCACTAGTGTCTTGTATAGTGGAATTATGACCTCCCTTTTCCTGCTGGTGATGCCCCTGCCTATGCATCCCAGCATCCTATTTGCTTTACCTGCTGCCTTGTCACACTGTTTCCCTACCTTGAGGTCATCAGAGATGACAACCCCAAGATCCCTTTCCTGCTTGGTGCATGCTATATCCTCACCCCCCCAACTGATATATTGTGCCAGGGTTTTTGTGCCCCATATGCATTATCTTGCACTTCCTTGCATTGAATTTCAACTGCCAAACCCCTGACCATTCTTCAAGTTTCTGCAGGTCCCTTCTCATTCTGTCTACACCCTCTACAGTTGCAGGGTGCCAGAACCACTCGCCTAAAGCGTACTGTTCTTATAGCCTAACAATGTGCGCAAGGTTCACTCTCCTTCAGAGTACTGTTCTCATAGCCTAAGAATGTGCCCCAGAACTACTCGCCTTCAGCGTTCTGTCTTCACAGCCTTAGAATGTGCCCCAGAACCATTCTCCTTCAGTGTACCATTCTCACAGCCTAAGAATGTGCACCAGAACCACTCCCGTTCAGTGTACTGTTCTCACAGCCCAAAAATGTGAGCCAGAACCATTCACCTTCAGTGTACTGTTCTCACTGTCTAAGAATGTACACCAGAACCACTCTCCTTCAGTGTACTGTTCTCAGTCTTAGAATGTGCACCAGAACCACTCACCTTCAGTGTTCGGTTCTCACAGCCTAAGAATGTGTGCCAGAACCACTCACCTTCAGTGTACTGTACTCACAGCCTCAGAATGTGTGCCAGAACCACTTGCCTTCAGTCAACTTTTTCACAGCCTAAAGTAAGGACCACTCATCTTCAGTGTACTGTTTTGACAGCCTAAGAATGTGCACCAGAACCACTCTAGTTCAGCATACTATTCTCACAGCCTAAGAATGTGCACAAGGACCACTCCCCTTCAGAGTACTGATCTCACAGCCTTAAAATGTGTGCCAGATCTACTCCCCTTCAGCGTACTGTTCTCACAGTCTAAGAATGTGTGCAAGGACCACTCCCCTACACTGTACTGTACTCATAGCCTAGGAATGTGTGCCAGGACCACTTTTACAGCCAGAAGAGTGGATCTGGAGAACCTAGAAATATACAACACAGGATAATACCCCCCCCCAAACTGTCTAAAGACTAGTGTCATGAGGGTCTATAGATAGACCAAAACCCTGGCACAGACCCACTTCTAGGGTGTTGCGCTCAGCCAGAAAATGTCACACACAAAAAAAGCATGCACACAAGGACAGTACAATGAGGGCTCCCTGAGGAAGGAGGTGGAGACTCCGGATGCACATGGGGTTGTAGCATCTGCCAGTGTTTTGCAGGGTTGCACTACACACATTATGGCACCTTTTCATTGCTACTTGGTGCAGCGTTTTTGTATTTATTACTTTAGCAATGTACTGCTATCGTGTGCATGCTTTTTGCTGTCCGGAGGCTGCGCAGCCTGGATTCCCTGCACTATGCTACAGCTGTGGATTAATCACTGGGGACAGATGACATCAAAGGGATAAAGATCCTGTTCCATCTCCTGCAACTACCATTATAAAGAGGGAATGGAATGTCTTGAAATGTTGTTTTGTAGTGCTGCTTTACACAGTTCTGCTGGGACCTGGTGGGCCATTTTATCTGCTGATATCTAGTGGGATTTTATTTGCTGGTGCCTGGTAAAATTTTGGATTTCATCTGATGATGCTTGGTGGGATTTTATCTGCGGAGGCCCGGTGGGCTTTAATGTGTGGAAGCCCAGTGGGATTTCGTCTGCCGATTCCTGGTGGGATTTCGTCTGCCGATTCCTGGTGGGATTTCGTCTGCCGATTCCTGGTGGGATTTCACCTGCTGAGGCCTGGTGGGATTTTATCTGCCAAGTCCTGGTGGGATTTTATCACCTGGTGCCTGGTGGGATTTTTTTTTTCTGCCAATGCCTGGTGGGATTATATCTGTTGGTGCCTGGTAGCATTCTATCTGCCGATGCCTGGTGGGATTTTTTTCCGACGATTCCTGGTGAGATTTTACCTGCTGGTTCCTGGTGGGATTTTATCTGTCGATGCCTGGTGGAAATTTATCTGCTTATACCTGGTGAGATTTTATCCGTTGATGCCTCCACAGATTTTATCTATTGGTGATGGAGGTTCCTCTTTACATGTAAAGGAGTGGAAACTCAGGTTACCTGGTTTATCACTGAGCTATGTTACAAATGACCAGATATAGCCGCTGCACTCTGCTGGACAGGTCCAAGACAGCTCAGTGACAGAGGCCTGTGTTTCCCTGGATAAGGCAGATGGAAGACAACCCCCTTCAGATCCTGAGTGATAGGATATCAGAGCAGAGGTGGTGGTGGATGTGGTGCAAGATGTTAAAACTAGAAGTCCATATATTGCACAGTCACGTACCTCCTGAGTAACATGAACCTGCTGCAGCCCTGTAACTGTCAGCTGCTGAACTTGTCCAGATTTTGGTGTCTGGGGGGGTCACTTGGACAACTGACCGCTGTGGGAATTAAACATACAAGGAACAATGAGAAGCAGTCATAATAAGACAAATTACACAACACACTCTGTGCAGTGAGACAAGGAAACATCAGCATTACAACTAGTTCAGTGGGACCAGTCTGACAGCGCAGTAGCTAGGGGGCAATTTGCCATACTAGCGATGGTGGAAACCATGTCCCAGGAGACTCCCCCCCCAGAGGCAGAAAGGTACTCTGCTCCCCACTCACTTCATGGTAATACAGGAATGCTAGTGCTAGAGTCTGGGGCCATGTGTTCTCATGCATTTGGAATTTTGCATTCCAGGGAGGGATGGGAATAACAGTACAGTGGCACGAGACAAATGAAATGCCAGCTCCACCAGGCTGTGTAAGGCTGTTCTGACCCCTTGCCTCACCCACTGGCAATGAGAAGCTTGTCTCCCTTGACCAAGTCCCTAAGTGGGAGGAGCTTGAACAGGCCCTCGGGAAAGGGAGGGAAGGAGGGGGTACGCCACAAGGGGGCATGAAGTGCTGAGGGTGTCATTCAGTCACGGCTGCAATGGTTGAAAGGGAAGGTGAGGACAGTTCTGGCTTTTTATTTTTTTGTGCGATCTTCACCGAAATACATTTATGTGTCATATGGTAGGCAAGACCTAGTTTCAACTGTATTTAACAACACCAAACTGTTTTACAAATCCCCATTTCTAAATAACAATCTTTTCTGGCTCCAATGGCAAGTAGCAGAGCAAACCCTGGAAAGGGTAAAGTAGCCCCCTGATGGATCCCTGAGCAGAGGGAGTCTGTCAGAGAGGAGATCAGCAGTGGACAGGCTCCAGAATGGGTACAGGGTTAGTGGTCCACAGAAGGAGGCTGTGGCCCTGGTCATGGAGAAAACAGGAAAAAACTACTACTCGTTTTTCTCTATATTAATTCTACTGTACTGAAACCATGACTGTATTATCACATATGAACTGTAAACCTTGAAAACTTTCAATAAACATATTTTACAAAGAAAAGAATCCTGCTACCAGTGGGACTGCCAGCTCCCCCACCCCACCACCACCCAAGACAAGACTTCTAACTGGTCTTTTACTCTGAACAAAGTTGTTCATGTCACACAACGCTGAGGCAAAGTTGCCAAGGAATTGAGGACTCTGGTTTATTTGGACTGTCCTCAAACTTTATCCCCACCCATCCCCCCACCCCAAAATGCAAGGGACGGATACAAATCCACATAATCCTACCCCACCATCCATGGAAATACTGCCCTAGAGGAGGGGCGTCACCCTACTACTTAATGGACAGCTTCAAAAAACAGAGCATGCACCTCTTGAGAAACAGGAACCTGCTGGACTCCATGAATCTGGATCTGCTGGACCTGCCCCGACTTGTTGGTCGAACTGTTACTCTGAATGGGGGACTGCTGAAAAGCAAGGACAAGAGTTCAGCAATCAGGAGAAACTTGGTTAGAGAAACACATCCCCAGTGCCCTGCAGTAGTGTCACAAACCCCACAAACATACTATGAAACACAGACGTTTACCAGAATTTCTCTGAGAGTCAGACAGGCAGGGTGTGTGGAGGCTGATACTAGAAGATATTTTTCATCCATGCAAGCAGACACCAGAGGACAGCATACATCTCAAACTTCTTTGAGCATGCCAAGGGGTCGTACGGCTTGAGACGCTTCTCCTTAATCTGCTTTCATATACCCAGAGTAAGATCATTCCATGGCTCACCTGCAATTAATTTCTCCCTTCCTTCCATATGCAATACCATGCAAAGATCTCTAACATTCTCAACCCTCCCCAGTCCTTACACCTTCAAAGCACTGATTGCAGAGTACCTGAAAGAAACCTGCAACTGTTATAGGTGACCAGTGCGCCCTTATTCTCTTGGTAACCCTCAAGAATCTGACACTTATGAAGCGCACGACTCCCACCTTCCCTAGTAGTGGGGCCTCAGCATTCTGCATCTTCTTCTCTTAACCCCTGGCCAACATCACCCTACCTCCCCTCGTCTCCTATACCTTCACCCCCAAGTCTTACACTAGAATACCTACGGGCTACATATCCTAGTGAGTGCCTGGGGTCAAATCATCCTAACTTTAAATTTATTTTGCTTGTTTTATGTAGTGTGCTATATATACAGGTTACTCACCTGTAACAGGAGTTCTAGGAGTGGTATATGTTGTTCATCCACACTGTCTAGCAGGTTCCTTGCCGCTTTAAATCTTGCCAGAAGGTCTTCAAGATGACTCCTCCTACCCACCCAGGTGGTAAAACCCTCGGTTCCACCCCATGACGCCAGATCTAGCCAGCTGGAAGCCAGGTTGCGCGTCGAAGCCAGGTAGATCGGGTGGGTCGTGTGGATGAACAACATATTCCACTCCTAGAACTCCTGTATCAGGTGAGTAACTTGTATTTCTAGGGACGTGGATATGTTATTCAATCCACACTGTCTGGCAGACTCCTAGCAGTTCTCCGGAAGGAGGGAGGCAAGGCGCGCACCCCCTACTTGGGGAATAAGGACTGGAGAACCGAGGTCCCAAAACCAGCATCCCGGCGTGACTCAAGGTCAATGTGGTAATTGGAAATAAAGGTGTGTGCTGACTTCCAGGTAGCAGCCCTGAAGATTTCCTGGATAGGGCGTCCCTAGAAACATGGTATGGCGGGTAAAATGAGGCTCCTATCACTTTGGGAGGCTTCATGCCCACCAACCTATAGCAGAGATCTATGTAGGAGGTGACCCACCTGTATAGTCACTTGGCTGCAGGTCTGCCAGGTGTGGCTTCAGTGTAGGTGACAAACAGATGGCGAACCTCTCCCCGAACTTCAGCCATCCGCTCCTTATAATAAGCGAGCGCTCTTCTAGGGTCCAGAGTATGGAGACTATATTCGGTCTCCGAGGTGTGACTGGGGTAGAACATCGGCAGAGTCAACACCTGGTTAAGGTGAAACTCCAATAGCACCTTTGGAAGGAATTTTGGGTGGGGGCACAGGACAACCTTGTCCCTGTGGAAGACCAGATAAGGAGACTCTATGGAAAGCGCCTGGAGCTCTCCCATCCTTCTGGATGACGTAATAGCCACCAAGAAGGCGGTCTTCCACGACAGGTGGGAGATATCGCACCTGTGCATCAGTTTGAATGGCTTACCCATGAGCTTAGCCAATACCAGCAGTAGATCCCACAGAGGTGGAGGTTCTTGCACCGGAGGGGATATGTGATCAAGGCCTTTGAAAGCTTGACCACCTTCTCCTGTGCCACCGACTGCTTGCCGGCCTGCTCCCGGTAAGCAGAGATGGCTGCCAGGTGCACCTTAAGGGTGGTCAACCGAAGCCCTAGCTGAGAAAGGGACCACAGGTACTCCAGGATGCTAGCCAAGGAACAGGAAAAAGGGTCCAACCCCTTGTCCTGACACCAAATGGAGAATCTTTTTTTTTTTTTTTTTTTAATGTTTTTATTAGGATTTTTTCTTTTCTTTTGAGTCGGGAGACATTGTACAATCAAATCTTTTTCTGTACTTACTTCAGATTTGTTGTGATACAAATATACAGTACATAAAGATCTTTTTATGTTTGATACACGTTAGTATTAAATACAAATAATTCCATAACATCATTCTATTCTCATTTCCTCTCTACCCCGGTTCCCATCCGCTATGGGCAATAGTCAGGATAAACCCTGGCCTGGTAAAATGACCATCTCTGCCAGAGAGTGGCGAATCTGTCCACCGGATTATTTAGTTTTGCTGTTATATTTTCCATCTGATATATGGAATACACAATTCGTTTCCATTCTTGGATGCTCTGTATTGTTTTGGTCATCCATTTCTTTGTTAAAGATTTTTGCAGCCAACAGCAAAAGCGGAAGTAGAGTTTTTGTCCGGGGAGTGATCCGGGTAAACAGCCATGAGCATCATTTCAGCTGTGAGCTCAACACTCTCCCCGAGACCCTCACTGATTTCTTTTTGTATGCATAGCCAAAAAGGCACTAAACATGGACACTGCCACATAATATGTGCTAAATCAGCCATCTCGGCTCCACACTCCCTCTAACAAACTCCAAATTCGATCGGAAGATATTTAGTCAGACTACCCGGGGACCTGAAAAACCTTGATTTGCATTTCCAGGAGTATTCTCTCCAAATATAAGACTGGGTGGTTTTGACCACTCGCAAGGACGAAGAGGACCATTCTGCATTAGATACAACGAGGTCTAAGTCTTCGTTCCAACTTGCTAGTATTGAGTTTGTGGATTCGTTAGATTGATCTCGCATCATTTTATACAGATGACCAATTAAATAATGATTCCAGTGTTGTCCCCGAGAGTGGTCAAGGAATAATTTTAGAATGGGGGGAGGGGCAGTCAGTTTGACCTGAATAATTATATTACGAAGTAGGTGGTTTCTTATTTGGAGGTATCTAAAATGGTCAACATTTGGAAGATTAAATTTAAGTTTTAATTCTTCGAACGGTAGGATCCCATTTGGTCCTAAGAATTGAAAAGCCTGCTCCAGACCCAATCTACACCAACGGGAAAAGGTTAAGTCGTTGTGGGATGGAATGAAAAGATCATCCTCTGAAATTATTTTGCAGTATTCATAAACTGGTTGGAGTGGCTTTCTTTCGCATTTTAAACCAATTTGCTAATACCTGTGAGGTGATCCTGTGAAGTCTCTCAATGTGGGGGGTCTTCCCTGGAGAAGAAAAAAATATACATATTTTTTTTTATATCGTACATATCATTTAAATGAAATTCCAGTTTCTTCCATTGGGAGTCAAACTGATCTGAGAGCCATAATAAAAGAATTTTCAGAAATGCTGCTTCTGCATATTTTCTCAGGTCCGGAAGATTGGTGCTGCCCTGAGCCAATGATAATTTTAATATAGAAAGACGAATTTGTGGCTTTTGTTTATTCCAAATAAATGTAGATATCATGTTGTCCCATGACTTAAAATAGTATTGTGATGGGAAATGGGGAATATTCTGGAACAGGTACAATAGGCGGGGTAGGATATTCATTCTAATGGTTTCAATGCGTTGGAACAAAGATATGGGAAGAGTGGACCATCTGTCCAAGTCTTTATTAATTTCTATAGAAATGGGTTCATAATTTATTAGTTCAAGTACATGAAGAGCTCGAGGAATGTGTATGCCTAGATACTCTATTTTGGTAGAGTGCCATTTAATTGCTAGGCTTCATTTTAAAGTGTTTGGAGGGGAATAGTTATATAGTAGGGCCTTAGTTTTTGAAATATTTAATTTAAAACCAGCCAATTCTTCAAATTGAGATAGAATTTTCCATGTTTCTTTGATAGTCAGAAGGGGATATTAAGGAAAGAAGTATGTCATCCGCGAAAAGGCAAATCTTGTTTTCTGACTGTTGCAATGGGACACCCTCCACCTTTTCCGATATTCTTACTGCTCTTGCTAATGGTTCGAGGTATAATACAAAAAGTAGAGGGGAAAGAGGATAACCCTGCCTAGTGCCTTGTACTGTTGAGATTGGGGAGGAGAGGCCCCCATTTATCCGAATATAAGCTTTTGGTGAGAGATATATTTGGGTCAACCAACACAACAATGAATCTGGAAAACCGAATGTTATTAGTGTTTCCCAAAGGAAAGGCCAACATGCCCTATCAAATGCCTTTTCAGCATCAAGGCTTATAAAGGAGGCTGGGATCTTCCATGTTTGGATGTATTCTATTAATATTAAGGATTTTCTTACATTATCAGTGGTGGATCTATTTTTTATGAAACCCGCTTGGGCTGGATGCATTATTGTTGGGAGGAGTATTTCTATTCTCTTAGCCCAAATAGCCATGAAGATTTTATAGTCTGAGTTCAGTATTGATATCGGGCGATAAGCGGAGGGATCTAGTTTGTTTCCGTTAGGTTTTGGAATGGCGGCTATTGTAGCATATTCTCAGGATTTGGGGGGGAGGGTGGTATTTCCGGCTGCTGTTTCTCTGAATAGTTTTAAGAGTCTTGGGGTTGTTTCTTTACTGAAGATTTTACACCATTCATTGATATATCCATCAGGGCCGGGACAACGACCTGAAAATTGTTTAGTAACTGCAGCCTCAATTTCTTCAATTGATACGGGAGCTTGTAGTTTCTGAACTTGTGCTGTTGAGATTTTTGGAAGTTGTAACTGGTCCAGAAAGGCTTGTCTATCTTCTTGGGAAGAGGTATTGTGTGTGGCGTAGAGCTGCTGGTAGTAGTAAGTGAAGGCTTGTCTTATCTCCTCCTCCTCTCTATGGGTTATCTTACCGGTTTGGGGATGTATCATTTTTAATATTGTTACTGCATTTTTCCTTGCTCTCAACTTCTGTGCCAACCGTCATGTTCCCCTAGATTCGCCCTCATAGTTTGTTCAAATGGAGAATCTCTTCCATTTGAAGGTGTAGCATTTTCTGGTCGACTCCTTACGGGACGCCTCAACGACGTTGAGGACCTTGTCGGAAAGACACAAAGCCTGGAATTCTAGCCGCTCAGGAACCAGGCTATCGGGTGCAGGGATTGAAGGTCCGGATGGAGAACCTTCCCCTTGTTGGCTGAGATCAGGTCCGGGCAGGCTGGAAGCCGCCTCGGGAGCCTGGAGCTGAGGCTGAGGAGATCTGGATACCAGAAGTGGCGGGGCCAGTCTGGGCCTACCAGAATCACCTGCGCCTTGTCCCTCTTTGCCTTGAGAAGCACCTTGTGGATCAAGGGAAATGGAGGGAAGGCGTAGAAGAGGCCCGGGGTCTACGGCCTCGAGAAGGCACCCCCCTGCAGCAAGCCCTGCTGAAGGGGCTGGCATGAAACTGCCTCAGCTTTGCATTCTCCCTGGAGGCGAACAGGTCCACCTGAGGGGTGCCCCAATAGGAGAACAGATCTTGTACTACCTCCGGCAGGAGAGACCACTCGTGAGATGCAGCACCTATCCGGCTGAGGGCATTGGCCAGACTGTTGGAGGCTCCTGCCACACGGATGGCTAGGAGATCCGCCTCCAGGCTGATCATGGGGACCAAGTGCTGAGAGCCTCCTTGCACAGAGGCAAGGAGTGCGTCCCGCCCTGTCGGTTGAGGTAGTACATGGTCGTGGTGTTGTCCGTCTGGACCTGAACCACTTGACCCCATACAAATGGAGCGAAGGCAGTGAGGGTTAGATGCACCGCTCGGAGCTCCAGCAGGTTGATGTGGCATCGAGACTCCTGAGGGGACCAGAGGCTGTGGGCCCTGAGCTCCCTCAGATGGGCACCCCAACCCATCAGAGAGGCATCGGTCGTCAGAGTGACCATTGGCTCAGGGCGGACAAACAGGATACCCTCCTGCAAATGAGTTGGAACGAGCCACCACTGTAGGCCGTCCCACATCTCCTGGGTCACCGTCACTGGCTGGTCCAGAGGACCGGAGCGCTGTGACCATTGGCAAGCCAGCCCCCATTGCAGGGGACGCATATGCCAGCGGGCCCAATGGACCACGCTGGTGCAGGCCGCCATGAGGCCCAGAAGGTGCAGGAAGTCCCGGGCACGGCGCAACTGCCCAACCAGAAATGACTGGGCAAAGGAGGAAAGGAACTCGTCCCTGTCTGCCGGAAGCCGGGCTCTGGCTCAAAGAGAGTCGAGCTCTCCCCCGATGAACTGAATCACCTGCAATGGCACAAGTTCCGACTTGGCCTCGTTGATGAGGAGGCCTATCTGAGAGCAGACCTGGAGGGCCAGATCCCTGGACCGCTTCACCTCCAACCTGGAGGGGGCTGCAATCAGCCAGTCGTCCAGGTAAGGGTACACCCGGACACCTCGGCACCGCAGGAATGCTGTCACCACTGCCATGCATTTAGTGAAGACCCTGGGAGCTGGAGAGAGGCCGAAGGGGCATGGCCCGGAACTCGAAAAGAGATCCCTCTGCTAGGAAGCGGAGGAATTGCTGATGAGACAGATGGATTGGGACGTGAAAGAACGCATCCTGAAGGTCCAGAGAACAAAACCACATGCCTAGTTCCAAGGATGGAATGATTTGAGCCAGAGTGACCATCCTGAAGGAGCACTGCCTTACAAACTTGTTCAAGTCGTGCAGGTCGAGAATGGGACGCCAACCCCCTGTCCGTTTTGGGACCAGGAAGTACCTGGACACAAACCCTGGGTCTGGAGGAGGGTCCGCCACCTCGCTGATCACCTTCTTCCAGAGGAGCAGAGCAATGTCAGCTCAACGAGCCAACAGGGAGGCTGCGGAACCCGTTGCCCCCCATGGGGCGACGTCTCAATAGGGAGGGTACTGCTCGAATTCCAGAGGCAGACCCCTACCTACCACTTCTAGCACCCAGTGGTCCGTGGTGATAGCGGACTAGGAGGAAAAGTGGCGGAGCCGTCCCCCCACGGGAGAACCCAGGGAGGAGTGACGAGGTTGGGGGTGACACCCCTCAACCCATCACTGGGCAGGCTTGGAGGAAGGGCCCGCTGAGGGACCTCCTGGACCCTTGCCTCCAGGCTTCCTACTGGAGGAAGTGGCAGATTTGGCCTTACGGCGCCAAGTGCATGCCTGCTGGCCCTGGTGCTGCTGGGCCGGACGTGCCGCAGGGGCGGAAGGGCAAAAGGGCTTACGCTGCTGCTGCCAGCCTTTGTCCTTCTGGGCAGACGTGACCGAGTCAAAGGTGGCACTGGACTTCTCGATCCGCTGGAGATGGCCATCCACCCCCAGCCCGAACAAGTCGGTGCCCAGGAAGGGAACGTCTGCCAGCTTGTGCTGGGTGTCCACCGTGAGGGTGGAGATCCGCAGCCAAGCTCTACAGCGCATGGCCACTGCGGCCGCTACTGATCGGGCACAAGAATCACCTATGTACAATGAAGTTTGGAGCTGCTGTTTTGCCACCGCCCTTCTCTGATCCCGGACCTGCTTGACTGTCGTCTGAAGGTCAGCCGCGAGATGAGGAATCTCCTCATCCAGGGAACCCATAAGGGCGTGTGAGAAATGTGCCATCAGAACGGCCAAGCTAGCCTGACAAAGGCCTAGGGAGGAAGCAGCGTAAACCTTCCGCCCCGCGTAATCCAGCTTTTTGGATTCTTTATCAGGCGGTTTGTCCACGTCCCGGCGTTCCCAGAGTGCCGGAAAACACTATTGGTCACTAACCCCTCCACACAGGGGTGCTCCGAGAAACCAGAGAGTGAGCCGGTGGGGACTGCGTACTTTCGAGCCATCCGGCCGAAGGCGCGGGACAAGATGCTGGCCACTGCCACAACTCCAGGGCCGGGCCAACAATGGCTTCGACCACAGGAAAGGCCTCCGTTGGGGAATCCCCTCGGTCCAGTATCTCCGTGAGGGAATACTTGGCCCGTTTTGAAATGGGTTCGAACTGCACCCCGGTGGACTCCGAGATGAGCTGAAGCAAACCTAAAACGAGGATGGGCTCTCGTCCACCAACTGGCCCCCCCCGCAGACTCCAGGTCAAGAGGCCTGGAGAACAGGGAGGAGACGTTGTCAGACTCCGAGGAGTCTGCAAACAGCTGCCGGGCGCCTGAGCCATCCTCCACTTGCCGAGGTCGATCGGGAGTGAGGGTGACCGACAACCTGTGGGGCAAGCCCTGACACGACCGAGAATCCTTGGTTGGGGCCCCAGTCTTCGACTGTGGAGGCGAAGGTTCCACCACAATGGACGGTGCAGCCAGCTTCGGCCGAACAACCAGTGCTGGGGTTGGCTCCTCGACCACTACGAGGGGTTGTTTCAGCCGATCCGGTGACAGCCACTTAATAGCCGGAGAAGGCGATGGGAGTCAGCTTATTCCCAGACAATAACAGCTGCTGCCACATTAACTCCCCATAGCACTGACGCAACTTGTGCCAGAGCCTATCCTCCAAAGAAGACGACGAGGATGAGCGGCGACGCCGCTTTCCATGGTGCCGAGACCGCCGACGTCGGCAGGACCAGGTGGACCTGGAAGAGGACCGAGACCTTCAGGGGTTCCGGGGGTGGGTCAGAGAGGTGACGGGGGGGAACCCGCTCCTCCCTTGGTACAGGGACTTTAACCGGGGACTCCGGCACAGGAGGCATAGGCAAGTCCTCTGTCTCCACCGGGGGAACGGGTGAAGTAGAGTTGTCAGCTTCTCCAGTCGACAAACCGTCCGACAGGTTGAGAAAAATCTAGACTGCATCGACGGATGTCTCGGCTGGCTGACCTGACAGGGGCACCATGAAGCCAGCAGCCGCAACATCGACCGAAGTCGACAGTCCGGGGAAGGGGATCTCTCCCGCTCTCACAAACGTAGACGGTGGGACTTACCCTTACAGTCCTTCTTGGACCAACTGGAATGTCCCGATGGCCCTTCTCCCTTGGTGGAAAGGGACTGGCAAAGCTCCGTAAACGAAGCCATGTAGGAGGAGCCCAAGGAAAGCGGGATAAATGCCACAGCCAAGGAGGAAGCGGCCTGGGCCACCTCCTCCTCCTCGAGGGCGATCATCTGCTCCGTAGAGCCCGCCTCCGCGGACACCACCCAATGGACCTCCTTAGACTTGACCAGCGGATACTGTTTTCGGTCGCCCGAGAAGAAGTCTGGCAGCGCGATCCTCCAAGACCGAAGCCGAAAAGGACTTGCACAATTCGCAAGCCTGCGAGTCATGACCAAGCCCCAGGCAGTAGACGCACGTGGAGTGCGGATCGGTCCGGGACATCTTCTGCCCACACGGGCACCAACGGAAGCCGGGAGTCTATTTGTCCATCGCAGCCGCGAGGGAAGATGAAGACCGAAGTCTTGTAAATTTTAAAATAAGTTTTGGGAATTCCGAAGAATGTGGATCCAGGCCTAGAACGCAGAGCGCTAAGGAGGGAACTTGAGCTTCTAAGCGGTAAGGAAGATCTGGCGTCATGGGGCGGAGCCGAGGGTTTTACCACCCGGGTGGGTGGGAGGAGCCAGCTTGAAGACCTTCCGGCAAGATTTAAAGCAGCAAGGAATCTGCCAGACAGTGTGGCCTGAACAACATATCCACGTCCCTAGATTTAGCACTTAACTGTGTTATCCCTCGTTGTAGAGGCCTGTCTTGCTCCTCGTATGTACAGTGTTTATTATTCCTGCATTGAACCAGACTGTGATTTATTTTATTATGCCCAGGACCACTTTGAAAAAAATCTTGCTCAGTGGTGTTTTGCATGGTTAAATAAGGTTTGATTAATTGATTGAGCACTAGCAGCCCCCTCATGTCAAGGTACATATGACATAAACAGCAATCTCATTAGTCTATGCCCGGCTAGGTTAAATAGTTACCTTTGATAAAAACACCAACCTTCAACAGGGACCCCCAAACAAACCTCTTCATGTCCTTGACATGCTGCCTGCCACCACTCCCACTGCGACCCATGTCTGCCAGGGGGGTGTCCCACTCCCATGGCCACGCCCTGGGAGGTAAGCCAGGGCTAGAGACCATTGTCTGTGGGGAGGGGCGCCCAACCGGTGGCCCCACCCAAGGGTGTAAGCCTGGCCATGGGGGAGCAGCGTGCGGGGAAGGGGCTGATCTCCTAAGAGGGAGGAAGCCGAGACCAAAAAAAAAAAAAAAAGTTCTCAGGTGGTCCTGTACATGGCTGGGAGGAGTTCACCCACTGCATGAAAAAGAGGTCCTTATGGTGGTCATGGGCCTGCATTGCACCACGTGTGTTCCGGATCCAGCATCTATCCAGTAGCTCAAAACTTAGTAGGGGTCACTGGTTTCAGCTCTGGCTGGTGTTGTCAATGCCTCTCTGGGGGAGGGACTGTTGCCAACACCACTGAAAATGGTGGTGAAGCCTCTGCTTAAAAAGGTGTCTTAAGAACCTGCCAATCTGGTCAATTATAGACCTGTCCCCAAGCTGCCCTTTTTGGCCAAGGCTGAGTGGATGCTTCACAGTTTGGTGCACCTAGAGGAGAATGACCTTCTCCAGCCATTTCAATCTGGTTTCTAAATCAAGCAGAGTATAGAAACTATGCTGATCAGGGTATGCAATTATCTCTTCTTTGTGAGAGCAGATCCAGAAGCAAATGGTTTGATACCTTTTATTGGACCAACACAGATGTTACAAAAAGAAAACAGTGTCTAAGCTTTCGGACCAACCAAATCTTTCCTCGGAGACTTATAACAATTGTTTAAAGAATCACATTCTATTAACACCCAGGATCATACATTTAAAAAAAAAAAAAAAAAAAATTCTCATTGGTTAGAAGTAACTATTTCAAAAAATCACAAATTTAAATGGAATGAATAGCATCCCATTAGCTTGCTATTACTGAGAATCTTTACGAGGTCAAACCCATAGATAAGCTGAACACTCATCCAGGCAAAGTCTAACTGAAATTATTACTGAATGTGTGTGTTAGAAGAATACATTCAAAATTAAAAGCAAGACCTTTAGATTTAATACCACAAATGTCCAAGTTAAAACTTGATAATATAGTATGATAAAATGTACAACAGAAATATATGTATGGTAATAAGAGGAAATAAAAAAAATGCACCTTGTATGAACAACTGTTTAAAACATTCATGGGGTGCTGTGGAGCCCGAGCTGAGTGCAGCAAGTCAGAACAGCTCCTCAAATTCTCCTATTCAGTTTTAAAGTGTAAGTATTTTGGACCTCTCTACAGGTGAAATTTCTTCCAGAATCGGAAAGAGCACCCTGAAGCGTACCAGAATGGGAAATCCAAAGATAAAGGAGGCGGATCAGGTGGAAAAACATCAGGGCCTACTCAGGCAGCCATTCTCGTACAGCCCTCAGCAACTGGTGAAACTGAGAAGACACTATCCTCTATTGGCACTAAGTTACAAAGACTGTTATCCGTGGTTTCTGATCTTAACACTAAGATTGACCCTTCTTGCATCAGACTGAATCTAGCAGAGACCTCCATTGATAACCTTAAGGTTGTATCTGGGGATGTAAAACGGCAAGTGGAATCGGCCTCTGCAGCTACTGCAAACTTGGTGAAAGACAGCGCTCACTTTCAGGCTAGACTGGAGGCCTTAGAGAATCAAACCTGGTCCCCGCACATAAGGATCATGGGCTTACCCGAAGGTATCGAGAGCTATCATCCCCTTATGTTTATCCAAGAATGGCTACAAGAAAACGTAGCCCCTGAAGAACCGCTAATTCCTTTTTGGCCTTCAAAAATCATACTAGATCACTCTCCGAGGCTACCGTGAAGACCCAACCAACCCGCGAACCCTTTTGGTAGAGACTGATGGAGTGGGGACAAGGGATACCATGCTGAGGCTGGCTCGACGAGCAGGGATTATAACACAAGACGATCGCACGATTTACTTGTTCCCGGACCTTAGCTATGCTACCCGCCTGAGGCGCAAAAAGTTTGATGCCGTGTGGCAGAAGCTGCGCGACTCTGGGGTCTCACAAGCCATGATTTATCCAGCAAGACTGCACTTGGTTTTCGATGGGAAGGTATGGATTTTTTTGGACCTGAGTGAAGCTGGGAAGTGGGCCACTTGTATTCAGTCACGGCAGCAGAACTCTGGC
The DNA here is from genome assembly GCA_016271365.2 of Neoceratodus forsteri. NCBI lineage: Eukaryota > Metazoa > Chordata > Ceratodontiformes > Ceratodontidae > Neoceratodus > Neoceratodus forsteri. The sequence goes on from JADMNL010000033.1 coordinate 45,554,714, forward strand.
TTGTTCAAGGAGGAGGGAAATCTGGCTTCAGAGGAGGATAAAGGGAACTGATCTTTTGGTGTGAGACTTTCAGTTTCCTAAATGTGGAGTATATCAGTCCATCTGTATAGCTTTGCTCCTCATAGTTTTTAGTAGCCCATTAGTATACTACCTATACTTGACATTGAGGTTTAAACAGTTAGTCCTCTTTCCCCGTTTGGGATTAAGAGTTTTTTATTGGAGATGGGATTTAGTGTTTGTTTATTGGAGAGAGTTATGGCATTATATCAAACTTCTGAACGTTTTAGATGTTAGACTGTATGTTTGGCTGTAATTACAATATTGAGTTAAATCTCTTTAGGTAATAGTATGATGCCATTGGCCTCTGGAAGGCGTGCACGTGAGGGACTACAACGGACTTTAGAATAACAGTACAAAAGTCATACTGATCTTGGGCTTAACTAGGCAGCACTTAATCTTTGGATTTTTTTTAACTCTGAGGTTGTTTGAACTCTGAATATTCCCCCCAGTGTGGTACCAAAATGTCAAAGATGCATCATACCTATGATTAAGGAGATGTTACTCTCCAAGTGTTGTTAAATGCTATACTTTGGATATCTTGACATGTTGTTTCACCGCTATGTTTCATAGTATGAAAACTAATAAAAAATAAAGTATTAAAAAAAAAAAAATTCATGCAGAATTAAACTTATCTGGAGATGTGTTCTAAAATATACTCTCACCCAGTTAACACACTCCATAAACATTAAAACCTACAGTGTTATAACATTTTAACAAGATATCAATTGTCAGTATTATTGCCAGATAAAAAAACAACAAATAAATCTCACAAGGACTCTCTGAACAATTGTCATAAGTCTTCGAGGAAGGACTTGGTTGGTCCGAAAGCTTAGACATTGTTTTCTATTTGTAACATCTACGTTGGTCCAATAAACGGTATCAAACCATTTGTTTCTGGATCTGTTCTTACAAGGACCAATACAGCAACTAATCTCTTTCTGTATAAAAGTCAATAAACAACCCCTAGCTAATGCAGAGTAAATCAGAAATATTTTTACACTTAAATAAAATAACAAACCAAAAAGAGAACCAACTGCTATTGGAGTTCACTACAAGGCAACTGCTTTCTTCAGGTGGAGAAACTGATTTGAGCAATGGCCACAGTGGTACACGGATACAGAGTCTGAGTCTATGTTCCAAATTCTAAAATTTGCATGTTTTATCTCTGGGCCGTCACTCTTAGCCGAGATGACTGCATAAAGTGTAAACACTAAGCAAGTGATTCCTGGGGTCAGAAGCAGTGCTGTGATTTGAGTACTGTAGACTTCTACCTGCATGCAACAAGTGAGAGTGTATGTCTTGCTGTGTGCATGCCACAGATACAAATCCACAAAAGTACCACATCAGTGCTTCTGCATTTGTGTTGTCCGGAAACAGTAGTAGTTTTACCTGATGATGGCTGTCTACAGTTGCTTGTGTGGTCTTGTCCTTTTGCTACTTGGGGTGGGGGTGAGGGGGAGTTATGGTCAAAAACCCTAACGCCACGTCTCACTATCACTACATCTCCCTACTTTTGTTGCATTAAGCTGAACCCTAACGCCACGTCTCACTATCACTACATCTCCCTACTTTTGTTGCATTAAGCTGAACCCTAACGCCATGTCTCACTATCACTACATCTCCCTACTTTTGTTGCATTAAGCTGAACCCTAACGCCACGTCTCACTATCACTACATCTCCCTACTTTTGTTGCATTAAGCTGAACCCTAACTGGTGCATTATCACTGTGTGTGTGTTTATTTAAACGTTTCACCAGGAAAGGCACACTAAGCAAACTGCTTCCAGGTGTGTACTGGGGGAGGGGGAATAGGAAGATATCAAATTCCATCAATAGTACAAAAATACAATGGAATTATGATAGGATACAGATAATTAAGGATAAGGAAACACTGCAAATCATTGTAAAAAATAATATAAAGTATACAAAAATTACAGCACATAACAGGCAATTCAAAGTACAATAAGCAGGAGCTGCTGGACAAAGTGAGTAGGAGGGAATGTTAAAGGCAGTTACAAATACGAGAAAGCTGTATAGGAGGGAGAAGAGGGTAGGAGGTGAGTTGACATGGCGGACTGCCAGTGGGAAGGAGTTCCACAGTTTAGGGAAATGAGAATGCAGACTGGCTGGTTGTGGTGGATCTAGGCGGGACAGCCATGGTGCGAAAATCATAGCTCTGAAGGTAGGGGTTTGGGGAGATAAAGAGGAAGAAAGGCAGGTAGGGCGAGGACCAAACCAAAATTTAGAGATGAAAGAGATGCAAGTGTGAGCAGCACCTGTCATCAAGGGAGAGGAAAGAAAGAGACTGGTAGAGATTGCAGTGGTGAGTACGAGGAGAGCTACTGAGGGCAAAGCGGCAGAAGGAGTGATAGAGGGTGTACAGTCTGGCAAGGGAAGTTTTAAGGGTGGCACTGTAGACTACATCTCCATAGTAAAACTATGTGCGTCTGTGTAGCAAGGTGCTGCATCAACATGTGGGCTAAAACAAACAAAAAAGAAAGGTAATATTAAATGCATGCTGAAAATAGAGGAATAGAAGTTAGAACTGACATACATCGTTGGAGATAGGCTGGGCGTCTGACAGCTCGACTTCTCGGGAGGTAAGGTTCTCAACCCAATGGCGACCCTGGCAGAGGCTGGGGGTGCAACAGTAAGCTGGCGTCTCAGGGCATGATTGGTCGGGGCGAGGTCACCAACCAATCCGCCCAGGGACTACTCTTCGCGGAAGGAGGGGGAAGGACGTCACCGACATCGACGCTTGCACCTTGACGTATGGGCCAGCAACGTCGCACAGAAAACGCAGAAACACCCCCACTGGAGCCAGGAAGACGGAGCGCCAAGCCGGGTATCAATATGCCGGTGCCTGAATGAAGTCTCAGGACTCTGACAGCAGCAAGATTCGAGGGTCCGCCCCAACCCTGACCCCGCCCGGGGGGGGTATCCGAGCCACGATGGAGGGACGGTACTGTCGATAAGGCACGGTAGAGACGAAGCTTGATGGGCGACTCCCGATGGTACGGCTCTAGAGGGACGCTAGAGGGGATAAAAAGAAATTTAACAAAAAAAAGAACTGACATATCAATACTAGGTCTTCTTCAGGAATTATATATGAAGAGAAAAAAAAAACAGTTAGTGGTTTGTATTTTTCCCCCTTTATAGATGATTCCTAAAGGACTATGGTCGAAACGTCGATTCTAACTATATTCTGCGTGCATTTAACAGTAAGATTTTTTTTGTTATTAATACATATTTACATACACACACATGCACAGAAGGAGATGGGGGGGGATGAGACAGAAAAGATATATTGACTAGTGACATCAGTAATCGCAACATATCAAAATTATGTTGATGTTACTGTTGTCACAATAGATATTTTTAAGGTTACTGCCATCACAGAGGAATACTGAACCAGCGAGCAGCTTTCCCAATGCTGATGACATCACAATGATTAGTGCAGCACCAAAGTCAACTTTTAAAATTAAAATCAAAGTATAACAGCAAAATCTTCAAACTGCAGACTTAAAGGGCCCCTGACAGCATTAATAAAACTTGAAAAAATGTGAGATTTAGACAGTTCAGTTTATATTTCATGTATTTTCTACAATTATTTACCTTTTTTCTTTATTGCCGAGGACAGCTGTATGAAAGAGACTTACTGTCCCCTAGACTTTATCTGTTGTTTGTGCTATCCTACATATGACATCATAATCAGGGTTGCACCTGGAAACGAGCTTCTGGTCATGGTGCTTTTCCCGGTTACCAACTTTTAAATAAAATAAATAATCCCCCATTTATGGCATCCTAATTATCCCCACAGTAACAGACTGTGATATCATAAACAGAACTGTGATGTCATATGTAGGCAATCAGCCAGAACAGATAGGGTTGTGACCCTGTTTACATGCAGATGTCCTTAGTAATAAAAAAGAATGAGATACCAAAACAATATTAAAATATAAAAAACATTACATTTTCTCAAAGTTGTCACAATGGTGTCGGGGCTCTTTAAAAGCTATAACTTGTAAACTACTGTTCAAATATACACTAACCAGACTCAAAACAAGCAATTTATCTTTACTTGTGAGTGCGCAGAACTTTCATAACTCACTTGTGGCTCTGCCACTCGTGAGTTATTGTCCTGCCTCCACACTTGAAAATAATATTGGAAAAAAAAATATATATATTTTGAGTCAGCCAGCTGCATATCGCCTGTATACATTACAGCCCTATATAGGCACATTTAGACAGCCCCACTCTCCCATCCCCAATATAAGCACATTTAGACAGCCCCACTCTCCCATCCCCAATATAAGCACATTTAGACAGCCACACTCCCCAATCCCCCATATAAGTGCATTTAGACAGCCCCACTCCACAGTCCTATTAAGATCTACACAGAGTGCCTGCAACCCCATTCCCTAATCCACGTCACCATAAAGCTCATTTTAGGGGCGGAGCTGCAGGGCTCGGCAGCCGCCCAGCTCGTACTCAGAGGTTATGTGCCGGGCTGATTAAGATACAGAGTTCTTTCATTACTGAATTAAAAACCTGGCAAATGTAGCTCCTCGGGTAGGCAACTCCTTGGTATGAGTTGCCTGCCTACAGCATGTCAGCTACTCCTTTAACTTCCATGTGGACACACGCCAGAGACAGGCAGGAGGAACCTGTTTTATCACCTCATCTGAAGACTCCCCCCCACCCCCCCACCACCACCACCAGTACTGCAATGCAGTCTCAGCACTAGCTACAAGATCAGCAACTTCAAGCCTAGACATAAGAATGCTACCAAGTGAGCCACACCAACACCTGATTTGGGCGGGGGGGAGAATAATTACCTCTGGGGGAGAGTGAACCTGCTGGATACTGTGCACTGTCAAGGCTGGCACCTGCCCTCCTTTAATGGCCTGCGATGTGCTCTGTACCACAAGGCGCGGCAATTTAAACAAAACAATAATGAAACAAATAAGAAAACCACCCTCAGTCGTTTGCACAAGAAAATAACATGTTAGGGCTAATTCAGACACTGAACAACAAGGCTCAAGAGAAACTAGACTTGACGAAATATACCAGAAAACAATACTGTTCAATAATTTTTTACTTTTTTTTTTTTGACAGTTGTAATGGTTTTAATTATTTGTATACTGAAACTCCTGGCTCAATACATCCTCCCAAGTTTTTATTCACAATTAACGTGCTTAGGTTTGCTGGGTGTTGCAACGTGGCTCCTAAACCCTTGGGGATCCAGCAAACCAGTTTCATTGTGACTACGTCTCTCTCAGTTCCCAATCAATCTTGGACAACACAATGGGATTATACAAGAATTATATCTTCCACCACCAGCTACCAGCCTGGAAAGCAGTTCCACTGAGATGGAACTGACTAGTTGTGCAATGAAACATGACTGATGGGCTGTGCACTGAGACTACTGACCTACTGTGTATCACGACAAAGGTGTTCAGTCCTGGGACTGGACTGCCATGCTGTACCCTGGGACACTACTGACCTGTTCTGTATCGAGACATGATGTGTTGTGTGGTGGGACCAGACTGACATGCTGTACACCGGGACACTACTGACCTGTTCTGTATAGAGACATGATGTGTTGTGTGGTGGGACCAGACTGACATGCTGTACACCGGGACACTACTGACCTGTTCTGTATCGAGACATGATGAATGTGTTGTGTGGTGGGACTGGACTGACATGCTGTACACCGAGACACTACTGACCTGTTCTGTATCGAGACATGATGAATGTGTTGTGTGGTGGGACCGGACTGACATGCTGTACACCGGGACACTACTGACCTGCTCTGTGTCGAGGACATGATGTGTTGTGTGGTGGGACGGACTGACATACTGTACACGGGACACTACTGACCTGTTCTGTATCGAGACATGATGTGTTAGTGGTGGGACGGACTGACATGCTGTACACGGGACACTACCAGCCTGTTATATCGACACATGATGAATGTGTTGTGTGGTGGGACCGGACTGACATGCTGTACACCGGGACACTACTGACCTGCTCTGTATCGAGACATGATGTGTTGTGTGGTGGGACCGGACTGACATGCTGTACACCGGGACACTACTGACCTGTTCTGTATCGAGACATGATGTGTTGTGTGGTGGGACCGGACTGACATGCTGTACACCGGGACACTACTGACCTGTTCTGTATCGAGACATGATGAATGTGCTGTGTGGAGGGACTGGACTGACATGCTGTACACCGGGACACTACTGACCTGTTCTATATTGAGACATGATGAATGTGCTGTGTGGTGGGACCGGACTGACATGCTGTACACCGGGACACTACTGACCTGTTCTGTATCGAGACATGATAAATGTGCTGTGTGGAGGGACTGGACTGACATGCTGTACATCGGGACACTACTGACCTTTCTATATCGGGACATGATGAATGTGCTGTGTGGAGGGACTGGACTGACATGCTGTACACCGGGACACTACTGACCTGTTCTGTATTGAGACATGATGAATGTGCTGTGTGGTGGGACCGGACTGACATGCTGTACACCGGGACACTACTGACCTGTTCTGTATCAAGACATGATAAATGTGCTGTGTGGAGGGACTGGACTGACATGCTGTACACCGGGACGCTACTGACCTGTTCTGTATTGAGACATGATGAATGTGCTGTGTGGAGGGACTGGACTGACATGCTGTACATCGGGACACTACTGACTTTCTGTATCGGGACATGATGAATGTGTTGTGTGGAGGGACTGGACTGACATGCTGTACATCGGGACACTACTGACCTTTCTATATCGGGACATGATGAATGTGCTGTGTGGTGGGACCAGACCGACATGCTGCTACTCACCTGTTGTGCCACCTGCACATGCTGAACTCCAGCCAGATGAAGGGGTGAGACAATAGCTCCTTTAGGCTGGATGTTCCCCTGAACCAGCAACCTCTGTTCAAAAAAAAAAAAAGAGACAGGATGTCAGAGAGAATGCAATTCCCACCAAATGCAGAACTCACAGCAGGGAAAATCTGTGTTCTTCACCCTCCCGCTAATGCATCGGTGTGAATGTAGAAATGGGGAAGCCCACAGAGATCCTACCAGAACTAGATGAAAACTACAGTTGGCTAGCAAAGGTCACCAAAGAAGTTACACATGCCAACAGACTGCTTTCCTTTATAAACACGGACTGGGCACAGAAAAGATCAAAGTAACTACATTTCCAAACTCAGTGATGTCGGCTCCTGTACATTCCAAACTCGGTGATGTCGGCTCCTGCACTGCACTTTTACAGGGTACCAAGAAACTCCCTTTAAAAATCACGGAGTGAAGAAAGGAAACCAAGAGAACTATTTCTCGTTGGTTGGTCTCTTTTATTAGATCCTGCTGTGAGAAAGCTGGTCAACAACCTCCAGTGGGACTCGGGGGCCCATTCCACCAGGGGCACTGCAGCCTCGCTTGCAGCAGCAAGGGACATTCCCCTACTGGATGTCTGCAACGCAGCTACCTGAAAATCTGTGCACACCTTTGCGAAACACTACAGTTTGGATGTGCAGACCAGCCATGATGCCAAATTTGGAAGGGGGGGGGGGTTGCACAGCCTCTTTCCTAAGTAGGTTCTCTGCCTGCCTCCCACTTGGTACTGCTGGGTAGTCTGCAAAAAAGTTACTGATGCTAAAGGACTCCTGGGGCAAGAAGAAAAACTTACTCACCACAGTAATCTTTCTTCCAAGGAGTCCTTTAACATCAATAGCTCCACCCTTCCTCCCGGATCACCTGTCGGAGAAGGGCTCTTATGTCACCTTTACCAAATTTGGAGTTTCTTACTGATGAGTTTTAGTTAGTGTTGCTGTTGTTTCTATTTCCACTTTGTGGACATCTGCATGTTTTCTGAATCCTGTTGATTCTTTTTTGGGGCATTTGCCCTTGTTTTCTTGAAAAAATTCTGAAGCATTCAACAGCTCTCACTCAGCTCACACCCCCTTCTGTCTTTTGATTGGCTTGGCCCTACGCTCATTTAAATATCTCTTAAAGGCACACCTACAGGGCAGTTGCACCTAGCCAGCTAAGTGCAAAAAAGTTACTGATGCTAAAGGACCCCTTGGAAGAAAGAAGATTACTGCTGTGAGTAAGATTTTCTTATGGTGCTAGGTTACAGTTAGAGCATACTTTATTCCACAATATCATTCCAGACACTGACAGGTAGTACATGCAATTGTTTTAGACCAGTAGTTGTTCTTCATGCTACTGGTAGGCTGTTCCTGGATCTAGCTCGATTTAATTCTCTCCAGAGGTCATTTCTCCATATTTAGTTTTATTTTTAGTATATTTAGCCAATTATTTTCGTTTCTTAATGAATAAACCAAATCTTTTTTTAACTTGATTTTTTTTATTGAAAGTTTGCAGCAAACAAGGAAGCAGGCTTGCAATGCACAGGTGAGATCAGCTGAGATACAGATCGGCACAAGTTAGGTCAGATGTACATATAGGGTATCATGACAATCTTCTAGTGTCCATAAAATAACACAAAAGCAGTGTTGTGTGAAGGGAACCCAGACCCATTTTCTCTCCCCCACAGAAGTTATCCGGCTCACTTCTCAAAATTTAAGGGACTACATCTGTTCTGCGTGTCGTAACATTAAGTAGTCATGGGCTCCATCTATTTTGATGTTTCCCCCGGTTTTTGCAGACATGCTGTCAGTTTTTCCCATTTTATAAATATCTAATAATATGTCCTCCCAGCAAAGTATAGTGGGAGGCTCTGGTTTAAGCTTTAATTGAATTACTACTTTCTTGGCCACCATAAGGAGAATACTCAACAAATTAATATGAACTTTGTTTTTAATGCTGGACGTGTACGACAACAATAGCGCCGTTTGCAGGGTAAGGGGTCTCACATCTGAAACCAATGCCTGCCGTCTTTTTCAACATAAAGCAAAACTGTGAAGGGCCAGGCAGGAGCTTAAAACATGGGTATCGTGGCTACCTCTGCTCCGCAGCCTCCCATACGAGGAATCCCTAGTGGACAGGTATTTGGCAGGAATTTGGGGTGTGCATAAAAATCAATAGCTGTTTCCAACTAAATTCATACCACTGATAAGACCCAGTGATTTTTGTGCTGTATAAACCGGATCACGTCCCATTCAGCTTTTTGCAGTGTTATAGAGAGTTCTGCCTCCCAGGTGTCTTGGATGGCCTGGACACTGGCCTGATGACCCTGCAACAATGCCTGATAACCTAAAAAAATGGTCAGAACAAGAGCCCTTCAAAACCGAGATGACCAGATCCATCAGAGAAGGAAGTTCAGCTTCATCTACTTGTAGTCCCATCCCTGCCACACAGTAGTGGTGCACCTGCAGGCATCTGTAGTGATCCCACTGGTCACCATATTCCCACTGGAGTTGGTCAAAAGATGTAAACTGACCATGTATGTAAAACTGAAAGACATGTTGCAGACCTTACTGGGCCCATAATCTGAATCTGTGATCCAGACGTGCCAGTCCGGATTGAGAATCATATGCTGGTGTTCACAGCCACTGTGCACCAACCTTTTTTTGCCATAAAAGTTTATATTTCAGTTTTCAGTTTATAGCAACAATACAGTGAACACATAAACTGATACAGCAAAGTAACACACTGCAGTTCAAAAGTATGCATTTCTTCATAGATAAAGTCAAGAAAATAAATTGTTGCCTTGTTAAAACAAAAAAACACTTGCAATTTAAGACTTGGACAACATGTTTAAATTGTTTGTAGTAAGTAATAAGGAAAACAGAGTACCCACTGCTGTCCAAGAACAAGTGCTATTGGGTTTACTCGTCAACCATAACAAAAATACTAAAAGTGAAAACTGAGCTTCTCCAACAGATGCCACCAGCAGGAACAAGTATTTTTAGCATCTACAGGAGCTTTAACCATGATAACAGAAGGCACCAGATGTTGTTATACTAAGTTTTGAGGCCGTCACATATATGATGGGGGCCGTGATGCTAGGTATCTCGACCATATTCATGTTGGCTCTTTCACCTCTGGACTACAGGCACCCAATGGTCCATACAAGTCACAGACAGAAGCCTCATTGCAAAACCTAGTTCATGAGATTAAATAAATCCCAGATTGGGGAGAGTATAACTGAATGGGGTTTCTCCCATATTCTAAGATCATGACTTGTGGGTTTTTGGGGGGCTGCAGGAAACTCACTATGCCAATGTGGGGTATACTAAGTTGCATTACATTTCCTAGCTCTTCCTTTGCATTTCACCCATAGGAGGGGATGAGCATCTTCTCATTTAGTGTAATTACATTCTAGTTACTTCTAGTGGGGGAAGGGTGCAAGGGCAAGAAAGCTCAACAGAGATCAGGGTCACTGTTCCAAGGCATAGTTACTTGTGATATCTCTCCTCAGAGGAGAACTTGGTAAGTTTAAAGAGAGTACACATCTTCACCTGGTTGGTGGCAGATTTACAGTATAGGTGTGTTGGGCTTCTAAGAAAGGTCCCAGATTTTCATGTATAGATCCCTTTCCCCACCAACCATATGGGCAACCCTAACATATCTTGCCCTCAGGGCAATTAAATGTTTCAACTCCTGTGGATGCGGGGAGTCCGGCTCCCTCCAATTGCGGAGCAGTATCCGCCTGCTGCACCCAGGACGTGGTTGACCCACAGCAGAGTCAGGGGAAGGGTACAGGTTACCACCCACCAGGGGTAGTCCCAGTAGCGACAGGATAGGGTCTTTGACTTGTGGAATTATGTGCTATTTCTCTGCACTGGGAGCACACTCTATCCCACTAGTAGTCTATATTAGGGCATGACCAAAGCACATGGTAAAGTAAGCTTGAAGTGATGAGTACCTCCAGCACTCACTGGTTGGGCTAATGCCAGTTCTATAGAGCCATTTTTGTGTCCTATATGTTTCTATGCACCAGTCTGATAATCCGGCTGGTATAATAGCTGGTGCCAGCTCCACATGACCCCCAACATATTGGGGGGGGGTATTCCGTCTATCCACCGGATCCTTGGATTGGAGAAGTATCAAATCCAGTAAAAGATCCAAGGAATGTGTTTCCACTCCCACCCAGCAAGGTTTATTGGAGGACATCTTCCAGAAGAGGAGGTGCTTGACCTGGGATACTAGGGCATAAAGGTCCAAGTTGGGGAAAGTCAGTCCCCTCTATTCTTCAGCAGCTGCAATTCGCTGTGTACAATACACGGCCCCCCAACACACACAAAAATCTGGAAATCCATTTATTCCATTTCCAGAGCTTGAGTGGACTAGGAAGAATGTGCACGGTCTGAACGTAACAGAGATATCAGGGAGGATATTCATTCATATAGCATGTGTGTGTTGCAGGAGTGATAACTCTATGAGAGACCATTTCTAGAGCTCTTCTGTAATATCGCAGTCCATAGCGGAGTAATTTAACTGGTACAAAGTGTCCAAGGAAGTCCCTACTCGGATACCTATATATTTAATATGATATCATCCCCACTTGAATGGGTAAGTCTGCTCAACCCCTGAACAGGGATAGAATGAAGTTGGGAATACATCAGTTTTATCATTATTATGTTTGTATCCTGTTAAAGCCTCCGCTAGTGCAAGGCACCACAGCAGCACCGGTAATGATTGCTCAAGATGCGTAATGTAGAGGAGCAAATTGCAACTTTATGTTTGGGGTCTGTCAGAGGAATTGCGGTTTTGGCTCCACATACAAGGCAAATAAATAAGGTGAAAGGGGCAACTCTGATGGGTGCTACATGAGGAGGAAACCCAGCACACAGTGTCCCATTTACCTTCACCATAGCCTGGGGCAGCGTCGACTGAGAATAAAGGGTTTGGTAGCAAGGGCAAATACTGGCCAGGATCTCGGACGTTCTATAAGAGACACAGCCCAAAACAGGATCTCCGAGTTGTGTGATAGTTTAGGCCCTTCTTCACTGGCATAACCTATGCGCTAACAGTTTGGAATTATGTCTTTATAAGTGACACTGCAGAGCAGCTGGAAGGGAAGGTCTGCCTCTTTGCGGATGACACCAAAATCTGCAAAAGGGTGGACACTCCGAGTGTATGTGTGTGTGTGGAAAGGATGAGCAAAGACCTGAGAGAACTAGAGGAATGGTCAATGGTATGACAGCTGGGTTTCTATGTTAGAAGTGGAAAATAATGCACTTATGGCACAGAAATCCAGGGGCAAGGTACAACATGGGTGGAGTGGTACTGACAATCCCCAAGCAAGAAGACCTGGCGGTAATCATATTGGATGACCTAAAAGTGGGCAGGCAGTGCGACAGGACAGTAGGGGGAGGGGGAGTGGGAGTGGGATACTGGTATGCATCACCAGCAGAAAGAGGAGGTGGTGGTGCCTTTGTAGAAGAACGTTGGTAAGACCCCACCAAGAGTACTGCTGCCTCACAACGTGTGTTCTGGAGACCACATAGAATGGAGGCGGTCCAGAGGAGGGCAATTAAAATTTTACAGGGTCTGCATCAAAAGCCCTAGGAGGAGAGACTAAAGCATGTCAATATGTACACCTGGTACAGAGGAAGGAGGCAGGAGACATGACAGAGACCTTTAAATAGTCAGGGGGTAAATAGGTACAGGAGAAGAGTATTTTTCAGAAGAAAAGGTGCTCATAACAAGGGGGCATGCCATGAAACAGTTTACCCATGTCGGTGCGCAAGAGATGTGGGCGCCGTAAATTACAGCGCAAAGAAACTGTCGCCTGTCATGATCGCAGGGGAGTACTGCACCACCACAAAGTTACAGAGCCCAAGGACCGTACCTTAAAAGACTTAAGTTTTAGTCCCCTGCATTCCCCAAAACTAACTATATTCAACTCGAGAGCAGGACAATGGTGTGGATGCCGAAAACTGCCTGAGTGCAAGACGCTGTGAAATCCAGAACGCCCCAGTCACTCACAACCTTGTTTCAGCACCCTAACCATGATGCCGTAACAACGGCATGCCCTATGAAGCGGGAAGGGATAGATTCAGGAATGATGCGAGGAAGCACGTCTTCACAGAAAGAGTGGTTGATTCCTTTCAGCGGAGGTAATGGGGGCAAAAAAAGTAGTGGAGTTCTAAAATGCAAGGGATATGTTCAAGGGAGTCACAGTAGAAAGGAAAGGGGGGAGGAGAAAGAGCTGTAATTTGGACATGGTCTGCGGTAATAGTGTAGGTAGGGAGAAATGGGGAGACTGGATGAGCCAAGTGGTCCTTATCTGCAGTCAGATTCTATGTTTCTAGGCAAGTGCTTCACCTTTATAATAGTTTTTGCTGAAGCCACTGCACGCCTGTTCCATTTTATGTGTTAAGATGTTCTGTATTTTCTCTTTAGGTTAACTTTATTTTTACCGAGGGTGGAGTGTGGGTGGAATGCATTGCCTGCAGAAGTGGTATCCTGTAGAACAGTGGGCTGCTTCAAAGGGATAGGACAATGTAAGGAGAAGGGTCATGGGGGAGGGAGGGGTAGCTGCAGTGTAAGGGATGCTAGCTGCACAATCAAGCAGTCTCGATAGACAGACCTTCAGGCCTTTATCTGTTGGCAATTTCTATGTTCGTATGTTACTGGAGGCAGGAGTGACGCATCCCCCTGTATGTCAGCGAGTTGTAAAACGTCTTAATTCCTCCTTGCAAAGCCTTCAGTTGTCCCTCCCTTTCTTTTTCTGAGCCACAAAACCAATTCTGTCTCTGTGCAGTACCATTTTAACTATATCCCATAAGGTAGCAACCGGTAGAGAAGGCCTATCGTAGTCGAAGATAATCTGCGGGATATGGTTCCTCAAGAGGGTCTGGAACTCTGGGTCCCGTGGCAAGGAAGGACTGAATCGATGGAACCTGTGCTTCCTCTTCAATGGGATAGTGAGTGAAACAGAGACAGTAGTGTGATCTGACAGAAGAATGGGGTCCCATCCTGGCCTCCTCCACGGAAATAAAGTAGTAGTCCAGCCTCGAACAGTGGTGATGAGAATGTGAGAGAAAAAAAAGGAGTAACAGCATCTTGAGGGTGTTTTAAGTGCCACATGAATAAGCCAAATCTTAAAAGTTTAGCTTATCTTTCAAAAGAAAGGATCCAAGTTTATTAATGTATACAGTTGGATTAGACAGATCCAGTCACGTCTCCCTGCAAGAGAAGTCCAACCTAGTTCTTAATACATTTCGCAATTGTGTGCAGAATTTGGGCATCATACTAAAAACTCCACTACCTTGTTATGTATCAAGTCTAATTTATTTAGCTACATAAATGCACAGAATGTGATGGCAGATAATCTGCCTGTGTTTTTTTTGTATTGTTATTATGCTCTTTCCCCTACCCCCATGATTCCATTCCGCCTATCCCAGGCATTTTTGAATCCATTTACTGTTTTCACCCCATCTTCTCCTCCAGAAGACTATTCCAGGTATCCACCACCCTTTCTGTGAAAAAGTACTTCCTCACATCCCTCCTGAATTTACCCACTTCGGCTTCAGATTGTTGTTTTACAGCACCTTTTCCTCTGAAACATACTATACTCCTGTACGGTATTTAAAGGTTTTTATCATATCCCCCTCCCTCCTTTCCTGCAGGGTGTACATATTTAGTTCCTTATGTCTTTCCTTGTGGGACTTTTGATGCAGACCATGCACCATTTGGTAACCCTCCTCTGGATCGCCTCCACTCTGTCTTTTCTGAGATGCAGTCTCCAAAACTGTACACAATACTCAAGGAGGGGTCTTACAAGTGATTTATATAGGGGCAGAATCACATCTCTCTTCCTACTGGAGATGCCCCTACTTATGCGCCCCAGCATCCCGCTAGCCCTCCTGATTGGCTTACCACACTGCCTGGCCACCTTCAGGTCATCTGATATGATTACCCCTAGGTCTCTTTCCTGCTTGGTCTTTGTCAGTATTTATTTACTTTATTTAGCTTTTGTTAACCAGGTAAGTATCACTCTGCCTGACTTGTACTCCACTCCTGGGTTCTTATTGCCTAGACGCATTATTTTGTACTTTTTTGCATTAAAATCTAGCTGCCATACCCTTGACCACTCTTCTAGTCTATTTAGATCCCTACACACTCTATCTACCCTTCCAGGTGTGTCCACTCTGTTACAGATCTTGGTGTCACCTGCAAAGAGGCAGACCTTCCCTTCTAGTCCATCTGCCGTCACTTCTAAATATACTGAATAGGACTGGTCCCCACACTGATCCCTGAGGAACCCCACTGGTCACCCTCCCCTCCTTTGAGCACACTCCATTTACCACTATTCTCTGTGTCCTATCCATCAACCAGTTTCTTATCCAGGTTAACACCTTATTATCTAACCCCAACTTACCCACCAGTCTCATATGTGGAACGGTGTTGAAAACCTTGCTGAAATCCAGGTAGGCCACATCCACTGCACTTCCCTGGTCTAGCTCCTTGGTCACTCAGTCAAAGAAGTATATCAGATTTGTTTGGCTTGACCTTCCCCCTGTGAAACCATACTGCCTTGGGTCCTGCAATCTGTTGGAAATGAGATATTCCACAATCCCTTCCATCAATAGTGCTTCCATCAACTTACAGTCCACCGATGTCAGACTCACAGGCCTATAATTGCACACCTCTTCCCTGCTACCATTTTTGTGAAGAGGGACTACGAGTCCTTCTCCAATCCTCTGGTACCAAACAAGACTCCAGTGATCCATTAAAAAAGATCTGTCAGAAGTACAGCGAGTATCTCCCCAAGTTCCCTCGGCATCCTTGGATGTACCTCATCCAGCCACATAGCTTTGTCTACTTTCAGGCTGTCAAGTGCCTTCTAGACTCTACCCACTGAAAACGGACTACTGTCTATTTCTCTTACCTCTACATTTCTGGTGCCTCTCTAAATCTCCTTTATACACAAATTTGTACATCTGTAAACCATAGTCCATAACCAGTAACAGCATCTGGTTTGCTATTTTTAACCATGCTTCTCTTGGCAGACAGTCCACAATCCTTCTCAGGGCTCCCAATTTTGCATTAGTTTGTTTCTTTCTACAAACATCTAAATATATTTCATTTCTTTCTTCACCCATCTCTCTGCAAAATCCAAAGAGCAATTCTGCTGGCATGTATCGGCCGGATGTATAAATAGTGTAGCGAAGAAATCATGTGGTCGTTATCACGAACAGAGTTACAGATCTAGCTGAGACTTTAGGAGGATAGAGTGAGAGAGACCTAATGGAATCCTGGCTCTGAAATATCTCACTTGTGGTTTAACCCAGAAGTGCATTTGACAACCAACCAACATGGCAAACCAAAACTGGAAATGAACTTCAAACTCAGGGGTCCAGGTACATGTAAATTATTCAGCAAGAGCGGAGCAACCATGGAACCAGACTAATGATCACTTCCACATTCCCAGGCGTAGTTCCTTCCAGCTCACTATAATGTGTTCTGTATTTCTCTTGTTTGCCCAAACTACTGGCTAACACATGACTGGAGTTCAGAACATGACTTAGAAAAAAGTACAGTGTGTGTTTTCTTAAGGAACTCCCTCACTAGGTTTCATTTTACGCAGTCATGTCAGCCAAGAGTGATGCTCCAGAGAGAGAACCTATGCACATTTTAGAATTGGAATGTAGGTCCTAACTCTGCATCTGTGCTCCGAGCTAGCCACTGCACAGATCTGTTTCCAAGCCAGAGTGGAGCAGCGGCTAGTGAAACTAGCTAAAAGGCTACCAAAAGTTTAGACATTTTTTTTCATAGAATTAAAAATAAATAAATTTGAAAGCAGGCATGAGAAAATCTGTCATATGAACTATAACATCAAACTTACAACTGTAGGAACTGCAATAGTAATGATCAAACAACCTCAGAAAAAAAAAAATACTGATTCTCATATGAACTTATTTCACGTTCTGGAAGGGGAGGCAGCGTTAGGCAGTGTAAACATAGAGAAGAATCCCTTAAGAAGAAACACTACTACGGTAAGTAATTTTTTTTCTTCTAACCCCAGGAATCCCTCTCTTAAAAGCTTTCATTTTATACAGACTCAGTAGTAGTACCTTGAGAAGCTGAGTCCAAAACCTAGTTAGCAAAAATGTTCTGCAAGACAGCAGTTCCAAATCTGGCATCCCTTCTGGACTGTATGTCCAAACAGTAGTGCTTTCCAGGCAGCTGCTTTGCAAATGTCTAACAATGAGATGTCCCTTGAGGATGCCACAGAGGCAGAGGTACCCCTGGTGGAGTGCACACCAAACCCCCCGGTGGCATTTTTCCAGCTTTTTCATAGCAAAACTGAATGCAAGAGACTATCCAGCGAGAAACAAGATATCTTTATAGCTGGTTTGCCTTTGCTAACCTCACCCTAGTTAACAAAAAGCTGGGTACACTGGGAACCTAACATCTTTTGCCGGTCCACGTAGATAGCCAGAACTCACTTTAGGTTCAGGCTATACAACTTTCCTCACCTAGACTGGAATGCTCTGGATAGAATACAGGGAGCGTCACTGACTGATTCAGGTAGAATTCAGATACAGTACCACCTTAGGAAGGAATTTTCAATTGGTTCTAAGAACTACTTCATCCTTGCGGGGGAATTACATAATTTGGCTCTGTGCAGAGGGCTTGCAATTTACTCGTCCTCCTAGAAGAGGTAATTGAAACCAGGAATATGGTCTTCCATGCGACATACTTCAGGTCTGCAGTTTCCACAGGCTCAAAGGCAGCCTCCATAAGCTGGGCAAGGCATTTGTTGAGGCCCCAGGGTGGGACAAGGTCCCTCACTGGTGGGTACAAATGACTCAGACCTTTAGAAACCTTTTTGAAAATGAGTTATGAAGCCAAAGACTTTTCCTTGCAGCTGATATGTATGCTGGTACAGCTGCTAAGTGCACCTTTAAAGTTGAAGGCTGTAAGCCTAACGACTGTAGGTGTACTAGGTACAGCAGAATTTAGGCAACCTGCCTCTATTGGGTTTATTTTTCTGGGGGAATGCCGGTAAGAAAACATTTTCTATTCAGAGGAATAAGCTTTCTTGGTAGCAGGTTCCCTTGAAACCCTAAGCACCTTCAGGAGTTCTTCTGAGCGATCCAATCCAGAAAATTCTAACTCTTCAAGAAGCATACCCTCAGGTGTAGGGTCCTGGGGTTTGGAAATGTTATTCTGCTCGGAGACAAAGTCAACAGACTGTGACTGAGTGGCAGGCTGACTAGATTCTTGTCAGACAGGACCAGGGGCATAGAGTACCTGGCCCAGTCTGGAGCTATTACAATCACTGCTGCAGGTTCCCTCATGAGTTTTAGGAGTAT
Source organism: Neoceratodus forsteri (assembly GCA_016271365.2). NCBI lineage: Eukaryota > Metazoa > Chordata > Ceratodontiformes > Ceratodontidae > Neoceratodus > Neoceratodus forsteri. The sequence goes on from JADMNL010000033.1 coordinate 45,573,036, forward strand.
GTTTTGAATGAGTGGGTATAATGGAAAGGCATACAGAAACGTCCCTGTCCAGTCAGGTAACAAGGCATCCTCTGGGACTGTTCCTCTGTCTGATGGTCTGCAACAAAACTATGGGAGTTCACAGTTCTCCTAAGATGCAAACAGAGGTCTATATTGGGTGTACCCACCTTCTGAACACTGTGGCCAGAACCTGCTGGTTTAATGCTCATTCATGATTTCCCTGGACCAGATCCTCACTGCCTCTGTACACAGTTTTGAGGCTCTTGTTCCTTCTTGCTTGTTTATGTAATACTTTGTTGTGGTGTTGTCTGTCCTGATTTGGGTAGTATGACACTGTAGCTAGAAGGAGAAAGACTGCATGGCTAGTAGTAATGCCCCAAGCTCCCGGAGGTTTGTGTGTTCTAGTGACTCCTGTGGGCTCCGTCTGCCACTCACTGTGAGGTCCTAAAGGTGGGTGCCCCACCCCAGGAACGAGCATCCATAGTAAGAATACTTGGTGGTGACTGATGAAGGAATGGGACGCCCTCTCTGAGGAAGTATTAAATTCACGTGAACCCATATCTATGTTTTTCCCCTTGAATCTTTAACTCATTCCAGAATTTTATTGCTACACAGGTAAAAGACATTTCTCCTATCCTAGTTCTGTGGTTGTTTTGAACTCCCTCAGTTTTGTTGTGCGTCTCAATTCATAAGTATGTTCCACTTTCTGTAGTTTTTAATTTAAGTAAAATGGTCTCCCTGAATCCAAAAGTTGCCTTGTCATAGTAACCCAAACAATTTTTTGTTCATTTTCTAAGGTGAGCCAATTTAACTTCTCATATAATTTACAATGGTGGATCCCCCTATCTGCTTTCAAAGCAAATCTTGCCAGACAACGGTACATAATTTCGACCCTTTTTATTTCAGAGACCCTGGCAAACATATGAACATTTATTCCGTAGTCTAATACTGGTACCAACATATGGTTTACTACGGACTTCCTCACAGATTCATTTATGCAATAACCTGTTCTACGCAGGGCCCCAAGTTTTCCATTCAATTTGTTTACCTTCTCACTGATGTGATATTTTTTTTTATTTATTTATTTAGTTTTTGTTTACCGGGCAAGTGCACTAGCCATAGCAATGACTATTTTCAGGCATGGCCCAGGAGGATACAGTACAAAACATGACATGAACACATTACAAATACAGGATTATACATGATCGAAACTATTGAAATACATATGACATGATAAGACTGGCTAAGTTTAACAGTATTTCAAAATACACACGAAACAGAGAAACACAAAACCGTCTTGTAGATAGTGTACAGACTAACATAAATTATTGATCTATGGTGAGAACACATTAGGTAAGTAGTAATAGGCTGATTCATAAAGAATTTATGTATGGTGGTAAGAAGGGGAAGGAAGTGGAACAGCCCAAGCTTAGAGGGAGGCCTGTGACAGGAAAGGGAAAGGACAGGAAAAAACTGGGAAAGTGCTTAGTGTTGAAAGGCACAACATAGGTGACAGAACGAAAGAAGCAGAGTGAAAGGATGAAACTGGTTAAGGGGGTTTAAAGCAAGTGCAACTGAGGGAAGTGACAAGGTAGTTATATAGCCCTTTCTTAAAAGAAGCAAGGGAGGAAGATTGGCGCAGGGCAAGCAATTCAAAAGTCAGTATCTGGTCTATCCAAAAACCTAGATACTTATATTCACTCACATGTTCTAACTCCCTGCCATCCTTAGATATAGTTTTCAAGGTCACTATGTCTTTAGTTTTTTGGGTGAAAAACATGGTCTTTGGATTTTTCCACTATTCAGAACCAAATTGGACCTCCTAAACCATTCCTGAATGTTATCAAAATCTGCTTGTAATTGCATTTGTATTTGACAAATGTCTACCTTTAACTAATAAAACAGTGTCGTCTGTGTATAGACGAATATCTGAAACGTTTACTGTTTGGACTACTGGATTTGAATAGACCAGAAACAAAAGAGGGCCCAGGATTGATCCTGTGATCCCCAGGGAGGAAAATAAAGCCTGTGTCTCTCTCGTAAGGCAATCAGAAGCTCCTCCTCTGACCGAGCGGAGAGGAGCCAATCATCCAGGTTAGGGTAGACAGAGGCCTCTCCTTCAGAGGGCCACCGCTACCACCACTAGACACCTGGTGAAAATCCTGGGGGCGGAAGAAAGGCCGAATGGGAGTACCCTGAATTGGTAGTGCTCGTCCTGGAAACTGAAACGCAGAAACCTTCTGTGAGATTTCAGAACCTTGATATGGGTGTAGGCAACCTGCATATCTAGAGAGCACAACCAGTCCCCTTGCTGTAGTAAAGGGAAGAGACCTGCCAGACTGACCAACCAAAACCTCTGGTATTTTATAGAGAGATTGAGCTGGCTCAGATCCAGAATGACGAAGGTCTCCTGTTTTCTTCGGGACCAGGAAGAAACGGAGTAGTGACCCTTTCCTTCTAGGCCTGTGGAACCTTTTGGATGGATCTTTTTCTAGAAGCTGTTGAATTTCGCCTCTAGAAGGAGACTGTGTTCCAGTGGACAACGGATTGGGGGTCCGGAGGGACAGAGGTACACTATCGTGTACCCTTTTCGAATGGTATCCAGTACCCATTGGTGCGCAGTGATACAGGACCATTCGAGTGGGTAGAGTGCAAACCACCCTCCTACCTTCTCATTCTGCCTGTCCCTGTAGGGAGGAGGGGGCAGAGGGAGTCAGACTGAGTGGGGTGGAGGGGCCCTGAGAGTTTGGGGCTGCTTGGGGCCCTGGGAACCTTGTGGGGCAGGGCAACATCACCTCTTGAACCCCTTACCATGGGACTGTTTACTCCCCTGCCCCTGTCCTTGTCCTTTGAGAAAAGGGCATCGGCGGGGTTCCGGAGGCTGAGATTTATACATGCGTTGCACGTCAGCCACTGCTTTTCCTGACTCCTGAAGTTGCTTAATCATTTGTTCAACTTCCAGGCTGAACAGAACAGGACCCTGAAAGGAGGAATCCATAACAGACTCTTGTAGGTCCAGTTGGAAACCCGTGAGCCTAAGCCATGACTGCCCTCTCATGTAGACCCCTGAGGCGGCTGCTCTGGAGGCCATATCCACAGCATCGTAAGAAGACCTAAAGGCGTGTTTGTCAACATTTAATCCCAACTCGGCATACGCCAGAACTACTTGTTTCGAGGCGGAGTCAGGCATCGCTTCGACAAGGTCCACTGTCTTCCCCCACAGCGACTGTTGGTAGGTAATCATGTGGGCCAGTGAAGTTCAAAGACCTGATGTCCCCAGTGGCTGGAAGACTTTTCGGCCCCAACCGTCTAACTTTTTAGAGACACGATCCGGAGGTTGGGACTCAAGTGCTTTGACTGGGAACCCCTGCCATGGGCGGCCGTGAGGACCAACGAATTGGCCTTTGGTTACTCGGCCAGAAAGGGTTTGGACTTCGGAGGCTTATAAAGCCTGTCCACCTTCCGAGGGACTGCCGGTATGGAATACTGCATATGTGAGGTGAGGCATGTAACATTCTGAAATGGTTCCACGAACGGTGGAATCACCAAAGGTTTAGGTTTTTTCTCTCTCCCCGAGGAACTTGGCCAGGCGCTTGCACTCTTGGTCCTCCGTGTCCCACTCGTATATAGCCTGGATGTGCCTCATAATGTCCAGAAATGAGGGATCATCCGGGGGGAACCACAGGTAATCTTTAGATCCCGGGGGGAGGACAAAATTCCCCATCAGAGTAAGGCTCTGAATCCACGTTATCCTAATCCAAGGAGGATGTGACAGCAGGGGAAGAAGGAGACAGAGATGAGGGTCATTTCCTTCTCTTCCCCTTAGAGTCTGGGTGTGGGTGCTCGCCCTCACCCCCCTGAGGCTTTGGAGTGGGAGGGGGACCCATGGGTGGTGGAGGAGAGGCAATGTCTGGGGGTCTACACAGAAGATTCCCTTTCACTGTATTCTACCATGTAGTAAACAGACTCCCGATGTCCGCTACTGGGACCACCGTAGGGGCTGGTGCCAGGTCTGAGGGGCCCGGTGTCTGGTCTTTATGTGTGGGCGTCTGACTTAGCAGGCGTCAGGTCCAGGATCCCGGCGTCAGTAGGCTGACAACCGGCAACGCCCTTGTCTGTTGGTCTGGCATCCGGTGTGGCTTTGTCAGGTGTCTGGTCCCTCGGAGGAGGGGCGGACGTCTGGTCTTCATCCGGCGACCTCCCCGTGTCAGGCGTTGAGGAGCGGGTCGACAAGAGTAGGCGACCAGCTAGGCTTGCGCTGATCTAGAGGAGGGTGCACCTTAGCCAGAGGGGTAGGCGTCCGAGCCCAGGTGACCTCCTGCCTACCTGAGGGTTCTTCCGAACACTTGTGCTTATCAGAAGAGCTGGACCTGTCCTGAGCCCTGGACAGGCTTTCCTGGGTCGACCTAAAGGGTTTTAGGGGTCGATGAGCTGGGAAGAGTGATGGTATCTCAACGAGGCCGACTCCCAATGTTTGCCCTGGGAGGCGGAGGCGAGACTTAGACGTGTGGGAAGGTTCGGATGGCTGGGCCGGAACTGAACTGGACCTCCGGCCAGAGGACAAGAAAGATGAGGCCTGCTTGGCTGGCGATTTACGGCGGGATTCAGACCTGGCCCAATCCTTATCCCTATGGTGAAGCTTCCCCTCTGACGACCTATCTTTGAGCGGGGACTCCCTGGTGGGAAAAGATGAGCTGGCTCCTGATTCTCGCTGCATGGCCACAAGCCTCTTTTTTAGCAGGAAGGTCTTGAGTGCGTTGGCCCTCCTGGCGCACGTCTTCTGGTTGAACTTTTGGCAATGTGTGCAGGCGTCGGGCTGGTGTTCCAGGCCTAGGCAGAGGAGGCAGGCCATGTGGCCGTCTTTGGCCGGGATCTGCTTCACGCACACTTTGACTTTTGACACAGTGGGGAAGGCGACGACATACATGAGGCGTTGTTTGAAAGGTTTTTTGAAGAACTAAGAATTTCTGACACTCGACAGCTGTCGACTGCAAAGGAGGGCATCCGAGAAGCTGAACTACGTGGGTCAACGTCTGGGAAAAGAACTGAGATGGTACCAGGGGACCGCCCCCTTTATACCACGTCGGACGTCGGGCGTAGCCGACGTCGGAAGTGGTCCCCTGCCTCAGACTGCTAGCTACAAGTTTTCTGTGGGGTCCTAATGCTGCTGGCTTCAGTCCTAATGGTATTACCTGCTGCAAGAGCTCCACCCTCAAGACAGATCGATATTTTGTGGCATCTAGTGCTGATCCTGCTGTGGCAATCATGTACTGCCAACCCATCATCTGCTCTTTTGGTCAGTGCCAGATCTGTGTTACATAGTGCTTCTGATACTGTGCTATATGTGCTGAATAAGCTGCCTGCCTGATAAGCAGGGAAGCTGTTCTATAAACCTTTTTTTGATAGTACTGAATCTTTCAGCATCTTTTTCAGGGGCTGCACAGATGGGGTGATTTTTGCTCTCTCCCAAGCAGCAACCTGGACTACTCCATGATCATCAGAATGATCAAAGAGATATTCCACTCCCTGCTTGTCCACCTAATATTTTCTTTCATTTTTCTTATCTATGACTGCAGATGAGGTGGGTGCAGACATGATTTTTGATATGGCCTTAAGGGGTTTGTGTGTGGGAAGTAGCATTCTTCTTAGTGGCCCTACTCCCGACATGTCCATAAAATCAGCATCCTTTTCATCCTCCTCCTCCTCTGTCCCTAGTGAGGGGATGTTGAGGATATCAACCATTTGCCTTACAATGAGGAAAAAGATGAACAATCCTCATTATGCCTTGGAAGAGGTTCGAAATCTTGCTCAGGTGCACTCTCTAATTCCATGGGGTCACCTTCCTCCATTTGTACATAATTTTCTTCTTCCTCCTCTGCCACAGGGAGATAGGTCACAGCCTCGGGTAGGGGGCACACACACTTGTTAAAATTTCCATGGCCTGGATCACCTGGAAAAATTGTCACATTTTTGATATGTCCTCTGATGAGGGCATTTTATCTATGCCATCTGCCTGCTCCTTTCTCCATGCAACAGGAGTAGCAGTGACATTATTTTCTATTTCTTTTGGTAGACACTGTTTGCAGTGCCTGCTCTAAGGCTCTTTTATTTGATATTTGAACCATCTTTACCAAGTCCTTCTGATGGCTGTGCAGCTGTATCTTTTTCTTGTCACTTTTTAATTATTTTGCTGCTGTACATTAGGAGATGGACCCTACTGATGCGTGCTTTCCACCATCGCATGCGAATATCCTCAGAGCCTTTCTTTATTATTTTTAGGTGACACAGAGGCAGACTGAGAAGACATGCTTCTTTTAAAATATTTACCCTTCTAAGTGAGGCTTCTGGGCAAAAATCGACAAGACTCACAATTTACAAAGTTGTGCTATGTACCTAAACACTTTCAACAAAGCTCATGGCGGTCTGTTTTTGCCAGGAGCTGGAAACAATTTGTACAAAGGTGTCTCTGACATACCAATTTGACAGAACCGTAAAATAAAAAAAGACTCCCCAAAACAATGGCGTACAAGAACCCAATAGTAAAAAATGGCTCTTCTACTGAAGAAATTGTGCCAAAGGTCAAATTGTAGCTCCTATAAAACAAACCGATTAAGGTGACAGGGCACAAACAAGAAACGGAAAATGCTCAGTTCTCTGTAAACTGGACAGTTAAAAATAGTAAACCACCTATAACTGGGAACCGAAGAAACCGCAATTTACTGAAACCCCTAGCCAAACGCAGTATAATCGAAAAACTGGCTAAAATGCACTTTTTAAAACAAACCGCAAAAAAAAAAAAACGGACTGGAGAACCAGCTGTTACTGGAGTTCACTACTGGTAACTGCTCTCTTCAGGTGGAAAAACAGATCTGGAGACAGCCAGTGTGGAGCACGGATGCAGAGTTTGAACCTTCATTCCATATTCCAAAATCTGCATAGGTTCTACTTTTCGGGTGTCACTCGATGAGATGACTGCATAAAGTGTAAACTTTTATAACTTTGAGGGATTCCTGGGGTTAGAAACAAGGGCATGCACTTGGGTTTCCTGGTCAGTAGTAAGGTGCTGGCAAAACCTGTTACACTGAGCAGTAAGGAGCGCCCGATGGCTCAATGGAAGCACTCAATGCTTCCATACCGGCGACCCAGGTTTGGAAGTGAGCCCGGGTCCATATGGGTTGGGCAGTGAGGCTGCAGAGTGCTCTCTATGAGAGTGCAAGCCAGCCAGGAGGGAGACTGCCCAGATTTAATGCAGGAGCAGCCACTCGTGGTAAGCCGGGGAGCTTGCTCCTTCATGAGGGTGGTGCATGACCGGTGTGCATCGCTGTGTTCGAGGCCAACAGAGGCTATGCCGGACATCTGGGGTGGAGGAAGGGACCAAACCAGGGGAGAAAACCTCAAAAAAACCCTATGTGCTGCAGCCAAGAGAGACAGTCGCCGCAGTCCTCAAGCTTTGCATCATGCCAGTCCCCACCGGCTAATGGTGGGGGGAACAGCAGTCAGGGCTGGGGACTGGCAGGTGACCCCAAAGAAAGGCGCAGGTGATGGTCCGTGATAAACAGCTGCATATATTAAAAAAAAAAAAGGTGTCCTGCTGCACAGCGTGTTAGATTTCCACTCTATGATGCCAGCGACCCGGGTTCGAACGACTTGGGTGCTGGAGGCCAGCCAGGAAGAGAGGGCTTGAGCATCGGCTGACGGCTTGCCTTCTCTCGGGGGAGGGTAGGGACGCGACCCGGCGCTTGCTCTCCCCTAGCGGAGGCTGGGGGCATGGCAATGCACGGGGTCTCATTCACTAAGGAGGCATGGTGAATGTTGGCATCAGCCTTACGTCATGGCACACCATGCCCCCGAGGAGCAAATGGGGGAAAAAAAGCCCTGTAGCCGACCGGTTGACAGTCGCCAGCTCCTGCAGCCGCGAGTCCGAGGACAGTGCATGCACCATCTCCAGCAGGACCTCAGAGCAGGTTTAGCGCCGGGGGTCACCCGGTGGGGCTGCTATATGGGGTGTGAAGAGGTGGCCGATCCGAGGCAGTGCGGCTCAGAGGGCATAGGTGGCCTGAAGGAGAGGCCAGCCTGGAGCTGGCAGAGAGCATAAAAAAAAAAAAGAGAGAGAGAGAGACTGACTGAGCAGCAAAATCTGACAGCGACAGATGTGAATGGAGTCCCGGGAGCAACAACAGGGGACCTGTGCTACTCTAATTACCTCCAGGTGACAAGGAATCAACAAGCAATGCTACTCTGCTATCTTTGTGATACACAGTTCAAACAATGGGCACAACTTAATTTAAAATGTGCTGCAACTTCACTGCTCCAAGGCAACATCAAACTTTTCCCTTTCTGGAATCGCAGTCAGTGCAGCATCTGGCATAAAGCAAGAGCAGGTTCCTGCTTGGAGAAGTCACTGAGTGAATAAATGAACAAGAAATGCAGGTTCAAAGGGCATCAGAAACTGGAGCTGCAGTTGGCTATTTATTCACATGCAACTATTCCTGTGGACAGGTCAGGAGTATTCAGTCTGCGACTTATTTTTGGTAATGGTATGCAGAACGCAATGACTTAGAACTAAAGCTGACCACCGTGAAATCAACACTGAGTGGTATCCATAGCCTTTTCTAAAACAGGAACCTAGAGGGATAACTGCAAATCTTCTTTCATGCAGGGTTCAAACACTGAGACCAAAACAAACAATAATACCTTACTGACTACTGGATCTTCCCAGAACATTCTTCAAGCGTGACAAGTGAATTGGTATCCTTCCTCCTCAGGCATCAATTTGTTAGTTGTGTAAGCCCCCCGCCCCCTCCAAGTCTAGGGGATTTCTGATGATGGTACATGGCTCTTGTGGTGGGGGGCTCACCATATGCTCTGCTATGGCCATGTCTTCGCTCCACTAAGTCTTCCACATGGTCTTTCACCTCACAGGTGGCTCTCCTATCATGAATCCAGCTACAGATGACCTCCATAATTTCAGACAGCTCTGCACATGAGACGCAGTCCTTGCTGCAAAATAAAGTTTTACCCCTGGGCAACAAGTAGTTCAGTCTCTTAAATAGTGGGCCAGACACAAATAACTGGGTGTATCAATGGTTCTTTACTGATCCTGATTCAACCGCATTACTTCTGATGCTACAGCCCCCATCTCAGTACTCAGCCCAAACAAATGACTCTATGGTGCTACAACACCTGACTCAGTCAATATGAACCCTCAGAGCTTGATATGCAGTCTTATCACACTTCTATACTCTACAAGGAAGCACTTCCTCCAACCCACTGGAAATCAGTGCTAGCACCCCTGGTGAGGGGCAGGCAAAACCCCCCACGGAGCATTACACCAGTCTCCCACCTGCTCCAACAGATCCACTGATGTCGAGTCTCAATCCAAGACCTTTGTGGTTCCTGAAAAACCTCTCTCTACTTTGGTGCTGGGCTCCAGATTCTCTTATTTTGTGAGAGACACTTCATTCGGAGGTTTCATTTAGCTGCGGCTTAGGGCCTCCTGCAAGACACAAGCCCTACCATGGTCTCTGCTGTGCAACCCCCTCTCACTGAGCCCCCAGGGATCGACCAGCTAAAACGGTAGGTCCTCTCTGTTTATACCCAAGTACAAGCTATTATCAATCAACTTTATTTAACTAGGTATATTAACCCCTTAAAGTCTAAATGATTCACCAGTTCTCTGAATTTTTGAATTTTATTTGTGTTTGCCCTGGATATGGTCAATAGGCAAGCTTGTTTTCAGGACTGTCCTGCTCAATAAACATATTTCAATTCAAATACAAGCAATTCAAAAATATATATATATATCAAAATTTAACAAAGACAAACAATACATAATTATCAGATACAGCCACACTAATAGGTACCAATCTCATCCAAGAGCTCTTACATAGCTTTGGGACAATCCTTGTAGTCTTACTGGGGGAAAGTCGGTTCACTGAACTTCATGAATGCAATGCAACCTTAACCTTGTTGTGGACATTTCTATCCTGCAAATGGATGAACTTCTTTCCTTTCAGCAGCTACAAGAAATGTTCACTTTGCAAAAATCAGATTTTTGGCGCTATCTACAACTTCGGGCTGCTGTCCGGTCTTTTGAAAAGAATTTAGTATCCCCTTCTCCCTGGAGTTGGTTTTCTCATATACATGAGACACCGGGAACAAGGGTCTGGAGGGGAAAAACGTATTGTAGTATTTGTGGCCCTACCTTCCGCAACTGACCGGTGTAACGTTAAATGAAAGAGTGAACTTAATTCCTCTACTGCAGAGAATGATTGGCAAGTGGGGATCACTTTAGTGCAAAAATCTTGTTAGAAGTCGGTTAATTCATTTTAAAATTACACATCGTTGATACAGAACCCTCCCCCCGTCTCTTCATGCTACGGCATTAGTGGCGGACTCTACTTGTTGGTATTGTTCGCAATCTGGGGCTGGCCTCTTAAATCTGTTCTGGAGCTGGAGCTGTCTGTTCTGGAGCTGTCCACGTCTTACTACGTAGTGGGAGACTATTTTTAGATTGTTCTAAAATTCTACATATATCACACCTCATCCTGAATTGGCCATGTTAGGCCTGCCGTCTAGATTACCTCCCCTCCCTACTGCCCACCGATCTTGGCTTATTTTTGCACTATCAGAAGCCAAACATTTATTCCTTCAACAGTGAAAGCTTTCTTCTCCCCCTTCAGTGCTTTCTTGACATTCAGGGCTTTTCCGTTCGGCACTCTTTGAAAGACTGCCCTTTGTCTCCTCTGGAAGGCAAGCTGCTTTTTACAATAAATGGGCCCCCTTTCTTAACTCACACCTATGTTCAGTTCCTCTTCCTCCTTTTTGCAACCTTCCTATTGCCTAACATATTGGACAGATTGTGTTATTTTATTTGGTGTATCATCCCACAAATCAGTCTCCATGTGCGGAGATTTTGTTTTGGCAGGTTTATTGTTTATGCTGATTTTCTCCCTCATCACAATGTTCTCCTCTGTCTTATGCTTAGTTGTCATGAAATACTCTTACTGCTACTATCATGTTATGTACTTGGTTGTGTACTACATGCTGCTTCCCAGTACACTGTTTTCTCTTTTAGGCTTAACTATGTATTTCTTTCTCTTGTTCTGAGTGTGGTTTGATGTTATCTGTGGTTTATGTTGTTGATGTTCAAGCACTGCTATATTTTTTAAAATTAAATAAACAGTTTCATGTTAAAAAAAAAATGCACCAATCCTTTATAGTATTTTTAAACCTACTGTAGGTGGTTACATTTCTTATCTGAGGGGGGAACTAAATTCCAATTGGAGCTAGCCAAATAGTTAAAAGTCAATTTTCCAATGTGTTTTTTTATTCTCGGTACTTCAAGTTTTCCCCCACTACATCCCAAAGATTGCGCTGTGTATTGTTTGTAGTTAGCTTTTCTGTTCTTAGGCCATTCACACATTTATATAAAAAGCCACAAAGAAGTATAACTCTTCTTATACGCAAGGATATCCAATTTAATTCTAAAAAAATTTTTGCAATAATGAAAATTTAGCAACGACCCCGATACCCCTAGTACAAATCAGGCCAAACAGCAGTGCATCCTGTTCATTTTTTGTAAGTCATTTTTGCTAGCCACCAATAAATAGCATTGCCATAACCCATCATGGCTAGTAATGTTGCACTGACTATGTTAGCCCTTGCATCCCTGGATACAAAGCCTTTATGTCTGCATAAGGCACCCAGCTTCTGCAAAATCTTCATGCATAACTTACCAATGTAGGTTGTACATTTTAAATCCTTGGCAATCAATACCCCAAGATACCTCTACAAACTTACGTCTTCGATACGGCCCCAGTTTTTGAATAGGTCTCTGTTCAATCCAACCCTTCTTCCCAATTAACCTTCTTTGGCTTAAAAGCCATAACGTTACTACATTTTTAAAACTGTTTATAAGAAGTTTGTTCTGCACCAGCCAGTTCTCCAGATTTTTAAAAGCCAATTTAAGTTTTTGATTAACTTGATTTAGATTTGGGCCCGACCTCATTAACACTGTATCATCAGCACACATTTTTACTATAGACTGTATTATGTTTGGGAGATTACCAATAAAAAGGACAAACATTAATGGCCCTAAAATGGAACCTTGCACCACACACTTCCTAATCCTGGCTTTCTAGATGATGCTCCTGAACTGCAAACTGCTGCTCTCTATCCTGCAAACATGGATTTGAATAATGACTCCTGACTCACAACCTTGTCCAAGAGTCTTTTTAATAAAATTTGGTGGTCCATCATATGAAACTCATTTGTTAGGTCCAGGAACACCACCCCCACATACTCCTTATATTCAAGAGCATGGAAGATGGTGTCTGTGAAGTCCAACAGGGCTGTTTGTGTGAAATGCAAAGGCCTGAAGCCACAACAGGGCTGTTTGTGTGAAATGCAAAGGCCCGAAGCCACAACAGGGCTGTTTGTGTGAATGCAAGGTTCAAGCCCAACAGGGCTGTTTGTGTGAAATGCAAAGGCCTGAAGCCAGACTGCTGTGGAGAGAGAGGAGGGTATGTTCTGTTAAGCACCCAAATTGCTGTTTTTTGAACTTCCTCTTCCAACATTTTTGAAACCAAAGGAAGAGCAACTGGGTGATAGTTATCTGTTAGTTTCGATTCTCCCACCTTAAAGATAGGGATTATTTTTTCCAAACCCCTGAAAAGATTCCCCAGCATAAACTCATATTGAAGATGTCTGACAAAGGTGTGGCAATAACATCTGCTCCTTCCTTCAACAGTCTAGTCTCAAGGCAATCCAAACATCAAGGTTTATTTATGCTCAGAGATTTTAGCTGTTTCCAGACGTCTCTCGAGGGATACTTATAAAACTAAAATGTTGGCTTTGATCCTTCTTAATTTCCTTGTTCTGTACATTTTCCTCCATTTCAGCTGGAGCATCTTCTTACTCATCCCTAATTAACGGCAGGTTAGTAACGAACATGTTTAATGCTTCAGCCATAGCCTTTTTATCAGATAATACCAAATCCTTACAATTTAAGGAGCTTGGCAATATTACTTTCACTGGGGTTTGCAACTGTTTTACTATTTTCCAAAAATCCTTAGAGCTAGTACTGTTCTCAAATCTATTTTATAGAACTCTTCTTCTTCTGCTTCTCCAAGAGCGTTTCTGACATTTATTCCTAGCCAGTTTATACAGCTCCCAACTACTTCTCAATTATTTTCTTTGCCACTTTCCACAGTCTGTTTTTAATTCTAATGCTTTTAAAAGCTCACCATTTATCCAGAGCTTGTTTTTTTGTCTACATATGACACTGCACATAAAAGCATGAACATCACAAACTTTCAAAATTAAAAGTTAAAAATTATACAGAATCATCAATGTCCAGGATTAAGCCCAAACTGTTTCAATTAACTTTTCTTAAATCTCCCAAAAATGACTGATTATTAAAAGTATTTGAATGGCCTAAATTTAAAATAAGGGATTTCAACAGTCTCAGGTGGACAATGTAAACTAATTTCTCACACTATCTCACAATGATCACCCAGTGACAGAGGTCCCACACCTTGTCAGTGCACTTTTAAATCCCCCAATGCAAAATCAAATGAATTATATGTCTAGTATCCCCTTGATTGCTGATCCTGGTTGGCTCACTGATTAACCGATTCAAATTCGTCGCTGAAAGCATCCATTACTTTGCTGCTGTAGGGTTCCTTTAGGATTTGTCACATCACAACCCACCTAGTGGGAAGAGAAAGGCATTACAGCTGCAACAAAGTAACCTGCATCTGCAGTCGGGGCCTGGGTGTAATAACACTGGCCGATAGCATGATGCAATGATACAGAGAGGTGAAAGAACTCCACAGGCCACGCAGTAAAATGCACTTATCCAGAGTCTGTGAGAACTCTACTGGTAGCACAGTAAAATGCAGTGATCAGACAGCATGTGAGAAGTGCACCAGCCACATAATACAAGGCAATGATCCACAGACTGTGTAGGAGCTCTGCGGCAGCACAGTACAAAGTACTGATCCAGACTGTACGAGACCTACACCAGCAGCTGAAATAATGCTGTGATCCAGAGAGTGTGTAGCAACTCTTCCAGTAGCACATTTCAATGCACTTGATCCAGAGTGCAGGAACTCACTGGTAGCACAGTACAAATGCAATGATCCAGGCTGTGTAAGCACTCTACTGTTAGCACAGTACAATGTCAAGATCCAGAGTGTGTAGCAACTCTACCGTAGCACAGTACAATGCCATGATCCAGGCTGTGTGAGCACTCTACCGTTAGCACAGTACAATGCAATAATCCAGAGTGTGTAGCAACTCTACCAGTAGCAGAGTACAAAGCAATAATCCAGGCTGTGTGAGCACTCTACCGGTGGCACAGTACAATGTCAAGATCCAGAGTGTGTAGCAACTCTACCAGTAGCAGAGTACAAAGCAATAATCCAGGCTGTGTGAGCACTCTACCGGTAGCACAGTACAATGTAAAGATACAGAGTGTGTAGCAACTCTACCGGTAGCACAGTACAATGCAATGATCCAGGCTGTGTGAGCACTCTACCGTTAGCACAGTACAATGTCAAGATCCAGAGTATATAGCAACTCCACCGGTAGCACAGTACAATGCCATGATCCAGGCTGTGTGAGCACTACACCGGTAGCACAGTACAAAGTAATGATCCAGAGTGTGTGAGAACTCTAACGGTAGCAGAGTACAATGCAATGATCCAGAGTGTGTGAGAACTCTACCGGTAGCACAGTACAATGCAATGATCCAGAGTGTGTGAGAACTCTACCAGTAGCACAGTACAATGCAATGATTCAGAGTGTGTGAGAACTCTACCAGTAGTACAGTACAATGCAATGATCCAGAGTGTGTGAGAACTCTACCGGTAGCACAGTTCAATGTACTGATCCAGAGTGTGCTAGAACGCTACCAGTAGCACAGTACAATACAATGGTCCAGAGTGTGTAGGAACTTACCGACAGCACAGTACAATGCACTGATCCAGGTGTGTCAGAATTCTACTGGTAGCACAGTACAATGAAATGACCTAGAGTGTGGGAGAACTCTACCGGTAACACAGCAGAAAGCAATTATCTAGTGTGTGAGAACTCTACCAGTAGTACAGTACAATGCAATGCTCCAGAGTGTGTAGGAAGTCTATTGGTAGCACAGTACAATGTAATGATTCACAGTGTGTGAGAACTCTACCAGTAGTACAGTACAATGCAATGATCCAGAGTGTGTGAAAACTCTACCAGTAGTACAGTACAATGCAATCATCCAGACAGGGTGTAGGAACTCTACCAGTAGTACAGTACAATGCAATGTTCCAGAGTGTGTAGGAAGTCTACTGGTAGCACAGTACAATGTAATGATCCACAGTGTGTGAGAACTCTACCAGTAGCTCAGTATAACGCAGTGATCCAGAGTGTGTGCAAGCACTTCACCAGCAGCTCAGTACAAATGCAATGGTCGTGAAAGGGTGCAAGAACACCACCAGCCTCACCGTATAATATAATGATCCAGAGAGTGTGCGAGAATTCCACCTGCCACACAGTATGATGCAATCATCCATAAAGCCCATAAGCTAATCACACCGGAAAATGAGAACGGGCCAGATCTGCAGAATCAATATTTTTATTTCTCCAACCTCCATCTGCTATAAAGTTAATAAAAGACTATAGGATTATACACACCACCTCCAACACTGCCCCCCGCCCCCATTATTTGTTAATGGCTAATTTATGAGTACTAATGCCTGGTTTCAAGTGACTCAAACGCAAGCTTGTTAGCTCAAACAATTCCATATGTCAGAGGAGTAAAGGTCTAAAAGCAGATGCCGTTGGTCCTCTAGAATGCAATTTTCAGTGTGGCCAATCATCTCTATCTTTCAGCGACAGTTATAGGACTGACAATTCCTTAAAGGAGGAGAGACATTGTGTAATTATCATACAATCTGACATACAGCGAAACAGTTCAATGCGAAAGAAATCTTTCACTGTCTCTCTTGCTGCTAGCTTTTCAATGATAACGTTCCAGTACAGTCTCCAAAGCTAATTAGCATAAAATGTAAACTCTGTGATCACTTTCTGGGCATTTATAACAGAAAGATGTTGAGAAGCAATAACCAACAATAAGGAGCCCCCCTGCTCCTCCTAAATGAGACCAGCTGACACCTAATAACTGATTGCACTGGCCCTGGACTAAAAACATTTTTACTAACTCGATGTCACTGGCGAAGGCTACTGATGATTGCAGCTCAGCGATGGAGGTTAAGGGTTTGTTCTTGTAGTCACCTACCACCAATCAAAAACTTGTGAAGTCAGCACAGCCCCTTCTGACCCTCCCTGTGACTATCACCAGAGCTCCCTCAGGTTAGCGCTGCCATCCATCCTCTACCGGGTGGTGGCCGGGGAGCCCCCAGTCCCTTGCAGGAAGAGAGAGCTGCCTTGTGACGGCTCAGTCTCGCTCCTCGCCCTCCCCCCGGCAGACCCCCGACAACCAGTGCTTCTTCCTGAACCCAGGTCGCTGGCACAGCGCAATGTGTGGTATCCAGCGCCTCAACCCTCAACACCACCAGGCTAGCGTTTTTTTTGTTTTTGGTTTTTACAGTGTGCTTGTCTGCCTGGAGATGGCTCGGCATTGGTTGCAACTTGGGCACCTGTTTGCGCATAACTGTATTCGATCTGGGCTGTGATACGGAGCCGTCAATATCTGCGAGTTCTAAGGGCGAGATGCGCTGTTGAGTTCGACTGCCAGGAGTGTCTCGCATGCATTGGGTGGCAACTTCTGAGTCAGTGCTTGTCTGCAGCCTTTCTGTGCTGTTTGAAGTGAAGCACAGTAGACATAATCTGTGTGGTTTTTTTTTTTGTTTTTTTTTTTTTTTTTTTACGAACTGCAGACTGGATTGTTCATGGCACTACAGAGAAACAAGGGGCTATGGAGAAATTTTCTTAATTTGGTATACTTTGGGTGCTGTTGGTTTTCCAGGCCATTCCCCTCACATAGATAATTAACATTCAGGAATGGTTGGCTATGATAGGGACACTGTGGCGGCTGTACTTTTTAGCGTGAGCAGAAACGGGGTTGTTTTGAAGTATGTGAAGTTGTTTTCCCAATGTTTAAGTAATGTTGGATATGAACGGCTATTGGGGATTGCTCAGTTTGTGATTTTTTGATTGACGGGATCCCACAGTGGCCAAGGTGTTTTATGAATTTGTTCATGTGCTGAACTAATTGTTGCCAGAAGCAGTACAAAAATTTAAGGAGGTTTGTGCAAATTTGCAGACTTCAGCTAAGTTGTACATTTTTTGACCTCTGTAAAGAATCTTCCACTGTCTGCAGTTGTAGCAATGGTACCCAACAGAATCATCTCTTCGGATTCTTCAACGTATAGGATGTCGTCTGAAACACTAGTGGCAGTTAAAGGAGTACAGTACTCTTAAATGTCACTTTGTTTCCTTATCAACAGACAGCTCTTTCTGTACATGTTGGGAATGTAAGATTGCTTTCGTTTATTTTCGTGGTTCTTATCCCTGTCACTATCATGGGTGTCTTCATTTCCTGGCTGTTGAAATCTCATTTCTGCTTGAGAACTGCATTTAGCATAAGAGAACATATGTCAGCACATTGTAGACTCCACAGTACACCTGTCTGCTTACTAACCATTTAACAGAACAAGTAGCAGCAAAATGTTGAACACCACCATTTACTTTCAATTAGCGTTGCAGTTGGATGTAAAGCAGGTTTGTTTTTTCCTACAAATTGCATTCGATTTGTGTGTTTCCCAGAGAGTTTTTTCCATATCTGTATACTTTCAGCATACTAGAGTGGTGAAAATGGGTGAAGTAGCAGAATGCTAATGCAGCCATCGGGGACAATCAGATTTCAACAGCCACAAATGGAGATCCCCAGGCTACTGTCATGTGCTGGTTTGAACAGTGAAAATATTCTGATATAAACATATATATCTCAACAGCTACACAAAAGAGTTGTCTGCTGACAAGGAAACAACATTTACAAGATATAAGGTGCTGAACTCCTTTTTTAAGGCCATCTAGAATGAAAACATCAAATAAAACTCTATAATTCCTGGCCTACTGAACTGCTTGACTTGGTTCTGTAAATGTAACTTGAAAATATGGAAACAAGAGAAAATAAGTAATGAACTGTAAAAAACCAAAAAATTACTTACCATAGTAATGTTGTTTCTTCCCAGTGATGCTCAGATATTCATAACTTTATGCAGTAAGCCTGAGGGGTTAGACTGCCTGGAGAGATAGAACACATGCAAATGATGGAACACTTTGCACGTGAGTATCTTTCAAACACTGCCTCTACCAACTGTCTGTGTTCTAACCTCTTCAGATTAACAGGCCTAAAGTAACATAGTACTATTATTTTTTTATGAGTAAAACTGGGGATTTCCCACAAATGTAAAAATGTAAATTATAACACAACCTCCAACTGGAGGAACAAGATAATTTAGAAAAATTAGAACAAAATGCCAGAAAAATGCCTAAAAAGAGAATCACAAATAAACTCTGTTTGCCAAACAGTGCTGGACTTCAGGAGGGCCAACTTTGGGAGGATGGGGGAAGTGGTAAATGGGTACCTGGCCAGAATTCAATCTAGTATGGACACTAACCAGAGGTGGGAGCTCATAAAGCTGGGGATAGTGTAGGCAACCAAAACCTGCTGCAAAGCCCAGAGCAAGAAGGCTAGGGCTAAGAAACCGATCTGGTTGAGCAAGGAGGTCATGGAAAAGGTAAGGAGGAAAAGAGCTGCCTTTAGGAAGTACAAGAAAACAGGGAGGGGAGGACAGGGAGAGTACTTGACAGAATCAGAAGGAGGTGACAAGGGCTGTAAGAGACAAAGCATCTACGGAACTCAGGCTGGCACAAGGCATTAAGAAGGGAGAAGGACTTCTTTAAATACATCAGGAGAAAAGGAGCTGTAAGGACCACATAGTAAGGATTAGGAAGGAGGGACTTGGTGGAAGCAGGGTGCGATAGGCGAAGCACTAAATGAGTACTTCTGCTCAGTATTTACTAAAGAGAAGAGGGAGGTGACACCCAGGTGGAGAAATGGCAGAAGGGGAGGGTGACAGATGGGGAAATCATGGAGAGCAGAGTTCGAGAGGGTTTGAAGGCACTGAGGGTGGACAAGGCCAGGCCCAGATGGCATCCACCCAGGGTACTGAAGGAGCTGACAGAGGTCCTTGCAGGACCTTTGGCAGACCTATTTAATGCCTCACTACATTCGGTGTGTACCTCAGGACTGGAGGATGGCTCATGTGGCGCCCTCCACAAGAGTGGCCCCAAAGATGAACCGGGAAACTACAGACCAGTGAGCCTCACATCCATCGTGGGTAAGCTAATGGAGACTATCCTGAAGGAGAAGCTGGTGGCCTCCTAGAGGCCAAAGGACTACAGGACAGCAGACAGCATGGTTTCATATGTGGCAGATCCTTCCAAACCAACCTGGTCGAGTTCTATGACTGGGTAACTAGGCAACTGGACAGGGCCATGCAGTGGATGTCCTATATCTGGACTTCAGTAAGGCATCCGACTCATTGCCACATGGAAGGCTGGGAAGGAAGTTAGTAGGCACGGGCGGGTGCAAAGCTGGTGAGATGGGTAGGAAACTGGCTGCAGGGAAGGCAACACAGGGTGGTGGTGGGTGGGAGCCTCACACCCAAGGGCAGTGACGAGCGGTGTTCCACAGGGCTCAATGTTGGGACCAGTGTTGTTTGGGATTTTCATTGCAGACATCATGGGACACCAAGAGCTTAGATCAGTCTGTTTGCTGATGATACCAAGGTAGGCGGCGGTGGTGGATGACCTAGGGGGATGGCAGGGGTTGCAGGATGATCTGGCAAAGCTTGAAACCTGGTCAGACATCTGGCAACTGGGGTTTAATGCCAAAAAGTGCAAGGTGCTGCATTTTGGGATGAAGAACCCAAGGAGGAGTTACCAGCTGGGAGGGGAGTGCAGCTAGCACAGACAGAGGAGGAGAAGGATCTGGGTGTGCTCATTACAGGTCAATGAACAACTCGGCACAATGAAGGAAGGCAGCTACAAAGGCCAACAAAATGCTGGGTTGTATTGCAAGGGTATATCCTCGAGGAGGGAGGAGGTGATTCTGCCAATGTATAGGTCATTAGTTAGACCACACCTGGAGTACTGAGTGCAGTACTGGCGTCCGTATCTGAAGAGGGACATTAAGTTACTGGAGGGGGTGCAGCGCAGAGCGACAAAGATGATCAAGGGGCTGGGGGACTTATCATACGAGAGGAGGTTGAAGGAGCTGAACATGTACTCACTGGAGGAGAGGAGAGACAGGGGTGGCATGACTGAAACCTTTAAATACATGAAAGGAATAAACAAGACGGGTACAGAGGAGCTGTTCAAAGTAAGGAGGAAGGCCACCAGGTGCCATGATATGAGACTGGAGCGAGGAAGGTTCAGGAGGGAGATGAGGAGACACTTTTACAGAGAAGGTGGTGGCTGGTGGAATCGTTACCTGCTGAAGTGGTATGCAGTAGAACAGTGGACTGCTTCAAACGAGGATGGGACAGGACAAGGGGGAGGGTTAATGAAGGGGAAGGGTGGAAGGGGGGGCAGCTGCAGAATAAGGGGTGCTAGCTGCACATTCGAGCAGACTTGATAGACCTCTAGGCCCTTATCTGCTGGCAAATTTCGGATGTTCGTAAACCACTGACAGGTGCAGAGGAAATGCACTTCAATGGTATACTGTGATTCAGTGACACCAGCATGCGGAGTGCAGAGGCTGAAGTTCTGGAAGGGGAGGTGGGAAGTTATGAATATCTGGGCATCACTGGGAAGAAACAACATTACTATGGTAAGTAATTTTTCTTCTAGCCCCAGTAATGCTCAGATATTCTTAACTTATGACGACATACAAAGCAGCATCACTGTAGGTGGGCACATAACTTACTTTGGAAACAGACTTTGCAGGACTGCTTGTGCCAAATCTAGCATCACTCCTAAATAGAATATCCAGATTGTAATGCTTTGTAAAGGTGTGTACTGTCTTCCAGGTAGCTGCTTTACAAATGTCCACTTGTGGAATATCTCTCGGCAGCTGCTAAGGTAGCAGCTGTCCCTCTTGTAGAATAAGCCCACAACCCTGTTGGGGGCCCCTTACCAGCTTTTGTGTAGCAGAATTGGATACACTGGACTATCCCTCTAGAGATGGACCTTTTTGAGGCTGGATGACCTTTTCCTACATCCCCATAAGTCGGGAATAATTGTTTTCTGTCCTGCCTATGGTCCTTAGTGGCTGTCATGTAGTAAATGAGAGCCCTTTTAACATCCAGACTGTGAAGTCTTCTTTCACCAAAATTGCTATGATCTGTGAAAAAGACAGGAAGGGTGAGGGACTGATTAAGATGAAAATCCGAAACCACTTTGGAAAGAAATGCCCTGTTTGTTCGGAGGACTACCTTATCCCTATGGAATGACATATAGTCCTGGTCAATACAGAGAGCCTGGAGCTCACCAATTCTTCTTCTTCTTACAGAAATCATTGCCACTAGAAAAACTGTTTTCCAAGTGATATATTTTAAGTGGGTTGTGGCCATGGGTTCAAACAGAGGGCCCATGAGCTTAACTATGCAAACACTGAGATCCCATGCTGGCACTGGTGCCCTGTGAGGGGGGATGCAAATGATTCAAGCCTTTAAAGAACCTTCTAAAAATAGGTTCTGAAACTAGCGTTACCTTGCTCACCTTTCTGCTGGAGCAAGACACTGCTGCAAGATGAACCTTTAAAGAACTGGGTTGCAAACACAAGGAATGTAAATGAGTAAGACAGTACAGAACGACTGGCACTCCAGCTTGAGCTGGTACCAAGTCTTTAGTCGAATACCAAACAGAAAACCTTTTCCACTTAGAAGAATAGGTTTTCTTACTGAAAGGTTTCCTGTAACCTCTTAATATGTTTAACACAGCTTCAGAGTGGTTTAAATTAGCATATTCTAGTTCCTCAAGAGCCAGGCCTTGAGATTGAGAGACTCGAATTGGTACAACATGGTTCCCCGACTGGATGTCAGTAGGTTGTGCCTCCAGGGAGGTCTATTGGTTTTGTCGACAAACATGGAGAGCAGACGAAGTACCATGGCTGCCTGGGCCAATCTGGAGCTATCAACAGCAGAGATGCTGACTTCCGGTTCCGCCCCCTGCGAGTGATGGCTGCCTAGTGTGGAGCTCTGCTCAACTCCCAAGCTAATACCCTCCAACAAATGCTTTTTTGCGGTTATAAACGCAGTCAAAATCATACCATAAGGCAACGGAGGGTATTCTGAGAGAAATACTGGTGTTTTCCGTATGGTGAGCTGCTATGGAGAGCGATGTCGAAATACCCGAATCAGACACCTGAGGCCCAGAAACTACGCAGGAGGTCAAAGGCTCTGGCTGCCGCAGGGCCATGCAAAAGAACTCTTGCTCTACATCTACGCCCAATTAAAGAAAGCAAAACTTGACTTAATTCATCAAGAGCTACTATCCTTTCGAGCTGAGGTCAAGCAGCTTTATGGGGAGCTTCATAAAGATGTCATGATACGAGAACAGAGAGCAGATGATACCGAAAGGCAGTTAAACAGCCATGGAGAATTGGGTACATGACCTGGAATTACAAATGCGGCAAATACAACAGCAGCAGGAGGCTCTAGAAGCTAGGCAGGAGGACGCTGAAAATAGGGCCAGACAAGAGAATATACGTATATACTGTATTCCAGAGAATTCTGAAGGCTCAAATATCAGAATTTGTGGACACTCTATTGCGTCACGCCCTGGAGCTACTCAGGGGTTCCAACTAAATTTAGAAAGAGTACATTGGGCTTTAACCTCGAAACCAGTGGCTCCAGCGGCCCTCCAACGTCGAGAATAGCTCACTTCAATTGCTTTGCTATAAAAGAACAGATTCTCCTGATGGTGTGAGAAAACAGAAAATCTTTTATGGACAGAAGGCGTTTCTATCTGGACCACAACTATGCACAAACCATGGAACTACACCGAGCATACTCACATGTTACAGTGATTAAGGCCGAGACATAAATTTTCAACTCCCACCCAGTCCGCTTAATTGTGCATCTCCCAAATGGCAAAAGGAATATCCTACAGTACAAGAGGCTAAAACAAGATCTCACCAGTATGGGTCTACACTTTCCGATCATGCAAATGGACAATAGAACCTACTTCAAACCCCTCAATGACAAACAATTCCTCCAACCATAAAAGAAAGGAAGAGCAGAAATAACAATCAGGATGCAAAAAACACTTCGGCTGCTTCTCGTCGCACTGAGAATACCTCCAGGAACGATCTGACCTGAATCGCCTTTCGGTGGAGATGAGGACATAACTGAAGGTTCGTGGGAGGGTGGGGGGATTATCCCAGGGCCCTTTTTCCTCTACTGCCCTGACTCTAGGCCTGTCATACTGTCGGCTGTAATACTATGATGTTAAAGCCAGATGGGCCACTTGCCCAGGATGGTGCTGGAATTGATGCTCCTCGGAAGAGCAATCTTAATGACAGGGACCATTTATATATGAGACTATCGCTTTCTGTTGAATTGTACCAAGATGATAAAAAGAGCAAAATGTTTACTACCCAGTTCGGGACTGTATAATTTGAACTTCCAGAACAATTGCTTGCACTTGTTTTCGGTTCTAGTATTGTGTGATGGGAGCGGAGCACTATGCTGGGTGACTGTCTATAGTGGTTAAATGAAACCAGGGGTGTTAAAAATCCTTACCTTACATCTTTGTTTTTTCCTCTTATTTAGATATTTTTTTTGTTGAGCATATTATTGCTCCCAGGAGGCCCCAAGCTTTTTAAATCTGGGCTTTTCCTCCTTTCGGCACCGGTTGTTCACCGAGTGACCAGGATGGAAATACAAGGAGGATAAGGTTAACCTCCCCTACCTTAGAAGGGCCAGTTTCTACTGTAGATACAGTATATAGATTTTTTTTTTGTTTGTTTAGTCCTGTTACAGACAGTTATTGGTTATACACCTGTTTCAATGGTTCATGCCAAATTTGGCAAAAGGTTCTTTTTGGCTATGCTGTTTCATGTTTTTCTTTTGTTCAAATAGAGGTACTTCGTACATATGAATGGCTGTTGACCAGAGCCTAAAGCTAAAATATAAAATGACTGTCAATTGTCATACTTGGCAAGGTTATAGAGAGTGGTATTCCAGAATGAGGGTCAATTACAGGAGGGGGCAAGGAGAAGGCATGCTCCTTAGAAGATGGGACAGTGCCCATGTTCATAATAATGATGGCTAATTCACCTTGTATTGTGCTCTCGTGTAATATAAATGGACTTAAAGGTCCGATTAAACATCCTAGGCTGCTTCAGTATATTAAGCAACAAGCGCCAGATCTTGTATATATTCAAGAGACTCATCTGACACAGATTGAGCATATGAAGTTAGGGGCAGGAGGAAGATATAAGGTATACTTAGCTGCAAATAGGACACGACAAAGGAGGGGGGGGTGGCAATCTTAGTTCCTGCTATGTTACCACTGGAGGTTGGGGTTGAATATGCTGACTCTGCTGGGTGTTACATAATACTGCAGGGGGACATTATTTGGGCAAGATGTTACACTGGTTAATGTATATCTCCCTCCAGCATCCCCACAGCCCAGGGTACACCAACTCTTAAACAAAGTCAGAGATATTCAGAAAGGATTATTGATCATTGTGGGGGGGGGGTTAATATTACACTAAATCTTAAAGTAGATACTTCAAACCCCCTATCCCACAGAAAATCCCCAGCACATAAATAGCTACGCTCTCAGATTAAGACCCTAGGGATTTTAGATGTCTGGAGGCATTTCTACTCTGGGAGGGGTGGGTACACTTCTGAATCACAAAGGTTTAAAACCTCCTCTAGGGTAGATTACTTTTTCATCTCCATGGAACATATGGATGTCTTAAGAGATCTGTCACTAAATGCTCGGTTTTTATCTGACCATACCCTGTTGTTGCTTAAACTGGATCTGGGGAGACCACGTAGACAGGCTATGCGGAGACTTAACTTGTCTCTGCTTAAGGAGCAGGAACTTAAAGATTTCCTTGAAACAAGGATCCCACAGATAATTGAGGACAATAATACTTCAGATACGTCTGCTGTTTTAATATGGGATACCTTAAAAGTAGTAATCTGTGGGGAATTGATTGCTTATGCTGCTCGAAAGCAAAACCAGCGGGAAAGTAGGTATAAGCGGTTATAGGCTAGGCTGACTCTTCTCCAGCGAGATGAGGATCCACTCAACGGGACAAGAGAGCAGGAAATAAGACGCCTCAAGGGGGAGTTCCAGGCTATACTGGACTACCAGGTGCAAGCTAAATCACAGCAGTTAAAGAGATACAACTATAAAGGGGGCCCTAGAGGGGCACGAAACTTAGCCCAGAAAAATTAGGGGCTCCAGGCAGGCAGCTACCATTACAAAACTGCAGGACCCTGCAACAGGAATAATGAAGGGAAACACCCTGGAAATCTTGGCAATATTTAAAAACTATTTTAGGGAGTTATATGCCAATCTTTAGCCCCTCAGTGCATAGTATCGAACAGTTCCTCTCACCCCTACCTTTCCTAAACTAACTCCTGCCCAGCAGGAGACATTGTAGTCCCCAGTAACAGAAGCAGAGATCAGATGGGTGGTCAGACAAGGAAAACTCTTAAGTCTCCAGACCCAGGCTGCTTCCCAAGAATGGTATAAAGCCCTTTCCCTCTCTTAATTAAATCAATGAAGCAGTCTTTCTGGAGGTCCAAAATGGAGAGTCCCCCGCCTTCATGGGCATATGCAGTGATTTGACAATTCCTAAACCGGCAGAGACCCTAGACACCCTGAATCATATAGACCCATTTCTATCCTAGACTGTGACTACAAATTATATATAGGTCTGGGCTCAGAGAATGGAGGAAGTGTTCATCAAGACCAGTCCGACTTTCTAATAAATAGACAAACTTCAGATAACACCATTAGAATTATCCACATTTTGTCCTATATTGCCAGGACTTCACTCCCTTGTGGTGGCTAGTCTAGATGCTTATAAAGCATTTGATCAGGTGCTTTGGAGCTACCTCTGGCGGGTGCTGGAGGCTTTTGGGTTCCCGGGTGAATTTGTTACCTGACTTGGTAACCTCTACGCCAACCCTCAGGCTTTTGTGAAAGTAACTGGATCTTTGTCTGCTCCCATAAATCTGGAACGGGGGAACTAAACAGGGCTGTCCCTTGTCACCATTGCTGTTTGCTTTTTATATAGAGCCTCTGGCAATGGCCATGGGAGCCTCTAGAAAGGTATGCCGGGTAGAATTGGGGGACAGTCATACTGTATGTCACTATATGCAAATGATGTGTTGTTAACATTAACAGATCCTGAACTATCATTGAAGGGGGCCTGGCAGACTCTGGAAGATTTTGCCTCGGTCTCTGGATATGTAACTAATTCCTCAAAAACTGAGGTTTTAGCTCTTAATTTCCATCCTCTCCTCAGCTAAAGCAAAAGTTGCCACTTTAAATGGCAACTTAAATTAAAGTACCTGGGTATTCAAGTACCCATACATATATCTAATGTGATTCTGGTAAATTATGAACCGCTAACATAAGCTCTAGAAGCTGATATACATTAATGGTCCCAGCTGAAGCTTTCTTTTTCCTTAAAAATAGCCACTACACAAGCTAATATTCTCCCCCGACTATTATATATATTTCAAATAATCCCCTTTACCCCTCCAAAGATGTACTTTAATTCCTGGAATAAAATTTTATCCAGATGTCTCCAAGACGGCCATAGGCTGCGATTCGTGGTCCTTGTTAAGCTACCAAAGATAAGGAGGTCTAAATCTTCCGATCTGACCTCATTATGAGTAGCAGTAGGAATAACTCACATTTTGACATGGGTGAACCTGGGGTGTCCAACCTCCTTAGAGAAAATAGAATGCTTTCTTAATGACTTACATGCTCCCCTGACTAACCTACCAAATTTAACAGATTTTGAAACTAGCACTAGGCAGGTATTACAAAACTGGTACAGAATTAGAGCCTTGCCAGCTATGGAATCTGTATTTTACTATTTGAGACTATTATCTGCAGAAACTGATTTTCTCCCGACTAAATTCGATTTAACATTTAGAATTTGGCATAGGAAAGGTCTCATTTATCTTTCAGTTTTTAGACCCACAGGGGGTAGTTCCATTTGTACAGCTCCAAAAGGACTATGATCTGGGGAACCGAGACTATTATAGGTACCTGCAGGTACGGACTTTTCTGTTACATAAAGGTCCTCTGAGAAGCTGCCTGCCTGCCTGAGCCTCCTCCTTTGTTTTTGAAGTTGACTATTAATGCAATTAGAGGGTCTTATCACTTTCATATGATAGGGTTACTGTGTAAAGGAATATGAGAATTTGTATCTGACACTTCTGAGACAGTGCTAGAGGCGTGGAATAAAGAACTACCCTCCCGGGTGTCCTATGAGTTATGGGTAAAATACACCCATCCCTCCTTGGCTCCATAC
Organism: Neoceratodus forsteri; assembly: GCA_016271365.2. Classification (NCBI taxonomy): domain Eukaryota; kingdom Metazoa; phylum Chordata; order Ceratodontiformes; family Ceratodontidae; genus Neoceratodus; species Neoceratodus forsteri. The sequence goes on from JADMNL010000033.1 coordinate 45,600,571, forward strand.
TGGCGGGGGTTTGCATGGAATTCCCAGAATAGGTACTTTAATACACCAGCAAAGTTGGCAACAATTTTCCCTACACTGGGGGCGGAGTGTTGGAGACAATGCGGGGAGGGATGGGCAGACCAGGTAATATCTTTTTGGTGTGTTGCAATGTGCAAGTTTATTGGCAACAGATTGAGCAGGCCTTAAAGGAACTCTTTTCACCAGATCTGGTACTTACGCCACAGTTCGCACCGTTGTCAATTCCTCCAGAAGGTCTTAAGATACAAAGGAGGTCTCTTATTTATACCTTTATTCTTTTAGCCAAGAAAGTGATTACTAAAAATATGGAAACAAGTTGTACCTCAGCAGCAGCAGACAAATGGCATGACTCGCTGGTGGCGCATTATCTTATTTTAGAGAGAATGACAGCAGGGACCTTAGGCCAGAGGGAGCAGTTCAAATCAGATGGAGGGCTTGGGTGCTCTATAATTCATCTGTCCCATGATGATGTTTCCATGCCTTCAAAGAAGGTGGTCCGAGAGGGGGATTGTTAAGGTGTCAGTATGGGGCCTGCCTGATGGAAGGGGTGGGAGTGGGGTAAGGGGGTTCCATGAATCTGAGTCTCTGGCAGAATGTGGATCACAGATGTATAACAATTTGATTGCATCTTCCCTTCTTCAATTGTACTGCCACGAATCGACTAACACGAAATTATGTCTGTATAATTCTGCAACCTATACCATGACTAAAATGTACTGTACCTCTTTTAAAACTAGAACTAAAATAAAGCATTACATATATACATATATATAAATAAATATAAAAAAGATCAGAGATGCCGAGTGGGATCTGAGCTTCAGCAGTATCCTGAAAATCGGAGGAAAAGGAGAGAAAGCATACAGGAACCTCCCTGACCAATCTAGAGCCAGAACATCCGGAGGAAGTGTTCCCTGATCTGGTGGTCTGCAACAATACTGTGGCAGGTAGTGGTTCTGGAGGGACACAAACAAGTATATCTCCAGAGTGCCCCACCATCTGAAAATAGCCTGTACCACCTGTCTGTTCAGTTTCCATTCGTGATGGGCCTGGCTGATTCAACTCAAGAGTGTTGCCTTTCCTAGCAAGTGGACTGCCTGCAGGATACTTCCAAGGAGTAAGCCACAGTCCAAATTTTCATGGCTTCTGTGCAGAGGAGGTCTGACTTGGTTCCTCCCTGCTTGTTTATACAGTATAATACATTGTGGTAGTATTGTCTGTTCTGACCTGTACCACCTTTCCCTGTACTAGAGAAGAGAAAGCTTTTAGAGCTAGTAGCACAGCTCTGAGTTCCAGCAAGTTTATGTGCTGAAGGGACTCTGTAGCTGACCAGGTACCCTGGGTTGTGTGATCCCCTAAATGGGTGCCCCAGCCCAGGAGGGATGCATCTGTTGTGAGAACAACTGAAAGATATTCCTTTTGAAATAGAATTCCCTGCCTTAAGTTTAATTCCTCTTTCCACAACTGGAGGGCCTGTAATAGGGCCCTTGTTACTGGAACAGGCTTTGGGAAGGAATCTTTTCTTTGACTCCAGTGAGCCCTGAGGTGGAACTGGATATGTCTCATTTGAAACCTGGAGCCCAGCACTGTGCCTGTGGAAGCAGCCACGTGGCCCAGTAGCTGCAGAAACTGTCTTGCAGTTTTTGGCTTGTGCAATCTGAAGGAATTTGCTATTGACTTAAGACTTTTTACCCTGTCCAGAGTTAGGAAAGCTCTGCCCTGCAGGGTGTTTATCTCTGCTCCTATGTATATTCTAAATGGAAATATAATGGTATATTATGGGTAAATGAACAAGAGCAATTAATGGGCTCACAGGCCTTCTCAGCTCCTTCTTACTTTAGTATGAACTGCAACACTTGTGCAGGACTGAAGACTGACTTTTTGTGATTGATTAGGAATCCCAGAGATTCCAGGAGCTCTTCGGTAACTTGCAAGTCTTGCTTGACCTGTTCTGGTGATTTCCCTACCACCAGCCAGTCGTCCAGATACGGAAAAACAGTAACTCCCTGCCTTCGAAGGTGTGCCACTACAGCTGCTAGGCACTTTGTGAACACCCTTGGGGCAGAGGAAAGGCCAAAAGGCAGGGCTGAAAACTGGTAATGGCTTGATGGGAGTCTGAATTGGAGATTATTTTCTGTAGGACTCGCTTATGGGGATGTGAAAATAGTCATCTTTCAAGTCCAGTGATGCCAACCAGTCTCCCTTTTGGAGTGTTGGCAAAATCAAGGCCAAAGTTACCATTTTGAACTTTGGTTTCTTCAGGTGCTTGTTTAGAGGTCTGAGATCCAATATATGCCACCACTCCCCACTTTTCCTTGTGGTTAGGAAGTATCTGGAGTAAAAACCCCTTCCTCTCAAGGTGGTTGGAACTGGTTCCACTGCTTTTATCAGTAGCAGGTTTCAAACCTCTGACTCTAGCAATGTTTTTTCTGCTAGAGAGGGTGAACTGAAAACCCTGATCTTTTGGGGAGGAAGGGATTTGAAATCCAGAGACAGACCCTGACCCACCACCTCCAAGACCCACTTGTCTGTGGTGATGTTCAACCAAGCCTGGAGGAAGTGGGACAGTCTGCCTCCGACAGGGAGGAAGGAGGCGGCCTGTACCTCAGGGGTCTGCTTAGTTTGGGGCTGAGACTGAGTCTGGGACCCTTGCCTGAACCCTTTCTGCCCCTACCCTGGAGTATACCTGCTGTGGGTACTGCTCATATTGGGGCAAAGCCACTGGCTGGAAGAAGGACCTGGTATAAAAAGATTTGCCCGGCCTCCCTTCCATAAGGCCCGGTGGATGGAGAAGCTTCTCTTTAGCACAGTTGCTTCCGATAAGTGGCTTTATACTCATCCACCTTCTTCATGTAGGCCACTGTGGACTCCCAAAAGAGAGTTACCCTCTAAAGGAAAATACAATGCCTTGGACTATGTATCCTGAGTAAGATTTGTGGCTCTGAGCCATGCAAATCTCCTCTGTGCCACCGAGTTGCCATCCATCTGGCTGCAGTGTCATTAGTGTCGCAGCCATCTGAAATGATACTTAGCCGCCTTCTAACCCAAACCTGGCAGTTTCAGCCAGGTCATCTGACAAGGGCGAGGAGGCTGAGACACAGCCAAAACTGACTGCCACAGTGATTTCTGATACTGGGCAGCATAGGCTTGGAAAGTAGCCTGATGCATGGCCAGGGAGGCTGATAAGTACCCTTTTTTGGCCATGCTATCGATTTTCCTGGAGTCCTTGTCTGGAGGGTGTGAGGACAGAGGGACTCTAGCCTTATCACAGGCAGCTTGCTGTACGACCCCCTGGTGGTCAGGATGGGAGAAGAGGAAATCCGCTCCCTCCCTATCCAATTGGTACTTTTTGTCCATCCTCCTGTCAAGGGGAGGGATGGAATTTGGTACTTGAAGAAGCTTCAAGGCATCCTGGATTATAGTCTGCAATGTCAGAATTATCTTAAATGCCTGGGCAATCTCTGGGCCAAAGGCATAGGGCAGACTACGCATAGAAGTCCCCTGCCTGAAGGCGAGGGTTCTGTATTTTTTATTTGTTGTCTTAGCAGGAACCAGGGAGTCAGCTGGTTTATTTATTCTTTTTGTCCCTTCTCGCCCATCTCAGGGGCAGGGACAGCTGTAGACATGGGTTCAACCACAGTAGCCTGGGGGTGTCGGCTGGTCACAGCCTGAGGGACCCCGAGGAGTTTTCTTTTTAAGCCTTTCAAGGCGTTTTTCAATAGTCTTTTCAGGGAATATTTTGCAGACTTCACATTCCTCTCTTAAATGCTCAAAACCCAGACAAGCCACACACAGTGTGCTTATCTGCCTTTGCAAACACTTCTCCACACTGCAAACAGTTTTTGAAACCGGGTTCACCGGTCTTCTTTTTAGGTTTCTCCAATATGATGTTAAAACAGGAGAAAAATCACCAACCGCTAAAAAACATTTTTTTTTCCTCCTTTTTAAGCGGTTGCAGTCGGTTCATGAACTGGGAGAAACTGAGGAACCGAACCGATGAAGAAGGAAAAAGGAACCGGCTTGGCAGTTCAGTAACCTAGAGTTATCGGTTACAAAATAACAATTTAAATTTATTTTTTGAAGTAAATAAAGGCAGTTCTTTAATCAGAGAACCCCGATTTTTAACTGAAACTAACCCAGTTCCCCCAAGGTTATACCGAACCAAGAGGGAACTGGGAAAATACATTTTAAACATAAACTAAGATTAGCTAAATAAACAAACAATCAGTAGAGGCAGTAAATGAAAACAAAATAGACTTATATCAGTAATTTGAAGTTTTTTTCACGCAGAAGAAAGTGGACGAACGGCACTCCGAGCAACCAGACTTTTCAGGCGGGGAGAAAAATCTGAAGAGGTTAGAACACAGTTGGTAGAGGCAGTGTTTGAAAGATACTCATGTGCAATGTGTTCCATCATTTGCATGTGTTCTATCTCTCTGGGCAGTCCAACTCCTCAGGCTTACTGCATAAAGTTAGGAATAACTGAGCATTATTGGGTAGAAAATACTGTTTCAAACATCTACCCTTGTCACTGTGTACGCTCTTCATAATATTTTATTGTTAATCTTGAGCTAGTGCAATCTCGGGGGCAGTGCAGCTGGGCTATCACTTTCCTGGGTGGACCAGTGCAAAACAAAGTTAAGCGTGACTCCTGTTGTACTTTGTTTATTGCTGTACATCAATACCCCTAGGCTTGCCATCACCAGTCAACTTCCCCTCAACCCCACTGTACAAAACTTGAATAGTTCTACCTGCTGGGATGCCTGGACCTGCTGCACCACCTGCGTCGGCACGCCAGACTGCCCCGTGGTGGGGCCAGGACTGGAGTCTGAGCCTGTCTCACCGGGTCTCATGGTGCTTTCTGTACACAGAGAGAGGGAGGGAGAGAAAACATTAGGCTATAAAAATGAGGGTGATTATTATGCATCTCACGCTCTTAATTCTACAGGTCTAAAAGAAGAAACATTAGAAGTCTAATGACTAGTTCATGAGGCCCGAACACCATCCGACTGGCTGCTTTACTGGATCTTGATCTCTTAGAAATGCCCGATATAGCTCAGAGCAGTTTGCTGTGCACTTTTGCAAAGTGCTGCTTTTTAAAGGAATGTCAATTTTAAGACACAATAAATAAATAAATAACGTGATTAGACTTTTAAACTTTGAAACAGGACCACTTAAGGAGCAACTCTGCACTTTAGTATCTGCTTCCATAAATAAAATGTTTCAGCTGCTACAACTTATTAGAGAATATCCTTTTTAAAGGAAAGCTGTCCAAAACGTGGGATCCCGTCCCAGTACAGCTTACCCTCCAGTTTAGATTTTAACAGCAAGAGTGGCATTTTTCTCACACCACAACTTGCTGTATTCTGATTTTAAAAACTCAGAACCGGAAGTATGGAATACAAAAGTACTGAAGCGAGCTATAGTGCCACCAGCACCTTTCAGCAAATGGAGCGCCTCCTGCCTCTTCCATACTTCCGGTTCTGGAGTTTTTAAAATTTAAATACAGCAAGTTGTAGGCAGAAAAATGTGACTTGCTGTTAAAATTAAACTGAAGGTAAGCTGTCCGGGCGAAGCCCACGTTTTGGACAGCTTTCCTTTAAAGGTTTACAGCACATCTTGGCAAGCCATCTAAAAAGTCTGCATAGGAAACATTTAAAAACATTTGCCTCTCCCTTGTTTACCTCACAGTGCATTTATTATATCGTAGGGCTCACCATGACAACAGCCTATGATGTCACAAACAGCGATTGTTTGGTTAGCAGGGGAGAGTCAGATACATTTTGAAAGACTCCATGAAATAAGTGTTGCATTATCTACAACATTCAACAGACCAACAGCAGGGAAAAGTAAAAACAAAAATAACTAGAAAACAAAAAGGTTCAAACATAACTGTTGTAAATCTAGTGTTTTTAAGCTTTTTATCATAACAGAGAGTTGCTCTTTAAATATGACTGCACCCATCTCACACTTGTTAATCCAGGCAAATTTTCTGTCAACTTCTTAACTCCGAAACAATCAATCAATAACTGCAGGACTTTCTGTGGTTGTGAAACAACATGAAGAGAAAAGCAAAGTAATTTACTGCAGATTAGATGCCACATCCAGTAAATGTGTACAGTACCTTCAAACTGAAAATACATGCAGGATGCCACCCGGCTCAAACCCTTCCATCACCCGGTTTTAAATGGGAGTGGGTGATGCGTCTGATGTCAGAAAGAGCTCCCAGAGTTCCTAAAAATAATACTACCCAGCCTGAGTAGGAAATATGGTAATATATCATATATACAATGGTATGACTCAAAATGTAGTATTTATCATCACTTGTGAGGGGCAGGACTTTCATAACTCACTCGTGGGTCCGCCATTTGTGAGTTCATGGTCCTGTCCCCTCTCACCTGAAGATAAATTGCATATTTTGAGTCAGGCCATTGCATATCCCCTATTTAAAACACACAATTACCACTTAGAATCCGGAATGAGAACACAGAGAACAATGGGCCAGACAGAGATTTTACAATGGAAAGGCAAACAAATAAATCATCTAGGCCCTACAAATAACCCTCCCTCAAAATAAAAAGAGCATGCACATTGATTAAAGGTGACAGGAATTGATTACTTATGTGCAGCTGTTTGAAATGTCTCTATAATGTATAGTAGAATGTTGTTGTAAGGCAAACTCCATTTTTTTACAACGTTGTTATACCATCGATGTGATGTCACTAGGCTGTTGTCACATCGATGGTATAACAAAATAAAATGCCCGCGCGGTCATGTAACCAAGAGCCACCTGATTGTGCTTTTTTGTCCCTTCATTAGTTTCAGTTGAAAAGAGTGATCGGCAATGGCTTCCCTATACACCTCGATAACTGTTAATTCCAGCAAGGCATCACATTTAATGTGCATAACTACAGTATTTAGCCCTAGAAGAGCGTTAGCAGTAATCCATGAACAGGCGGAGTCTGATGAATAGGAGGCATGTTTTCAACCCTCCCCGTTCCTTCAAATCATGTAGTAACTCACCTTTTCTTTCTCCTATTCTGCCGGCTTTTACTATGATACAATAATATATGGCCTTGGAAAGGCCAGTTTTTATTACCTGAGGGAGATGCGGGGACACATGGGGTTATTTTCTCCTGGGTGTTTCCGAAACTTCACTCTCACTTAGCAAATTTACTGATACCAGCCTTTTGAGTTTACGTGCCTCTTATCTGATTTCTGATTTATTGTACTCCTTCATTATTTTCTAATCTAGCCTAAACTTAATTCAAATAACTTAACACTTCCGTTACTCAGAAGTTTAGAGCACTCAGTTGCCTGTAATTTTGTTTTATGAGTAGAAATATTAATTTATCTGCATCTTTATTACATTCCTGATTTTCTGCCTTCCCAAGGTTAACTGTAGCTATTAATGGTCGTAGTTGCCCCCTTTAAGATTTTAGAACTTATGAATTTTCAGAATTATACAATAGTAGTGAAATGTACTGGTTAAATAAGTGACATGTATTATCTGTTTACTTGCTACGTGTATCTGTAAGTGTAAAAATCTACAAATAAAGTAAGTTTCAATAAAAAAAAAAACAGATATTGTTCAAACAAAGGTGACAATTTAGCAACCAATCACAAGTCAGGACACATGCATAATTAGGTGACCACGCCCGAGGTGCTCAAGGCATCATAAATTAGTAACACAAACATCCATACCATGTTTGATTATATAGACACTTAAATAATCCACACGTGTGAAGAACAAGCTGGGTCTCACCACGAGTTAGGTACTGTGATGCCACAGAACAAGAAAGTGAAGTTCAAGGGTTCCTGTGATAACACAGTACCTACAAGGTGCGCGAACCAGCTTGTTCTTCACATTTGGGGTTATTTCATATAATACAATCCAACATGTCTGTTTAAAGCAGAACTGTGATTTTTCCCAAGTAGAAGCTGTTTTTTTGTGGGGTTTTTTTACATATCGGTTCAAATGTTGCTATTGATCTAGCTATACAAACTTTCCAGTTAGCCTACTGGCTGTTTCTAATTTACATGCGGCTGGTAAGAACCACTTTAGAAGTGCATGCTGTAGTTTATGGCCCTGTTCTGCGCTTCTATTGATGGCACAATGCAACCGTGTTCTACTGCAGAACTCTGTGGTTGTTAGGGACAAAAAACGACCTCGTACAGTTCTAAAATGGTACTTACCATCAGACTGTAAAGCCGAAACACCCACTGAGGTTACTAAAAGGCCAGTATAGACGGAACAATAACAGAATTTGAACCAGTACTTGAAAAAAAAACGCTTATACAAGGGAAAATGACATCCACGTTCAGTGCAGTTCTTCTTTGTCTATAAAAGACTGTGCATAAGCAATCATACACAAACAATGCTGTTTTTCGATCAAGGTTTCCACGGTAACGATATCTCTCGAGCTGCACTCTCAAAGTCTCTTGTTACCACAGAAACCTTTCAATAGAAATACAGTGTTGTTGTGTATGATTGCTCATACACAATCCTCAATACTGCGTAGATTTCGGCCAAGACAGACTCAAAAATTTAACAACCAATCAAAAGCCAGAATTAATACATAAGTATGTCACCATGACCAAGAGCTTATAGCCTCATTGTAGCAAGGAATGTCAGTTTCAACTTCAATCACAACTGGATCACTGAGTCTCAAGGACCCCCCCCAAGAAACAGCAGCAGAAACCTCAAAAACCAAAAAATCAGAATGCCACATTGTTATTGATGAGGGTGGAAACAATTTCAGAACAATATAATCAATCCTAGATGGCTGCCAGCCCTCTAAAAATGTGAAGAAAATGAGCATCCTTACAAAATGGACTGGAGACAATATATTTATAAATTTAAGGCTAACATCCCCATGATGGCTGTGGTATTTATTTGGAACATTGTGGGTGGGTATCTATTAAACATGCCTGGATATCCTAACTATGGTAGTACTACTGCAACCCAACTCAGTACTGTAGCAAGAACACTCTTGCGAATGAAACTTCCCTCACTAGCAGGCTGTCTGGCTTGCGTAACACAGCACTTCTGCACAATAAGAGTGCAATGCCAAACCGGGCATGCATACTGCTGTTTAACAGATACCGGAATGAAACAGTAAATCTACTACGTAACAAAGTAAAACAAAAAACAAACAAACAAAAAGGCACAAGACCCAAACAAGGAACACTTACGATGGTAAGCCATGTGGTAAAAGCAATTCTGATGGTACATGATTTATTCAGAGAGGCTGGCTTCCTCACTCGCTGCACTCCTGTGACAGAAGGACAAGAGAGGTTTCGGCCTCTTACACCAAACCCTTTACCTTGAACAGCTAATCCACTCTCGCCGGTTTCTTTTACCATAAACACCGGTATCATATTAGGCACAACACAAGCAAAGAGCTGTACACAGACCTTGCCTTTGGCTTCCTGCAGGATTCTGCTGGCTTCCACTGACCTTTGCTTGCTGGGGGAGCAGCACTAGAACACCATCCTTTTTGTCTGCCACTATTGATTTTAAGGCAGCTGTGCACCTAAGCATGAGTAGAAAAAATCTGATTCTGCCTTTTCTTTTTTAACTCAAAATTTCAGGCCCTTTCCAGGTTCATTTCATATGTAGTATTTCACACCAGTCCCACCATTGTTTCAAGTATGTTTCTAAATGATTTTTTTTCCCTCGTGGTAAAATTATGGATGCAACAGGCCTCAATTATCTTTCTTCGCTCTGCTGCCATCCCAAGTGGTCGATATCAGTTCCCATTCATGGCACCCCCATCAGTACAGGGTTACTCATCTGTCCAGGTAGCTGTGCACCGCCCCCATCTGCCTTGGTCTCGAGGGGAAGGACAGCGAAGAGAGCAGGGCTGTGAAGGAATATCTTCTATCAAACTTATTTGGATTTCTTTTTCTGTTACATCCAACACTGTCACTGGGCTAGTCATTTACTGCTGGGTAATACGTGCTCATCTACTAGGGGCCAACACACTCCAAAGCTGTGACAGCATCGTGGAACCCTTAGCTCCGCCCCATTCTGAGGCGGTTAGTTTCGAATCTTGCACAGCTGTACAGCAACACAACTAAGCCAGGGCTAAACTGATACATTCCTTATAAAATATAGAAAATTCACAGCCCTACCCTACAGGAACGTGTAGACAGCATTGACTCACTATCGTAACCTGTGTGACTCAATAATTCATGCTATCTTCAACTTCTCCTATGTAATTTCTACAATGGTAGTTTCAACACTGATCTCTTCTGTACAGAAGGCCAGACTTCCTCAGCACTTCGCAAAGATGGGGATGTAACCCTGCCCCCCGATGAAGTTCCATCTGAGTGAAGTGCCAGTTGGGCCTTCTCCATAGTTTGCACATTTGTAATGAACAGTTTATTTGCACAAAGATTATTTTGCACTACTGCACTCTGTAAATGGTTAAGAGTGTTAGTCTTGCATAAGTAATTATGGCTGGTATAAGCTCCTGGTAAATGGTCCTTTCTGTCTATGAAAACAAACAGAATTCTTTGCTGAGGTTTCAAAGAAAGTGTTCTGGTAGGAGAGCTCTAGCAATGCTGCCACCCTTAAAGCTGACACACTTAAAATGGCGTTAAAGGGTCCCATGATGATGTCACAGCTTTGAGTGTGCTGGCCACTAATAGGTGAGCATGTACCACTCGGAAAGTAAAATGACTATCCCCGTCAGAGCAAGTAACAATACACAAATTCAAACTACGGTGTGCAACCACAGGAATTTAGATCACAGTTTTCATTCAGATACCACTGAATGCCTCTTGAGCTGGCTTGCCTGTGGTACCACAGAGGTTATGGCTGACATGAGAGGTAAAAGTCTGAGAAATGTCTGTGCAGTCCTGATTATCTCAGCGTGGAAGCAGGCTACATACCATACTACTGTCTGGACCGTCTCCTGTGGGAGAAAAGCCCTTGCCTGTCCTCTGTCGAGTTCTGCTTCAATGAAGTGCATGGTCTGTGTGCATTCCAGATTTGATTTGCCTAAATTCAGGATGAACCCCCACTATTCTATCAGGAGCATAGATTGCTCCACTGATGATAGGGTCTGTTCCCTGGTTCTCCCACACTCTTAACTAATCAGCCTGTTCTGGACAGACTGTCGCTCCATCTCCTCGATATGCTGCTGCTGCTACTACAGCTAGGCACTTTGTGAATACTCTTAGGGCAAAGGACAGACAGTCTACAAGGCACTGCCTTTTACTAGTACTGACCCACACCTACTCTGAAGACCAAGTAATTCTGTAGCTTACTCTTACTGGGATGTGAAGTAAGCATCCTTCTACACCTATGAGAACAGCCACTCCTCTAGCAGCAACAATGGAATTACTGTTCAGACATCTGAGGTCCTGCACTGTTAACTACGATCCTGATTTTTTTTTTTCTGTAAAAAGTACCGTGAGAAAAATAACTTCCCTATTTCTTTTGCTGGTACCTTCTCCACAGCACTGAGAGACTGCAGTTTTTGATCTTTGCTATATCTCTTCTGTGCATTTGGTTTCAATATTGTGAACTTCTTCTGATTTGGAACTGTAACAAAACACAGGCCAAGGCCTTCTTTCGCAATCTCCAGCACCAGTGTGTCTTCTGTAGCACAGTGCCACTGCTGAAATTGGTAAGAGAGGGCTCCCCGTGCGGAGGGTGAGGTGTGGTGACCAGTGACTTGTCAGGGGTTACTTTTTGTTTGTGGTGGGAAAGTTGGAGCTGCTGATTGCCTCCTGCCTCTTCTACTTCTACCTCTATTTGAACCTCAGGGCCCAATTTTAAAAGTCACCTGCATCAGACACAACTTGCGGCAAACAAGGGGCTGCGTCCACGATATTGGCGGCAAACGAAGTTGTGCTATTTTAGAAAGTTTGCCACTTGAGGTAAATGATCTGGAATAGCCACAACTTGCAGCCAGCGCCAGAAATAGTGGCACAGTCCAAAGGTTTGGCGCAAGCCTGGGATGAAGCTGCACACACGGGCACAGGGGGAAGCCCAGGTTCCACAACTAGCAACACGCACAGACCCTATGGGTGATGGGGCACAGACCTACATCCAGCCTTTGTGTAGTGTGCCATATGTGGTAGAAACTTGACAGTATTGTCAACAACATCCTGGCTGTCTGTCCCCATCCCGATCCCTCCCCAGATGAATGGAGCTGTGTCCATGTGCTGGAATGCCCCCGATGTCCCCTGCATTAACTGAAAGAGGTCCCCTGTGGTATGGAATTGAGGCCCCCAATCCCGATCCTCAATCCATGAGAAAACATACAACAAACCTGGTAATTGTCCAAGGCGAGTGTACTGGTTCCCCGCCTCCCTCCTGACAGGCACTGCCAAACAGCCTGCTCCCCTTTTCTGTCCAGTCCTGCCACGGCACTCCCTCCACTACCACCTCGACCGACGAAATAATGCTATCCAGGAGCATGTATACTAAATACACTCCTTGATAGCATTCTGCAGCTGGCCAAAGTGGTGAGCGGCAGGGAGTGCCGGTGGCAGGATCAGGACAGAGAAGGAGGGGTGGGCGGGGTGGTGTTTGGCAATGCTTGACAGGGAGGGAAGGGTGGGAACCACTACACCACCTTGGTCAATGACTGGGTTTGTTGTAGGTTTGTTTTTCTCCAGGGGATGAGGGGGCACTCTACCACAGGGGACCTCTTTCAGTTGTGTAGGAGGAGACTGGGGATCAACGGAGGGGGGTCCACTATACTACTGGGGCAGACAGGCATCGGGAATGGGAGGGGGGCTGAACTACTGTAGAATTTATATTTAAAAGTCTTGTGAAACCTTTTTGCGTACATAACCGCAAGCTTGTCAAGCTGACAGACAGCTGTGCCCCGACACCCCCATGGCTCCTCCCCTGCCCTTAGTGTATCCATGGTCCACTGCCCTCACAAGTCCCAGTGGTGCAGCCACTAAGACCACCTCCTGGCTGGTCTAGCGGTGCCCCAGCTGCGTCGATGGCAGTGCTTTGAAACCCCAAATAATGGGATGTGGCAGCCCCATGGTGCAAGCCCCTTGTAACCTGGCGCACTGGGTTGTTGGACGCAACCCTGGTGCAAGGGGGCTTTGGGGCAACCGTGTCTGGGTCGGACGCAGGCTGCTTTACAAAATCGTCGTTTGTCGCAAGTTGTGACACAAATCACAACTTGCATCAAACTCCTGTGACACAAGTCCCTTGCATCATTCTGGGAGCTTTTCAAACGGGGCCCTCTGTGTGCACTATATGGCTGAACGACTGGCTCATTTATTTATTTTTCCCCCTTGTTCTGACTCTAAGAGGGATTTTCTTTTTTGATATTTTTAAGGCCAGGACAACTACACTGACTGCCTTTTCCTTGAGTCCTTCTATTTGAGCGTTCCTCAGATAAGGACTGATGCTCTTTAGCATCAGCGGTGTTACAATCTGATTTGTCTGTAGTCCATGTATAACTACAAAAAGCCGGCAATTGTAATAGACGTTAATAGTTTTGTTATAGGTAGGTGTGTGTGTGTGTATGTATATATATATATATATATATATATATATATATATATATATATATATATATATATAATATATATATATATATATATATATATACACACACACACACACACACACACACACACACACACACACACACACACACACACACACATACATATTACACACACACACACACACACACACACACACACATATACAGACACACACACACCATACACGTGTGTGTGTATATTCCTTGTTCATGTTTGTTGGGGGAACTGGCGCTTTGTGGGTGTGGCTTCCTTTTGCCCCCAAAAGTCTGGCCTTCACAGGATCTAGCCAGGGTAGTAGCCCCATCTCTTGGCGCCAAGAGGAGCCTGGAGAGCTAGGTGGGTGCTCAACCTTCCACGGGCTGGAGATGATGCAGCTTGTCTTTCTCAGAGATGCACTTCCTAGCCCAACCAAGTAAAAGCACTTCTCCACACGGTTTCTAAGGATGGTCAGCAGCTTCTTTTTTGTAGCGTACTCCAGTCACTGATGTTAAACATTTTGATGCAATTCATACAAGTAAAGTCTCCACGGTGCCCAAACAAGAACCAAAAATGAGGGCAGCTATTTTGATTACTTAAAAGTCGAGAAGACTGGTTTCTTTTTGTGAGGCTTATTAATTTTTTTTTAGAAAATTTATATGAGAGTCGACTGCAAATACGGCTCTGGTTTGCCTTTTTTGTGACTGCCCTGTGTTTTGTTGTTACCTACTCTCCGAGGAGGAACAATCCTGGTAGATGTCAAAATAGTCCAGAGGAAAGTATCACCATGTTGCTTGGGGTTTTATTAACAGCCTTTTCAAACAGTTTGTTTTATTTCTTTTTCAGAATTACCCCTCACTGATGTATCTGATAACTTTCACTGTTCACACTGCATGTATTACGAGGGGTGGCACCCTTGTGCTTATTGATCTGATTGGTAGAAAACGTAACTGTACGTTTCTGTGAAAACATGTGGTCTCCAGTGAGTACATGATCAGTGCCTTAAGCTGATTCCTGTAAGCTCTGCTGGCCCTGAATCCTTTTGGTAACCCTACGCTGCCCTGTCTCCAGCCTGTCCTTATTTTTCCTTAGATGAGAACTCCAGAACGGGGCACAGTACTCCAGGTGGGGCCTCACCAGTTACCTGTAAAGAGGTAGCAATACCTCCTTCCTTCTCCTGTCAATGCCCTTCCTATACACCCCAGCATCCTGCCTGCCTTACTCTGGGCCTTATTACACAAGCTGAACTGTTTTAAGGAGTCACGATAATGACCCCTAGACATCATTCGTCAGAAGTCATGCCCAGTCCTCCCCCCTCAAGTACTCTATCCTGGGGTTTTGTTCCTATGTGCATCATGGCCTTGCACTTTTGGCACTGAATTTCAACTACCAAACCTTTGACCACCTCTCCAGCATTTGCAAGTCTGTTTGCATCTCCCTAACCCCCTCCTTGCTTTCCACCCTGCCTCAGAGCTTAGTGTTGTCTGCAAAGAGGCATATCTTGCCCTGGATTTCTTCTCCTTTGTTGCTGATGAACACATTAAAAAAGGACTGGACCCAGAACCGATCCTTGTGGCACCCCACTGGTGACCTCCTCCTCTTCTGATATGACTCCAATAACCACAACCCTCTGCTATCTCCCATCCAATCAGCTTCTCCCCCATTTAACTGTGTCCTTCACTGCACTCAGACCCTCCTCTAGCTTCTTTGGCAACCTTCTATGAGGCACCGAGTTGAAATCCTTGCTGAAAGTGAAGTAAATTCATAGTGTGGTCCTTATCCACTACCCAGTCAACAAATACTATCACAGTCTGACAAGACCTCCCTGCCACAAATCCGTGATGTTTGCTGTCCTGCAGTCCACTGCTCTCCAGATAGTCCACAAAGTCCTCTTTGACTGGTGTTTCCGTTAGTTTATCCACAATACAGTTAAGACTTGACAGGTCTGTAGTTACCCAGTTGCTCCTTGTCGCGCCCCCCCCACCCCACCTTATGCAGCGGGACTACATCCACTACCCTCCAGTCTTTTAGAACCACCCCGTCTCAGCTGATCTATTGAACAACCCTATGAGCTACAGAACAGCCCTATTAGGGGTTCCCCTGCAAATTCCTCAAGCACCCTCAGATGCATTCCCATCTGGCTCCCAGGGCCTTTTTATCTTTAGTTTTGCTAGCCCCTTCCGAACCCTTTCACTGGTAAATACTTGCTGCTTCATCTCAGGGATCCCCCTTACAGCTGCCTTAATGCCACTCACTGGCAGAGGCCCTCTGTCTTCCCTTGTGAATACAGAGCAGAGGTAGTTATAAAACAGCTCAGTGTCGGTCTTTGCTTCTCTGACCACCCTCTGGGTTTCCCTTGTTCCCATCTGGTGCTCTCCCCATTCTCCCTTTCCCTTGTTTTTCTTTGTACCCGATTACCTTTTTGGCTGCCACTGCTTCCCCGACCTTTCCAGAGAACCATATCAGTCTTTTGTACTGGTTTCTTTTGTTTGTTGTTCTCATGCAAGACTCGGTTGCCTCAAGAATGGCCTCTAGATTCCTCAGTCTTTCCTCCACATTCCTGATGTTGTCCACTCAACTAACTTGTCACGGACCAGCTCTCTCATACGGCTGAAGTCTGCCCTTCTGAAATCTAGAACTTCAGCCTCTGATGAGGGTTTACCTGTCCCATGGGCCAGGCCAAACCATATAGAGTTATGGTCGCTGAACCCTAGTGGCTCCCCTACCCTCACTCCTCCTATCATTTCCGAGTTGGTGAGCAACACATTGAGAACAGTAGCCTGCCTAGTGGGTTCCTTCAAGGTGACCTGCACAGTTTAGTTGCAGCCCCTTCCCGTTCCCACATATCTTGCCATGCAGCTATGGGAGTCAAAGGTTGTAGTAAGCAACATTTTCCAAGCCATATTTATATTTTAAATCAATGCCAACCTGTACAGATAAACCCGGAAGCACTGCGTGGGTCCGATAAAGCACATTCAAGGCCTCAAAGGTATTGACATAAGTGACTTTATTTCTTCCACAGGAGTGTTGATTCCTGAAATAATACTTGACTCATTACCTTCAATAGCTCCATATGAATCCGAACTATCCATTGTTTAGACGTTGTCCTAGCGGACAGTGAACAAATTAGGGACCTGAGGTGTGCAGTCCACTGGCGGGTGGAGACCATGCTACAGTTTGGTTCCTGCTGTATCGGGGGGCCGCACTCATGCAGTAGTGGTTGATTTCAGGGGAGCAGACTTTGTGGGCATGGGTAGGATTCTAAGGGAGAGGTTGGACCGGATATGGATGCTGGAAGATTGTGGGAGACAATTAAAGAAGGGGT
This sequence comes from Neoceratodus forsteri, assembly GCA_016271365.2. Classification (NCBI taxonomy): domain Eukaryota; kingdom Metazoa; phylum Chordata; order Ceratodontiformes; family Ceratodontidae; genus Neoceratodus; species Neoceratodus forsteri. The sequence goes on from JADMNL010000033.1 coordinate 45,617,420, forward strand.
ACAGGAGACTACTATGGCCTGTACTAAAATAAGGCGTAAGCATGGTAGAACCAGCGAGCCATGTTGGTGAACCAGGGAGGTGCAGGAGGCGGTGAGGGATAAAAAGGCTGCCTACATACGTTTCAAATGTTCTAGGGGATAAGGATCGAGGGGAGTAGGAACTATTGGCCAGGAAGGTCACCAGAGGGGTGAGGGGCGCTAAGGCAGAGATGAAAAAAAAACCTGGCTAGGGATATCGGGGAAGGGGGAAGAGGGATTCTATAGATACATAAGAGAGAAGAGAAAAGAGAGGACACAGATTAACAGAATTAAGATTGTTGGGGGATGGGTTCAGGAAGCAGGGGAACAGGCAGAGGTGCTAAACGAGTACTTTGCCTCAATATTTGCAGAGGGTGATAAGGGATCCCTACAGCCTGATGGGAGAGATGAGGAGCCAGTAAAAGCGAGAGGTCAGTCTCAGTCTGAGACCATAGGATGGCATGAGACTAGGGCACAGGCTAGACCAGACCAAGGAGTAGGAAGGTTACATGAGGAGTGGTTTTGGGGGAGAATCACAGCGGATAGGGTGAGGGAGGCCCTTCAGAATCTGAAACTGATAAGGCACGGGACCAGATGGAATACATCCAAGGGTTATGAAGGAATTGGCGGATGTGCTGGCAGCCCCACTGGCTGCACTCTTTAACATCTCTATGCAGACGGGATGGGTGCTACAGGACTGGAGGGTGGCTTATGTGGTACCTATACATAAAGGGGGGTCTAGGGAGGAGATGGGGAGTTATAGGCCGGTCAGTCTGACGTCTGTAAAGGGCAAAGTAATAGAGGGCTTTATCAAGGAGAGGCTTGGAAGGCAGTTGGAAAGGTGAAGACACCAAGATAATAAACAGCATGGCTCTGTCCCAGGGAGATTGTGTCAGACCAACCTCGTAGAGTTTTATGATTGGGTGACGGGGGCCTTGGATAGACACAGGCCGGTGGATGTCCTATACCTAGATTTCAGCAAGGCGTTTGATTCAGTACCTCATAGTGGACTGATAGCAAAAATGGGGGAGATGGGAGTGGGAGGACAGGAGCTAAATTGGGTTGAAAATTGGCTTTCAGGGCATTTACAGAGGGTAATGGGTGAGATAATATCCTCCTCCAGGAAGGTAATCAGTGGAGTCCCTCAAGGTTCAGTATTGGGGCCACTTTTGTTCAATGCCTACGTCTCGGATATAGGGAGGGCGGTTAGGAATAGTTTGTGTTTTTGCAGATGATTCAAGATTGGGAGCACTGATGGATAGTGAGGAAGCGAGGGAGACAGTCCGGGGGATCTGGATACCCTGGAGGGGTGGTCAAGGAGGTGGGACTGAAATGTAATGCCGGGAAATGTAAGGTATTTCATTTGGGGGTCAAAAACCCGGGCCATGTATATACCCTGGTGGGGGGTCACACTGCATGCCACATTGGGAGAAAGGGATTTAGGGGTTGTGGTAGATGTCAAAATGAATAACTCTGAAAACTGTAGAAGAATTACAGCCAAGGCAAACAGGATATTGGGTTGCACAGCCAGGGGAATTACATCCAGAAGGAGGGAGGTGATCCTCCCTCTATATAATGCCTTGGTCAGGCCGCAGCTTGAGTACTGTGTGCAGTTCTGGAGACCTCACCTGAAGAAGGACATAGCGCTGCTGGAAAGGGTCAGAGGAGAGCAACCAGGATGATTCAGGGCATGGAGAGGAGACCTTATGAGGAGAGACTGGAAGAGCTTTGGCTTTACTCACTGGAGGAGAGGAGAGGAGAGATAGGGGAGACATGACAGAGGTTTTCAAGTATATAAGGGGAATAACTAGGCATGGAACCAGGGAGTTGTTTAGGCTGAAGAAGGAGGAAGTGACTAGGGGCCATGAGTGGAAGTTGGAGGGGAGAAAACTGGGGGGGGCATAGGAAGCATTTTTTCACTGAGAGGGTGGCACAGCCGTGGAATGCACTTCCCAGGAGGCTGGTGGAGGAGGGCACAGTGGAGGGCTTCAAGAAGGGGTGGGACAGGTATAAGGGGAAACTAAATCTAGAGAAGACACTCTTGGGGGCTGGGGGGGAGGTGAGGCAGGCAGCCACTAGGTTGCTGGCTTTCAAGCAGACATGACAGACCCTTTGGTCTATTCTGCTGTCTTTTTAGTATGTTAGTATGTTTACCTGACACAAGATGGCTGCCAGGAGGTAATGAGTTAAAACAACATCCTGCCTAAGTGATACTGTACTATTTTAAACAGCAACACTCCCGTGGAAGCAATAAAATAAGTATAATAAGCGCCAGTCACTGCGTTTACATTCACAGCAGTGGTATCTCCGTCACTAAATGAGCTGGATTACCTATAAGGTCTTGTGAATGCTTCATCGAGACCCATACGGCGCTTCTGGGTTTGACATTGATTTATAATATAAATATAGCTTGGAAAAGTTTGCTTACAATAACCTTTGACTCACGCAGCTGCATAGCAAGGTATGTGGGAACGGGAGCGTACTGCAGTTTTAAAACTGTGCAGGTGGACAGCGAAGTCCTTGATTTTAGAAGGGCAGACTTCAAAAGGCTGAAGAAGCTGGTCAGGGAAAAGTTAATAAAGGTGGACAACACAGATGGGGTGGAAGAGAAATGGGGGGCAATTAAGGGGGCCATTCTCATGGCATCTAAGGTATGCATGAGAACGGTAACCAAAAAGAACAGTTTCAAGAGACCACTATGGTTCTCGGCAAGGAAAAGTAGTGAGGACCAAGAAAAAGGTCTTCCGCAATTTTTTTTTTTTTGCGCCTCTCCTCCTCCCTGGCTGCCCACTCCTTCAGGCCTCCAAGGCCCTTCCTGACTGCCTGCCTGTCCCCAACACCGGCCACTTACCTCATATTGTGGCCCCTCCCAGGTAACTCGGATATCCCTTCGCTGGATGGGTCCCCCTCCTCCAAGAGGGAAGGCACCAGTGGGGGCTGCCAGTGCACTCTCCAATTGGCCCAGGGTGTCGCAGAGGTGTGCAGATCGTGGTTTCAGCGCCAGCGGAGGGCCAGAGACCGTCATCCAGCCAGTCAGGGAGTGTTTTTTCCTGGTTTTCTTGGCGGAGTGACGTCCTGACGTCAAGGCTAACGCCGATGTCTACCACTCCCCTTGAGCACTGAGCCCGGCATCATGCTCTGCTCCCAGTCTCCACCAGGAAACAGCAGGCACCGGTGCACATCCCCACCCTCCCCCCAGAGAAGGAGAGCTGTCCCCAGACGCTCCATCCTTCTACCCCCAGCCAGCCCTCCAGCGACCAGAGTTCGTTCCCGAACCTGGGTTGCCAGAGTCACAGACAGAAATCCAACTGCTGCGCCAACGGGCTGGTTTTCCACCAATTTAAAAAAAAGCAGGGAGAGGAAGAATGGGAATAATACTTGCTGAAAAATAAGGAGGCAAACAGGGTGGTTAGGAAAGCAAAAGTAGACACACAGCTGCATACTGCAGAGGGATCAAGAGTGGAGAAAAACAGTTCTTCAGGTGTATTAGTGAAGAAAGGCGGGGGAATTGTGAGGCTAACCGAGAGGGATAGGGTGACTGAGGCAAACGGACAAAAGGCTGCCGCCCTTAATTATTTTTGCCCAGTTTTCACTAGGGAATACAGGCCCTTGCCAAAGTGCCATCAAAGTGGCCATTAAGGGGGTCCCCAGAGATGAAACAGACAGCATTTATTATCGAAAGTGTCCTAAAGGAGCTGGCAGCCATAAATGATAAGGCCCCCAGGACCAGTTGGGCTGCATCCGAGCATACTCATGGAACTGGCAGCGAAACTGGCTGATCCCCTAGTTAGTCTAGTCAACAGTTCTCTAAGAACAGAGGTGGTTCTGAAGGATTGGAGGGTGGCGGATGTAGTTCCCCTCTATAAGGGGGAAAACAAGGAGAGAACTACAGACCTTTCAGTCTTACCTTTACTGCAGGAAAACTGATGAAGTCACTGGTCAAGGATGATCTTGTGGACTACATGGAGAGCAACGGTCTCCAGGATGGTAAGCAGCACAGACTTATGGTAGGGAGGTCTTGTCAGACTAACCTGATAGTCTTTTCTGACTGGGTGACGAGGGAATTGGATAAGGGCTAAGCTGTGGATTTGCTCTACTTCGACTTCTGCAAAGCTTTCGACTCAGTACCCTACAGACGCTTGCTGAAGATGATGTAGGATCTGGATGCAGCTAAAGTCATAATAAACTGGAAAGGTAACTGGCTAAAGGGGAGGCAGCAAAGAGTAGTGATCAACAAGGTTAAATCAGAAGAGAGGGAGGTGACTAATGGGGTTCCACAGGGGTCTGTCCTGGGCCCAGTCCTCTTCAGCATGTTCATCAGCGACATTTGTGAGGGGATCCAGGGCAGGTTGTGTCTCTTCACAGATGACACAGCTCTGTGGGAGGGTGGATAGCGATGAGGGAATAAAGGAAATGCACAGAGACTTGCAAAAGCTGGAGACATGGCTGAGGGTTTGGCAGCTGAAATTCAATGCCAAAAAGTGCAAGGTGATCCACCTAGAGAACAAGAACCCCAGGAAGGAGTATTAGATGGGACAAGTGAGATCCAGTACCACAGCTGAGGAACGAGACCTTACAGTTATTATCAGCAGTTCCCTAAAGCAATCAAGTCAGTGCAACAAGGTTTACAGCAAAGCAAACAGGATGCTTGGATGTATCAGTTGGGGTACTGATAGCAGAAAAAAGGGAGGGGATACTTCCCCTGTATAGATCCTTGGTGCGATCACACCTGGAGTGCTGTGCCCAGTTCTAGAGTCCTCACCTCAGAAAGGACATGGATATGGATAGGCTCGAGACAGTGCAGTGCAGAATACAAAATCATTCGGTGCCAGCAGGGCAAGTCTTATGAGGAGCACCTCAAGGAACTGAATGTGTACTCGCTGGAGACCAGAAGAGAGAGGAGAGATATGATAGAAACCTTCAAATTCATAAAATGAATTAACGGGGTGAACTGCAGGGAACTATTTAACTTGAATACTAGTTTGTGGTCATGACTGGAAGCTAACAGGATAGAGGTTCAGGAGGAAGGCGAGGAAATACTGGTTTATGGAAAGGGTGTTAGAGCCATTGAAAAGGCTGCCAAGCTGAGGTAGTGGGTGCAAACACCATTAGTGATTTTAAGCATGGATGGGACAGAATGAAGGGTACAGTGGTTGCTCAGGGTGTCAGAATCAGGGAAGGGAATAAAGGGACGTGGGGAGAGCTAGAACCCTGGAGGAACAGTTAGGCCCCAGGGCTAAACGGGGAATTCAAGCAGACTGGATGGATCTCTTTGGTCGTTCTCTGCTGTCACTGTCTAGGCTTCTGTTTCTATGTCCCCTTTAACCAGCTGCACCAGCAAACAGTACTGCAGTGTATCTAGCAGAGCCGGACTTCTGGAGCTCCTGGCAGCTGGAATGACCCAATCAATATCTGGTAGATGTAGATGTCTCACCACCACCACCTCCTCCTCCTTCTCTGCCACCCCCTTCTAGTTCTGCTCCTAGCTCCTTATCTCTCTCTCTCTCTCTCTCTCTCTCCCCCTCTGGAGGCCTACAGATCACCCATCCATAGTTTCTTGCCTGAGGATGCTGTGAGCTGAACTCACAGCAAGTCCGTTTCCCCATGATCACCCCTGAGGTTTCCATCTTCCTCTGCCTCTGTGCCCTCTTTGACATTTAGGGCTATGCCTCCTCCTTTATCTTTTCCTCTATCACATCTAAACATGGCTAAGCCTGGGACTGCCAGGTCCCAATAGTTATTCTCTGTGGCCCAGTTTCTGCGATAGCTACAATGTCCATCACAGTGTCAGCCACCATTGCCTAGAGCTCACTAATTTTATCTCGCAGACCCCTGGCATTAAGGGAGACCGCTTTCCAGCTTTCTACTGATCCCCTCTTGCTTTTTATATTCCTTTTTTCCCCTAGGTGATAGGTGAATGTAATAAATATGAAACTTACAAAGTGCATCAGGCAATCTTGGAGAAGCTCTGGGGGTGACAAACGCAGAGAAGAGGCTGGATCAGGTGCCCAATGAGTGAGGACAGGAGCATGCAGAAGAGAAACAGGAACTTAATTTTAATGCCAACAATTCCTTCCTTATCTGAACTTATAAAATAATGACCATCAACTACAGGTTCTGCACCATCACTTTGATCAGGACACAGAACTTTGCCAGTGGACACTATCCAATTACCATTAGCTTCTGTCCATAATTGAGTCTCATTCATTACAAAAATCCCTTCACGGATTAGTTCTAAACAAGCTGGCAAAAAGCCCACTGTTAAGCAGCCAACTACTCCAGTAACACAGATAATTCACAATCTGGGTTTCACTAAAGCTAAAGAGCTAATCAGCATTCGCATGCCAAGAGAGGCAGAGCACCTGTACAAGTCTGAAACCCCAACACAGGTGGGATTCTAAAGGGACAAGCAGAAAAAGGGGAGGCTCACTCATAAAAACCCTTGACAATAACACGGTACGGCAACAGTGAAACAAGAGTGCACAACTTGTCAACTATCTGCAATTGCTGGAGCATGAGGGGGAAGCTGTGCTTTATCCCCATTCTCCATAACCTCCCCATTACTCTTAGCTCTCCCCGCAGAGGCGCTGTTATGCATGTGTGTATAACGGGGGAAGGGCAGTATGATCAGGAGCAAGCAGCTAGCCTGGCATAAGGTAAGGAAGGCAGCAGGCAGGTGACAGGGAGGCTGAGTCAGAAGACTTGGTTTGGGGCAGAACTCGTAGCAGTATCCTTTGCAATGCATGCTCTCACAGGAGTCCTTCTTCCAGACTGCATCATTCCAACTGATCCTGCCTGTGCCTTCCGTACCCTGCCCACAGGCCAACCACATTCTCTTGATCACACTGCACGCCCATGTAGTGGGGCCTCAGTGAGAGCAACTAAGAGTAATCTGGGGCTTAAGAAAAACAAGGGAAACTGTGACCCCAAAGATTATAGCAAGGTTTTTTTGTTTTTGTTTTTAATTTGGCATTCAAGGCTCAGCCAGGGCTGTAACATTTATTTATTTATTGAAATGTTTCACCAGGAAAGGCACACCGAGCAACAAGATGCTCGACTCACGGTGCGACGGGGGGGAGGGGGGTACAGAGGAGAGAAAAAGAGTACATGATACATAGCATTGAGTTTCACACTGGAATCATGAACTGTGAGTAACATTACATACACTGACTTGGAATTTGAGTTACACAACAGTACAATGAGTGAGAGTAACAGTGTACAGGGATTACAACAACCTCGTATGCAAGGGGGTGCTACATCAAGAAGTGATACAACATGGGGTAGGTTTAAACACTACTATGTTGTCAGCCATGGGCGAACAAGGAATTAGGTTAAGATCTGGATTATGTTTACACAATACATAGATGACAGCCACTATCTACGGGAACATATTAGACAGAGAGACAAGGCTAGAAGTGCAGTAGGGGGTAAGTGCAGAGGTTGGTAGACATATACCAGCATTTGTAGCCATTTGGTAAAGCCACTGGTCAGGCCACGTAGGATGCAGGGGGGAGCAGTGGGGGGTAGTAAGTAGGAGTGGCCCCTCCCTCCATTACAAACACATAAAAGGAAGAGAAGATCAAACAGTAAGGGGGTAAGAGCAAAACGGGTTAGGGTGGAGTCCAATTAGAAGGCAGGAAGCAGGTAGAGTTTTAGAAATGAAAAGGGTATTATCTAAAACTCATGTGTGCTACCACTACTTTAAAACTCTTCCACTGTATACTTTTGAACCCTGTTCTCCTTCAGCCTCCTACAGTTCCTGTTCCCTTCTGGGTAACACCTGTACTCTATTCCACCTCTGTCCTCTAAGCCCCTTGCAATGGGGCCCAACCATGGGCCAACTTGAAGAACTTGAACTTGAAGAACTTGAAGGGTAGGGACCAATGACCCCCCCATGACCTCTAGCAGATGAGTGGGACTCAGAGGTATCATCGGCACCAGGGTCATTTTTCCTGTACTCCTCCTCCATCCCCCCACCACTACAACCTCCCTGAACAGAATACCAAAGGCCTTTGACCATGTCTTTACTGCTTGCTAGCACTGCATATACAGGGGGTAGTGTCACAGCCGAGGCTCCTATCCACCCTCCCTTCATGAAGCAGAGCATCCCACGGGACACATGATCTTCCTCCTCCAGCTGACCCCCTGCTGTGCACCCACCTCAGGATATGAAGCTGCAATGTCAGCGTAGATCTTAAAGGGGAACAGTCATCTCTAAGGGTCCCACACTCATGGGTAAAACACAGACTTTGACGGCAGATAAGGACCACTTGGCCCACCACATGAGTCAGATCCCAATGTGCACTTTCTGTGCAAAAACATTTTGTAGGCAGCAGTGGGAGATTCAATAGCCTGCAGTGCATGTTAAGAGTCTGCATAAGCTCTGATCTTTTGTTTGCTGGTCCCGCTGTCCTCCATGGGCTAAGTACCGTTACAGAGGACCGCACTTAGCTCCTGGAGAAAACATCTGCTCAGCGATTAGAAAAGCTCTAATATGCACTGCAGGCTATTGAACTGCCTACTACTCTGATGTCAGCTGCAGGGGATTCTGGGATTTGTAGTAACTGAAGATGCAGTCTAGAAGACCTTCGCCTTGTTCTTCTTTCCTTGTCCCAAATGATAGTCATGTTGCAGGTGATGATATTCTCCACACTGAATTAAAAGCCTCGTGTACATCTAAATGTTACTTTCATGCACTATCCCCTAATGATGAAAATCAGTACATTGTTAAAATGGATCCTAGAACATGAATAGGCCCTGACAGTATCGATTATAGGATACTCAAACAAGTTAGTATTTCAATTGTTACTTCAATAACAAAATTAAAAATGTAAGTATTCTCTGTGTTTTTCCAACTAAGTTAGGCCAATCCATAAATCAGATCAGGCCCAAGGACAAATGTAAATAATTAATCTGCTTCTCTCTCTCTTAGCCCCACAATCCAAATTATTAGACAGAATAGTTTCTGACCAGATTTCTGAACATCTTGAGAAGTACAACCTCTGGTCTGACTCTCAACATGGATTAAGAGCCAACCATAACACCAAAACTGCCTTGGTGAGGTTCACCAGCCAAACCTACAAAGTCCCTGATGAGGGTAAATACGTGGCTTCAGCTTTCGTGTACCTCACCAAGGCATCGGATTTGGTGGACCACAAGGAGTTAAGATGTTGTCCAAGGTTAATTTCTCTGAAGATGTAATTGCATGGTTTGATCATTATCTTCAAGATAGGATGCAAAAATCCTTGATTAATGCTTGTTTTTTAAAGAACATTCAATGAGATATGGAGTCCCTCAGGGGTCCATTCTTATGTCCCTATTATTTTCTCTTTTATAAATTCACTTTCCAAAATCTGCAATTATATTGAATTAATACTATATGCAGACAATGCTGTTTTGTTCAGGAAACAATGTTTCATATCTTCAGAAAAACCTCCAAAGGAATGTTGGTGTGTTAAACTCTTGGTTTAATACACATAGATTGGTACTTAATTCTCTCAAAACAAAACAAATGTGTTTTTCAAGTCCTAGAAAAGTTTCCATAACAGATTTTTCACTATACGATGATGCCAGCAGCCTTACTGAAAAGGTATCTGAATTTAACTACCTTGGTTTGATTTTGGATTACATCAGTGACTGGGGAGGCTGTACCGACATCTGATACTAGGCTAATCCTTACACAGCTTTTTATTTTCACTTTTGGACTATGGTTCTATAATTTATTCCTTTTCTTCAAAAAGAATGCTCAATAAGCTTAAAGAGCACCTATCCCCGTATTTGTAGCCCTCAATTTAATCAAATAGGAGGCTCCCTTACCTGCAGAGGAGTTCCTCCATAGCACTTTTAAAATGATCAGCTTTGCCCCCCACGGAAGGGAAGGGATCGTATTTTGCCACTGAAGGGGCTAGTCACTCGATCCCTTCCACTTCCTGATTCCCCGCGCTTCCTCGTTTTGTGGTGTCACTACAGGACCAGCGCAGGGACGGCGTCAATGTAAGTCTATTGAGCCTAATTTTAAAAAGTTATTTTCGGTATTTAAAATCGGACTTTTGATACAAATGGAAGACTATATTAAAGTAAGAAGAGCCTTGTCACTTTAACAGAGCCTTCCATTTGTACCAAAAGTCTGATTTAAATACTGAAACATCTAAATTTAAATACCTATAAATTTTCTTTCTCCAACGGCTGGTCTCCGGGCTTCCTTACGCCTGGGCTGTACCTCCTGATGCTGGTGGTAGGTAGGACTAAAGCTCTGCAGCAGGGGGATAAGAAGCCCTCTACATCCAGTTGTCTCCAGTCATTCCTAACACGGTCCCTCTGAGGCAATACTATGAGAACTTGGAAACAAAAACACAAAAAAAATTATGGCATAATTGGCCCCGAGGCCAGCCGACTATATACAGTCTGAAAGGGAACCCAAATTCCGGAGACCAGCCGTCGGAGAAAGAAAATTTACAGGTATTTAAATTTAGATTTCTCTCTCCCCTAAGCTGGTCTCCGGGCTTCCTTACGCCTGGGATATCCAAAACAGTGTATCCCTAGATGTCCTGGGTGGGAAGAGCGTCAAGTGCTCTTAGGTTCCACCATACAAGCCTTTCAGCCCAAAGGATACTTCCAGTAGGGACATCACATCCAGTTGTAAAGTCGAAAACGTATGAATGGATGACCAAGTGGCTGCTCTGCACAAGTCTGCTGGGGATGCTTCTCTGAAGTTCGCCCATAAAGTGGCCATAGCTCTGGTGGAATGGGCTCTCACTGAACCAGGTAGAGCAACTCCCGCCTGATCATACGCCATAGAGATTACTGATCTAATCCATCTGGCTATAGAGTCTTTTGAAGCTTTTTTACCCACATTTTGACCTGCAGTTAAAATGAACAAGCTTGAAGTTTTGCCACTCGCCTCTGTCCTCAATCTATCTTTTGATTACTCTCCTCGGATCTAGAGTGTAAACTCTCTTTCCTTTTTATTTTTCGGGTGAGGACAGAAGAAAGGAAGGATTAGCTCTTGGTTACAATGGAAAGGAGACATAACCTTAGATAAAAATCGTGGATCCGTCTGGAGCGCCACAGAGTCCTGTTGAAAAATAGTGTACGGCTCTTTGGTAGATAGCGCCCCCAGTTCATGGATTTTCCTAGCTGACGTAATAGCTAACAGGAAAACCACCTTCATTGTAAGATGCATGATTGAAGCTTCCTTCAGAGACTCAAAAGGTGCTTTGGTTAGGGCCTTGAGAACCAGATTAAGTCTCCAAGGCAGTATGGTTGGCTTAATTGGGGGGTGCTTTAACGTTGCTGCTCTTAGAAACCTCCTGACATGAGGGTGAGATCCCAGCGAGTCCCCTGAGTCTACCAACAAGATCGGCCCCAGTGCAGAAACCTGAACTCATAACGTGGCTGACCGCAGTCCTCTGCCAAACCCCTCATGAAGAAATTGTAAAAGTACCAGTAGGGATACTGGGTGATCCTGAATATCTTTAGATTGGAGCCAGAACAAGAATTTTCTCCAGATTCTATAATACACCTTAGAGAAGGAGGGGCGCTGAGAATTTACCATAATTTCAATAACCGGAGCCGTGTAGCCTAACTCTTTGAAGGTTTCCTGCTCAATCTCAAAGCCGAGAGGGACAGATTACTCAGACTGGGGTGTAGAACCGGGCCCTGATGAAGAAGGTCTGAGCTGAGCTGGAAGGTGAAAGGTGGTCCCTTTGACAGCTGAATGAGGAGTGGGAACCAGGGGCGACGAGGCCACCTGGGGCAGACTAGAATCATCTCTGCCCTGTCTCGGGTCACCTCGTGCAGGACCCTGGATAGCAGTGGAATTGGGGGAAAGGCGTACAGCAGGCCAAAGTGACCCCAGTCTAGGGAAAAGGCGTCCTGAGCTAGTGCTAGCTTGTCTCTGGCCAGGAAGCAGAAACGCTGTGCCTTGGAGTTTTGCCGGCATGCAAACAGATCTACCTGGGGGATTGCCCCACCGCTCTATCAGGAGTTGGAAGGTGCTGTCCTTCAGCTCCCATTCTCCCCAGAGGACGTCTTGGTGGCTTAACCAGTCTGCTGTGACATTTTCCTCAACTGGTATGTACATAGCTTTTATACTTGCCAGGTGTTTTTCTGCCCATTGGAAGAGAGGAAGAGATTCCCGAAGCATTTTCAAGCTTTTTGTGCCGCCCTGATGATTGATGTAGGCCATGGCTGTTCGATTGTCTGTTAGAATCAACATGTCTTGGTTGAGTACTTGCCGATGGAAATGTATCCGCTGACTGAGGAGTGGGAACCAGGGGCGGCGAGACCACCTGGGGCAGACTAGAATCATCTCTGCCCTGGTGCCTGACTGGATTCATCCTAGAATCCTAAAAGAGCTAAGGGAGGACCTAATGACACCACTAACCACACTTTTTAACAAATCATGGGAAGACGGGGTGGTACCTGAGGACTGGAGGAGGGCAGATTTGATTCCCCTTCACAAAAGTGGGAGCAAGGCAGAAGCAGGAAACTACAGACCTGTTAGTTTAACCTCAGTGGTGGGGAAAATGATGGAATCACTTCTGAAAGAAAGAACTGTTGACTACCTAGAGGCCAGCAGGGCACAGGACCCAAAGCAGCATGGATTCACAGCAGGAAGGTCATGTCAGATGAATCTAATCAATTTGTTTGACTGGGTGACCAAAGTAATAGACCAGGGAGGGGCTGTGGATATGGCCTACCTAGACTTTAGCAAGGCATTTGATACAGTCCCGCACAAAAGATTAATAATCAAGTTAGCCAGCCTGGGAGTGGGTCCCAGGGTGGTAGCCTGGGTAGCAAACTGGCTGCACAACAGGACACGGAAGGTAATAGTGAATGGAATACATTCTGAAGAAAGGGGGGTTACTAGTGGAGTACCTCAGGGCTCAGTACTGGGTCCAGTCCTCTTTAATGTCTTTATAGGTGACATTGCAGAGGGTCTGGAAGGAAAGGCATGCCTCTTTGTGGATGACAAAGATCTGTAACAGAGTTGATACACAAGGGGGGGTAGAAAGGATGAGAAGGGACTTGGCTAGGTTGGAGGAATGGTCAGACATATGGCAACTTAGATTCAATGCAAAGAAGTGCAAAGTAATGCACCTGGGAAATAAAAATCCAGGAGAAGAGTACACAATAGCAGGTACTAACGACAACAATAATGGAAAGGGATCTGGGTGTAGTCATAGCAGATGACCTAAAGGTGGGTAAGCAATGTGAGAAGTCAGTAAGGAGAGCCAGGGGGATACTGGGATGCATAGGGAAGGGCATCACAAGTAGAAAAGGGGAAGTGGTTATCCCTCTATACAGACAGTTGGTGAGACCCTATCTGGAATACTGCGTACAGTTTTGGAGACCTCATCTACGCAAGGACATAGACAGGATGGAAGCAGTCCAGAGGAGGGCAACTAAAATGGTGCAGGGTCTACATCAGAAACCATATGAAGAGAGACTGAGAGAGCTTAATATGTATACCCTTGATGAAAGGTGGGACGGGGGGACATGATAGAAACTTTTAAGTACCTCAAGGGAATCAACAAAGTCCAGGAGGGTAGCATCTTTCAGAAAAAGAGATGTGCAAGAACAAGGGGACACAATTTAAAGTTAGAGGGAGGACGGCTCAGGGGTAATGTGAGGAAATTCTTTTTCACGGAGAGAGTGGTGGATGCATGGAACCGCCTTCCTGGAGAGGTTGTGGGGGAATTCAAACATGCATGGGACAGACATAAGGCAATTATAGTGGGGGGTTGCAGGAAGTAGGCTGTTGGTTAACTAGAATATGCAGCTTATCCAACAGGTAGGGAAATGGGCAGACTGGGTGGGCCAAGTGGTCCTTATCTGCCGTCAAAGTCTATGTTTCTATGTTTCTATCAGGGCTAGACAAACTGCCCTCATCTCTAGGATGTTTATGCTGTACCTTGATTCTGTCAGCGAACGCTTGCCTTGGGCCGACATCTGGTCCAGGTGAGCCCCCTCACCCCAAGGCTTGCATCTGTTGTGATTCTTGTTTGGTGTGGATGGCCTAGCTTTCGCCCCTTCATGACATTTGCCCTCCGAGACCACCATCGGAGGGAGGTTTTTATCTGCAAAGAGACTGGGATGAGCAGGTGCTGACTGTGCCTGGACTGAGACCACAACCTGAGCAAATGCGCTTGAATGGGTCGCATGTGCACTACAGCCCATAGAACCGAATCTGCCAGTGACACTAGAGTCCCGATAAGTAGCATAAAGGACTGGGCCAGCAGCTGAACGGTCGTTTGAATTTTGTCTTGGGGGGACGGGACACCTTGTTGGCCTGCGTCCTGAATCCTGCCCCCAGGTGGTTCAGGTTCTGGCTCGGGATTAGGGAACTCTTCTTCCGGATGAGGACAAAACCGTGTGCTGTGAGGCACTGGACTACTTCCACCACTGCCTGCATCGCTTGGTTGAGCTGTGAGGCTTTGATGAGGATATCGTCCAGGTAAGGGAAAAGCTGGATCCCTCGGTTCCGGAAGTGAGCTACCACCACTACCAGTACCTTCGAGAAGGTTCTTTGGGCTGATGAAAGACTGAAAGGGAGAGTTCTGAATTGAAAGTGTTGGTTCCCTACCTTGAATCTGAGATATTGCCTGTGCAGGCTGTGAACAGGAATATGGAGGTAGGCACCTTGCAAGTCGATGGATGCCAGACAATCTCCTTGCTGCACCCCCTTAATGATTGAGGACAGAGTTTCCATTTTGAATGGTCTGCTGCGTACAAAGCGATTCAGGAATTTGAGATCTAGGACTGGTCTGTGACCTCCTGTGCATTTGAGCACGATGAAAAATAGGGAGTAGACCCCCTGACTGACCTCTTCGGGGGGAACCTGTTCGATAGCCCCCACTTGTATAAGATCCGTAATAGCTTGCAATATCGCTTGTCTTTTGAATGAGTCATTTGCGATGGGGGAGGACACCACATGAGGGAATGGGGGCTTGAACTCAAACTCTATCAGGTAACCCTTGCTGATAATGTCTAGAAACCATCTGTCTGACATGGTTTGGGCCCATTCCTCGAGGAATTCTGAAAGTCTGCCCCCCCGACTCGAGGATGGGCCCGCATGGCCTCATTGTGATTTTTTTTGTTGCTATTTCTGGTGTCTCTGGTGCTTCCTCCTCCGACGGATCCACCCCCTCTGAAATTACACCGGTTTTGGGAGAACCATGTTCTTTTCCCCGAAAAGCTGGAGCTCTGCCCCTTGTTGTAACCTCTGTCACAAAAATTGCATCTTGAGCCCGAAGACCATGCTTTGCCCCAGCCCCTGGACTGGGGCATGTGCACCTTAGCCGTTTCACCAGATTCCTTCACTGCCTCCTTCAGCGCTGATCCGAACATGAGGTTGCCTTCGTAGGGTGCATTCACCAAATGGCTTTTTGAGGATGCATCCACTTGCCAGGCCCACAGCCATAGGTTGCGGCCAGCTGAGGTTTGGTAGAATACGGTCCGTGCGGCACACCTGACCGCCTCTTCCCACACATCTGCTGCACAGACCGAGGCCAACCCCATTAACTGTAGCTGATGGATAATGGGGGAGTTCTTTTCTGGATCCTCCACGAACTGAAAATCTAAATCCGATGCCCAGGATAGGGCAGCTCTGGCAGAGAATAGGTTTGCAGTGGCTGCATTGAGAGAAGTTGCCAAAGCTTGGAAGGCTTTTTTGAGTAAGGAGTCCACTCTTCTGTCTATTGGGTCCCTTAGAGAAGCCCCTCCTTCAGCTGGGATGACAGTTTTCTTGGCTAGGTTAGAAATCAAGGGGTTGATTCTGGGGCAGTCTAACCACTTTTCGGATTGCTTCTTGTCAAATTTCAGAAGTTTAGAGATCCGTCAGGGGACCGGGTATGCATGTTCTGGGCCTTGCCATTCTTCTTTTAGCAGGTCCTCAATGGCGGGAGGTATAGGGAAGGCTGTAGCCGGTTTGGAGGAAGATGGCAAGCGAAATGTCTGTTTCGGTTGGGAAGTGACAGGTGGAGACGCTCCGAGGTGTATTTCGGATATGACTTTTTTAATAAAAAAGTCCAGGTCCTCCAGGTCAAAATTTCTGGATGGGAAGTCGTCAGAGCCTGATGAGCAGCCTACTATCTCCCCCTCCTCGGTGGAAGAACTGGTGACTGAGGAATCCGGGAAATATCCCGTGTCGTTTGCCCTTGTGCATGCCCCTAGACCTACTCCGGGAACGAGACCCTTTCTTTCCCGTGAGGAATGGTGATCTACCCTGTCTCTGGATTTCTTCTTTTTCTTCTTGTCAGAGCGATACGAGGATAGCCCCCCTCATTGGATGAGGATGGGGTCCTCTTTCTTTCTTTTTACCTTTTTGTGGGGTCTCATATCAGGGGACCCTGGAGGCTGCCATTCAAAGAAGAGTCCATAGCAAAAACCCTATTTAACCTGTCTATAAGTTCGGGATCCAGGGAGGGAGTCGACAGTTGTGTATCCCTGGTAATTGCTGCTCACTCTGACCTGGAAGTAGCTGGTCATTCAGACCCTTCTTGGATATTTGTCTGTGTCGAGAGAGAGGTTGCATCCGCTGAGCCCAACCCATTAACAGCCACTGCCTTTTCACATGTGAGGCAAAGTGAGTCAGCAAAGGTGATCCGGAGTGGGGATTTGCAGCGTTGACATTTTTTGCCCCTGCTAGATTTTTCGGAGGCCATGATTATGAAAACCAATGTAACCACCCCACCCCCCCCACGGGGTCACAGAGGTTGGTGCTGTCCCTTTAAGAACTGCTCCTTCCAAAAGTACTGAAATCCTGGCCTTTAAGGCACCCTGTTGCTGCTTATTTTCCAAAAGTACAGAAATCCTGGTCTTTGTGTTACCCTGTGCTTTTTATGGATGGGGGGGGGAGAAGGTTCACAAGTGCTAATCCCCAGGTCCCATTCCTGCCTAGCGCTGCAGCTCTAATGCCTTGCCCTGCTCGATGTCTTCCTCAGCGCTTGCTGATGAGCAGCCTGGCGCGTGGAATGCACTACAGCTGCGAGGCCTCTTCAGCGCTAGTCGGCAAGAGGAGTCTGGCCGTTGGCCAGGCGCCTAGCACTAGAATCGCGGCAACGGCTGAAAACGCTTCCCCAAGCCGCTCGTCAGCCAGAAAAAAGGCACTGCAGGGCTCAATAAACGCTCCGGTGCTGCGTAGTGCCTTGCCAGGGATTTTTCTGCCCACTCCTGTGTTGCTTTCACCCCCTCTCCTAGCGACTGTTAATCTCCCAAAATCACGGGAAAAGGGGGCTACTGCGAGGTGGGACCAGTCTGTGCAGCTTGCAAGGCTGAGACTGGATCCCACCTAGGCTGGGTGATAATGCATCTTGAGTTGAATGGTAGAATCCAAAAATTGAATAGTAGAATCCAGAAACAGAACAAACTTATAGTCTCTTCAGCCCTGCCACGTGTGACAGGGATCTGCTGCAGAGTACCTGCTTCACTGGAGGCAGGAAGTAAACCGGAGACAACCGGATATGGAGAGCTTCTTATCCCCCTGCTGCAGAGCTTTAGTCCTGCCTACCACCAGCATCAGGAGGTACAGCCCAGGCATAAGGAAGCCTGGAGACCAGCTTAGGAGAGAGAATAACTTTTAAAATTAGGCTCAACAGACTTGCACTGACGCCATCCCCGCGCTGGTCCTATAGTGACATCACAAAACAAGGAAGCGCACGGACAACGTAGGCAATCAGAAGTGGAAGGGATCAAGCGGCTAGCCTCTTCGGGGGCAAAATACAATCCCTTCCCTTCCGGGGGGGAGGGGCAAAGCTGACAATTTTAAAAGTGCTACGGAGGAACTCCTCTGCAGGTAAGGAAGTCTCCTATTTGTTTTTTCATGCACCAAGAAAGGTGCTCTTTTAGTCTATCTTTCATAATATTATCCACTTTGCAACTGGACTCCCAAGAATGGCATACCGCTGCGTGCTTTACAGGTCTCTAGGCTGTTTATCTATGGCCGACATGTTTAACTTTGGAGCGCTGAATTTTTTTTTTTTTCATAAGATTTATTTGGGTCTGTTACCTGATGGTATTGTTAGCCTGTTCCCTAAAATTCCCAATGTTGCTTCCACTAGATCACAGAGTAGAAACTCTTGTCAGGTCCCTTGTTTTCATACAGCATCTGCACAAAATTCAATCTAATTCATGGGTACAAAATTGTATAATAACATGCCAAACTCCATTACTAGCTCCTCTATCACGTCCCCCTTCAAGAGGTCCCTCAAAAATTATCTGCTTACCAACTCTGTTTGCAAGTGTTTTAATTGATTTGCATATAAAACTGCTTATTTGTTGTATGTATTTGTTCTATTACGTTGTATAATTCTGTATTTTATATTTTTATGTTTTTTGTTAACTGGACGCTTGTGAAAATGTGCAATTCTCACAGGGTTTTCAGTATAAAATAAAAATGAAATGAAGTAAACAAAATGAGTTTGATACAAGAATCTACTATACTATGATAAACAGTAAATAAATCAAAATGTTCTTGCACACAAAGTGCACCCTGGGACCGGACCCACACTTGAGTGTGGGACACTCTGTGCCGACTGTCCCCCTTTAATGCTTTTACATCAGTACCAAAAGGATTAGTACATTGAAGGGCCCACTGACAATGGAGAAAGCTCACACTTCAGCAAATTCCGTGCTCTTTAAGTGTCCTCTATTGTTTCTTATTCCTGTTCTGCAATGAATTTACTGCTAATAGGTCATATTGCTAGTGCTGTGTGACAGGAAATTACAAGATTTAGGAAGCACTGGTCTACGCCCTGTCAAATGGGTTCCCCAATTTGTTTCACAGACAACAGTTTCATCAGTTCCGACATTCAGATACAATGAATGCAGTGCCAGCCAGACACCAAAACAGACTGTGGAAAGGGCACTCCCTGTGCTGGCCACATGATAAACAGCATCCGGAAACATGAGAAAAGGGGGAAGACGACATTATTTTTTGTCTTTTCTGTTACAAAAAACAACCAAGAGTACAGGATTTAATATATACACATTTAAGATAGTCACAAAAGGGAGATCCCAGCTGGGTTTACCACAAAGGAGGGGAAGGAGGAGAAGGAGAAAGAAAAAGGAGGAGGAAAATACAGTACCAACCAAGGCGCCACTCATTTTAAACCGAATACACAGATCACTGTCCAGTGGTCCAGCAGCAGCGCATCACGCTAACATTCAGGCAACCCACATGGTCTGTATTTAAGTAGTCATAGTAAAGTAGAGTTCTACCAGAGATGGCGCATTTCCGATCCCAGAAGTCCTGCATTTCTGTGGCCTCAGCAACCCCTGCAGCAGTGCCATGGAATGTTTAACCTCCACTTACAGAACAAGCTGTGCATGAGTGAGGCTACAGTGGCATTCTGCAGCGCCACTGGGGAGGTGAGCGGATGGAGGAACGGGGAGAAGACCGCAGGATGAAAAAGCAGTGGGGCCTGTCTTAACGACAGCCTGCACTCTTGGGAACAACACTATTCTGGAGTGGTCTCCAAGAGGGCACGCAATGTTGGGACTGGGAGGTCACCAGACAAGGGGGGATGGGGAAAGGTATATGGAAGGAAAAAGAAAAACACTGGCATTCATAGCAAGCCTGGCAAGCAGTCGAGAATGTCTGTCCATTACAAACCTGGTTAGAGCAGCTCTCCCTCTGTGGGTTGTAGGCGTCAAGTAAGCACGGCTTTAGAGGTAGGCAGTGTTTGTTACTGCAGTTAATACAGGATTTTGTGGGATTACGAAGCACTTTGCAATTAGGCGGCTTTCACTAAAGAGCTGCTCAGCACTCACTCACCCTGGGAGGATAGACCAGATGACAGCTCAAAGAAGCAGCTCCCAAGCAGAGGATGGAGACTGTCGTAATAAAATTACTGGTGTATTTTTCTTCCTCCTGATGCCAAACTAAGATCAGTCAATGAGATGTACCTTCCAAAAGCTCCAGTCCTCAGGGACACAAGAAATCTGTGTCAATTTAACTAACTACCAACAGTAACCAACTGACTCTCAGCAGCCTCCTTTTACACTTTTCCGAATACCATGAAGAGCTGAGCCAGGTTTGGTTGGATAACCTACTAGAAGACTTCGTCAAAACTAGAATGCCAGAACTGAACTGGACCAGACTGGTAAAAGCCGGACTGGTAGGCCCCCCGAGACCATGTGCAAACTGTATACATTTTTCTGGTCTGGATTCTAACAATCTAGCCCGGTCCAGGTCCAGTGGTCTGATTTTCACCAAATAACAAGCAGGGGTGAAAACCAGACTGCCAGAACTAGACCAGACTAGATCAGCAAAAGCCAAACTGGCCAGACCAGCAAAATTCTCACAACTTGCGCACGGACAGCTGGTCCACTTAGTCTTTTACTGACATGGTCCAGTTCCTGTGGTCTGCTTTTCACCCATACTTGTAAATAAACATTACTTTACAGGTCAAAGTTCACTACACTGAAAGCCAAAAGGGTGGCATCTGAATGTTAAGATCTGCCTGCAGCTCTGCCAACAAGCAAACGGCAAAAACATGTAAAACCTGCACAGAGGTGTTGCTCAGAGAGCACCAATCAAACGAAGCAGAATCAGGAATTAAACGGTCTGTGCACTCCCCACTGCTATGTCGTCCAGTAAAAACATGCAGTCTAAATTTGACAGCAACTTTAAAAAAATAAATACATTTTATTAAAATAGCCACATACAGATGAACACAGGAGACTCCCTGCCTCCTTAGACCGTTTCACGTGCACTCTCTGCATGCTTTTTCAAGGCTTATTTTAATATTCAGATTTTTTTTGTTTTAATGTTGCTATCAAATTCCGATTGCATCACTTTACTGGGCAACACAGCAGTGAAGAGAGCAATAAGCAAACAGCTGTATATGAAAGGAACTAAAATCAATCAAACAAGACAAAGCAAATATAAACAAGGGACTACTCTCAACCAATCGAAGAGCTCCCTTTCTCTGCGAGTGAGACACTCTTCTTCTGTAAAGAGCATCTCACGCAGAGCTGTCCTACATTACTGATCGACTACGATCAAATAATGTTACAACATCTGCAAAGATCACTCTTATGGTTGTAAGAGTGGTCTCATAGCCTTAGCGTGTGAGAAGCACTCACCTTTGGTATATGGTTATCACACCCGAAAGAGCTTACATAAATATAGCAAAAACAAGAGACTTGGTAAAAATCGGAATGGTTCCAGAACTAGCATACCCCTAAATCTCTAAAATAAATGCCCCCAGAATAGACTCACTCCATTAAGTACAAGGGACATTCCGGAAGAGAGTTAATTATGGGGAAGGGTGACAGAAAGATGTAGTTCAGACACCCACTGTTCTGGATTTGGGGTGCATTCTGTTTTTTTTGGTGAAAAACTGGACTACATCCCAAATCCAGAACAATGCCCCCAAACTGAATGTCTCCACCCATGTAATGCTCCCCATACCGACTGCCCCCACCACCACCACCACCCACCCACCCAGTAGTGATTGTCCCTGTCATTCAGTTCTGGGTTTGGAGGGCTTTGGGGGTCCACATGTGTTCTGGTTTTCACCCACACCCTAAAATCAGACCTTCAACAAACTGTATTTAACAGCTAATGCCAGATACAATCATGTCTAATAATATCTGGAACAGATTCCAACTCAGGCCAGCCTGACAAAGCCAAAAGAGGAGGTCTGCAGATGTGCGCATCACTGATGTCAAAACACGCAGAAGCCAGCTCTATGTGTGTACAATTATAGTCCAAGGAGTATGCTAAAAGGCCTGAAACCATCGTGACAACTGGGGCAACCTTCGCCCAAACTGAAAAGCCAGTTGGTCCTGTAATACTCCCTCTACATGACAAATGAAAAGCGACAGTACACCACTTGAGATTTACTACCATAACCATACAGCAGAATACAAAATCCTCAGTACCACTACCTCAAAGCCCTTTATCACCAGAAGGGTGTAACTAGGAAAATCCAATTTGTAAACCAGCACCCTCTCTGGAGGTGGCACCCCCCCCCCCGTTGTATTTGTAGCAGTTTGTTGCCCTTCCCCATAGAATACCCTATGATTTAATTCAGACCGTGCACAATATGGCAAACAAACTGCAGCAGTACTTGATTGTACACATACAGTACATCGTGTTACATTCTAACAGCGCAGCAGTATAGCCTAGAGGTTAGAGTAATGAGCTGTGAGTGAGCTTGGTATATCCAGCAGACCTGGGTTTCATTCCCAAAACCTCCACTTGCATACTGTGTGACTCTGAGCAAGCCACTTAACCTGCCCAGTGTTCCCAAGCGACTCCTGAAAACAGACACTTGTACCTAGTGGGCCTTATCCAGTTGCCAAAAACTAAAATAAAACAAAATGAATAAAAGGAAACCATGGTTTGTAAATATTTTCCAACAGGGTTCCCAGATCTGCATGAAACCATTTTGGACACTCAGCAGGTTGTTCTAGGAATGATACCATTTCCAACAGCCCCCAAACCGGCTCACTCCTCAGCAGAATCCATAAAAACTCAGTCACATTTTCCCCCACACCACTGTACTGTCTTACGGAGGGGGGGGGGAATGGGAATTCTTGCTGTTAAAGAGTGGTCTGCATCTGTTAGGACAGAACAAGAGGCCTTGCTTTTCTCCAAACAGGTAAATTCTGAACACACCTCAGCCTGCTGTACCCACATTGTCATTAGATGCATACGCATATATTTTATCCGTTTTTAAATTATTTATAGCCCCTTTTTTCCCCTTGTTACTCCACGCCCCCCCAAAATACTCAATGCTACCAATGCTGCAGCCTTCAAGTGCCGGGACGGGCGTCGAAGCTGCTGCATTGTGGCCTGAGCCGCCCTCTCCCTGGGAGCAGAATGCCTCACTTATATCGCACACTCGGTCCTTGCCGAGCCTCCGCGTTGGACTCGGAGACTCTCACATGAACTCTGCATACTCCTGGGCCAGCATGCTCTATATATTATTTTACTGAAATCGCACTCAGAGTTTTTAAAGGATAAAGAAATGATAGCATTCCAGGACTTGGTAGAAAAATTCAGAATCAGATGGCAAGATCGTTTCCGTCACTTCCAAATAAGGGACTATATAAGATCCCTTTTTGAGAACAATTGGGGAGATGATCCCCCCCCCACACACAGATAGCGGACTTAATCAAAATGGCAATTGAGGGTAAGGGGATATCAGCACACATCATCTCATGCTTATACAAGGCTCTTCTGAATTGGCAGGGGGACTCCCCACAATCAGTCAGACAGGCTTGGGCAAGAGACTTTGGGGCACCCATCTCAGACGACACATGGGCCAGAGCTTTAGGGAGGATCCAATGGGGTATTTCTGCAGGAGGTTGGAAAGAATTTTCAGGGAAAGTGTTTATTAGATTCTTTAGGACCCCTGCGATTGCTGCAAAGGCTCAACAGGACAGCTCTTCAGCTTGCTGGCGTGGGTGCGGGGCCCCACCTGCAGCCTTAGTTCATACAGCGTGGGAATGTCCTATACTGCTTTATTTTCAGGAGCTTCAGGGAGCCCTCCATTCCAGTTTTGGACCTGACCGCCACCTTACTTTTTCTTAGATGGCCCGAAAAACAACAGTGATAACCTATCTGGAGAATTAATTAAGATTACTATTCTCACAGCCCAGAAAGCTATTACCAGAAAATGGCTAACTAACCAATAAAATCACAATACAACACTGGCATGATTTAATGATAACAGTCTACAGAATGGAGACCCTGACTGCAGTCCTGAATAAAACTCAAGCCCACTGTGAGCTGATGTGGCAGAGGTGGGTCCTGTACATTAGCAGGCAAAAACCTGACTTCATCCCCTAGACAGTGAACACCAGGTGAGGAGAGACACTCCAGAGAAAGGGACTGGGGGTATACAAAAAACATGTACATCCACAAATGTCTCGGAGTTGGTCCAATTATATGCATATTGAAAAACCCCAAAGGGATATTAGTTGATTTAGCCTTTTAAGTAAATTGATATTCATTTCATGTTTTGTAATTAATTATAAACTAGAAGCTCTAATAGACTTAGTTTATTATTTAGGTCCTTTATTCTACAAAACAGAAATGTTATAGTACACGAGGGTTCAACAGTAAGTAAACATGATTCATGCTCCCTCTCTTCAATAATGTATGAGAAAAGTATTACTGCAAAAACTAATGTAGTTAGCAGCATTGATTGTTGTGTTGTTTATGTCTGTATTACGTCTGTATTATCTGTAAAAAAACGGAAAATCTCCATTTCTAAATAAAGAAAGTTTAAACAAAAAAGAAATCTTACCCAGAGGTACCACTAAGACTAAAAACAATATACAGTCTATTTTTGCAAGTGAAGACTCGCCAAATGTCAAATTCCGACTGAAGAGTTTGTCAACACTTATGCTGTGCACTCCCACTTACCGGTTACAGACACCACTATGTACTGCTGTGGTGGTGGCGCAGACGTCTGCTGGGCCTGGGACACCTGGATCTCAGATACATACTGTTTTTGGGACGAGGGTGGCTGCTGTTGCTGGGCAGGTTGCAGCTCTGCCACATATTGCTGGGGGGTGGCTTGCTGCTGCGACTGTTGCTGCTGAGGCTGTTGCTGAGCTGCCTGTAGTTCTGTAACATAGGCCTGTGTTGCCATACCAACTGTAAAGCACTGAAGTTTTTTGTTCAACAAAAAAAAAAAAACACAAGAGAAAGAGAAACTATTTTAGAAGGAATTACTTTAATGACTGAGAAATCACTTCTTACCAAGTAAAATGCTGTTCAAAGGCTGGCGATCCCATTGATTTATTTTTTATGCTATACTTTTACAATTCTGACATTACACAGATGAAGTTGCACAGTACTTCTTACTGCCATACTTTCACTTTTCAGATTGCACACTGCTGTACTTTCCCTTTTTTTTATGTCACACTGCCGTACTTTCCCTTTTCTGATGCCACACTGCCGTACTTTCACTGCACTGATGTCACACTGTCATAGTTTTTTTTCTGATCCCATACTGCCATACTTTACCTATATTGATGATACACTGCCGGACGTTCCCTATACTGATGCCAAACTGCCAGACGTTCCCTATACTGATGCCACACTGACGGACTTTCCCTTTTCCGATGCCACACTGCCATACTTTCACTGCACTGATGTCACACTGTCAGTTTTTTTTTCTGATCCCATACTGCCGTACTTTCCCTATACTGATGCCACACTGCCGGACTTTCCCTATACCGATGCCACACTGCCAGACTTTTCCTTTTCTGATGCCACACTGCCGTACTTTCATTGCACTGATGCCACACTGCCATACGTTCACTAAACTGATCCCACAATGCCCTACTTTTGCTGCACTGATGTCTCAGCATCGTTCTTCCACTCTGCTATCACAATGCTGTACACTCATTTTTGACACCACACTGCCATACTTTCACTGCACAGCACAGATATCACACTGCCATAATTACTTTTTTCTGATGACGCAGTCGTACTTTCACTACACTGATGAACTTTCCCTTTTTTGATGTCACACTGACGTACTTTCACTTTTCAGATACCACACTGCCATACTTTCACTGCACTGATAACACACTGCCATACTCTCCCTTTTTGAATGCCACACTGCTGTAATTTTACTGCACTGATATCACACTGTTGTACTTTCCCTTTTCCGATGTTACACTGCCGTACTTTCACTGCATTGATATCACACTGCGTGATAGCGTACACACCATGTAAGGCACCTGGAAGCCTGCAGGACTGGACGCCTAAGAAATAAATATCCTACTACTTGAACACTGCTTTACTTTCCCTTTTCCGATGTCACCCTGTTGTACTTTCACTCTACTGATGCCACACTGCCATACTTTCACTGCACTGCAGCCACACTGCCCTAGTTTCACTGAACTGATGTCTCAGTGTTTTCACTTTCCTGACGTCACACTGCTGTGCATTCCGTTTTCTGATTAAATATTGCTGCAGTTGTACTGCACTGATGTCACACTGCCCCACGTACCCTTTTCTTGTGCCACATTGCTCTACTTTCTCTGCACTGTCATCTTGCCATACTTTCCTTTTTCTAATGCCACACTGTTGTACTTTCCCTACACTGATGGACTTTCCATTTTCTGATGCCACACTACTGTACTTTCACTATACTGCCACACTTCCTCTGCACTGATGACACACCGCTGTACTTTCCCTTTTCCAACGCCATACTGCTGTACTTTCACTACACTGATATCACACTGCTGTACTTTCACTGCACTGATGTCACACTGCTGTATTTTCACTGCATTATCACACTGTCGTACTTTCACTGCACTGATGCCATTCTGCCATACTTTGACTGCACTGTCACACTGCCATACTCTGACTGCATGGATGTCACACTGCCATACTTTCCCTTTTCTGATGCCACACTGCCGTACTATCATTGCTCTGACACACTGCCATACTTTCCCTTTTCTGATGACATACTGCTGTACTTTCACTGTACTAATGCCACACTGCCTTACTTTCACTGTACTGATGTCACACTGCCATACTTTCACTGCACTGTCACATTGCCATACTTTCCCTTTTCTGATGCAACACTGCTGTACTTTTATTAGGAGGAGCACCCTTAATTGTCCTCCTGCAAAACCCTCTATCCATACCCTTCAAATGCCCCACATTAGGAGGAACACCCCTCATTTTACCCCTCAGAAACCCTCTGTCCACACATCACAACTATCCCATATTATAAGGGACACCAATCATTTACCTCTCAGAAACCCTCTGTCTATACCTCACAACCGTCCCTCATTACGAGGGACACTCATTTTTCCACCTTAGAAACCCTATTTCCATACCACACAACAGTCCCTTAGAAACTCTGTTCTGTCCACCCTCACAGCTGTTCCTCATTACCAGGGACGTCACTCAGAGATCGTGACCTCAAGTGTTCCTACTCCCCCCAACTTGAATAGTCCCTCCATGCCTGTCTTGTTTATTCCCTTCATGTACTTGAAGGTTTCAATCATATTCCCGTCTCTCCTCCAGTACGTACATGTTCAACTCCCTGAGCCTGCTCACGCAGGGTATGTCCCCCAGTCCTTGCATCATCTTTCCTGCACTCCCTCCAGTAACTTAAGTTAATGTCCCTCTTCAGGTATGGGCACCAGTACTGCATGCAGTACAAATGACACCCATCATTTCCCACCTCAGAAACTATCTGTCCATACCTCACAACAGCCCCTCGTTACACACGACGTCCCTCACTTTCACCCTCAAAAATCCTCATCCATACCTCACAACTGTCCCACACTGAGGGACACCCATCATTTCCCCCTTCAGAAACCACCTGTCCATATCTTACAGCTGTCCCTTGTTTCTGTCATCCCCCACAACAGCCCCTCAGTACAAGGGAACGTTCAATATTTTCCCCTCACAATAGCTCCTCATTAGCAGGACCCCCCAACCTCGTGTCCCATTTGGAGACTGTGCTCTCCCACTTTGTCCGATGAAGTATAAGCATAGGTGCTGGCAGAGCCGCAGTAATGGGGGGAAAAGTGGGGAAGTTGTCCGGGGCCCTGAGCTCAGCAGGGGCCCACATGAGGAGCTGGCTTTACCCCTGGCATTAGCTGGTTTGGGAAACAGGGGCCCATTTCAGTTGACTTGTCCTGGGACCCAAAATTCATAGCTGCAGCCCTGTGCCAGAACCGGGGGTAGCCACTCCACTTTTTATTTCTGCATGGCAAAAACTAATATAGAAAAAGTGCCCTTTGTACCCTCATAAGTGCCCTTTTGATCCTCAGCCCCCTCAGCTTTTATCATCTTCCGGCACCCTATAAGAATCCCTGCAGCTCACTGAACAGAACCATTTGTAGCCCTGCTAGACCTCATTCCCTCAGCATTTGTAACTTATTTCTCCATTGTATAATACTGTGTCTAGTTAGACTCACTGTCCTACACGATGTCTCTCATTTCAGTGCTCACTGATGATCACTTAAGAAGTATCCCCCATTCCAGTCTAATTTGATCATTTTCCCCCTCTGTTGCAGCAGTATTTTTGTCAAATTATAAAATGTTGCTACCCTACCTTAGCTGGCCCATGACAAAGCTGCTGGAAACAACTCTGCTAGTACAGGCGCTGAAAAGTTGCTCCCTTAACCCGCACACAGCTTTCAGAGCGCAGCCCGCCTACCCAAATGCTGGGTTCGCATCGACGTGTGACGTCATGCTCCGCAAGCCCCCATAACAAATGACGTCACGTCCCCATTGCTCAGTGACGGCAAAAGACTCGGTAAGGACCAAGTCGGCGCGCGCGCACACAGATACACACACTCCTGGCCTACCCTCCCCCGCTGCTCATTTTCCTCCCGGGCTGCTTCGAACCCGTCAACAACCTTCCATGCCACGCCCCCGATTTATTTGCATATCGTTCGGCGCGCCTAGGTAACAGCACTGATAAGGTGGTACGTGCGGGGCCGAAGCATTCCCCACGCGCCAAGGGGAACAAAAGTTTGACTTCGACGCGTAACTTTGGCGCGCGCCCCCTCCAAACGAATACCTCCTCATCTGAGCGGACTGTCTCCAGCTGCCCGCTGTCACTTCGAATAAACTACACTACCCCTTCCCCGTACACGCAACCAGTTTCGAAACAGTAACCGGACAGGGACTGACAGCCGTCAATTACTGAAGGCCATAAACCTCAAAGCCATTATGTTACTTCGGAACTGCCACCACTCTACGCTCACACTCCGTTTCTATAGAGACATCTTCCCATCAGTTTACTCTCTCAAACTGCACCACAGTCAACCCGCCATTTTGAAATTACAGCGCAGTTCTGCCATCGTCATAACAACCGCCTGACTGAAGAAACAGTCAGACACCCGATATAATTTTTATGCTAGGCTTCTATAGGGGTGACAGTAACTCTACCCCCTTCTCCCACTGGAAAGTCAAAAAGAAAACAAATATTGAAATTCACCTTGTCTTTCCTTCACTCTCTCGGTTTGTGGAGGATTTTTTAATTATTTTTTATATTTTTTATTTTGGATTTGCGGGTTGGTGGTTGTTGTTGTTGATTCGCGTTGCCGGGTTCTTGTCGCCAGGACTACCGTGGCTATGGCGCTCCGTCCTCACCGGGGCAACTGTTGCTACCCACCTACCTCGTCATCCTCATACAGTCGTTGCCGATTGGGCTAGTAGTTGCCGTGCCCGCCCAGTTCCCTTACTCAGATTGAGATGTTCGTGCATCACTCTAACACTTTCCATTATGATTCATTGTTCAGAACGTCCATCACTGCTAACCCGCCTTGCCACTACTTTGGCCAACCCTCTTGCACTTTTCCGTGACCGATTATTGGATCGACATGTCAATCATTAGTGTCTGCTTCTGAGAGGTTTAAAAACACGTCAATCAAAATTGGGCTTTCCAATAGCATGTTGTAAAAGTTGTCATAATGGTTAGTCAATATTGGTGTCAATCAACAGTCAAACAGCATTCATTGGCGCATAAGAAGGATTGTGTCATTGATCGGACGCTCTGTGGACACCACGCCCCAACGTATTACTTAAGTGCATTGCTGATAGGGAGGTGTAGTTGTAGAACTAGGAAAAAAAGAGGTGCCGCGGAACGCCAGTAGGCAAACGCGCCGCCATCTTGTGGATGTCAAATCGCGAAAGCCACTCAGTGACATTCACGGGGTTTTCTTTGGGTGGTTCGTTTAACTTTAATTTTTTAAACACCCCCAAGCCCTAACCATGTCTATATAGGGTGTTTTTGTGTAGACCGGACTCTGTGGCAAATAATAATGCCGACAGTGTGTACAGGCAGTACTTCACTGTGGCCATATATTTGTTTTTAATTGCAGCAACTGTACACAATGGATTAATGCTGTCTAGCTGTGGAAATAAATGTTAAACGTAGCTATAAACATTAGTGGAGAACAATAAACGGAGTTCATCTTCGGTAATTTCATTCTTTTAAATACAGAATTATTATATTGAATTTTGTGGAGTTCTAGGAATGGGTAACATCAGAACTGGACAGGGGAAAGCCTGTGGATGTATTTATTCTTGGACTTCAGCAAGGCATTTGACTGTGTCCCCCACAATGGTCTGGTGGAGAAATTAATGGGGTTGGGAGTAGGCCCTTTGATGGTCAAATGGATTGAAAACTGGCTAGCTGGACGCACCCAGAGAGTAGTGGTCAGTGGGGAGCTCTTGAATCCTGGAGAGGTCGGTAGTGGGGTACCGCAGGGCTCGGTCCTGGGTCCGATCCTGTTTAATGCATACATATTGGACATCAGGGAGGGTATAGGGTGTGAAATGAGTCTCTTCGCTGATGACTCCAAGTTGGGAGCAGTAGTTGAGGGAGAAGAGGGGAGGTTGGCCCTGCAACGGGACCTGGACACTCTGGAAAGCTGGGCTCACACATGAAATTAATTTCAATATCACCAAGTGCAAGGTGTTACATCTTGGGCTGGGAAACCCTAAACACAGGTACACCCTGGGAGGGAGGCTGGAGGCCTCAATAGGGGAAAAAGACCTAGGGGTCATGGTGGATGCATGTATGAATAACTGAGCAGTGCAGGAGAGCGGCTAGCAAGGCAAACAGGATGTTGGGATGCATCATAAGTGGGGTCACCTCTAGGAGCAAGGAAGTGATTCTGCCGCTGTACAATGGACTGGTTAGACCACACCTTGAGTACTGTGTACAGTACTGGAGACCACACTTGAAGAGGGACATACAGCTCCTGGAGAGGGTACAGAGGAGGGCAAATAAGATGATGCGAGGACTAGGGGATTTGACGTATGAGGGCAGACTTGAGGAGCTCTGCCTGCTTTCATTGGAGGAGAGGAGAGACAGGGGGGACATGATTGAGGTCTTCAAGTACCTCAAGGGAATAAATAGGGTAAACATGGATGGGATCTTTAGACTAAAGCAGGGAGGTATCACCAGAGGGCATGGTTTGAAGTTGGAAGGTGGAAGGGTGAGGGGGGAAAGAGGAGGAAGTTTTTCACTGAGAGGGTGTTGGACTCTTGGAATGCATTGCCTGGCGAGCTAGTTCAGAGATTCACAGTGGCGGGCTTCAAGAGAGGGTGGGACAGACACAGAAAGTGGATGTATCAGATGATGGCCTGTCCCAGGGGGGTGGGCATGGATGATAGGGGTTTCTGGAACACAAGGGGGGGAGGGCCTCAGCACTCAACTAGGGATCTGAGGTTCGAGCAGACTCGATAGTCCATAAGGCCTTATCTGCTGGCAAATAGTATGTTAATTGAGTAGTGCTCTGGCTAAGAAGCCAAGTAACAAAAATGCAAGTTTGGGGCACTTGGGCAGATGGTGTTACTCATGCATGCATGCATATAGCTGGCAATCAAACCCCACAGCACAATATTGATAAGCAAGTGTGGGCAAGCATCCAGCCCCCAACCCTGGCACATTGACCCTATGGATTCCCTGGTGTTCAGTCGCAGCACTCTGCACACCATGTTCATCATTGCCATAAACATTTAGATTTCTTTGTTGTCCCTTGCACCCTCTGCCATCCTCGATTGTCTTGTGCTGCCATGTCAGCGATTTCCCTGGTGTCTAGTCTCATCCCCCACTCTCCTGTAACCCACCACCATATTAGTACTGACTGCATTGTGTAGTGGCACCACCCACCCTCCGATGCCACAACCCAAAATGCAGAGTTAATCCCTTGTGTCTATTGTGACCCCCCCCCTTGCTAGACAACTGTCCTGCCACCATGTCTCTCCGGTGGGTAGCAGCCCCTCCCTGCACCACCACACATCATCCAGACACTTCCGGTCACAGACACCAGCAACTAACTAAGCATGTCTGGCAGGGCACCAGAAGGCAGGGGGTGCCAGTACACACCAAGGGCAATGTCGTGGTTACCAGGATGGGTGCTCACTGGTCAGGAGTGACCACTAGAGACCAGGCACATCTGTAGTAATATGGCAGCTGTTTCTGTTTTTGTAGTCCACATACTGTTTGTGACAACATATATACAACACAAACTAAAAAGATAAGTAGACATTTCTGAGTAATATATACATTTCTCAATACTGATTGCTCTGGTCTCCACAGGAACCCCCCAACCTCTGATCGCCCATTGGCATATTACTACAGATGTACCTGGTGTCTAGTGGCCCCCCCAATGACCAGCGATCACCCATCCCCATAACCACAACATTATCCCTGGTGTGTACTGGCACCCGTGCCCTCTGATGCCCCTGCCTGACATGCTTAGTTACTTGGTGTCTAGTGGGACCCTACACTGTAGACTGTATGTGTGCTCCCTGTCATCACATACAGTGGCTGGCTGAGGAGGTGAGAGTAGAGCTGTGCCACAGCTACTGAGGTATGGGGGGGGTGACCGGATAATGTTCTTGGTGCGGGGAAGGGGCCACTAGCCACCGGGGAGGCATGGTGGCACCAGGATGGGTGTCTAGTAGGAGAGGGGCCACAGTAGACACAAGGGAGTAACTCAGTATATTGTGCCAGGGCATCAGAGAGCGAGTGGTGCCACTACTGTACACCACAGCAATCAGCACCATAGCTTTATTAGTGCTGATTACCCTGGTGTCCACTGGTCCCCGCACCCGCTGCAATATTTCTACAGATGTACTAGTAAGCAA
The DNA here is from genome assembly GCA_016271365.2 of Neoceratodus forsteri. Taxonomy (NCBI): domain Eukaryota; kingdom Metazoa; phylum Chordata; order Ceratodontiformes; family Ceratodontidae; genus Neoceratodus; species Neoceratodus forsteri. The sequence continues at coordinate 45,650,046 of JADMNL010000033.1, forward strand.
GCTGGATAGCTTAGGAGTGTGTCCAAAGGTTTTAAGCTGGATAGGAAATTGGTTAAGGGATAGGAGTCAGAGGGCGGTGGTAAATGGCATTCACTCCGAGGAACGGAGGGTGACCATCGGGGTACCTCAGGGATCAGTGCTGGGACCAGTCCTCTTTAATGTCTTTGTAAGTGACACTGCAGGCTGCCCACCGGATCAGCGGTGCCGCCAACAGACCGGGTTTGGAAGAGAATCTGGGGTGTCAGAGGGCCTGCTGGGGGGGAGGAGGATTGCGTATCTGTAGAACTGCCTTCAGGGGGAGGGTAGGCAGAACCCAATGCTTTTTTGTCTGGCCCTTGATGGAAACTGGGGGAAAGGCACCTTGGGCCAGAAAGTTGGGAGGTGTATTAGATGTCGGTGCACGCACCATGATGTCAGTGCACACCACACCTCACCAGGGACAGGAAATCCAGATGAAGTCCGACTGCAGCTGGCCCGGTGGCACAGGAGGTTGAGGTGCTGGTCACTACACCTCACGCCACACCGGGTCTGGGAATAAGCACAGGCTGCAGGGGGGTCGGCAGGAGGAGAGAGGATCGAGTGACTGGAGGTCTGCTCTCCTCTCTCGGGGGGGGAGGGAGACTAGTTGTCCCACTCATTGACTGCCCTCTGGCAGTGGTTGGAGGGCAGTATGGGTCGGGAGGCTTGATCCGATGTCCCCATGTCGGGGAAGGAGGATGGGCGAAAAATGGAGGAAAATGAGCCTGACAGGCTCGATAATGGTGCGCAGCTCCCAGGGTCATCCTCGGATTGGGTCTCCGGGAGGGGGGAGAAGTCAGCAACATCCTCCTGGCCCCGCCACGGGGAGAAGGGAGCCAATCCACAAGGGAACTACCAGGGACCGCAAAGTACAGGAGTGGCGGGACCAGAGAAGGAGCTCCTCCATCATGAGGGCCAAACCCGCCTGTAAGGACTCCAGCAGATAAAGAGATAATGGGGGGGGAGTTCTGCTGCAGGATGAACAGGAGCACCAACGGGCCCCGCACCCGACCAGTTGGGCATGCTGGCCTGAACTGGACCCATTCTCCAGTGGGGCTTAGGGAGCTTGGCCGGGGGGTCATGCTCTGAGGGAAGACGGCAGGAAATGTAAGTCCCGGAGGATGTCAGAGTGGTGGTGCTGGGTGCCCCTCTGAAGGAGTGTTGTCTGGGAGGAGGGGAAAGGGGAAAAATAAATGACATTGCAGAGGAGATGGAAGGGAAGGTCTGCCTCTTTCTCGATTACACCAAAATCTGCAGTAGATTGGACACTCCGGAGGGGGTGGAAAAGATGTGCAGAGACCTGAAAAAACTCAAGGAGTGGTCAGAGGTATGGCAGCTAGCCCCCCACCCAAGTTTGATACTATAACCCACACTGTCTCTCATTTGGAGGGTCTTTGTCCCTCATTTAAGTGACAAAAAGGTTTTGTTATTTGGACTGGCTTTGTGCTTTCAAACTCAACACCACCCCCCCTCCCACTGGAACCCCCCCCCACCCCATCATTTTCCATGTTCCCCACTGGCTGTTCACACCGCACACAAGAGGAGTGATTGAGGGCCAGCCGGTGGTGCTCAGGGTTGAGGTGCTGGGCGCCACACCGGTGTTGATGCTGGCGACCCAGGTTCGTGAACGAGCCTGGGTCGGCAGGAGAGAGGAGGTTCAATCGTCCAGAGGACAGCTCTCCTCCCTGAGAGGGAGGGTTCCAGGGTCATGCCTGGCACAGCAGTGACCTCTGGTGGAGACCGGAGGTACTGCCACCTTAGGGTTTCGTGTAGAGGGTCATGGAGCCATGACAGGTCGCTCCCCGTGTCATGGCACACCTGCCCGCCTTCGGGGCAGGGATGAGGGCATAACAGAAAACCAGAGAAAATCCCTCTGCCTGATAGGTGATGGAGGGTCGAGGGGGGGTCTGTCCACCATGCCCAATGTCGGGCGTTACCTCTCACTCCTGTGCTCTCCACTGCCTCGCGCCACCAGACTAAACTATAAGATAGAATGCCAGGAGGTGTAAATCTGGTGGTCCTACCTCGGGGGACTCAGAGCCGGGGATCCAGGTGGCAGCAAGAGCAGCTGGAGGGGTCCCTGCCCAGAGGTGCGAGGGGGGCTTCAAGCAGGCGAGATCAGGACCAAGATCCCGTGTGACCACTCCTGAAAGAGTTCAGGAAGGTAGAGTGCAGGAAGAAAGTAAAAAAAAAAAAAAGAGTGATTGCAGGTGAGACAAAGGTACACGTGCCATTTGAGGATGACATCTAATCCCTTGTGGTTCCTGTATCTGTCTGCGTGAGCCACTCTGCACCATTGCTAGACATGTGCCAGCCTCCCTCAGTCAGAGCAGTCTCTGGGTCTGACCCCCAAAAGCAACCCCCCCCCAGCACACATAGCTGAGCAGAATTCTCTGCTGTGGATCTTCCACATCCCGGGTCTCTCCCGATGGGGGGGTGGCAGCTGCAGGGGGTAGCTTGTCTATGGGGGATGGGTTCCTGCAGTGGGGTGGGGATAAGACAGGAGCCCTACTGAAACAATGGCTTGTCAGGGACCTCAGACAGGGCATGACAGGGTGCTTGGGGGCCCCTTTAGGGCCCTTTTCCCCTCTCCCCTGGGATACATCTGGAAATAAGCATGTCTGCCCAGTATGTCTTTCCTGGTGAAACTTTTAAATAAATACCATTTAGGTAGCCCATGGGGGAGAGATGTAAGAGGTTCACTGGGGAAAACAAACAGCATGTTTACTTTAGGCATTCTGTACACACAAGTTGCCAGTATGCCTCAGCGGTCCCCAACAGCAGCCACTGTGCCCAGTAAATAACCTTACTTCCAGCACAGACAGCCCCATTTGTGCCAGTTAGCATCACTACAGCCAGTAGCCCCCCACCGCAAATCCCTTATAGAATAACTGCCCTCACCTGCAATCTTAATACCTGCACAGCCCAAGCTATGGCTGATTTTAAACGTGTTCCTTAGCTCCAAAAAGTATATTCACCTTCCAAAATCACTGTTGATTGACAGCAGGAGACTGGTCCAGAGAAAAATACCCAGGCTAACCATGTTGTTATTTCACTCGCTTGAAAAATTTAACTTAAACTAAGCGCGCTGCCCAGCAAGCGTGGATGTCAGTGAGCCCATGTCCGAGTTTTGACGTCCACAATATGGCGGCACACTTTACGTGCCTCCAAGGAAGGCGTTGCCATTCTAGTCTTTTTCTTCTAGTTCAATGGGTGTAGTTTAGTTGCCTATGAAGTGATCTCTCCAAGTATTATGTGTGCGGTAACCTGGCAGGACCACAGTTTGGCCTGCCCTGTCTGTAATTGACTGTGTCCAAAAACAAACAGGAACATGGAAGATAGTAAAATATGTAATGAAAGGTTGGAAGGGACTTGTTCCGTCCATTACCATGCTTGTTTTACACTGTTTCTGTTTACCTGTCCTATTGTAAAACTGTATGCAACTGATCTAGCTTGTTTATTTGTTCTTGTTCGATTATATTGTACTTGTTTGACATCATTCCAGTGGAACTCGTTTATTGTATTTGTTATGTTGCCCTGTAATCTTTGTTATCCACCTGGAAACTTTGTAAAAGAGCACTTGTGCTCAAAGGTATTCTCTGAAATGTTCAATAAATAAATATCTATCAGGTGGCACTTTCTCTTCATAAGCAGGAACCACTAAGCGTGCTGTACACTTGTGTACTAATTAATAGGGATTTCCAACTCCCTCATACTACCTAAGGTACCCAGTTCACATGGTAAGCAGAAATTTGTCCAGGCCTACAATGAAGGGCAGAATTATCTTCATGTCCAATGGTAGGCTATTGCACAGGTTCACCACCCTCTGAGAGAAGTGCCTCCTAACATTTCCCTTGAGTGTACCACAGGCATGTCTCTGCATGTAGCCAGAGAACACCAGATAAAACACTGATATTCTTCGAGGATATCTCTTTCATCAGGGCATACCTATGGAACTATAGCCACCAGGCACTAGGACCACACAGAAACTTTCTGCAAGCTGTTCACTAGGGGTCGCCCACAATGACATGCAGCATTGGCACTTCCCATATAAACATGGGTGGCCCCTTCCCTCCTCAGTTCTTTTCCCACTGTCGATCATACTCATGTATATTGACTAAAGAGTCATCAAAGCTCTTCCGATACTGCAAATGTGAGAAGATGTATTTGGGCGACTCACACGATGTCTGCATGTGCTGCCTCGGCGCTGTTCAAAACTTGAAGGCCTGCCAGATCTGCTGTAAATTCAATACCTCTACCTGGCATCACCGAAAGAATGCCTTGGAGACTCATCTACTGAAACACCAGATAGCCAGAATAGAGAAAGAGCTCCACCGTGTCGCAGGCCCACTTCTCAGGCTCCCGCTCCTCAAAGTCCCGGGAGAAGAATTCAGAAGAGTACAAACACAAGCACCGGGAGAGGGAGAGCAGTAAGGAAGAGACTTCTCTGGTTCTCTCACGGTCACCCCTTCACTCCAGCACGATCACCTCTGTGCCACTGACTGCCCCAGCGACAATGCCACCAGCCACCCAGACCGTCAACCCTCCCAGGATGGGGCAGGCTGCAAGCACCACCAGGCTTAGCTAGCACAGCTAATGTGTTGCCGTCGATATCAGGAATGGTGCCTCCTCTGTCAACATCATCTGCCATTCCTGTCAGCCACACAGGTGTAGATGTCCAGGCGATATTTTCGTCCTTCGTGGACATACTTAAATGCCTGCTACCTCCTTCTCCTCCTGTAACAGGAGACACATCAATGGGGCATTTTCGACAAACCCCAGCACCGACACAAGCCAGATCAATGTGCCAGCTCCTATCTCGGGTGTCGACTGCTTCACCTGCTCCCTCTTTGCGGCCTACTGAATGCATCAATGAGGATCAGGGGTATAATCCTAAACTTATTATATGCAAGAGGAAGAGGAGAAGGAAGAGTATGTGGAAAGCTCATATGAGAGGCCCAGTTCCATTATATCTACAGGAAGTGAGGACTCAGTAGTGTATTCACCAAGGTCCCCTCCTGAAGAGCCATCATTCATCTCCATTATGCAGCAACTGCAGACTGCTATGGGGTTTGAATCAGAGAAACAGGACATCACCAGGAGGAATTAGATGGAGTTCCTGGAATTGCCTGATTCCCCACCCATCATTATTCCTCTTCTCCTACCTGCCTTGGAGCATGCCACCCTTGCTGCCTGGCATAAGTTATAGTTTGCAGTTTAAATTTGCTCCTGCTTGATGGTCGCCATGAAGGAAGAGCGTGCGAGTGAGAGAGAGGCTCATTTGCATGGCGTCAAGTGATTGGTGCAACTGCAATCAGTCCCGTCCCCTGGTCAGCTTCTGTGTGCAGCCGAGTGTTCGAGGAGGAGAGAGTGACGTGAGAGCTGGTCAGACCAGGATCACCCATCATGGGGCTTGTGAACATTCTAATCTGTAGAAAACTGACTCTTGCTGTGTAAATTTGGGCTCAACCCACTATCCGACCAACTGGAAAGTGAGCGTGTGTTTGTGGCTATGATCGGTGGGACCGCCAGTCTGTTTCACCCCAGAGGCCTTCCAGGATCGGCACCAGGCTGAAAATTTCCACCGGAGAAAGCCAGCTACTGAATTCAGTGAGTAAAACCAGCTACTGAGCATCAAACTGTGTGTGATTTTTCAAGCCAGCTGAATCTGTGTGCAAGCAGTGTGACTGTTTTGCAAAGAAGGACTGTGCGTTGAAACAGGCAACAAACAAAATTCTGAGCACAGACTGTGAGTATTTATAATGGGTTCAGCAACAGCAAAATGTTTCCAAGCAAGAGAGGGACTGTGAGTTGTATATTAGGCTGCAGCAAACAGTGAATCCTGTGCAATAGAAATACTGTGGGCTTCCAAGTGACTTTGAGCATGTGTAAACAGTTCTTTGATCTGATGCTGATCACAAAGCCAACTTAAAATCATATGAATGTGCTGAAATATTCCAGCAGCGCAATCAGTTAGAGTTTCGAGCAAATTCAGTGGCCAGAAAAGGTTGGAAACACAGTTTTTGAGTCAGTGAACAGATTTGATGCCTGCCATTACCGGTCAGGGTTAGCAATGTAAACACAGCAGGAGGGAGCCATTTTGTGAGACAGCAAAGAGACTATTGAGCAATTCAGTAACAACAAACGTTTGTATGTTTGCTTTCAGACGTGGCTTCAGGAACTCCCCACTACCTGGATCATGCCTGAGCTGTGATCGCAGAGGAGGTGTCAGCACTAAGAGAAATACAGAGCACTTTCTATGGTGAAGGGTTGCCTCCAGATGTAACAATCCCTAACTTTCCAGTGAGACTGTGCATTATGTGCCTCAAGGCTGGAAGGGATGTGTTTCTGATACCCCACTGTTTGGATTGCCTAGTGAAGTATGGTATGAGCAGGGGTGCAGCGCCAGAGAGGGCATCATGAATTTGTTTGGCTCCCATGTGGACCAGAGTAGGAAGCTCTGCAAGTAGCAGCACGCAATACCAGGCTGAACCTGTTGGGGGAAGCACCATAGAGTGTGGCACTGAAGGAGAGAGCAGTATTGATCTACTACAAGGGCAGGCACAGAGACAGAGAGGTTTCCACGCCCATGTCCCAGGTGATCAGTGCAACGGAAGGATCTGTGGACCCGTGGAAAGAGGGTCCAAGTCCTAGCCTAGTAGGGGAGGACGAACTGCAAGAGACGCTGAATTGGGAGGTGTCTACCTCCACACCTAGTGAGGAGTGGGCTGTCTCAGGAGTGAGGACATCTGCTCACTCCTGTGCTCAGATCCTGAGTAAGGAAGAGGAGGATGAAGAAATGTATCTTCATGTTGAGGGTTCCCGTGAGTAGCCTCAAGCTCTTGCCTCAGAGGAGACAGAGAGAGAGAGAGAGAAGAAGGCGGCTCCAGTAGCCTGCCCACAGAGATGGTTGGGGACAAGTTCTTTCATTCTTTAAGTATACATCACTGGCTCAACCAGGACTGGCCACCCTCAAGCTGGGCCATGGGCTGCAAACTTGTGAAGAGCAGCAAGGAGGAGAAACTGATACTTAGGAGGGCTGATGCCCTCTATGGGCAGTCCTTTCTTACCTTTCTTCGCAGTGTGTGGGAGGAAATTGAACAGAACAGATAATCCTGATTGTTGGAAGTGGCAAGCAAGAATTAGTACCCTGGTGCAGCAGAATGTGTCAGGGACAGAGTCATAAATGATTGACTTCAGTTTTGGAAATTGGGCAGAACTCTGTTTATGGACACTGTGCGAACTGTGGATAAGGCAGGGAATGAGACATTCCACAACATCAATTTTGAATGCCCAGATGGTGTCATAGTCCTTGCACCTCACCCTGAGTGGTACTGCTCTTAATGGTGCCACTCCCTGTGAATATGCCCAGCATGCCTAGAGAGAAGCGAGCAGTGACAACCCAGTGTCTGCCATCCAGCAGTAGCAGTATCCAAGGAGGAAGATGCAGCTCTACTGGTATTCCAGGATTCTACAGGTGCATCCAGATTCGTCATCCCAGCAGTGTTTTCCCATTTATATCACCTCCTGGCCTTTCAGATGACATTAACTCAGCCGTTTTCCTGTTTCATCACCTGGTTTTTCCAAGGACATCAAACCAGCTGTATCCGAAGATGCCACCTGGTCTGAAGGGTGAGGGTCCTCTGCTTGGACAAGTAAGGTGATCCTTTGTTTTCGGTCTTCAAGGAACTGGTAAGACCAACTTTTTGTTATTTAACTGACTTTGCACAACACACCCTACACTTGAAGACTGTCCATGGAACTGTTTGACTGTCCTCAAAGACTCTCCCCATGGATCACAGTGCTATACAGGCCCTGTCCTGTTCCAGGACTGTTCTTCAGCGGGCTCCGTCCCAGGAGAGACTCTTTAATGGACCTTGCCTTCGGGCAACAACATTCTGTCACTAGTTTGGACTCTTTAGGGCCTTCCACCCCCCCCACCCCCAAATGTGTTGTATAAATGTCTGCTTTCCATTTTTTACTTTTATAGAAAAATATTTTGATGGTTCTCTAGTGTTCAGTTGGAGGTTTAGGCACTCTGTGGTATGCAGAATGTGTTTTGTGTTTTCTTCTCTTGCAGGTGTTCCCAAGGAAGAAAAGAAGAGGATGCTGGAGCTCAGCTGAGTTCCCTTTTTGCTTAGAGTTTTAGGATTGTCTGTGGTTAACAGGGTGTTACCGTGTTTTTCTTTCACAGGTATGAGATTGTGGGGAATGTTTTGGGAAATGTAATGCATTGCAATGTGTTGTCTTCTTGTTGTTTTTGTTTGCAGGTACCCTGGGAGCTTGGAGGGAGTTTCCCTGGTGGGCAGCCTGGTCAGATAGATTTTCCCCTAGAGGGCTAGGGGGATAGAGAGGCTATGGTCCTGAGCTGCAGTAGGGACCTCAGTTCTGGTCTATTAGGGCATGCTTCAAGCAGTCTCCTTGGAGCCACTAAATATTCATAGATAGATCATAGGATAGGGGCTGCAGTCTCATCAGCTGGCCTCTGTGCCTTTAGTGTCACCTGCCTGTGCCTGGCACATGGTAGGGGAGGGCCTGATCACCCCTCCCCATAGGTAATACAGAGGGTAGGATGGCCTGGTGCTGGGTGGAGAAATGACTGCAGGCAGTCATTTACCTGGCTAGGGGCGAGTGTAACCACCGAGTTCTCTGGGGTTACTAGAATCCTATCAGTGTCAGTGCTAGGTAGGGAAGGCAGCTGGTGAATAACTAGTTAAATGGGGTTTTCACCTACTCCCTCTCTGTTTACTTGGTCTCAGCTGAGATGAGAGAGGTGTTGTCATATAGAACTCTTGCAGCAGCATAAGCCGCAGCAGCTGGCTGTGAGTGGGGAGTTTTAGAATCTTGAGTTTAGTTTGAGTGAAGGGTCTGAGTCAGCAGTTGGAGGAGTGAGGAACTGCTGTGTGGGCTCTGTGAGAAGAGACTATTTTTTCACCCTAGTGCTGAGAAACATCTGCCTGTCAAGAGAAGTGGTGGAAACCGTTGTCTAGAGCAGGAGTTCCTGATTTTCCATCCCTGGAGAGATGGAAATGACTGCCAGGATGGATCCGAGGGGCAATCCCCTGACTTTGATCTAGGACTTTGAAGCTGCCTGTTTTGTTTTCCAATCATGAGTAATCTGACTTTGTGCTTCCCAGAGGAAAGTACCTGCTTTTTGGGGTGTACTCTGATAAAGGAAAATAGACACCAGTTCTGTTCTAAGTTGAGTCTGTTCTCATGTTTTTAAAGAGAGACTTGGCACATTGTTTAGGACTTTAGGTCCACACTCAGAAGTAGTGTTTTTCTTATGCAGGATGTGAAAGTCATTCCCGGATGCATATTTCTTACTGTTTTACTACAAGTTGAGCTATAACTGAAAGAATGGCTGGGTATGGACACTGAAGCAAAAGGTGGGCAGCCCCCCCATCTGGAGTGACCAGTTCAGCACTACAAGTTCTGTAAGGGTGCCTACTTATTCAGGACATGGTGGCCAATGTCTGAAGAAAAAGTTTACACCCCTGGTGTGGGTTGTGCTAATTTTCAGCACCAGTGTGCTCCGTCATGGCCAGCTGCCACTTGCCGAAGTTTCAAAGTCCTATGCCATATGGGAATGTGTGCTCAGTTGTGGCCAGTGCCACTAGAAGAAAATGTGTGTTTCAGCTGAGGCCATTGCTGCTGAAGATAATTTGAGCCGGCGCGGTGGTGCAGAGGGCTGAGGCACTGGACGCCACACCTTGAACCACGCCGGCGACCAGGGTTCGGGAATGGACTCGGGTCATCGGGGGCTGTCCTGGGAAGGAGAGGACTGAGCGTCCGGAAGACTGCTCTCCTCCCTCTCCTGGGGTGGGTTGGGAGGGTAGACTTGCTCCTGTAGCAGCCCGGTGGAGATCAGGGACACTACTATGCAGCGGCGCAGGAGGGACAACCAAGGAAAGCGGAAAACAACTTTGGTGGCTGCCGGATGATGGCTTCCGCATTCTCCACACCCCCTGGAACCTCCGGGAGCCTGCCCCTCCACAGCAGCACCCCCGAGTCAGTAAGGACAATAGAGTGCTGGGGTTTCCCCTTCCTCCGGTGCCTTCCCCGTCGGAGGAGGGGGACCCACCTGGAGATGGGTTACTCTGGGATGACTCAGTGGGTTGGCTGCAGTATGTGGTATGTAGGCAGCACTCAGGAAGAGGATGGCTGGGGAGTTGAGAAGGCTAGGAGGGCCCGAAGGAGAGGCAGACACCAGAGCGTTGCAGAGGGTAAAAAAGATAACACAAAAAAAGAAGAGAATAGCATAGTGGTTTAAGGCTCTGAGCTGCAAATCTGGTGATATCCAGCAGACCAGACAGCTTCCACTCGCATACTATGTGACCCTGAACAAGTCACTTAACTTCCCTGTGCTCCCAAGTTGCTCCTGTAAAAAAGCTTTCAGCTTAGTATGCTACTCCTGGTTAAACATCTAAATTAAAAAAAAAAGAATTTGAGGTCCTAGAACATATGGGATATGTAAAGTTTCTGTCTGCTACAGATTTCTATTGTTCTGCCACTGCCTTGTGTCACTGCACAATGTGTAAACCTTGGGGGTCCACCTTTGCTTTAGTGTACTGTTTTTGTAATAAGGTCACACTCTAGAACCCCAACCTGGTTTGGACATTCATGTTACTGCTTCCTGTGTGGAATTATTGGGTACCCCTCCAGAAGTAAAGACCTAGCATAGCCCTAAGCAAAAGTTCTCTCCTCAGGACCTGGGTTTATTCTGGTCATTTGTGTAGTTTTGCTTTTGTACACCCCCACCCCTTTCTGACCTCTTGAAGTAATAAGACTGGTACACATTCCCAAAGCTAGGGATGGTACCAAAAAGTGTCCTAAGTGGTTTGGGTGCCTAGTCGAGGGTACCAAGGGGTAGCTTACTGTGCAAAGTAGTGGGGGGGGGGAGGTTACTCTAGTGTCTGGTGTCTGTAGTTCCATAGGTGTGGCACGATGAAAGAGATTTTCTTGTAGATCTACTGTTACAGTAAGCACGGAACAGTTTTTTTTTTATCTGTTCAGCCTCACCAATATCGTTTAGTATTACATTTTTGTGAAGATAACAAACCTCTGCATCAAGCAAGTGAGCAAAAGCAAGAGGAAAAAGAGATCACCATGGTTCTCAAAAGAAGCGGCTGAAAGGGTAAAGGGAGGAGTATTTGACAGAATTGAAGGAGGTGACAAGGGCAGTAAGGGGAGCCAAAGCATCTACGGAACTCAGGCTGGCACAAGGCATTAAGAAGGGGGAGAAGGACTTCTTTAAGTACATCAGGGAGAAAAGGAGCTGTAAGGACCACATAGTAAGGATTAGGAAGGAGGGGGGTTGGGTGGAAGCAGGGTGCGATAAGGCGAAAGCACTAAATGAGTACTTCTGCTCAGTATTTACTAAAGAGAAGAGGGGGGTGACACCCAAGGTGGGAGAAATGGCAGAAGCAGGGAGGGAAGTGGTGACAGATGGGAAAATCATGGAGAGCAGAGTTCGAGAGGGTTTGAAGGCACTGAGGGTGGACAAGGCGCCAGGCCCAGATGGCATCCACCCCAGGGTACTGAAGGAGCTGGCAGAGGTCCTTGCAGGACCTTTGGCAGACCTATTTAATGCCTCACTACATTCGGGGTGTGTGCCTCAGGACTGGAGGATGGCTCATGTGGTGCCCCTCCACAAGAGTGGCCCCAAGGATGAACCGGGAAACTACAGACCAGTGAGCCTCACATCCATCGTGGGTAAGCTAATGGAGACTATCCTGAAGGAGAGGCTGGTGGCCCTCCTAGAGGCCAAGGACTACAGGACAGCAGACAGCATGGCTTCATCACGTGGCAGATCCTGCCAAACCAACCTGGTCGAGTTCTATGACTGGGTAACTAGGCAACTGGACAGGGCCATGTAGTGGATGTCCTGTATCTGGACTTCAGTAAGGCATTCGACTCAGTGCCATGGAAGGCTGGGAAGGAAGTTGGTAGGCACGGGCGGTGCAAAGCTGGTGAGATGGGTAGGAAACTGACTGCAGGAAGGCAACAGAGGGTGGTGGTGGGTGGGGAGCTCACACCCAAGGGCAGTGGACGAGGTGTTCCACAGGGCTCAGTGTTGGGATCAGTGTTGTTTGGGGTATTATTACAGACATATCATGGGACATCAAGAGCAAGATCAGTCTGTTTGCTGATGATACCAAGGTAGGCGCAGTGGTGGATGACCTAGGGGATGGCAGGGGTTGCAGGATGATCTGGCAAGCTTGAAACCTGGTCAGACACCTGGCAACTGGGGTTTAATGCCAAAAGTGCAAGGTGCTGCATTTTGGGATGAAGAACCCAGGAGAAGTTACCAGCTAGGGGAGTGCAGCTAGCCCAGACAGAGGAGGAGAAGGATCTGGGTGCTCATTACAGGTCAATGAACAACTCGGCACAATATAGGAAGGCAGCTGCAAAGGCCAACAAAATGCTGGGTTGTATTGCAAGGGTATATCCTTGAGGAGGGAGGAGGTGATTCTGCCACTGTATAGGTCATTAGTTAGACCACACCTAGAGTACTGCGGCAATACTGGCGTCCTAGATTGAAGAGGGACATTAAGTTACTGGAGGGGTGCAGTGCAGAGCGACAAAGATGATCAAGGGGCTGGGGGACTTATCATCACGAGAGGAGGTTGAAGGAGTTGAACATGTACTCACTGGAGGAGAGGAGGAGACAGGGGTGACATGATTGAAACCTTTAAATACATGAAAGGAATAAACAAACGGGTACAGAGGGCTGTTCAAAGTAAGGGAGGGAGGCCACCAGGGGCCATGATATGAGACTGGAGGCGAGGAAGGTTCAGGAGGAGATAAGGAGACACTTTTACAGAGGGTGGTGGCTGGGTGGACTCGTTACCTGCTGAAGTGGTATGCAGTAGAACAGTGGACTGCTTCAAACGAGGATGGGACAGGACAAGGGGGAGGGTTAATGAAGGGGAAGGGTGGAAGGGGGGGGCAGCTGCAGAATAAGGGGTGCTAGCTGCACATTCGAGCAGACTTGATAGACCTCTAGGCCTTTATCTGCTGGCAAATTTCGTATGTTTGTATGTTCGTAAAAGGGTAGCTTTGAGAAGGTATAAAGAAACACGGAGGGAGAGAAATAGGGAAATGTATCGGGGAAACCGAGAAGCAGGGAGAGCAGTAAGAATGTGAAAGCCCAAACTGAAGAAAGAATAGCCCAAGTGGTAACAAAAGGGGACAAGACATTTTTTTCAATGTTCGCAGAGGAAATAGAAGGAGAGGGGCCACAAAAAATTAACAGGAGGACTGGAGGGAGGGAGGGAGGTGAACACTAGTGCTCTTTTAGAGGAGACAGCCCTGAAGGGACTCGCTAATCTGAAAGTGGACAAAGCAATGGGACCAGATGGGGTGCATCCAAGGGTGTTGAGGGAGATCACAGACATAGTGGTTACACCTCTGACAGTCCTGTTTAACAGCACACTGGAAACAGGAGTGGTGCCAGAGGACTGGAGGAGGGCTGATGTAGTCCCACTTCACAAAAGTGGTAGCAGGGAGGAGGCTGGCAGTTACAGGCGTCAGCCTGACCTCAGTGGTAATCACTGCTGAAGGAAAGGATAGTGAAATATGTTGAATTCGGTGGGTTACAAAACCCAAGGCATGGATTCATGGGATCATGTAAGACAAATCTGAGAGATTTCTTTGATTGAGTGACCAAGGAATTACATCAGGGTGGAGCAGTAGACATGGTCTACCTAGATTTCAGCAAGGCTTTTGATACCTTTCCACATAGGAGACTAGTAAGCAAGCTGAGTAGCTTAGGAGTGGGTCCAAAGGTGGTCCACTGGGTAAGAACTTGGCTAGGGTATGGGTGACAGAGAGTTGTGGTAAACAGAGTAATCTTCGATGAGGGGAGCTTGACTAGCAGGGATCAGTGCTTGGACTGGTACTCTTTATTGTCTTTATTAGAGATATTGCAGAGGATCTGGAGGGGAAGGTGGGCCTCTTTGCAGATGACACAAAAATCTGCAATAGGGTGGTACTCCACGGAGGGTGGAAAGGATGAGAAGAGTCCTGAGAAAATTCGAAGAGTGGTTGAGGGTATAGCAACTGAGTTTCTGTGTGAAAAAATGCAAAATAATGTACTTAGGGCACATGAACATGGGGCGGAGTACAAAATCAGAAGAAGAATCCGCATTTATATAGCGCTTTTCATACACATTGTATCCCAAAGCACTTTACAAGCAATGCTAGACTGGTAGTGAAGGGACTGAATGTGTAGTGGCAGCCACTTTGCACAGCAACACCCACACACTCAGCCTCCCCTACTCTTGCAAAAAGTGCCTTGGGCTCTTTTACTTCCACCTGGGCACCCACCAGGACAGCACCAGAGATGGGTAGAAGGGACCTCAATTTAATGTCTCATCCAAAGGATGGCTCACCCCGACAGTACAACACCCCCCTAATACTGCACTTGGGTGCCAGTGTTTAGGTATGAGTCTAATCCTGGTGTGGGGCAAGAACCCACAACCTTTTGGCCCAGAGATGTGCTGCCAGCTGAGTCACACTGATGGATGGAATGTTATTAATGACCACCAAGCAGGAGAGAGACCTGTGGGTAATCATATGTGATGACCTAAAAGTGCCCAGGCAGTTGGGAGATCTGGTGGGATGTGGAGTGCTTAGGGAGGGGCTATCACCAGCAGAAAGAAAGAGGTGGTGTTGCCTCTGTATAGATTACTTGTAAGACCCCACCTAGAATACTATACTGTTCTGGAGACTACACCTCCAGAAAGACATAAACAGAGTGGAGGTGATCCAGAGGAGGGCAACTAAAAAGATGCAAGGTCTGCATAAAAAATCCTACGAGGAGAGACTAAAGGAACTCATTATGTACACTCTGGAGCAAAGGAGGGAAGGGGGATATCATAGAGACTTGTAAATACTCACAGGATAAATAAGGTACAGGAGGGAAGAACGTTTCAGCAAAAAGGTGCTCAACAACAAAGGGACATGCTATGAAGCTGGAGAGGGGTGGAGTCGGGAGAGATGTGAGGAAGTACTTCTTCACAGAAAGAGTAGTGAATTCCTGGAACAGCCTACCAGTGGAGGTGGCGGGAGCAAAAACAGCGGTGGGGTTCAAGAATGCTTGCGGCTGGCATAAGGGAATCTTAGTGGGGGGGAGGCAGAGATCAAGTAATGTCTGCAGTGATGCTGTAGGCAGGGAAAAAATGGTCAGACTGGATGTGCCGAGTGGTCCTTATCTGCCGACAAACTCTATGTTGCTATGTAGTATGTGGAAGACTGAGCTCGCGTCCCCTTTCCACCTCCTTCTCCACAGGGTGCAAATGTTGAGGGCCCCAGACTCTGCTCATAGCTTTTTTGGTCGCCCTGGGTTTCTTTTGACGACTTCAGTGTCCTTTTTGTTCTGAGGGGCCCAGAACTACACACAGTCCTTCTGGTGGGGTCTGAACAGGGCCATGTAAAGGAGCTGGATTACTTCCTCTAACGCTGCTTGTCATACCCCTTTTCATGCACCCCAACATTCTGCCAGCCCTCTTGTCAGCAGTCGTACACTGTTTGTTGTATTTCAGACCACCTGTTGTGACCCTCCGTCTCCGGCCCTTTTCCTCATCCACTGCAGCAAAAAAGGGCCCCTTACAGTGGTGCTATCTTGCCTTTAGCTACACTGAAACGTAGATGTCCTGGTCTGACAACAGACAAAAAATAATGTCTTCCTTTCAGTTAGAAAAAGCACTCGCTGCTTCTCTGCACCTGACATCATAATCCTTTGCTTGTGACATCCCAGTCCATTGCCGTGGAAGCAGTTCCCATATGGAAAAAATGAACGGAGTGTTCAGTGAGGGGCATTCAGCTAATGGCCAACCAGGTGTCACTGGAATGTGAGTTGAAATGTTGCCATGCAAATTAGTTAACACTCAGCAAGATGGAATACTTAACTGCTCTGAATTATAGGCTAAATACTTAACTATCTTTCAGCTGCAAAATAGCCGTATCAAACACTTTACGCTGTAAGTTTGTATCTGTAGGAGATCAGAAACATTTTAAGTTACTTGGTGGATTAGCTTTCCTGCATAGAAGGATGAAGAGATGTCCAGCTCTGTTAGTAAGACTAAGTATTTTTTTAATTTATTTGGTAACTTATATTCGTTAAATTTATATTACACCTCTGCACATGCCAGCACTTACATATAGATGTAATAATAATTTATAATACCAACTTCAGAGAGGGGTGCAAGCAGAACTAGTGTGCTGCCAGGGCTGCGGGATGTATGCCATCCTGCCTGTAGAGGGTAGTGGGGGTACATCTGTAAGGCTGCAGGATGTGTGCCATCCTTCCTGTAGAAGGTAGCGGGGGTACATCTGTAAGGCTGTGGGATGCATGCCATCCTGCCTGCAGAGGGCAGCGGGGGTACATCTGTAAGGCTGCGGGATATACACCAACCTGCCTGCAGAGGACAGCGGGGGTACATCTGTAAGGCTGTGGGATGTAGGCCATCCTGCCTGCAGAGGGCAGCGGGGGTACATCTGTAAGGCTGCGGGATGTGTGCCATCCTGCCTGCAGAGGGCAGCGGGGGTACATCTGTAAGGCTGCAGGATGTGTACCATCCTGCCTGCGGAGGGCAGCGGGGGTACATCTGTAAGGCTGCAGGATGTGTGCCATCCTGCCTGCGGAGGGTAGCGGGGGTACATCTGTAAGGCTGCGGGATGTGTGCCATCCTGCCTGTGGAGGGTAGTGGGGGTACATCTGTAAGGCTGCAGGATGTGTGCCATCCTGCCTGCGGAGGGTAGCGGGGGTACATCTGTGAGGCTGCGGGATGTGTGCCATCCTGCCTGCAGAGGGCAGCGGGGGTACATCTGTAAGGCTGCGGGATGTGTGCCATCCTTCCTGTAGAAGGTAGCGGGGGTACATCTGTAAGGCTGTGGGATGCATGCCATCCTGCCTGCAGAGGGCAGCGGGGGTACATCTGTAGGCTGCGGGATATACACCAACCTGCCTGCAGAGGACAGCGGGGTACATCTGTAAGACTGTGGGATGTGGCCATCCTGCCTGCGGAGGGCAGCGGCACATCTGTAAAGGGCTGCAGGATGTGTACCATCCGCCCGCGGAGGGCAGCGGGGGTACATCTGTAAGGCTGCAGGATGTGTGCCATCCTGCCTGCGGAGGGTAGCGGGGGTACATCTGTAAGGCTGCGGGATGTGTGCCATCCTGCCTGTGGAGGGTAGTGGGGGTACATCTGTAAGGCTGCAGGATGTGTGCCATCCTGCCTGCGGAGGGTAGCGGGGGTACATCTGTGAGGCTGCGGGATGTGTGCCATCCTGCCTGCGGAAGGTAGCGGGGGTACATCTGTAAGGCTGCGGGATATGTGCCATCCTGCCTGCGGAGGGCAGCGGGGGTACATCTGTAAGGCTGCGGGATGTGTGCCATCCTGCCTGCAGAGGGCAGCGGGGGTACATCTGTAAGGCTGCGGGATGTGTGCCATCCTGCCTGCAGAGGGCAGCAGGAGTACATCTGTAAGGCTGCGGGATGTGTGCCATCCTGCCTGTAGAGGGCAGCGGGGTACATCTGCTGGGCTGCAGGATGTGTGCCATCCTGCCTGTAGAGGGCAGTGGGGTTATATCTCCTGGGCTGCAGGACGTGTGCCATCCTGCCTGTAGAGGGCAGCTGGGGTACATCTGCTGGGCTGCGGGATGTGTGCCATTCTGCCTGTAGAGGGCAGTGGGGGGGGGTGCATCTCCTGGGCTGTGGGAAGTATGCCATCCTGCCTGCAGAGGGCAGTGGGGGTGTACATCTGCAGGGCTGTGGAATGTACACCATTCTGCCTGTAGAGTTCAGCAGGGGTACTTAAGCAGCAGCTGTGAGCACCTTTTTGCTCTGGACTGTTGATCACCTAAAATGGCAACTGATGGTGCCGCTACAGCACAGGGAGGAACACTGCCAGTTGATGGGGAAGGTTACAGCCCAGGACACTGGGAGAAGCACACACCTAGTATGCTACCAGTGCAGTGTGATGTGCACCATCCTGCCTGTTGGGGGGTTAAGATTTGCAGAAATTGTGGTTTAATCCCATCCTGCCTACTGAGGTGGGGGGGTATGATCTACAGAAACTGCAGTTTAATCCCATCCTGCCTATAGAGGATGGGGGGGAAGGGATACGATCTACAGACACCACAGTTTGGTCCCATCCTGCCTATGGGGGGAGGGGATATGATCTTTAGACACTGAGTGGAGGGCAGGAGCTAAGATCTGCAGGCCAGAAGGGTGAGGGCCTCTGACTGGACAGGTAGGGTAGGGTAGGGTAGGGAGAAGGGTGGCAGGGACTGTGAGCCCTAATGGGAGAGATGGGGGATCGATCCAGGTGGGGATGAGGTATAAAAGGAATGTTAATGAGGAAACAGCATTGCCAGTGAACAACAGTAGCAAGTATCCACATCTGACTAGCCAGACTGAGGGGGGTCAACAGGTGACTGGGGCTGATGGGGCAGTCCAAGCAGCAGGACATCTGACCTGCCAAAGAAGAGGAAGGCAAAGGTTGGGTAGAGTGACAACAAGATAGTAGTCACTGGTGATTCCATTGTTAGGGCAGGGGGTGAGTAGAAGGGGCATTGCTGGACTAGAATGGTACCTCGGAGAGGTGGTCTGCCTGCCTGGAGCATGGGTCAAATGAGTGCTATCCAGGGCCAAGCAACACATCTAGAGAGACGAGCAGATTGCTGGCTGTCCATGGTGGCATGAACAACATAGGGTGCACAAGTCCTATAGACACGAAGAGGTCTTTCATGAAATTTAGGGATTGCATAAGGGCTGGGAACAGACCGCAGTGACCAGGAGTTGACAAACGGGCATGATTTTGTCAGCACTTGCATAGCTGGAGTTCAGACAATGGACACTCAACTGTTTCTGTATTTTTTTTTTTTTTGCAAACTAATGGAGAAACTGCCTCCTTGACCCCTTCACTGAGGAGAGTGACACCCCCATCACCTCACGCCCCTGACCTCAAAGCAACCCCCCACTTCCAGCTTGGAATGACATCATAAGTAGAGTTAACATTTAACACATAAGAACGGACTGACTGCTGCATTGAAAGATCTTCTCTGACAAATCACTGACCCCATCCGCCTCTTCTAACCTGAGCCTTTGTCGGAATATACAAATAATTATTTTCCAGTTCCGAGGCTTGCTCAGGCATGCACAAAAAGAGATATTAAAATTCTAAAGGCACAAAAATTGCTATTTTTTTCTCTGCATCTCATTACCCGGAAGAAACACTTGTTAAATGTCAGCTAATTTTCCAGCTCATGTTTGAAATATTGAAATGAGTCTAAAGACCACGAACGCTTGGGTCAGGTCTCTGTCACAATGACTTTTATCAGTTTTGAAGATGACATTTTCTCCATCTTGTTTCACAGATATCAAATTAAAATGCCACCACAATTTCTGATGCAAAAGGGCTCATGGAAGTAATCTGAAAGCCTGGGAAACAGATAAGTCTCCAGAATGGCCCTTCAGTAATAATAAAAATGCCTACTTGCCTTTTTCCTTCAATTCTTACTTTCTTATCAACAGGGCATCAGTTTTATAAAATTTCAACACTGACATCAGAATCCTTATTGGGGTTAATAGAGGGTGTTTGGTGACTCTGTGTTCTGTTGTATGCAAAAGTGTTCATGTGGGGCTGCCTAAACTGTGGTCTATCAAGGGAATGGATTGAAGAGTCTGGTCTCATTACTGTGAAAATAACTGAAACTTTGTAGCCTGTGCCAGGGTACCAGGAAGCCACTGGCTACATTTTGTGAGAACAGCCTGATGTCACAATAAAAGTACAACATTCTAATGTCACAATGAAGGTACAGCAACACTGTGATGTCACAACAACAGTTCAACAACATTCTGATGTCACAATGATAGTATAACATACTGATGTCACAACAACATTCTGATGCTACAACAATGGTACAACATTCTGGTGCTACAACAACAGTACAACAACATTCTGGTGCTACAACGATGGTACAACAACATTCTGATGTTACAACGATGGTACAACATTCTGAAGTCCTAATGATAGTTGATATACTTCTGGAAGGGTGTATACAAGTATTAGTCCATGCGGGAGCCTCAGTCGAGTTGGATGTACAACAGGCAGCAGTGGATCCTGGAGTCATTCACAAGGACAACAGGCAGCAGTAGATCTTGAAGTCATTCACAAGGACAAATCTACATAGAGTGCTGTACAACATATCCAGCTTGTGTAGTGTGGCTTTATGGGTGGAGTGGACAACAACGTTATGAAAGAAACATAGACTGATGGCAGATAAGGACCACTTGGCCCACCCAGTCTGCCCATTTCCCTACCTATTGGATAAGCTGCAGATCCTAGTTAACCAGCAGCCTACTTCCCCCCACTATAATTGCCTTATGTTGGTCTCATGCATTCTTGAATTCACCCACTGTTTTTGACCCCACAACCTCCTCAGGAAGGCTGTTCCATGAATCCATCACCCTTTCCATGAAAAAATACTTCCTTACGTTGCCCCTGAGCTGTCCACCCTCCATCTTCAAAATGTGCCCCCTTGTTCTTGCGCATCTCTTTTTCTGAAATATGCTACCCTCTTGGACTTTGTTGATTCCCTTGAGGTACTTGAAATTTTCTATCGTGTCCTCCCTCTCCCTCCTTTCCTGAAGGGTATACATATGAAACTCTTTTAGTCTCTCTTCATATGACTTCTGGGCAGACCCTGCACCATTTTGGTTGCCCTCCACTGGACTGCCTCCATCCTGCCTATGTCCTTGCGGAGATGGGGTCTCCAGAACTGTACACAGTACTCCAGATGGGGTCTCACCAACTGTCTGTACAGAGGGATAACAATTTCCTGTTTTCTACTGGTGATGCCTCTCCCTATGCATCCCAGAACCCCCCCGCCCTCCTTGCTGCCCTCTCACATTGCTTACATACCTTAAGGTTGTCCGATATGAGTACCCCCAGGTCTCTTTCCATTTTTGTTGTTGTTAGTACCCCCCAATTGCCAATTGTGTCCTCTTCCCCTGGGTTTTTGTTTCCCAGGTGCATTACTTTGCACTTCTTTGCATTGAATCCTAGCTGCCATACTCCTGACCATTGCTCCAACCTTGCCAAGTCTCTTCTCATCCTTTCCACCCCTCCTTGTGTATCAACCCTGTTGCAGATATTTTTGTCTTCTGCAAAGAGGCATACTTTTCCTTCCAGCCCCTCCGCAATGTCAACTATAAAGACATTAAAGAGGACCGTTCCCAGTGCTGAACCCTGCGGTACCCCACTAGTAACTCCCCTCTCTCCAGAGTGGACTCTGTTTACTATTACCTTCTGTGTCCTGCTGTCCAGCCAATTTGTTACCCAGGCTACCACCCTGGGACCCACTCCCAGGCTGACTAACTTGTTTATTAATCTTTTGTGTGGGACTGTGTCAGATGCCTTGCTAAAGTCTAAGTAGGCCATATCGACAGCCACTCCCTGGTCTACTGCTTTGGTCACCCAGTCAAAGAAATCTATTAGAGCTGGCTGGCATGACCTTCCCACTGTGAACCCATGCTGCCTTGGGTCCTGTGCCCCACTGGCCTCTAGGTACTCAACAATTCTTTCTTTCAGAAGTGATTCCATCATTTTGCCTACCACCGAGGTCAAACTGACAGGTCTGTAGTTTCCTGCCTCTGCCTTGCTCCCACTTTTGTGAAGGGGGATCACATCCACCTTCCTCCAGTCCTCAGGTACCACACCATCCTCCCATGATTTATTAAAAAGGCTAGTCAGTCTTCACTTCTAGCATGTTTTTCTACATCATAGAACTGATACGTATGTATAATTGCATATTATGGCTCATCTCTCATCCTGTATTTGTGATGTTGTATACATGATTTATGGTTGTATCCTGTCATGCTAAAGCACTTATAACAAATTAATAAAAAGCATTAACTAACAAAACAAACAAAAAAGGGTCGTCAGTGGTGTCACTAGGTCTACCCTTAGTTATTTTAGAATTCTGGGGTGAATCCCATCAGGCCCCATTGCTTTGTCCACCTTGAGTTTTAAGAGTTCTTTCAGGGCCCTTTCTTTTGTGAATGGACTGGTATCGATCCCCCTGCCCAGAGTGCTTCTGTTGTTTGGTTTAGGTACCTCCCCCTTTTCTTGTTTTGTGAATACTGAGCAAAAGTATTTGTTCAGTATCTCTGCCTTTTCACTGTCGCTCTCTGCCCACCTCCCCTTCCCTTTATTAGGCCTCACTATCCCTCCCTTGGTCTTTCTTTGCTCCCTAATATATCTATAAAAGGTTTTATCCTCCTTCTTAACTGAGCTGGCCATCTTTTCTTCAGTTTGGGCCTTTGCTATCCTGACTGCCTTCCCCGCTTCCCTCCGCTTTAACTGATACAGTTCTCTGTCCTGCTCCTTCTGTGATTCCTGATAGTTCCTTATGCAATCTTTTTCTTCCTAACCTTCCCCGCCACCTCTTCTGAGAACCATAGTGTTTTTCCTTCATTTTGTTTTCTTTTTTTGCTTCACACAAAGGCTTGTTGCCTCAATGATGGCAGTTTTTGATTTTTCCCCATTGTTCTTCCACCCCTCCTTCCTGCCCATTTTTGCATTTTGTATTATTGTTGTGATGTCACAACAATAGTACAAAAACGTTCTTTTTTTTACATTACAGTTCTACCACCTAGGTCCCAGTCTGCCCACATTCTTGCCGACCTCCCAGCTCCATCCTCCTGACCGCTGCACGGCCTCTTCCTTCTTCCCCATGGCAGGGGGCAAGGACCCCACAACCCGTGGAAATGATCCAATTTGGGGACGCCTGCTCTTGCCGGGGGCAGAGCCTATGGGGATCAGCAGGCATCTGATTCACCCAGTACCATGTTTTCTCTTCCTGTTTTTTATGTCCCCCTGGGTTAAACGTGCAGACATCAGCAATGGCCGAGCTGTGTGCGCTTCTGGCCACAGCATGCCAGCTGGCGGCTGCACTCCCCAGCTTGCATGAGGGATCGGACGTGTTGACACCCAGCCACTGCTAGGTGTCAGACAAACACCGGCCCCTGTGTCCCACCCCCCCTGGGAGAGGAGAGCTGTCCTCCAAATGCTTGATCCTCTCCTTCCCCGGCCAACCCCCGGTGGCCCGCTCACACCATGAACACGGGTCGCCGGTGTGACAGGAGGTAAGGCATCGATGCCTCATTTCTCCTTGCCACTGGGCCGGTGCTTACAAACATTCTGATGTCACAGCAACATACTGATGTTGCAATGATAGTACAGCAACATTCTGTTGTCGCAACAATGTATGTAACCTATATTTCTAATTTGCATTATTTTTTGTGATGTTTTTGAGACATGTAATGACTTGCTCTGTTTTTGTCCTGCACTGTATTGTATTTTTATTTTTTTTTAACCCTCCTGCGTCCCTCCAGAGTCGCATCCTCAGGATGCGCCAATTAAGCCTGACCCTACCGCCACCTTACCTGACTGCTCAGATCCCCCATCCTGCTGTGGATAGCCCCCCATGCGGGGTCAGGGTGGGGCCAGCCCCGAACCTTCAATTCTTGTCAGGCCCCGAGACAGCTGGGCAGGCGGCAGCAAATTGGGACTCGGCTCGGCGCCTCCATCCCCCGACTCCGGAGGGTGTTTTTTCCCGTTTTGCCTGTAGGACGTCACTCGCCCAGACGTCAAAGTGCAAGCGCCGACGTCATGATGTCCTCCCCCACAGATCATGCACGGTGGCTTGCTATACCCCGAACCGCCGCCTGGGAATGATCAAGTCCGTACTCTGCCCTCCCTCCCGGAGAAGGGGAGCTGTCCATAGGACGCTCAACCCTTCTCCCCAGCCAACCCTCCAGCTCCCAGGCTCATTCCTGAACCTGGGTCACTGGTGTCTCAAGTGGAATCAACCGCTGTGCAGCGGGCCAGCCACTGTATTGTATTTTGATTGTTTCTCATTTGTACTTTCCCCGGGTCATGCCTGAAAATAGGCTTTTCTATGTCTAGTGTACTTACCTGGTTATTAAAAACAATATAAAATGATTGTACAACAATATTCTATTGTCACAACAGTGGTACAACAACCTTCTATTGTCACAAAGATGGCACAACAACATTCTAGTGTCACAACGATGGTACAACATTCCTTTTGTCACAATAATGGAGCAAGTTTCTAATGTCACAATGACAGTATGAGAACATTCTGATGTTCAGTCACTGATACAAGAGTATTTTGAAGTCACAACAATGGTAAAACAATATTACAACAAAGACCTGGCAACACTGTCACATCATAATGATGGTATACTTTCTGACATCACAGTGGTTCCACATTAGTAGCTATTCCTTATTTCCTTCTGGGATGAATTAAGCATGAAGGCACAACCAAGGTTTGGGTTATCGCCTGTTACTCTAACCCTAGGGGACTCATGAGGTACAAGGGGAAGCTGAGTACCTTATGCTGCTATGGTTACATTAACAAAGGTAACCCAACAGTTGGAGCACCTTAATTCTATTATAAAACAAAACAGTTGTTATGTTTTTAAAATGAATATTTTTAATAGCAAAAATGCTAATGGGTCTATTTGTATAGGAAGATTTGCAGCCCTTAAACCGATTTTCTAGTTTCCAACAAAAACTTCACATTATCTGCAGAACTCTGTTATACCAAATTCCAATTTCAGGACTTTCTATTTATTTTTTTTCTTATTACAGACGATATTTTGAATTAAGAGAGGCATTTTTCCCTTAGGATTCATCTGTTCACATTGCTTCAACATACCTTGATTTCATAATCTTATGTTTATGACATCACAACCTGTTGCCATGGAAATTATTCTGATGTCACAAGCAGGGGATTATTGTTTCAGGGCAGGAAACATAGCCAGAACAGATGGCAGCTAGGGACAGTCTGGTTTTATGAACAAGTAGAGTTTGGTGGTGGGGATGGACACAAGTTCATTTTCGGAGGAGAGAGTCCTGAAGAGACTTGCAGTTCTCAAAGTGGACAAAGCTATAAGACCGGACAGGATACACCCAAGGGCACTAAAGGAACTCAGTCCGGTGTTAGCTGCCCCACTGATGGCCTTATTCAACAGCTCTCTGGAAATGGCCATGGTTCTGGTGGACTGAAGGAGAGCAGATGTAGTCCCTCTACATAAGAGAAGCAGTAGGGACGAGGCTGGCAACTAGAGTCCGGTCAGTCTCACATCAGTGATGGGGAGATGAGCGGAAACCCTGTTAAAGGAAGGTTGTAGAGTATCTTGAATCCAGTGGGCTGCAAGAGCACAGGCAGCATGGATTCACCGGGGAGCATGCCAGATGAATCTGACTGATTTCTTCAACTGGATGTCTAGGGAAATAGATCAGGAGAGGACAGAGGGTGTGGCTCATCGGGACAAAAGCCAGGCCTTTGACACACTGCCGTACAGGAGATGGATAAAGAAACTGAGCAGCCTTGGGGTGGGATCCAAAGTGGTGAACTGTGTTAGAAATTGGTTAATAGACAGGAGACATAGGCTGGTAGCTAACGGCTGGGAGAGTGACCAGTGGAGTGCCACAGGACTCAGTACTGGGATCGGTCCTCTTCTATTTTTTTTTCTTTTTATTAGCTTTTCAAAAGTACATACTTTTAAACTGGAGCCACAGTGACTACATTTAGAAATGGCATTAAAATTCAGAACGGGGGGGGGGGTGCTGTGGAGCAGCAACATGGCGGCAGTCTTCTGAGAAAGCTCTGTGAACTACGCAACAAAATCCATCTAAAATATATTATTTTTTCTACCCAGTGGCTACTTGACTGAACTGATAGCTCTCTAAAACACCTGAGTACAGTATGGGACCTAAAAAGAGACTCTAAACATGCTGTGCCAAGCCTAGATATCTATCTATCATCGGTGAACACATCGAAGGGAATTGGGCCAACTCCTTCTGGCAGTGTGGTGACACCCAATCCTCCCACCTCGCAGATCTTGGCGATGCTGGCCAATATTCAAGCCACGGGCGATGAAACAAACGCACGCCTTGCAGGGCCTTCACAGAAATACAAGTGCGCAACACGTGTGCAGCATGCATGCTGCATGCTTAATAAGCCTGCGGCATGCATGCTGCGCACTTGTATTTCTGTAAGGGGGGGGGTGGAAGCAAAACTTACTGAAAATGACCGGAAAATGGAGGAGAATTTCACAGCCCTACAAGAACTTAAGGAATCCAATAATCATGAATCGTGGAGTCAGAAACAGTGGTGGAATTCAAGCATGCATGGGACAGTCATAAGGCAATTCTAGGGGGTGGGGGTAGGAAGAAGTAGGCTGCTGGTTAACTAGGATCTGCAGCTTATCCATTAGGTAGGGAAATGGGCAGACTGGGTGGGCCAAGCGGTCCTTATCTGCCATCAAATTCTATGTTTCTATGTTTCTATCAGCAAATGGAAACAAATGATGCCTATGTGCGGGACCCAATGTTCATCAAAGCCGAACTTGAATCCATTGAAAATGTGCAACGACAGGCCAACGTTCGTATCGTGGGATTCCCACCACGATTCACAGCCAAAGCTGAACTGTTACCGGTAGTCACAAAAATTATCTTTCAAGATTTACATTTACTACCTCCTGATTCTCAAATTAAAATCTCTAAAGTTTTTGCAATACCCCAGAGGTCACGCCCAAGAAGTGATCCCACAGAGCAACCACTTAGTGCCACCGTGACACTGTCTTCATCAGAGGCCCATGTTGCTCTACTTCAAGCTGCTGGGGCACATGGGGATATTGTGTGGGAGGGCAGCAGAGTGGCCTTTTTTCCGGACCTTTCAAGCCAGACGCAGACCAGGAAATGTTACTTCCAGCAACACCTGGACAGGTAGTTGCTGTTAAGTATCATTACATGTATGAAGACCCCCATAGAAGCCATAAATTAAACATAATAAAGTACCGCCACTGCTACTATAGTAAGAGCAGTGGTGGTAACAATGTCACTAAATGGGTGTAATACCCATGACTCTTTGCGCCCGCTCATATGGGAACAGACGGCGTTTCCATGTTCGGCTGAAAGTTTTGGCACTTTATAGCAAAAAACACGCTGGATTAAAAATGAAGCTCACTGCAGCCCCAGACTCCTGCAACAGCATTTTAAGGTGTGTGGGAATGGGAGCGGGCTGCAGTCTTTCTTTACTGGTCACCTTTGTTAATGCTCAGCTGATATAATGATACAGTTGGTGTGTACGTGCACCTCTCAGTATGTGAATGTTAAGTCATGTCTTTATTAATTACTGTGTTCCCTCAAGGCGGGTTGCTTGCCCTGCCATTATTTGGGGGAAGGCCATATAACTTAATTGGGACCAGGACATCGGTAGATCACCTGCATATATCAGTGGATGATGTAGCCCCCCCCAAGAACGCAAGTTCTACTTGGGATCTGTTACCCTGGACTTTGTAGCCCTTTTTCCTACAAGAGATGGTGAGAGTGAAACAGCTCTACAGAGCAATCAGATCAGACTTTACTCCTGACAGACTTACATGACGGCTCTCCGATTCTGCATGGACATAGCACTCTGTTATTTACTATAGTCTCAGCTTCTGATGTGTTTTGCAATCTGTACATCCAGATGGAGGTCTGTGTACCTCATTCCTTTATTTTATGTAGTGTGATGCATACCGTATTATCATAAAAACCATAAATAAAAAGTAACAAAAATAATTCAGAACACATTCTTATCATAGACGTTGCTGCTATATCACTCAGGTTGTGACAACATACAAGGGGAAAAGGATGTTTGTACTTTAAAAAAATACAACATTTCACAATAGCTAAACAGTTGTCCCACTGAGATGACCAGTACTGCAGAATATGTAAACTCATAAGTATGCATCTGATGCAGTTCAGCTGTCGGTCTAGAATCTGCGATTTAATGCACACCACATCAGTTATTAAGAATCCCCACCCACTCCACTACAGAACTCCTTATATTAAATTCCCGTTGTGATACCCACAAAACTTATAAAGGCAAGAGAAAACTCAAACTTTGTGGAAATAAAACATAAGCCTTAGACTCAATGTTCTCCAACTTTACTGCTAGTTTATTAAAAATGTTCAGCCTGGGCCGGCCCGGTGGTGCTGAGGGTTGAGGCGCTGGACGCCACACCTCGCACCACACCAGTGACCTGGGTTCAGGAATGAGCCTGGGTCATTGGGGGTCAGCAGGGGGGGAGGAGAAGGATTGAGCGTCCGTAGGACTGCTCTCCTTCTCCGGGGAGGGGTGCCATCGGTACTCTAGTGGCCCCTGGAGGTGGCTGGTGGTGTTCACAACAGCACTAGCAAGATCTATGGGGATGTACTGGGGCTGATGCCTGGATCAGAGTGCATGTGGAAGCTTGCGCGCTCAGGACCTTAGGCGTCACTGCACACCACAGACGTCAAGGGAGAAAAGCGGAAAATAGGGCACCAGTCATGGTGGCATGATGGCCATCTCCAGTGGGGACTAGTTCAGCGCCAAGGGTGCGCGGCAGTACTGGATCCTGACCCAGGGGGTAGAGCTAGGGGGAGAGCTTCCCTTCCCCTGCCGTGGGGGGCAAGCCGTGGGGGTAGCTGCGGGACCCGAACTAGGAGCTGAGGAGAGTCCCCGGAGATGGCAGCCTGAGACCCGAGGAGGATGCCTGACGTGACGAGGTAGTCATACTGATGGCCCAAGGGGGCAAAAGTATAAATCAAAAAAAAAAAGTGTTTGGCTTTTGTGCTAATGTAATATGAAACGCATATTAACTACAGTTCAGCTTAATATAGTGATAATACCATAGTGGTCTGGATTTACGAGGTAATAACCAGACTACAGTAATAAACATTGAGTCTGAAGGCCAAGATGTTTATTGACCCCTTGGTCTGGTTATTACTGAGGAAACCCAGAACACTATTGGTATTATCACTATTATACTGGGGAAAAAATGTCAACTGCAAAATCTGTGCGTGGCCCTACCATGCATCTGTGAAAAAGCAGGAATTGTTTCTCACAGAAATACTGTAACTAGTCTCTGACTAGCTGCTGGGTGTTGAAATAGGAGGGCAAATTGGTCTTGATCTCTGATTGGCTAAGTATATATGCAGCAGTCAATCAGAATGCAGAGCTACTGTTCTTTTATTGTTCTTAGCCAATCAGAATGTGGAACCAAAGTCTCATTATCCAGTCTACTGTGTGGTTATCGCAGAATAACCAGGCAGTAACTCTGCATTCTGATTGGCTAAGAGGGATCTTTTCCAGTATAATGATTGATGAAGCCACAATGAGCTGGCAATGTCACCACAGTATGACCTACATAAACAGTTCAGGCTACACGGCCTGCCATGACTGTGCGAGTGTTTACTGGGGCTGGGGGGGGGTTAACTTGCCATCCAGTGGGTGCCATGTTAACAAGGGCAGAGCCCTAGAACCACATTTGCTTTGTCTCTCAGTTAATAAAAGTATAACAAGTACAACACTTTTACACCACATTTGCTCATTCTATTAGGAAATCAATAAGCCTGTTCTGGGGATGTACCCCATACGGGTATATCGCCCGCTCCAGCTGGCATCAGTCCATGAGGCAGCATTTTAAGCCACCCATTTCACCAGCCCTTAACGTAAATGTAGCACATTTGTAAGTCAATTAGAGTCATTATTTAAGCCAGCTCTAGTCCGAAAATCAAGTTTTATTATGTTTACCAGATTGCTAACATCTTTGGGGTCATTGAACTGGTACTGTTTGCCCAAGTAGATATCTCTAGCCTCACTGGGAGCTGGAGAGCATGGGTGACCCCTAAACAAGTAGTGTTGCTCAGATGGCATCAAATCTTTTCCAACGGTCTTGGGTTGTATGCCTAAGGTCTGGATAGACCATTAGCTTGCCTCCTTCGTCCGGTTCAATAGGGCCTCATTTTTCTTGTTGCAAACAGTACCTTGTCCCACTGTGCTTCACTCACCAGTATTACCAGAAAAGTTCTGGAAACCTCTGCCTCTTCTCTGTACCTCTGGGGTGTTACATGGTATGTCCTTTGTACTGATGGAGCTGGATCCAGTTGGAAACATAGACTTTGTTGGTGGAAAAGGACCAGTAGACCCATCTAGCCTGTCTATTTTACATCACTATTGGGAAGGGAACGTTGCTTCACCAGGAGTAGCACACTAAGCCGAAGCTCGTTTCCAGATGTGACCTGGGAGCACAAGGAAGCTAAGTGACTTGCTCAGGATCACACAATATACACCTAGGCGGTTGCGGGATTCAAACCCAGGTCTCCAGATCTGCAGCTCAGAGCCTTAACCCACTGTGCTATACTGCCTCCTTAAGTAGTCTGTGTCTTTTACTATGAGAAATAGAGACAGTTGTCAGAAGTGCTATTACTACATCCTGGACCCTATCCTAGTCATTCTCTATCAAAAGCTTCAGATTCCTCACCTTTCTGAGCTTCAGGCAAGCCTAGGACCCAAATATTTGCAGCCTGGTCCTTGTTCTCTAATGCCTCTAGTCTGAAGCGAAGGAGTTTGTTCTCTTTTCGGAGTCCCCCTGCAGTTGTGGCAGTGCTGAGCACTGATCCCATGACTTCTTTGGCCTCTGTGACAGCAGTAGAAGACTTTGTAAAGTACAATGTGGCTGTTAAAATCTTGAATGTTAGTTTCCAGAGTTGCAGCTTGTAGGTTGAGGGCCTTTATGGCTTTCCTTACATCACTGATGGTGAAATTCGTCAACTCTGTTGTGTCTTCTGCTGCTGGTTTGGTAGATGTGCTCAGCCTGTCCACTTATTGTCCACGCTACCCACCACTTACACTCATTGACTTTTTGGAATTTCTCATAACGGATTTGCCTCACAGTCACTCTGTGCATTGCTGGGAAGTCATCTTTGAGATCTGACACTTTAAAACTAAAAGTCTGTGGTTTGAAGCCCAATTTCTAATCTTATTAGAGTTCCCCAAGCTAGAGCTGTTGGAAAGTGAATCTGCTTTTGGCAACAGTTGGCTACGCCTCCAGTCCGGTCCTCTTCAATGTCTTCATAAGCGACATTGCAGAAGAACTGGAAGGGAAGGGATGCCTTTTTTTTTGCAGATGACAACAGAATCTGTAATAGGGTGGACACTCGGGACATAGACAGGGTGGAAGCAGTCCAGAAGAGGGCAACTAGAATAGTGTAGGGGTTGCATCAAAAGCCCTCTGAGGACAGACTGAGAGACCTCAACATGTACACCCTAAAAAAGACGAGTGTGAGAGGGGACATGACAGAGACCTACAAGTACTTCATAGGAGTAAACAAGGTGCAGGAGGGGAGTCTCTTTCAAATGAGGAAGAGCACCAGGACCAGAGGGCATGTGATGGAGGTGGAGTGGGAGTTTAGGAGCAATGTGGAGAAGTACTACATCACTAAAAGAGTTGTAGATAACTGGAACAGACTGCCAGCAGAAGTGGTGGAGGGGAAAACAGTGGAGAGCTTCCAGCATGCATGGGAAAGACACGGGGGACACCAGTATATAGGCAGAGAGGAGAGAGCATCAGCAGAGACCAGTTAGGACAGACTAGGCAGGGACCATCTGTACAGACTGGGTGTCCGAGCAATCCTTTTCTGCCAACACATTCTAGGTTTCTATGTAAATGTCTTTAGTAATAAGAACTGGAATATCCTGAAATTGAATTTGTTTTAGGAAATGTTATGAGATGTACATCCTGCTGACTCCAAACAGTAATTTATACACAGGAATCTGGCAAATCACCTTCTCATAACCCAACCAATCAGAATGCTCTATTTCCAGCCTTCCTTTTCTAATGACTATTTACATCAATTAGTAGGCTACAATCCCAGGATGCCATGCAAACTCCTCTGTAATTTGTGAGGTTGGCAGTCACGGGACTAAAGGCCACAAGTGCAGTTAGCAGCAGCTCCCTAATACTTTCACCAGGAGGTTTCAGTCTCGCTCAGTGTTATGTATTCCCACTGTAGAAAGATTAGTAGCAGTAGAAACCAATCCATGCCTGAAATCAGAACCAGGTGTGGGAAATTATCTCTGGTGTAGGCGGACACTGCTCTGTACATTTCATCCATTACAGAGAGGCTGCAGTGGCCTGCACAGAACAACTGAAGTTGGCATCACACTGCACTGAAAACAGAAATGGACTTCCAAGTCATCCGTTCCTTTGGTGGCAACAACGAGTATAACTTGTGTTGAGATCACAAATCTGCAGAGCAGTTTCTTTTCTCCTTTCCGCTAACCTTCCCAAGTTACACATTTTTAAAGCATCCTCATGTGAGGCCTCAGTCTCTAAAATGATTCATAATGACCTTTTTTTATTCTTTCTAGCCGTCTGCTTTCTGTTTTTGTTCATATATTTTATTTCCTGGTTGGCTGTCCATTTTGCAGGGATATATCCTGATCACAAGGACATTCCTTAGGAAATCCCAGCTGTCATATAGATAGCAGTTGGGTTTTTCTCCCTCCCCCTCCCCCTCCTCTTTAGGCATAGGCAATGCTTGTGTCAGCCTCGCCATGCACAGCGTCCCACTGTGGCAGGAGCAAACTCCCTGGCCCAGACGCAGAGGGCCACTGTGGTGGCAGAACCTGCCTCCAGCCCCTCTTGGCTGAGACACATTGCCATATGGCAGCTGTCTCACTAAGCTGGACCTCTGATGAGACACACTGAGTTGGTTCTCGAACCTGGGTCATCAGTGTGGTAGTGTGTTGGCTGCCACTGGGCCAGCGGGATTGCCAGAATGACTTGAAATCAAAGTGTTTTTGGAGTGCAGAGCAGCTGAGTTCTGCTAACACAAACGGACATTTTATCATGTTTTACTGAAGGCCCCCGTGCCGCTTTAACATTCAGTGAGCAGCATTAATCAGCTCTGTGTTTTATTAAGAGGTTACATAATTAGACAGCCCATCAGCACAGTGGAGATGCTACCGCTAGCAACACCAGCAGCCCAGGTTCGGAGAAAGCCTGAGTCACTGGGGGCTGGTTGGGGGGTGCTAAGCATCCCAGAGGATGTTCTCTTCCTCTGGGGAAGGCAGCCAGCTCTGCTATGATACTGCCCACAGGTGGCAGTGCAGTCAGAGTGCTCAGGGACAGGGGGACTCAGGCTAGTGCTGTGTTATGCACACATCGGAACACTCAGGGACACGGGGCTGCAGGTTAGTGCTGTGTTACATACACATTGGAACACTCAGGGATGGGGGACTCAGGCTAGTGCTGTGTTATGCACACATCGGAACACTCGGACACGGGGCTGCAGGTTAGTGCTGTGTTACATACACATTGGAACACTCAGGGACAGGGGGACTCAGGCTAGTGCTGTGTTATGCACACATCGGAACACTCAGGGACACGGGGCTGCAGGTTAGTGCTGTGTTACATACACATTGGAACACTCAGGGACAGGGGGACTCAGGCTAGTGCTGTGTTATGCACACATCGGAACACTCAGGGACATGTGGCTGCAGGTTAGTGCTGTGTTACACACAGATTTGAATACTCAGGGACAGGGGGACTCAGGCTAGTGCTGTGTTACGCGCACATTGGAACAGATACAGGAGGGCGCAGGCTGTTGCTGTGTGTATTATGGACATGGAGTGACTCAGGACAGGGGAATGCAGGTGCGTGATCTGTTATGCATGCTTGCATGCCAGCACATGAGCACCCTTGCTGCGTGCATGGAAAGCCCCAGTTAGAAAAGGATGAAGCTCTGGCTTCCCACAGGCCCTGTACTGGTGACATGGTGCCCCTCCATGTGTCAGGATCCTTGTTTTTGGTGGCAATTTGTTAGGCAGCAAACAATGCCATTGAAACACAGACTTTGGTGGCAGGAGCAGACCAAAAGTCCATCAAGTCTACCCTTACTGGGGCCAGTCGGGTGGCATGGAGGGCTGAGGCGCTGGATGCCTTACATCCGGGCAGACTGGCAACCCAGGCTCAAGAGCAAACACCGGTTGCCAGGGGTGGGAGAGGATGGAGCAGCTGGAGGACTCCTGTCCTCTTCTGGGAAGAGGGGACAATCTGTGCCGCTCCTAGACTGCCACCTTGTGGAGGGTGTGGAAGCAGGGCAGTCATCGCATCTCTGTGGGGGATGTCTGGTGGCAGGCACGTGGCACATGCATGCCTCTACATGCCTTCACATGCATGTGCGTCTGTGTCATGGCATGATGCCAGGATGAGGGGGAAAGAAAGCGTAAAAGCCAGACTCCAGCTGATGAAGCCTGGCCCACCGCCCAACCCACACTGCTGCCGTGGACCGCCTTTGACTGGATTGTCTTCCACAAGGGAGGTCAAACCTTGTTCTGGCCCCGCCACAGGGGAAATCCCCAGGGATGTCTTAAATAGGTCCTGGGGGAGGTTGTTGCCGATGGGAGGGGTAGGAGCGGTAGCCATGGAGCAGGGCCAGAAAAGCTATATTAAAAAAAAAAAGTCTACCTTACTATTTTCCTCACCCCACTAACCTACTGTACCAGTGGACTGTTACCGACTCCTCAGCTCCTCTAACCTGTGTTGCCCCTTCTCCATGGGGGACTTTGAGTCCCCTTGCTCTGTCAAAACCATGTTTAAACCCATTAAGGGGCCGGCCCACTGGTGCAGCGGTTAGATTTCCGCTTGTCACACCAGCGACCCGGGTTCGGGAATGAGCTCAGAACGCTAGAGGGCCGGCTGGGGGGAGACAGCTTGAGCGTCCCATAACTGCTTGTTGTCTTCAGGGAGGGAGGGAGGACTGCGACCCGGTATTGGGCGACCGCTGGGGGAGACCAGGGGTGGGACAACATATCGGGTCATTGCTGGAAGGTGCGTGGCAGATGCTGGCTCTTGCCTTGACGTCCGGACGTCACGCACCACAAGGAAATCAGGAAAATCGCTCGCTGGCCGCCGGATGATGGCCATCTGTTCCCTGAGTGCCTCCAGTGCCTTCCGAGGGCCTCCTGTTCCTCGGCAGTATCCCGGGCCCTAGAAAGTATGTGCTGGGGTCATCCCCCCTCCCAGATGCCTTCCCCCTCGAAGGAGAGGGACCGGCCACCTGGCAAAGGGATACGCCGGATATCCCAGGATCAGCTATGATAGGAGGTCCAGAGAAGGGCTAGGTAAGGACAGTGGGGCGGGGGGACATGTAGGGGCCTGAAGGATGGGAACAGTGAGCACAGAGGTGGAAAAAACACAAAAACCTGTTAAGGGTAGCTGCCCCCACCGCGTCCGCTGGCAGCCTGTTCCATGGTTCCACCCCCTCTCTGTAAAGTAGAACCTTCTCACGGTTTCCTTGAAGTTGCCCCCCACCAACTTCCAGTCATGCCCTGAGTAGCTGCATCCCTTTTCTTACGAATAGGCCCTCGTCATATATCACGTAGTTTGTTACCAACAATGTATTTATGTTACAGTTAGATTCATCATCAGCACATTATTTCTCTCAGATGTTTTTAAAATAGCGTTCATTCCTAATTTTATAATTAATGACTCTAGTCACTAAAGATGGCTGCCTCTAACAGTGTTTACATAGCCCTTCCCATAAGGTTACTTTTTGACTTTACATGCTGCATTCCTAATGTGGATGTATTAGGACTGTAAGTAGCACAACTCTCTGATGGTGAACAGTGCAGCACAACAAAAAAGTTTATTTATAGTGTCCGGGGCCACAGAGCAGTTACATTTAAAAACTAAAGCCCCGTATTTCAGTTCCAGAATAAAACTCAATGAAAAGGGACCAGTTCAGTAGCCTGCTGGTAGAGCTATTGCCTGCTACACTGGTGACCCAGGTTTAGGAACAGACGCAGGTTACTCGTGGGCTGTCCAGGAGAGGGAGGACTGCGCATCCCTAAGTTCAGCTCTCCTCCCTCAGAGAGGGTGGTAAACACTTCCTGCTAGGCAGCTGCCAACTAGAGACACCTGGGTGGCAGCACAGTGGTACTGCAAGGGAAGGGATCCTAGATTGATGTTTTTTGCCAAAAATAGAATATTACTAAAAAAACAGGTATGGTGAAATTACAGGATTTTCCATTAACAAATGCTGCTGCTTCAAACAGATTTTCTAGTTTCCTGAAAAAAATACAGCTAGGCTCAACCCCTCATACTATTTCCCCCACAATTTGAATGTCAAGACATTGCATTCTTTATTGTAAAAGATACTTGCATGAAAACAGACTCTTAGCCTTAGACGTTGGCTGCTCCTGTTGCTTTAGGTACCAGGACAATATATCGCTGCAATAACAGTGCGGTATTAACCACGCTGTCAGAACAGTGACTGCACTGATAGTGACCAGGGTAGAATAGCATTAGGGAACTACTGCTACCCTGGCCGCTGTCCGCTGGAAAGCGGGAGGGATCAAGTTGCCGTGTGTATGGTACCTGGTTGAGCCACTCACATGGTGGAGTGGTTAGGGCATCAGCACACAGCAGCTTTGGAGAACTGGGACCATGGTTCAGTTCTCCCAGGTCTCCTGGTGTTGTAGCTTTTTTAGTTGTTGAAAAATTATTCCCCTCCTGTTTCTCCATCCCCAAGTCCACACCCTCGACGTTATTTTAAGTGTAGTGCGGGGGGGCGAAGCTTCCCCATGCTGGATGGTGCATGGGGCAGAGCCCCTCACAAAACACAAACAGTCTCATTGTTTTCTATGGGGTGCACTGTTTTTTGAATGGTCAGTGTTGTAACCGACCTTATTTTGGTGGACGGCACTTTGCCATGCTGTTTTTATTTGCAGCAATATGACCTTATGCCATTGCTTTACCTGCCCCGCAGTCATAATCCTCTACATGTGACATCAGAGTAAGTTCCCATAGCAACAGGTGCTGATGTCACACACACAGGAATATGACTGGAAGTCAGGCAGAACTTAAAGCAGCAGTATTTATTAGTCAGCAGAATCTTTCATCATGTCATTTTGTTTTGTTTTTTAGCAAATTTGTATTTCTGACACCCTTAGATCCACCATCAGTGTCTTTTTTTTCATATACATTTTTTTAATAGATGTTTTCAGTTTTTTACCCCCAATTTTGCCCGTCCCCAATCTTCGGGCAGGTGCGCGTGTGTGGAGGCACGTGCGTGCCATGCCTTGAGGCTCCCTACTGCTACGTCGCCCCCTCCTCCCTACGCTACACCACCAGACTTCCACCCGGTGGCAGTGGAACTACGGGTGGGGACAACAACCTCCCTGGGAGAGGAGAGCTGCCTTCAGCTGCTCAATCCAGCTCCCCCCCCGTGCCGGCTCTCCAATGACCCGAGGTCATTCCCGAACCCAGGCCACCAGTGTGACATGAGGTAAGGCATCCAGCACCTCAGCCCTCTGCGCCACCGGCCCGGCCATCAGTGTCTTTTTTTTTTTTTTTTTATACGCCCCTCACCTCACAGCTCTCCCCTTCTTCGGGAGACACCTACGGCCTTTTCAGCCCTCGCTCACCTACCTGGTGACCGTTGCAGTCCGTCCCCCATGGAGCCGTGGTTATACCCCCCCAGGCGGGTATGGGGCGGGGGCTGTACACCCCGAGACATATATATTTCGTCGGAACACTGTCTCCGGGCCTGGTAGGGGCATTGAAGGTCAGGGCCTGGTGCTCCATCTACTGGGAGGCTGTGCGTTTTTTTCCATTTTTCTCTCGGCGTGCCATGTCCCCAGACGTCAAGGTGCTGAAGCGCTGACATCTGGCATGTCACCCCTTTGTTAAGCATCGGACTTGCTGTACCTCGGGTCTCCACCCGGGCCAGGCAAGAGCCGAGCTCTGGCACTCTCCGAGAGGACGAAGGGCCTGGGACGCCAATCCCTTCCCCAGTTAGACCTCCAGCTCCCTGGGCTCGCTCTCGAACCCAGTCACTGGCGTCACAAGTGGAAATCCAACCGCTGCACCAGTAGGCTGGCTCTATCAGTGTCTTTTTAATTCCCGCAGATATTTTTAAAACAGTTTTTATAACTAATTACTCCAGTCATTTAAGATGCCTGTCACCTGCAGTTGTACAGAAGCTCCTCCACTGAGGTTTCCTTTTGAATGCCCACACTGGATCCCTCCTGTGGATTACTTAGGATGGCACTGCCATGTGTCTTGGCTGTTCAGCAGAATAGCGCCACACCAACATATTTCATTGTTTTCATGGTGAGCTTAGCACATGGACAGGAGTGAGAGCTTTAAAAAGTTCAAAATCTCATATTTCAGTTCCAGAATAAAAGAAAAATGCAAAACAAAAATGGGTATATGAATGTTTTTGCCATAAATATATTATTGCTAACAAAACAAACTATATGATGACTAAGGAACACTGCTGGTTTAAGCAACAAAACTGATCAAACCTTAAAGGGAAAAAGGTGGTAAATGGCTTTCAAGAATAAAAATTAAAGGCCTGAAATTCTAATTTATGGGGAATGCTGTGTAGCTAAGTTCTGCTGCTGCCAGCTGCAAACATGTTCTGGAAATCAGAAAATCGCTTTAAAAAGGCAAAGTCAAGGAATCCAAGGGATTGTAAAACAAAAACTTTGCAAATGGAAATTACATGGAAATGGGGCTAGGATGGGGAGGGGGTATCAGTCTGAAGGTGCCTGCCCAGTGATCTGAATGGTTTGAATGGGCCAATATAAATCCTTCTGCTGACTGTACATATTAGCAGCCCTGGTGTAATTTAGAGCTAAAGCAGGGCTAGCCATGCAGGTTGTATGACTACTTAACTGCTTAAAAAATATTTGGAATTCAGCCCATAAAAGTGTGTGTGTGTGTGTGTGTGTGTGTGTGTGGGGGGGATATAGCACACCCAAATGGACCTCCGTTTACCTGACCGTGCAAGTTATAGCACCATCCCTCCCAGTGCCTCGAGCAAGCACATGTGACTACAGCAAAGCTGGCCACCGTGCATTTGAGATGTGTCTGCAGCATGACTGCGAACACTTTGAAGTGACTTTTGACAGTTGGGCACCTGCACCTTTAACCACACTTCAGAAAATAGCACTGCTTGTGAAAGTCCATTAAAAAGAAATGAGTTAAAACTGAGACGCAAAATCTTGGGTTGCTCTTGGAGTGAATAATTACGCCTGATGTCTGACATGGTTCCTGGCTCACTGTTGATTACCAATAAAAGGTCATCGCCCATATCACCGGAGAAGATTAACTTTGTGGTGCGTGTGTGCCTGTTTTTTTTTCTCTTGACATACAGAATAATGTCTCCAATTAGAATAATTATTCGTCATGTGCACATTCATTTGTTCAGACCTTTTTTTCTTGCTTTTAAAAACAAAGAAAGGAACAGCAAAAGGTCCCAGCTTTTTTTTTTTTATCTCTGATGTTGACAGGTCTTCATTTAATGAGTCAAACTGGGGTTGGTGGGAGGAGTGACACTCAACACAGAGCAAGAAAAGAGTATAAATACTAACAGGTGGGAACGCAAAGTGCATCGCAGTCAGCTACGGGGGTCTCTTGGTACCTGGAGTTATTTGGTGCAGACCTTTCCTAGCCTTGCAGTCTCCTCCATCTCTTCTGGCTGTGACACAACCCAGGAAAAAGAATGCCAAAGTTCCTGATAGCACTGACCCTTTGGCTGCTGGTCTCAGAGCTAAAGCAGGAGTCTGAGGCACGCAACCCCACCTATGGTGTGAAGCTGTGTGGAAGAGAGTTTATCCGCGCTGTTATATTCACCTGCGGGGGATCCAGGTGGAAACGGGCAAGCAGCACTTTGACAGGTAAGGAGAGAGAGTGTGAAGTAGCTGGTGTTGGTGGTATGGTGGGGAGAAGGAGAGGGGGGCAGTGGGGAAAGGGGTCACTAAGCCCTTTTCTATGCAGACATCGAAGAACCCCACCACCACACATTTCCCCTTGGCTTTACATTCAGGGTCTTCAGATAGAAGAAAGTAAATGCTTTTTGTAGTCTTGTACAAGATTCTAGTGTGAACAAAACACAGATCCAGTCTGGAACTGGATGTTCTGAATGCAGTGTTTAGAGGCACGCATGGGAGCCCTCTGTCTGCTACCATTATTAAAAGTATGAAGTAGCAATGAAGTTATTACTGCTGACATTCTGATAGCAAAGTAAGTTGTTCCCAGTCCGTCTCAGGGGGTCACTACTTTATTGGAACATGGGAGGCAGTGTGGTCCAAGTGTGTCAGTTCTCACACTTTATTTATTTATTTTTTATTAGTACTGTATGTCCATCCTTCCAGTCCCCGACACCCGACTCCCATGGATGTCCCAGGGCACACCAGCCCCTCACAGAACCTGCCTGCCTGCCATCGCTGGCCCTGCATGGAATGGAGGTTAACCCCTTTGGGTGGGGTAGGGTAGGGTAGTGGCTCATCCTCAGGAGTCGTGTTGGGCGGGTGGGGCTTGATACACTGGAGTTCGTCATCTTTGGGTAATGAGGCCATTTCCCCCTATTTTTGTGCCCTTCCCTTGAGATGCTGGCAGCTATGATGTACAGGTGTGAGCTCGCAGGCAGAGGGTGCTGCTACGTGTCAGCTAGTGTCTCCCCTTCCCAAAGGTTACAGCCTTGAAATATAATTTAAAACATTATAAGATAACAAAACAAATATTTTTGGAAATGGTCAGAAGTAATTAGTGGTTGTTCTGTTTAAGAAAAAATACATCCGGTTCTAGTTTTATCTGAAGCTGTGCACGCCAGGATAGCCTAGTTGAGGGGATGCAGTTTTTTCCAAGTGGGTACTGGGTTGTGGGGTTCAGGGGCACTACCAACGGCTGAGTTTGTAGAGATTAAGCATGTGCTCCAGTATATACAGCTAAAATAATTACACACGTATGTACAAAATTACAGAAAAAAATACAAAGTGATTGTGAAACTCCTGTGTAAGCAGGGGAACTATAAAAGTTACGGCAGTACCTTGCAGAAACAGCATTTTTTGTAAATCATATTTGTCTAACAAGGCACATGAAATGAAACCCATGAAGTCAGTGAAAGAGATATACAGTAAAATAAATGTTTTGAACATGTGTCCTGTACATGGTGCACAGTACTCTGGGACCAGAAGCAGAGAAGATTAGTGATTTAAAATGCAGACAAGGACCGTCAGAGGACTCCTACGGAGGGCAGAAGGGCTTGGTTAGGTGGAAAGAGGACCTGGTAGATGGTGTGGAGAAGCGGGCAAAAATTGAAAGTAAAAAAAAAAAATAATAATTAAACGCAGGAAGTACAATAGTGGGAAAGTACCAAAGCCAGCCTTATAACCATAGTGCCAATGGTGTATCTGCTGCCGCCCAGCGCCCCAGGAACACAGAGTCCTTTGAGGGGCTGCACTGTCTAGTTGTTTTGGCTCCTTCGTAGTTCACTGGGTCACTGTTCAGTTTTCTAATTAATTAATTAATTTACTCTAAGTGTTAGAATCGCCAGAGTCAGGAACTGATTAGATGGTGAGAGGCGCCCGTAACGCTAAGAGGTTATCTCCCATCATGAAGGTAATTATATAGCACCTGGAAGTCATGGGACTCAAGTCATGCAGATTGGAGGGCAAATGCTCACCATAAACAAAGAAAACAAACCATAACGATTTAAATTACTATGAGCTACTTTTTATCAAACATTTTTGATGGCTAAGAAAGCTTGGGCATAAAAAGAAGGGAATCAGACCCTGTATACCCGGAAGCGGAGGCCTAGGGCCACAAAACTTTGACACAGTACAGAGCGATCCCTTAAAATTGAAAAAAAATGTAAGAGTTTTCAGACCAACTTGCTATATGTGTCATGGTGTGGTGAATGGGTCACTAGTTTCACAATGTCTGTTTAGATAAAGGTTATACCAAAAA
Source organism: Neoceratodus forsteri (assembly GCA_016271365.2). Lineage (NCBI taxonomy): Eukaryota > Metazoa > Chordata > Ceratodontiformes > Ceratodontidae > Neoceratodus > Neoceratodus forsteri. The sequence goes on from JADMNL010000033.1 coordinate 45,691,738, forward strand.
CAAAACCAAGAAAAAATCAGTGAGGTACACCAATTAACACACCTATTCCAGTGTTATGTAATCCTTGAATGCAGATTGCAGACTACTCTGAGTACCAGATTTAAGCAAATTTAGAAAAAAAACTTTCTATAGTACCTTTCAAACAAACTATGTCCCAACGTACTTTACAGTTCAGGAGAGGGACAGTGAGAGAATGTCACTTCTGTTTTTGGTGCACAGGGAGATTCAAAGAGCACAGCAGTAAAAACCGAGGAAACAAATTAAATATAATAAAAATTAAAGAATCAGAAGAAATACATGACATTTATGAAATCTGTTTGTACTAAATGAACTGGGCTGGCAATAGAGCTTAGAGGTTAGAGTAATGAGCTATGAATGAGCTTGGTACATCCAGCAGACCTGGGTTTGATTCCCACAACCTCCACTTCCAATCTGTGTGACTCTGAGGAAGTCACTTAACCTCCCCAGAGCTCCAGGGTCACCCCTGAAAACAAGCACCTGTGCCTAGTAGGCCTTACCCAGTTACTAAAGAATAAAAAAAAAAAAAGTATTGTCTGTGGTTTTTCAGAGATGATCAAAATAGTTGTGGTACCAAACCTGCGTTTCAGCAAAGCATCAGTTATTATCAAACTATATGGCAATGTATTCATTTAATTTTATTTATAATAATAAAAAAATAAAATAAAACAACATTCAAAGAGTACAGCAACAGAGCTTTCTGAGAAAGTTAAGCCCATGGAGGTTATGAGACTTGCTCAGCCCCGCCCAGTATCATAGCAGCAGCGCTACTGGTAGCTCTGTCAGAGACCCAGGTTTGGGAATGGACATGAGTCACTTAGAGGCTGGTGGGAGGAGGATTAAGCACCTGGGACAGCTCCTTCGGGGAGGGGGACAGTGTGCTCCACTCCGTGGCTGCAATTGGCTGAAGCTGGGCAGTAGTGCAGCTGGAGACACCAAGTTGTGGAGAACATCGCTGGACACTAGCGCGACCCTGCGCATGTACACGGAAGGGTGTGTCATTGCACACCAGCTCCCTTGGGGAGACAGTGGGTGGAAAAACTGCCCCCCCACAGAGCCTGCACTACCAACAAGGCACCCCCCCCACCAAATGCTCCTCTGCAAGTGGTGGGATTAGTCCCAGAGAAGGTAGGTGATGGGGCCGGAGGGGGTGGCAGAAGGGGGCGGGCCTGGACGCAGGAGGTGAGAAAAATCTATTTGATGGAAAAAAGAGACTTGCTCTGGGTCATATAGTAAGTCAGTGGTGGTTGTGGGATTCAAACCTGGGTCTCCAGGTTCACAGTATATAAGGGGTGGATAACTGGTAAGTCAGAGGAGGGGTTTGCTGCATTCCATGGAAAGGGTGGACAGGCTTTCAGTGGGGGAGTGGACATTACATAAATTAGCTTCAGTAATGATAGTAGGGATGTTCCACCTGCCCCTCTTGGTAAGCCAGAGAGCTATGTGAAAGTCAACCAGTTTTTTTAGTAGTAGTAATGTATATATAGTTTAATAGTGTTAGTTTAAGATTATTACTGCAGTCTAGCAGGATATATAATTTTGGTGCCTGTTTTGATCAGGTGCTGAAAGTTAAGCTTACTGGATCTTGGTGCATAGAATACTTATTTTGCTAGCGTATTAGTATTTGTTCTGTGAACTGTACTGTACTGCAACAGAAACAATTCTTACTGAAAGCAAATATAAAACAATGGCTCTGGGAATGTTGGTGAGGAGTCTGAGGGAGTGCCACGTGCCACGTCAGGTAACAAGAAACAGTTTCATTTCGATAACATCAAGTGTAAGCCAGCCTGGTGGCACTGAGGGTTGAGGTGCTGGATGCCACACCGCATGCCATGCCAGCGACCCAGGTTCGAGAATGAGCTCGGGCCACTGGGGGTCAGCAGGGCTGAGAGAGGATCAAGTGTCTGGAGAACTGCTCTCCTCTCTTAGGGGGGAGGGAGACTTGTCCTCCCGCTCGTTGACTGTCCTCTGGTGATGGCTTAAGGGCAGTACGGGTCAGGAGGCACCTGCCGATGTCACTGCGTTGGTGGGAGGGGGAGGACAGGCGAAAAGTGGAAAATGGAGCCTAGCAGGTTCTGTGATAACTCCCCTGGCCCGCGGGCCGGCCCCAGTGTATCTGGATTGGGTCTCGGTGGGGGGTGCCGGTGCCTCCCACCTGGCCCTGCTGTGGGGGGGGAGATCCACAGGGGACTAACTAGGGCCAGCGATATGGGGATGCAGGGGACACCGGAGAGTGAGTCTCTCCATAAGGAGAGACCGCAGCCACCTGCCAGGGCTCCCAGAAGGATAAGAAGCTCTATAGCACTAAACTCAAGTGTTTCTGTTCCTGCTGTTAAAGTGCGGTACGCTCTGTTGTTGACTCACAGTGACTGTGCACGAATGCTGATGTAATAGTCTGCTCACAGTGACTGAGGTCAACAATGAAGTGCTTCAGCTATAATTTTAACGCACTTCCAAACTGTTGTCGGCTCTCAGTGGTTGTGTTTAAAGGAACTAAAACTGGATGGCTCGCAACCACTACAGTCAACATGAAAACTGTGACTTTCAAAGGCTGAAGTTGCGAATTTTACCGTTGGTGCATTTTTTTCATCTCACATCAGAATCAGAATCCAAACAAAAGCCTAAACAACAAACTGGGTCCGCAGGTTTCAAAAAGTGCCAAAAGTACGGTCGCTGTTTACCTGTGGCAGATAGACATACAGGGTGCTACAAGTGCTTGGACCCAGATCACAATCATCTGCACTGTATTCTGTTTTGCTACAGAGTAAAAGAGACAAGCAAAATGGCATTTATTTATTTGTCTGTCTTTCTTTGTTTATTTTTTACTTACCAGGTAGGTGCGCTAGACAAGTCAGTTGTCTATTTTCAGGCACGACCTGGGAGAACACAACACGAATGGTCAAACGTAAGGAACACTTATGACAAATATTCAATAAGTGTTCAGTACAAAGCAGTCAACAGCAGAAGGACATGATGGAAACAATGTAGGGAGTAATACAACGAGAGTCAAGGCTTACGGTCATTCAGTACAATACATTTTTATATACTGGGTCGACCCTTTAGTGTAGCGGTAGCGGTACCACCTGCAAAGCCAACAACTCGACTTTGGAAACAAACTTGACAAGTTGGAGGGCCACCCAGGGGAGTAGGATCGAGCATCTCAGGGACTGCACTCCTCCTCCGGGGGGTTGGGGAACACAGTGGATGATGGGCATGTACTATGTACTGTACAGCACTCCGGTACAGTTCAGTCGGCGGCAGTGTGAGGTGGGCTGTCATGGGTGTAGGCAGGCATACTCCATGGTGTGCAATTTTATTTAAGGGGGGTAGCAAATAGGCTCTGAACTGCTTCCTTTTTCCATGAAAACTAACAAAGAAAATGCTGAACCTTTCTGTAATTTTATTCATAGGAGTCAAAACTAGAAGGACTGGTCACTAATACTGTCTTTGCATCCCAAGGACAATAGAACTTTACAGGCTCTGGACTGGTGTGTGGGTGTCTTAGGGAGCAATGCATGGCATTTGTATATACCCATGCATAGCAACGACCATTGTCATGAGATACAAAAGTTGTATTTATTCTGCCAAATGAGGCAACAAACACGGTCCTGGCATACATTTGTATATTGTCTGGCTACACCCCTGTGGGCTGTGCCAGTCACCAGTTCCAGTCAGGTTGGGGGGTGAGCGGGGTAGTGGTCACTGCAATGGGTGGGGGGCACTGACTACCAAAGAAAAGGATTGGGTTTATTTTTATGAAAATTGTGATCAAGGCTGGGGAGGAGGGACACTTGACTACCCGAGAAAGGGATTAGGTTAATTTTTATGAATACTGTGACTGGGGCTGGGGAGGGGGCACTTGACTACCAGGGTGATCGGGGGATATTCTATTTTGTGAGGATCTGGGGTGGGGGGGTCACACTAGACTACCAGGGTGATTGGGGAGACTACTTTATATTTATGATGACTGGGGCTGGGGGGGGGCTGGCCTGGTGCATTCCACCAAGCACAGTTATGCAAATGAGCCCATATTGGGCATGCAAATGGCCTCTGTGCACCAGGCATGCCCAATGGGCTCATCTGCATGTCTGGGCTAAATATTGCCCATGGGGTCTGTGACACGTACAGGTATGCGTCACGCATTCCCTATGGACGGTCTTCAGCCCTGAACCCAGGATCCGATATTCAAACAGATTGTGCGATCTGTTCAGATCATGCAGTCTTTTTGAATATGGTGCCAGAGCCAGCACGCCCATTTTATTTGTGCGGCGCATCATAATGCACACGCATCTGGACAGCTCTGAATGTGTTCCCCTGAGCATCCTGGGAAATGTTAAAAAACACGATAGGTTTAGTTCTGCCCCCTCGCTAAAGTCAAAATTATCTTTTTGTGACATCACAATCTGTTGCCATGGGGACAACAACGAGCTCATAAAAAGAGGATTATTACTTTAGCGGGGAGGGAAAGCAGGAGGATGACATGAAATCAGCAACACAAAGATCCAATGTTCATGCTGATGTTCTCAGGATAAAGAACGAGGGAGCGGTAAATGCCGGAAAGGAATGAAACAGAAGCTGATTTGTGTTTGAACTTTATATTTGAAAAAGTGTCTTTGGATACTGAAAAACATTCTAAATTCCTTGTAGGCAGCTGGGTCAGAAAAGGATTAAGGTCAGAAAAAGACTTTTCAATCCCTCTGCTGCTTGTCTCCGTCACTTCATGTTGTACTTGGAGTACTGACTTTCTACAATAGATATTGGATACAAGTCAAACAACGTCAAGGTTATTTTTTAATGAGCCCAGATCGACAAGCCAGGCAGACACTATAACGGCACACATTCAGTCAGTCAGTCACTACTCCTGTGTTTCAAACCTGATGCAGGATGCAGTGGTTCACACTACCATGCAGACAGCTGACACAGGATGCAGTGGCCCACACTGCCATGCAGACAGCTGACACAGGATACAGTGGCTCACACTGCCATGCAGAGAGCTGACACAGGATGCAGTGGCTCACACTGCCATGCAAACAGCTGACACAGGATGCAGTGGCTCACACTGCCATGCAGAGTGCTGACACAGGATGCAGTGGCTCACACTGTTATGCAGAGAGCTGACACAGGATGCAGTGGCTCACACTGCCATGCAGACAGCTGACACAGGATGCAGTGGCTCACGCTGCCATGCAGAGCGCTGACACAGGATGCAGTGGCTCACACTGCCATGCAGACAGCTGACACAGGATGCAGTGGCTCACACTGCCATGCAGACAGTTGACACAGGATGCAGCGGCTCACACTGCCATGCAGAGCGCTGACACAGGATGCAGTGGCTCACGCTGCCATGCAGAGCGCTGACACAGGATGCAGTGGCTCATACTGCCATGCAGAGAGCTGACACAGGATGCAGTGGCTCACACTGCCATGCAGAGCGCTGACACAGGATGCAGTGGCTCACACTGCCATGCAGAGAGCTGACACAGGATGCAGTGGCTCACACTGCCATGCAGAGATCTGGGTTTACAGAGCCCCTTCCCTGAGTTGGAGGAGTCTGGGAGCATAGAACACTCTTCACTCCTGGGAGTGGGGTCACTGCTGCTTCATCACTTAAATTCTACCTAAGTCAGGATGTGCAGTGGCATGGGTGACTGAATGTTCTTCTGTTTACAGGGCATGTTGGGAAGGAGGGTGGGACCTATACAATCATAAATCGAGGGGGGGCAGAGTGTGACAGAGTGAAGGCACTACTCGACCTCAAGCACCAACTGACCTGATTTTCTGCGCTCTCCAACTCTGTTTCACTGAACAAATCTTTCACAGGGAAACTAAAGATGCTCCACTGTGTGTGTGTGTGTGGGAGGGGCACCACAACACCTACAATTAACAGTGTGGTGAACAGAGTCAATGTGGGAGTTACTGGGGAGGTAGTGGTATAAGGACCCTCCCCAAAAGAGTTAAAACATTACATTACCACTCCCCCCCCCAAAAAAAAACCTTGGATGTGCCATTCTTGAGGCTTTGTCTCTTGTTTTTTTCAGATGATTTACCTGACATTGTTAGCAGCCCTGACCATGAGTCTGATGATGAGGCCTCTGAGAACTGGAGCACCAACCCACTCCCTGGACTCTCCTTTAGGGACTACCCTGAGTATGAGCTGCAGAGCTGGAGGGACTACCTCATGGAGCTGAACGGGATGAGCAGACAGAGCCGCAGCCCCCGGGCCATCTCCGAGGATGTGCTAGGATCCCTGCGGAGCCTGGACAGGAAAGGGCGGGAGGTGGTCGTTGGGCTCTCCAATGCTTGCTGCAAGTGGGGATGCAGTAAGAGCGAGATTAGCTCCCTCTGTTAGATTTCAAAAGCCACGTCCTGTTTTCTGATACGCTGGGCAGTTCTGGAGAAGGACAGAGATTCATATGACTAATCCATCACCGTAGTGCTGCTCACCACAGCTAGCGACAGCCAGCCTGCATCTTGACAGGTTCATTATACGACAAGAATCTGTTAATTCTTAGAAACCACACCAACATCAAAGAACTTCTTGTCAAAGCTCACTGTTGTTTGAACTAGAATACTTCAGGGATTTTCCCTGCCGCTTTCATCTCCCTGACCCAGAAAAGGACACATTTTAACCAAACATGAGCAAGTCTGTCCCCTGCTCTCCCCCCACCCTCCAAAATCAGGTAAACACAGCAGGTTTCAAGCAGCAGCTCACATTATGGTGAAAATGTCGTACATGCGCAGTTTTATTTCATTTGCAGATCACCGATTATTCCTAAATTGTAAAATCCCCCTGCCCCTGGGTTAGAGTCTGCTTCGGCATGTGATATGATTTAAAGAGCTAGCAGCACAAACGAAGAGCAAGTCGAACATTTTCTTCATTTTGAAAAGTAGTCTGTTGTTACTTTTTACTTCTTTTTTAACTGAATTGTTGGTTATACTTTAAGTGTCGGTTTCAGTGTAACTGATCATTAATTACATGCAACAGGGTAATTACCCTGTAGTTACATGTTTGTCGTCGCAATGCAGTTACAGTGTAGTTACATTGTAACTACACTGTATGAACATACGAACATGCGAAATTTGCCAGCAGATAAAGGCCTAGAGGTCTATCAAGTCTGCTCGAATGTGCAGCTAGCACCGCTTATTCTGCAGCTGCCCCTCCCTTCCATGCTTCCCATTCATTGACCCTCCCCTTTGTCCTGTGCATCCCCTTTTGAAGCAGTCCACTGTTCTACTGGATACCACTTCTGCAGGTAACGCATTCCACCCAGCCACCACCCTCTCTGTTAAAAAGTGTCTCCTCATCTCCCTCCTGAACCTTCCTCCTCCCTTCAGTCTCATATCATGGCCCCTGTGTCTCTCCCTCCCTTACTTTGAACAGCCACTCTGTACCTGTCTTGTTTATTCCTTTCATGTACTTAAAGGTTTCAATCATGTCCCCCTGTCCCTCCTCTCCTCCAGCGAGTACATGTTCAATTCCCTCAGTCTCCTCTTGTATGATAAGTCCCCTAGCCCCTTGATCATCTTTGTCGCCCTGCGCTGCACCCCCTTCAATAACTTAATGTCCCTCTTCAGATATGGGTGCCAGTACTGCACGCAGTACTCCAGGTACAATCTAACTAATGACCTATACAGTGGCAGAATCACCTCCTCCCTCCTCGAGGATATACCCCTTGCAGTACAACCCAGCATTCTGTTGGCCTTTGCAGCTGCCATCCTACATTGTGCCGAGTTGTTCATTGTCCCTGTAATGAGTATCCCAGATCCTTCACCTCCTCCTCTGTCTGGGCTAGTTGCACTCCCCTCAGCTGGTAACTCCTCCTTGGGTTCTTCATCCTAAAATGCAGCACCTTGCACTTTTTGGCATTAAACCCCAGTTGCCAGGTGTCTGACCAGGTTTCAGGTTTTGCCAGATCATCCTGCAACCCCTGCCATCCCCCTAGGTCATCCACCACCGCTCCTACCTTGGTATCATCAGCAAACAGACTGATCTTGCTCTTGATGTCCCATGATATGTCTGCAATGAATATCCCAAACAACGGTGGTCCCAACACTGAGCCCTGTGGAACACCGCTCGTCACTACCCTTGGGTGTGAGAGCTCCCCACCCACCACCACTCTCTTTTGCCTTCCCAGAAGCCAGTTCCCTACCCATCTCACCAGTTTTGCACCCGGCCCTGTGCCTTCTAACTTACTTCCCAGCCTTCCATGCAGCACCAAGTCGAATGCCTTACTGAAGTCCAGATACAGGACATCCACTGCATGGCCCCTGTCCAGTTACCTAGTTACCCAGTCATAGAACTCCACCAGGTTGGTTTGGCAGGATCTGCCCCATGTGGAGCCTTGCTGTCTGCTGTCCTGTAGTCCTCTGGCCTCTAAGAGGGCCACCAGCCTCTCTTTCAGGATAGTCTCCATTAGCTTACCCACGATGGATGTGAGGCTCACTGGTCTGTAGTTTCCCAGTTCATCCTTGGGGCCACTCTTGTGGAGGGGCACCACATGAGCCATCCTCCAGTCCTGAGGTACACACCCGAAATGTAGTGAGGCATTAAATAGGTCTACCAAAGGTCCTGCAAGGACCTCTGCCAGCTCCTTCAGTACCCTGGGGTGGATGCCATCTGGGCCTGGCGTCTTGTCCACCCTCAGTGCCTTCAAACCCTCCAAACTCTGCCCTCCATGATTTCCCCATATGTCACCCCTCCTCCCGTTTCTGCCATTCCTCCCCTTGGTGTCACCCCCTCTTCTCCTTAGAACACCGAGCAGAAGTACTCATTTAGTGCTTCTGCCTTATCACACCTGCTTCCACCCAACCCCCTTCCTAATCCTTACTATGTGGTCCTTACAGCTCCTTTTCTCCCTGTTGTACCTAAAGAAGTCCTTCTCCCCCTTCTTAATGCCTTGTGCCAGCCTGAGTTCCATAGATGCTTTGGCTCCCCTTACTGCCTTTATCACCTCCTTCGATTCTGTCAAGTACTCCTCCCTGTCCTCCTCCCCCTCCCTGTTTTCTTGTACTTCCTAAAGGCAGCTCTTTTGCTCCTTACCTTTTCCATGACCTCCTTGCTCAACCAGCTTGGTTTCTTAGCCCTAGCCTTCTTGCTCTGGGCTTTGCAGCAGGTTTTGGTTGCCTTCACTATCCCCAGCTTTATGAGCTCACACCTCTGGTTAGTGTCTATACTAGGTTGAATTCTGGCCAGGTACCCTTTTAACGCTTCCCCCATCCTCCCAAAGTCAGCCCTCCTGAAGTCCAGCACTCATGCCAGATTCCACCCCTTCCTTGCCCATATGCAATGTGAGCCATACTGAGTGGTGGTCACTCCCTGACAGCGGTTCTTCCACTGTAAGTTCTCTCACAAAGTCTTCATTTGCCAGCACAAGGTCAAGGGTATTCCCTAACCTGGTTGGTTCACTGACCATTTGCAACAGGAAGCTGCCCTGGAAGGCATCCAGCAGTACCTGCTCCCTTCTGTTCCTAATTGTTGGGGTACTCCAATCCACTCCTGGCATGTTGAATTCCCCCACAATCACCACACTACCCTTCTCGCAGGTCCTCCTGATCTCTCCCGCTAGTTCCCTGTCTAACTCCTCTGTCTGAGATGGTGACCTGCACACCACTCCCATTCTGAGAATCCTATTCTTGGAATCCTGGATTTGCATCCAAAGTGACTCCGTACTACCCTCCTCCCCTTTCTTCCTTACACACTTCAGTCCTTCCTTCACATATAGTGCCACACCCCCTCCTTTCCCAATTACCCTGTCCCTATGAAATAACCTGTACCCTGGTACAGACAGGTCCCAGTCATTGTATTGGTGGCCCATGTTTCTGTGATAGCTACAATGTCCACCTCTCCCTCTGCCATGAGCACCTGTAACTCTGCAGTTTTCCTCCCAAGGCTCCTAGCATTAAGGGTAACCACCTTCCACCCTCCCCCCCTCATCCTGCCCTCCTTTACTAGCATCACCAACAGTACTTGCCATTTGTTCTTTGTCACTGTTATGGGGGTAAGCTCATATGGTTTCCCAACCTGTGGTCTCTGCATATCTCTTCCCCAAATGCCACCCCCGCTCCTAGTTTAAATTCTGTAGTCAAGTGTAACCATATTTTTAACTGAGTTTTCACTATCAACACAAACAATACAGTACATTAATTGTACAACATTAAAATGTTCTTTATAGATATATAATGCAGTGTTTTACTGTTACAGAGCACATTCCTATGATTTCTCTCCTAGCTAGATTGTAACACCTGTACTGAGGTCAGTAGTGAGCGCTGATTGTACTGAGGTCAGTGGTGAGCGCTGATTGTACTGAGGTCAGTGGTGAGCGCTGATTGTACTGAGGTCAGTGATGAGTGCTGATTGTGTTGAGGTCAGTGGTGAGCGCTGATTGTGTTGAGGTTAGTGGTGAGCGCTGATCGTACTGAGGTCAGTGGTGAGCGCTGATCGTACTGAGGTCAGTGGTGAGCGCTGATTGTACTGAGGTCAGTGGTGAGCGCTGATTGTACTGAGGTCAGTGGTGAGCGCTGATTGTACTGAGATCAGTGGTAAGCGCTGATTGTACTGAGGTCAGTGGTGAGTGTGCAGGAGCGCTGTTTGGCAGGGTCAGCAAAAGGAAGAGTCCAAGAGCATGCCTCCCTTCTTGGGGGGGGCCGGCACAACTCACTAGGCATTGTAGCTGACCATGCACTTCTGTGTACCCACCCCCCAAAATGCTGTGGCATGCACACCCACAAAGTTAATAGGATGAGAAGGGAGGGTGACAAATGGAAACACTGCATGACCTAGGCATGGCAGATGATGGTCCTCATGTCCCCCCCACACCAGCCCAGCCCAGCACACTGTCGTCATCCCCACTCCCCAGTGGCATTAAGGCGGAGGTTTCCAGGAAGAAAGAAGGGGGAATGTGAACATCAGAGACCCTAGTAGCCTGGTGGTAATGAGCAACAGTGTGGGGAGAGTCCAGTGAGCAGTGGGGCTTGAGCAGCCTGGAGAAGTGGGGAGCCAGGTGTCAAAGGAGAAATCAAAACCACCAGCAAAGTGAAATAGGAATTCAAAGGTCGAGGTTGGAGCATGACCACAGGTGTCTTGTTCCATGTGTTAGTGGTGGTGGGGGGGCATCAAGGTAAAGTGCTTACTCCCCAAAGTTGGAGGGCCCAATGCATGGCACCCCCTTCTGCCTGGAGGGCCCAATGCATGGCACTGAACAGCACCCCCTGCTGCCTGGAGGGCCCAATGCTTGTCACTGAACAGCACCCCCTGCTGCCTGGAGGGCCCAATGCATGGCACTGTACAGCACCCCTGCTGCCTGGAGGCCCCAATGCATGGCACTGAACAGCACCCCCTGCTGCCTGGAGAGCCCAATGCATGGCACTGAACAGCACCCCCTGCTGCCTGGAGGGCCCAATGCATGGCACTGAACAGCACCCCCTGCTGCCTGCTGCCCGTGCACATGTACGACTGAGTGTTACTCTAAGAATCGGCAGTTCACTTGCACCACTTGGCTGCATTCAGGTGCTAAAGTGCAAAGGCAGTTAAGAGAGAGTGGGTTGCATTCAAAAGAATTAATGGGGAAATGGGGAGAAAACACAGAAAACTGAAAAAGAAAAAGAATTTGGATTCTCAGCCAGGCTCCAGGAGATCTAATGGGAGCTGTAACCTCCCCTAAATTGTGGTCTGTAGGTGAATGTTTTAGTTGTAACAACTGAATTGCTAAAATCCATTCAGTTTCATTATCATACTGAATCAGGATTCCATGAGGATTTTGATACCTTTTATTGGACCAATAAAGATATTGTGTATAGACGTTGGAGTATGCAGGGTTTTTGAGATCACACTGGTCCCTGACGGAGGGATGTGTGTGGCCCCGAAAGCTTGTGAATACGTACAATATCTTGGCTGGTCCAACAAAAAGCATCACAGTCTTCAATGAATCCTGTTTTCTACCACGACTACAGTTCCTCGTTCATATTGTATCCCCAATACTGAACATTAAAACTGTATTAAGAAAAGCACTTTGATTCCATCCCAAATACAGCACTTTGCTTGCACTTTCACTCTGCATTGTCTTCAAAGTGTCCAAGTCAAGTTTCTCTGTGTTTATTGCTAAATCCTTAGTTCTTTGACAGCTGTTGACTACTGGCCAGAAGAAGAATGGATGAGAACTAACTTAACCTCATTACCACTTCCTATCAATCTCTGCCCAGCAGCGACAGCCAATAACGTCAGAAGCACATCCCCTAGGGAACACCGGGGCTGGTTGAAAGCTGATGCTTTGGGAGATTGTGTGATACATAGGATACCGTGAACCTGCCAGCTGTATCAGAACAACGGGTTCCCTCTACAGTAGGACAAGAGGGGACATACTGTTGTATTTATGTAAACGCTATGTACACCTAGATGAATGTGGTTTGATGTACCATTGTAATTCAGTATTCCTGGATAGCTACAGCCTTTACGATCATCAACACCTTCTCTTGTTACAAAGGTGATTCTGATTTAATGTTCACAGAGTTTTAAAATGCTGCCAAACACATGATTTACACACAATTGTAGCTGTCAAGTTTTTTTTTTTAATAAAACAATAAAAGGAAGCCTTAAGTATGAAGTGAGCTTATTTTTCCTAATCCACGTAGGCAAGTCTTACATTTTGTAACCAAGAATCTGTCATTTATTGGTCAGAGCGAGATCCTTCTTACATGAAACACAGCACAACTGCTTCATGCCATTTCCAGCAAGACAGACTGGGACATAGATAGTTACAACTTACCACAAAGCATGTGCTGTCACACAAGTCAGTTATTTACAGTGACTCCTGACATTCCTGTAGCTGTGATCTCCCCCACAGTCAGTACTTCTACACCATTATCTACAGAGACTCCAGCTGGGAGAGGGCAAAACTGCAATAACTATGAGCTCCCACACAGTCAGTGCTCCTATACCATTACCTACAGTGACTCCTGCTGGGAGAGGGCGGAACTGCAGTAGCTGTGAGCTCCCCCACAGTTAGTGCTTCTACACCATTACCTACAGAGACTCCTGCTAGGAGAGGGCGGAACTGCAGTAACTGTGACCTCCCCCACAGTCAGTGCTCCCATACCATAACCTACAATGACTCCTGCTGGGAAAGGGCAAAACTGCAATAACTGTGAGCTCCCTCCACAGTCAGTGCTCCTATACCATAACCTACAGTGACTCCTGCTGGGAGAGACTGGAACTGCAGTAGCTGTGAGCTCCCACACAGTCAGTGCTCCTACACTATTACCTGTAGTGACTCCTGCTGAGAGAGGTTAAAACTGCAGTAGCTGTGAGCTCCCCCACAGTCAATGCTCATACACCACTACCAACAGTGACTCCTGCTGGGAGAGGGCAAAACTGCAATAGCTGTGAGCTCCCCCACAGTCAGCGCTCCTACACCATTACCTACAGTGACTGCAGCTGGGAGAGGCTGGAACTGCAGTAGCTGTGAGCTCCCCCAAAGTCAGTGCTCATACACCATTACCTACAGTGACTCCTGCTGGAAGAGGGTGGAACTGCAGTAGCTGTGAGCTCCCCCACAGTCAGTGCTCATACACCATTACCGACAGTGACTCCTGCTGGGACAGGGCAGAACTACAGTAGCTATGAGCTGCCCCACAGTCAGTGCTCCAACGCCATTACCTACAGTGACTCCTGCTGGGAGACAGTGGAACTGCAGTAGCTGGGAGCTCCCGTACATCACTGCTCTTATACCATTACCTACAGCGACGACTGCAGGGAGAGGGCAGAACTAGAGTAGCTGTAAGCTCCCCCACAGTCAGTGCTCATACACCATTACCTACAGTGACTCCTGCTGGGAGAAGGTGGAATTGCAGTAGCTGTGAGCTTCCCCACAGTCACTGCTTCTACACCATTACGTACAATGACTCCTGCTGTGAGAGGCTGGGACTGCAGTAGCTGTGAGCTCCCCCACAGTCAGTGCTTCTACACCATTACCTACAGTGACTCCTGCTGGGAGAGGGCGAAACTGCAGTAGCTGTGAGCTCCCTTACAGCCAGTACCCCATATACCATTATCTACAGTGACTCCTGCTGGGAGAGGACAGAACTGCAATAGCTGTGAGCTCCCCACAGCCAGTGCTCCTACATCACTACCTACAGTGACTCCAGCTAGGAGACTGCGGAACTGCAGTAGCTGTGAGCTCCAGCAGAGCCAGTACACCTACACCATTACCTACAGTGACTTCAGCTGGGAGGGGGTGAAACTGCAATAACTGTGAGCTCCCCCCCCCCAGCCAGTGCTCCTACACCATTACCTACAGTGACTCCTGCTGGGAGAGGCTGAGACTGCACTAGCTGTAAGCTCCCCCACAGCCAGTGCTATTACACTATTACCTACAGTGACTCCTGCTGTGAGAGGCTAGGACTGCAGTAGCTGTGAGCTCCCCCACAGTCAGTGCTCCTACACCACTACATACAGTGACTCCTGCTGGGAGAGGGCAAAACTGCAGTGACTGTGAGCTCCCCCACAGTCAGTGTTCTTACACCATTACCTGTAGTGATCCCTGCTGGGAGAGGTTAAAACTGCAGTAGCTGTGAGCTCCCCAATAGTCAGTGTTCATACACCATTACCAACAGTGACTCCTGCTGGGAGAGGGCAAAACTGCAATAGCTGTGAGCTCCCCCACAGTCAGTGCTCCTACACCATTACTTACAGTGACTGCAGCTGGGAGAGGCTGGAACTGCAGTAGTTGTGAGCTCCCCCACAACCGGTGCTCCTACACCATTACCTAAAGTGACTCCTGCTGGGAGAGGGTGGAACTGCAGTAGCTGTGAGCTCCCCCGCAGCCAGTGCTCCTACACCATTACCTACAGTGACTCCTGCTGGGAGAGGCTGAGACTGCAGTAGCTGTAAGCTCCCCCACAGCCAGTGCTATTGCACTATTACCTACGGTGACTCCTACTGTGAGAGGCTAGGACTGCAGTAGCTGTGAGCTCCCCCACATTCAGTGCTCCTACACCATTACCTACAGTGACTCCTGCTGGAAGAGGGTGGAACTGCAGTAGCTGTGAGCTCCCCACAGTCAGTGCTCATACACCAATACCTACAGTGACTCCTGCTGGGACAGGGCAGAACTGCAGTAGCTATGAGCTGCCTCACAGTCAGTGCTCGTACACCATTACCTAAGTGACTCCTGCTGGGAGACAGTGGAACTGCAGTAGCTGGGAGCTCCCGCACATCATTGCTCCTACACCATTACCTACAGCGACTCCTGCTGGGAGAGGGCGGAACTGGAGTAACTGTGAGCTCCCCCACAGCCAGTGCTCCTACACCGTTACCTACAGTGACTCCTGCCGGGAGAGGCTGGGACTGCATTAGTTGTGAGCTCCCCCACAGCCAGTGCTCCTACACCATTACCTACAGTGACTCCTGCTGTGAGAGGCTGGGACTGCAGTAGCTGTGAGCTCCCCCACAGTCAGTGCTCCAACACCATTACCTACAGAGATTCCTGCTGGGAGAGGGTGAAACTGCAATAACTGCCCTCCCACACAGTCAGTGCTCTTATACCATAACCTTCAGTGACTCCTGCTGGGAAAGGGCAAAACTGCAATAACTGTGAGCTCCCCACAACCAATGCTCCTACACCATTACCTACAGTGATTCTTGCTGGGAGAGGGCGGAACCACAGTAGCTATGAGCTGCCCCACAGCCAGTGCTCCTACACCATTACCTACGGTAACTGCTGCTGGGAGAGGGTGAAACTGCAGTAACTGTGAGCTCCCCCACAGCCAGTGCTCCTACACCATTACATATAGTGACTGCAACTGGAAGAGGCTGGAACTGCAATAGCTTTGAGCTCCCCCACAACCAGTGCTCCTACACCATTACCTACAGTGACTCCTGCTGGGAGAGGGTGGAACTGCAGTAGCTGTGAGTTCCCCCCACAGTCTGTGTTCATACACCATTACCTACAGTGCCTCCTCCTGGGAGAGGGTAGAACTGCAGTAGCTATGAGCTGCCCCACAGTTAGTGCTCCTACACCACTGCCTACAGTGACTCTTGCTGGGAGAGTACGGAACCACAGTAGCTGCAAGCCCCCCCACAGCCAGTGCTCCTACACCATTACCTACAGCGACTCCTGCTGGGAGAGGGCAGAACTGGAGTAACTGTGAGCTCCCCCTCAGCCAGTGGTCCCACACCATTACATATAGTGACTGCAACTGGAAGAGGCTGGAACTGCAGTAGCTTTGAGCTCCCCCACAACCAGTGCTCCTACACCATTACCTACAGTGACTCCTGTCGGAAAAGGGAAGAACTGCAGTAGCTGTGAGCTCCCCCACAGTCAGTGCTCCTACACCATTACCTACAGTGACTCCTGCTGGGAGAGGCTGGAACTGCAGTAGCTGTGAGTTCCCCCTACAGTCTGTGTTCATACACCATTACCTACAGTGCCTCCTCCTGGGAGAGGGCAGAACTGCAGTAGCTATGAGCTGCCCCACAGTTAGTGCTCCTACACCATTACCTACAGTGACTCCTGCTGGGAGAGGGCAGAACCACAGTAGTCGTGAGCTCCCCCCCAGCGAGTGCTCCTACACCATTACCTACAGTGACTCCTGCTGGGAGAGGGTGGTAACTGCAGTAACTGTGAGCTCCCCCACAGTCACTGCTTCTACACCATTACCTACAGTGTCTCCTGCTGTGAGAGGCTAAGACTGCAGTAGCTGTGAGCTCCCCCACAGTCACTGCTTCTACACCACTACATACAGTGACTCCTGCTGGGAGAGGATAAAACTGCAGTAACTGTGAGCTCCCCCACAGTCAGTGCTCCTACACCATTACCTACAGTGACTCCTGCTGGGAGAAGGTGGAACTGCAGTAGCTGTGAGTTCCCCCCACAGTCTGTGTTCATACACCATTACCTACAGTGCCTCCTCCTGGGAGAGGGCAGAACTGCAGTAGCTATGAGCTGCCCCACAGTTAGTGCTCCTACACCATTACCTACAGTGACTCCTGCTGGAGAGGGCAGAACCACAGTAGTCGTGAGCTCCCCACAGCAGTGCTCCTACACCATTACCTACAGTGACTCCTGCTGGGAGAGGTGGTAACTGCAGTAACTGTGAGCTCCCCACAGTCACTGCTTCTACACCATTACCTACAGTGTCTCCTGCTGTGAGAGGCTAAGACTGCAGTAGCTGTGAGCTCCCCCACAGTCACTGCTTCTACACCACTACATACAGTGACTCCTGCTGGGAGAGGATAAAACTGCAGTAACTGTGAGCTCCCCCACAGTCAGTGCTCCTACACCATTACCTACAGTGACTCCTGCTGGGAGAAGGTGGAACTGCAATAGCTGTGAGTTCCCCCCACAGTCTGTGTTCATACACCATTACCTACAGTGCCTCCTCCTGGGAGAGGGCAGAACTGCAGTAGCTATGAGCTGCCCCACAGTTAGTGCTCCTACACCATTACCTACAGTGACTCCTGCTGGGAGAGGGCAGAACCACAGTAGTCGTGAGCTCCCCCACAGCCAGTGCTCCTACACCATTACCTACAGTGACTCCTGCTGGGAGAGGGTGAAACTGCAGTAACTGTGAGCTCCCCCACAGTCACTGCTTCTACACCATTACCTACAGTGTCTCCTGCTGTGAGAGGCTAGGACTGCAGTAGATGTGAGCTCCCCCACAGTCAGTGCTTCTACACCACTACATACAGTGACTCCTGCTGGGAGAGGATAAAACTGCAGTAACTGTGAGCTCCCCCATAGTCAGTGCTCCTACACCATTACCTACAGTGACTCCTGCTGGGAGAGGGCGGAACTGGAGTAACTGTGAGCTCCCCCTCAGCCAGTGCTCCTACACCATTACATATAGTGACTGCAACTAGAAGAGGCTGGAACTGTAGTAGCTTTGAGCTCCCCCACAACCAATGCTCCTACACCATTACCTACAGTGATTCTTGCTGGGAGAGGGCGGAGCCACAGTAGCTATGAGCTGCCCCACAGCCACTGCTCCTACACCATTACCACAGTGACTCCTGCTGGGAGAGGGCAGAACTGAGTAACTGTGAGCTCCCCTCAGCCAGTGCTCCTACACCATTACATATAGTGACTGCAACTGGAAGAGGCTGGAACTGCAGTAGCTTTGAGCTCCCCACAACCAGTGCTCCTACACCATTACCTACAGTGACTCCTGCTGGAAGAGGGTGGAACTGCAGTAGCTGTGAGTTCCCCCCCACAGTCTGTGTTCATACACCATTACCTACAGTGCCTCCTCCTGGGAGAGGGCAGAACTGCAGTAGCTATGAGCTGCCCCACAGTTAATGCTCCTACACCACTGCCTACAGTGACTCCTCCTGGGAGAGTACGGAACCACAGTAGCTGCGAGCCCCCCCACAGCCAATGCTCCTATACCATTACCTACAGTGACTCCTGCTGGGAGAGTGCGGAACCACAGTAGCTGCGAGCCCCCCCACAGCCAGTGCTCCTACACCATTACCTACAGTGACTCCTGCTGGGAGAGGGTGGAACTGCAGTAGCTGTGTGATCCCCCACAGCCAGTGCTCCTACACCATTACCTACAGCGACTCCTGCTGGGAGAGGGTGGAACTGCAGTAGCTGTGTGATCCCCCACAGCCAGTGCTCCTACACCATTACCTACAGCGACTCCTGCTGGGAGAGGGCGGAACTGGAGTAACTGCGAGCCCCCCCACAGCCAGTGCTCCTATACCATTACCTACAGTGACTCCTGCTGGGAGAGGGTGGAACTGCAGTAGCTGTGTGCTCCCCCACAGCGAGTGCTCCTACACCATTACCTACAGTGACTCCTGCTGGGAGAGGGCGGAACTGGAGTAACTGTGAGCTCCCCCTCAGCCAGTGCTCCTACACCATTACATATAGTGACTGCAACTGGAAGAGGCTGGAACTGCAGTAGCTTTGAGCTCCCCCACAACCAGTGCTCCTACACCATTACCTACAGTGACTCCTGTCAGAAAAGAGAAGAACTGCAGTAGTTGTGAGCTCCCCAACAGTCAGTGCTCCTACACCATTACCTACAGTGACTTCTGCTTGGAGAGGGTGGAACTGCAGTAGCTGTGAGTTCCCCCCACAGTCTGTGTTCGTACACCATTACCTACAGTGCCTCCTCCTGGGAGAGGGCAGAACTGCAGTAGCTATGAGCTGCCCCACAGTTAGTACTCCTACACCACTGCCTACAGTGACTCCTGCTGGGAGAGTGCGGAACCACAGTAGCTGCAAGCCCCCCCACAGGCAGTGCTCCTACACCATTACCTACAGTGACTCCTGCTGGGAGAGGGCGGAACTGGAGTAACTGTGAGCTCCCCCTCAGCCAGTGCTCCTACACCATTACATATAGTGACTGCAACTGGAAGAGGCTGGAACTGCAGTAGCTTTGAGCTCCCCCACAACCAATGCTCCTACACCATTACCTACAGTGATTCTTGCTGGGAGAGGGCGGAGCCACAGTAGCTATGTGCTGCCCCACAGCCAGTGCTCCTACACCATTACCTACAGTGACTCCTGCTGGGAGAGGGCGGAACTGGAGTAACTGTGAGCTCCCCCTCAGCCAGTGCTCCTACACCATTACATATAGTGACTGCAACTGGAAGAGGCTGGAACTGCAGTAGCTTTGAGCTCCCCCACAACCAGTGCTCCTACACCATTACCTACAGTGACTCCTGTCGGAAAAGGGAAGAACTGCAGTAGTTGTGAGCTCACCCACAGTCAGTGCTCCTACACCATTACCTACAGTGACTCCTGCTTGGAGAGGGTGGAACTGCAGTAGCTGTGAGTTCCCCACAGTCTGTGTTCATAACCATTACCTACAGTGCCTCCTCCTAGGAGAGGGCAGAACTGCAGTAGCTATGAGCTGCCCCACAGTTAGTACTCCTACACCACTGCCTACAGTGACTCCTGCTGGGAGAGTGCGGAACCACAGTAGCTGCGAGCCCCCCCACAGCCAGTGCTCCTATACCATTACCTACAGTGACTCCTGCTGGGAGAGGGTGGAACTGCAGTAGCTGTGTGATCCCCACAGCCAGTGCTCCTACACCATTACCTACAGTGACTCCTGCTGGGAGAGTGCGGAACCACAGTAGCTGCGAGCCCCCCCACAGCCAGTGCTCCTACACCATTACCTACAGTGACTCCTGCTGGGAGAGGGTGGAACTGCAGTAGCTGTGTGATCCCCCACAGCCAGTGCTCCTACACCATTACCTACAGCGACTCCTGCTGGGAGAGGGTGGAACTGCAGTAGCTGTGTGATCCCCCACAGCCAGTGCTCCTACACCATTACCTACAGCGACTCCTGCTGGGAGAGGGCGGAACTGGAGTAACTGCGAGCCCCCCCACAGCCAGTGCTCCTATACCATTACCTACAGTGACTCCTGCTGGGAGAGGGTGGAACTGCAGTAGCTGTGTGCTCCCCCACAGCCAGTGCTCCTACACCATTACCTACAGTGACTCCTGCTGGGAGAGGGCGGAACTGGAGTAACTGTGAGCTCCCCCTCAGCCAGTGCTCCTACACCATTACATATAGTGACTGCAACTGGAAGAGGCTGGAACTGCAGTAGCTTTGAGCTCCCCCACAATCAGTGCTCCTACACCATTACCTACAGTGACTCCTGTCGGAAAAGGGAAGAACTGCAGTAGTTGTGAGCTCCCCAACAGTCAGTGCTCCTACACCATTACCTACAGTGACTTCTGCTTGGAGAGGGTGGAACTGCAGTAGCTGTGAGTTCCCCCCACAGTCTGTGTTCGTACACCATTACCTACAGTGCCTCCTCCTGGGAGAGGGCAGAACTGCAGTAGCTATGAGCTGCCCCACAGTTAGTACTCCTACACCACTGCCTACAGTGACTCCTGCTGGGAGAGTGCGGAACCACAGTAGCTGCGAGCCCCCCCACAGGCAGTGCTCCTACACCATTACCTACAGTGACTCCTGCTGGGAGAGGGCGGAACTGGAGTAACTGTGAGCTCCCCCTCAGCCAGTGCTCCTACACCATTACATATAGTGACTGCAACTGGAAGAGGCTGGAACTGCAGTAGCTTTGAGCTCCCCCACAACCAATGCTCCTACACCATTACCTACAGTGATTCTTGCTGGGAGAGGGCGGAGCCACAGTAGCTATGAGCTGCCCCACAGCCAGTGCTCCTACACCATTACCTACAGTGACTCCTGCTGGGAGAGGGCGGAACTGGAGTAACTGTGAGCTCCCCCTCAGCCAGTGCTCCTACACCATTACATATAGTGACTGCAACTGGAAGAGGCTGGAACTGCAGTAGCTTTGAGCTCCCCCACAACCAGTGCTCCTACACCATTACCTACAGTGACTCCTGCTGGAAGAGGGTGGAACTGCAGTAGCTGTGAGTTCCCCCCACAGTCTGTGTTCATACACCATTACCTACAGTGCCTCCTCCTGGGAGAGGGCAGAACTGCAGTAGCTATGAGCTGCCCCACAGTTAGTGCTCCTACACCACTGCCTACAGTGACTCCTGCTGGGAGAGTACGGAACCACAGTAGCTGCGAGCCCCCCCACAGCCAGTGCTCCTATACCATTACCTACAGTGACTCCTGCTGGGAGAGGGTGGAACTGCAGTAGCTGTGTGCTCCCCCACAGCCAGTGCTCCTACACCATTACCTACAGTGACTCCTGCTGGGAGAGGGCGGAACTGGAGTAACTGTGAGCTCCCCCTCAGCCAGTGCTCCTACACCATTACATATAGTGACTGCAACTGGAAGAGGCTGGAACTGCAGTAGCTTTGAGCTCCCCCACAACCAGTGCTCCTACACCATTACCTACAGTGACTCCTGTCGGAAAAGGGAAGAACTGCAGTAGTTGTGAGCTCCCCGCAGTCAGTGCTCCTACACCATTACCTACAGTGACTCCTGCTTGGAGAGGGTGGAACTGCAGTAGCTGTGAGTTCCCCCCACAGTCTGTGTTCATACACCATTACCTACAGTGCCTCCTCCTGGGAGAGGGCAGAACTGCAGTAGCTATGAGCTGCCCCACAGTTAGTACTCCTACACCACTGCCTACAGTGACTCCTGCTGGGAGAGTGCGGAACCACAGTAGCTGCGAGCCCCCCCACAGCCAGTGCTCCTACACCATTACCTACAGTGACTCCTGCTGGGAGAGGGTGGAACTGCAGTAGCTGTGTGATCCCCCACAGCCAGTGCTCCTACACCATTACCTACAGCGACTCCTGCTGGGAGAGGGCGGAACTGGAGTAACTGTGAGCTCCCCCTCAGCCAGTGCTCCTACACCATTACATATAGTGACTGCAACTGGAAGAGGCTGGAACTGCAGTAGCTTTGAGCTCCCCCACAACCAGTGCTCCTACACCATTACCTACGGTGACTGCTGCTGGGAGAGGGTGAAACTGCAGTAACTGTGAGCTCCCCCACAGCCAGTGCTCCTACACCATTACCTACAGTGACTCCTGCTGGGAGAGGGCAGAACTGCAGTAGCTATGAGCTGCCCCACAGTTAATGCTCCTACACCATTACCTACAGTGACTCCTGCTGGGAGAGGGCGGAACCACAGTTGTCGCGAGCTCTCCCACAGCCAGTGCTCCTACACCATTACCTACAGTGACTGCTGCTGGGAGAGGCTAGGACTGCAGTAGCTGTGAGCTCCCCCACAGTCAGTGCTTCTACACCACTACATACAGGGACTCCTGCTGGGAGAGGGTGAAACTGCAGTAACTGTGAGCTCCCCCACAGTCACTGCTTCTACATCATTACCTACAGTGTCTCCTGCTGTGAGAGGCTAGGACTGCAGTAGCTGTAAGCTCCTCCACAGCCAGTACTTCTACACCATTACCTACAGTGACTCCTGCTGGGCGAGGGCAGATCTGCAGTAGCTGTGAGACCCAGCAGAGCCAGTGCTCCTACACCGTTACCTACAGTGACTCCTGCTGGGAGAGGCTGGGACTGCAGTAGCTGTGTGTTTCCCCACAGCCAGTGCTCCTACACCACTACCTACAGCGACTCCTGCTGGGAGAGGGCTAAACTGCAGTAGCTGTGAGCTCCCCACAGTCAGTGGTTCTACACCATTACCTACAGTGACTCCTGCTGGGAGAGGGTGGAACTGCAGTAGCTGTGAGCTCCAGCAGAGCCAGTGCTCCTACACCATTACCTACAGTGACTCCTGCTGGGAGAGGCTGGGACTGCATTAGTCATGTGCTCCCCCACAGCCAGTGCTCCTACACCATTACCTACAGTGACGCCTGCTGGGAGAAGCTAGGACTGCAGTGGATGCGAGTTTCCCCACAGTCAGTGCACCTACACTACTACCTACAGTGACTCCTGCTGGGAGAGGGCCAAACTGCAATAACTGCACCCTCCCCCACAGTCAGTGCTTCTACACCATTACCTACAGTGACTCCTGCTGGGAGAAGCTGGGACTGCATTAGCTTTGAGCTTCCGCAAAGCCAGTGCTCCTACACCATTGTCTACAGTGACTCCTGCTGTGAGAGGCTGGGACTGCAGTAGCTGTGCGCTCCCCCACAACCAGGCCTCCTACACCATTACCTACAGTGACTCCTGCTGGAGCTGTGAGCTTCTCTATAGCCAGTAAATTCTACTTCATTGTCTACAGTGACCCATGCTGAATATGGCGGGGACAGCAGTTGTAAGCTCCCCCACATCCACATGTGTGGGGTGATATGGTGGGACACCCAGACCGCAAAGCCCCCTGCCTTTCCTCTCTGGGTAGGCTAGTCCCCATCGGCTCTACATCCAAATAGGTGCGTCCCATGCACAATATGAAGAGGACCTCTTAGTGTTCAATTCAGAGCTCTGATGTGACTTGTCAGTTCCATTTTAGAATAGGGACTCAGCTGATGGCTGGTGCACTGTGATATTTGGTGATTGGGCTGATGATTCATATCAGAGCTCTGAAATGAGCACTAAGAGACCCCCACTTCCCCTTTGGGATAAAATAAGTGAGTAGCTATCTGAAGCAGAAAGGAACTAGTAGTATCTGAATGATTTGCTACTGGGGGGAGGTGGGGGAGGCCACAGTGTGCAGTGGGTTCCCTGCTTTAACTGAGTTGTGCCACAGCCAGTTACTCCCCTAATGAGAAAAGCAATTTAAAGTCTGTGGATGCACAAGGGTTGAACTGCGAATTCTGGGTTTGTCTGACACCCCAGCAGGGCTGCATTGGTGGGAAATTCAATAGCCTGGAGTGTATGTTAGAGCTTTTATAAGCTCCCATCAGATGTTTTCCAGCTCCAGTTTTCTCCCAGAGCAAAGTGCACTCCTCTGTGACTATAGTTAGCCCTGGGAGAACAGCAGGACCAGTAAACAAAAGATCAGCACTTATACAAGCTCTAACATGCACTGCAGGCTGTTGAATCTCCCACTGCTGCAGCCCTGCTGTGATGTCAAAACACACTATCTCCCAAGAAGAGTTACCGTACACGCAGGAACCATTGGATTGCTGGCACGTAACCTGCTGAGCATCACAAAGTAAGCAACATTCTTCCTTGCTACTAGTGATCACACAGGTCACTCAGTTCCACCGCCCTAGTATAGATCCCCAATTTCACCAGTGGATAAGACTGAATTTCCACCAGTTTACAGACAATGGAGAGAGAACTGACTTTGCAACTCTCAAAAACAAATATCAACTGCAAAACTCAGACCTTTACAGATACCTGCAGGTTAGACATTGCCTGCGATGAAAGCTAAGATGCACACAAAAACAAACCCACCCCTCAACACTCATACAAATAACCCAACAAACACTGACTTTGCCCCCCCCCCACACACACACCCCTAATCTCACAACTATACCAAGCCCTTCTGGAACTACAGCCTAATACCTCACTGTCCAGACAAACAAAACGGGCACAGGAAACGAACATGCCAGTCACTGCAGCACAGTGGGAAAAGGCAACAACAGAGCCACAGAGAGCCACATCCTCACCTCTATACAGAGAATTCTCCTGGAAGATAAAAATGTGCTTCTTTAAGACCCCAGTCATTCAAGCAAAATACCAGACTCAATGTACAGCAACCTACTGCAGAAAATGTGGCAACCAAGAAGCCGACCATAGCACTGTTTTCTGGGACTGCCCTACAATACAGATACATACTGGATAGACGTACATCAAATCCTTAGAGACAACTTCTCATCTAGCCTCCACTATAACTGCTAAACCAATACACTTTATTCCTCCCTACCACAGTCAAAGGCCCGAAAGTAAAATATTGGTTCCGTATTTGGACCATCATGGCTAGCAAAGCCATCACAACAGCATGGCTCCGCCCGACTCCTCCTAACATAGTATAACTCACTCCCCCGCAATACTCTGCGCTGATGATCTGACCCTCTATATTAGCTCGAAGCATATTAACCAGATATATATCAGCAGCTGCCGGAGGACCTCCAATCAGTGCACACCTGGCTGATGTTCGACAAGCTCATCCTCAACACCACTAAAACCCAATCAGTGCTATTTGGCACTTCCCCTAAACTCAGAACCTGCCCCTCCCCCTTTATCTGTTGTATATCGGGATGGCACCACGGTCCCAACTGCCTCTTTCTTCTCGTACCTCGGACTCATCCTAGACCCCTCTCTTGACTATGTGGCACATGTGACAAGTGTCAGCAAATCTGAGAGCTCCAAGCTTGGAGTATCGTATAAAGTGGCCCGGGACCTGACCCCACAAGCATGCCTAGCCACTGCCAAAGGAAAGCTACTCCCCAAACTGCTTTATGGAGCCCCAGTGCACTCCTCAGCTGCTAAAACTACCCTCCACAAATGGGACGTCACCTATAACAATATTTGCCCCTTTGCACTGCAATACCCTTGACACACTCACTCACTCAACACTGCACTTTGTGCGACAAACTAGGTTGGCTTCCCCCCATCAGCTCTGCGCGACCACAGTTATGGAGGTCTTACCTTTAATATATTGCAAAATCCCTCGCATCCACTATTAAGTCAGTTGAAAATGGCTACCCCCTAAGATCAACCGACAATGCCCTGCTCGCTGTCCCTAGAATCAAATCTAAAGTAGGTGGAGCGTCCTTTACCTACTCTGCCCCCAAACTATGGAACTCCATTCCTCCTGACATTCGGTGATGTCCCTCCTCTCATTCGTTTTGTGCCAAATATCATGGACATCTCCTTAGCCAGGAGCTCTGCCCCGTCTCAGCACTCGAGTATCCTCCCCACATGCATGTTCCAAGTGTGCCCCAAGCCACACACCTCTGATGTAAATTGATATAAATGGACCTCTTCCCCATCCCCTTGAGGACCCTTCTATCGCCCTACCTCTCTAACCAAATGTGCACGATGTATTCTCTATTTGCCTCAGTTGAATCAGATGCACTCTATATCCCATGTACAATCTTGCCATTGTATGTCCTGTTATACTGTATCCTCATGCTATGCACCTTCTCACCAAAGTATACCTTGTTATATTATATTTTCTCACTAGGTATGTTCTTACTATATTGTTTTCCCCAATGTCGGTATTTTTGTGGTTGTAATCTCCTGGGTCACGCCTAAAAATGGGCATCTTTTTTTTTTTTTTTTACTGTCTATTTATCCACCTTCTCACCCTGGAGCTACGCTTCTTCGGGAGACACCAACCACCACCCCGCAACTTGCCTTACCTGATTCCCCAAGAGTTCCCCCCATGGAGCCATGGCTGTACCCCCCAGGCAGGTATGGGATGGGACCCGAACATCCTGATGCTTCAGTGTCTCATCGGGATCCCCCGGTGGTTAGGCAGACAGTCGTCATTAGGGTCAATGATCTGGTGCTCCACCTACCCATGCTCTGGCAGTGTTTTTCCTCTTTACTGAGGAAGTGGCCGGTGCCCTGATGTCAAGGCATTACGCTGACGACCGCCACTCCCAGCCCTCTCTTGTATGTGCTCCAGCACTTGCTGTTCCTCTGGCCTCCGTCAGATGTCAGCCAAGCACCGGGCGAATGCCCCCCTCCCTCCTGGGAGAGCTGTCCCTCCCTCGGATGCGTAATCCTCTCCCTCCCATGCTGACCCCCGATGACCCAAGCTCATTCCCGAACCCGGGTCACTGGCATGACATGAGGTGTGGCATCCAGCACCTCAATCCTCAGCACCACCGGGCTGGGCAAAATGGGCATCTTATTGCCTAGCATGTCTACCTGGTAAACAACAGCTAAATAAAGAAATACAGAAGAATGGCATATCCTAGTTAACCAACTATACTTTACAGAAAGAATCACACACAGTCTAAATGAAAATTAAAAAAAAGTTATATTTATTTCTCACCAGGTGATCCCCATGGATCCACTATATAATGGAAAGAAATACTGGTTTTGTGCCATCGCTGTCCCTCACCAGTGATCTTAAGGAATTTAACCTATAGAGAAACAAAATGTTTCTGATTAGACTAAGTGAAAAACTTATAAACATAAAGAAAACCTCGGGTATTGCAGTGGAGAAACACACTCCCCATATCTTATTCCCCTCTTCTTTTTTCTTCCTAAATGCTTCAAGTTACCTGTTCTGATATCCAGTACACATTTGTTAAGTTAGTATGTGTACTTTTCCTCTAGACAAGATAAAAACTGAACAATGTAAAACCAAAGATTCCACAAAGTGATAGGCCCATTATGATTATTGACTAAGTGTAGATGAGTGATTACACTGTACTGAGAAAAGAATTCATGTAAATCCTACAGCGTGAAGCTAGAGATGTAATTCCAAGCAGGGACACTTTAGACAATCCTTCTGGCTAGGTAAATGAAGAAATGTTTTACCGTCACTAAAAATGAATGTAATTTAACTGTTTTAAAATGCTTAATACCTTACATACAAAAAGACAGAGAGAGAGAGAGACGACCACAGTCTTATGAAAACCAAACTGGGTCATTCTGCGTAATTATTTTTGAGAATTCTGAATATTTGTCTTCCTGAACACATTGACACATGGCATGCTCATAGCAGGTGAATTACTTACTGTTCCGAGACATACAAACCACAATTACACGCTTTGGTGAGACAGCACATCACAGACAAACCACAATGATGCAACACAGCTTTTCTCCAGCTACTAAAAGTGACAAAATGCAGCACTTTTTTATTTGTAAATATCCTTTTATTTAAAAAAAAGGTTTTTTACACAATTACATCCAAACATTTCAGTCTAGGACATTCAAAAGTTGCTATAGTCAGATTAAGTATGAGACAAGAATAAAGGAATACTGCAAGACAGGGGTGTGTATCGTGCTGGGATAACGCCACATCTGGGGGTTGGGCACGAGGCTGGCTGAAGTGCATCCAATGTCAGGCATTGGCATTATCAACACATATCACCCTGGAGACGTATTCCATTATACAATGTTTTGTTGTTATATGCAGAATTAAAAAAACTTATTTTAAAGAATGTTTTTGTGTGGAAAAATATTTTTGTTTCTTAAGAGACGATGCAAATAAAAAACTATTTAAAAGACAAAGAACCTCTGTGCGTAAACACTGAGGCAAGGGTTACCCCAAAGGGCATTTGGCTGGGAAGCCAAGTTTCAAGAAAATACAAAATCACACATGCCCCCACAATGCAAAGCATCATGGGCTGCATATGCAAATCACCACAGAATGTTATGCTGGTCCAGCTTTAAGCAGAATTGCATGGTGCCGAAAGGCCTCTCACGCAGTTTGCAGAGGGTGCTGATGCAAATAAAGATGGGCAAATCCAAAGTATCCTCAACTGGTTCACAGTGAGGCTGAGATGAGACCCGTGGTGTTATGCTGGGATAACACCATAGGTCCAGCCCCAAACTGACCAATCACAGTCCAAGATTCTTTCTTGCCATTGTATAATAGTGTATAATCAGTCTAGCAGGGTGACTTCTGCCTCCCTACACAGCAACGGAAGCATCATCTCTGTATTAGTTTCAACCCTTATTCCGGTGCATCTCTTTTAAATGCAAGATACCAACAGTAAAAGGCAACCTATTAGTTAAAGCGCATTCTTTAAGAATTGAAGGGGGGGTCAGGAGGGGACGCCAGCCTACTGATACATAGATGCTTGTGGCTATCTCTCACCCTCTTGTGATATCTTTACTCTGCCCGTGACTTCTAGAACCATCCAGTGTGTTCTACAGTTAGCCCTGTGTGTTAGAGCGTGTCTACCTACTGCACGCTCCGTTCAGAGGAGGACATTATTGTCACGCTGCGTTACATGTGGAACCCAGGAATTCCATCTGGATACAAACACCTCCATTTTGTCATTTAGGCTAAACATAATTTTTTTCCATTTAGCAAATCTCATTGACTGTGCTTCTCCACTGATTCAGTGTGATAGGTTGGGAAGTTAGCCACTTCCGAGCAAGACATTTTTTAGGTGCTAGGAGCTCATTCCTAACAAGTACTTTATATGCCTATCCTTAAAAGTCCTGGGGTACACGTGAAATAAGTTCATCTGTAGTGTAGGTGATATTGGGACATGCAGAACCTCAAGAGCTCTCTCTGACTCCTGGTAGAAAGTTCCCAGTGCTTGGTAAGCCCACATTATATGCATATGATTTGCCTGAGCGGTGCCGCAGTTCCTCCAACCATCTGTATATCCATTCCTTGCATATCTGAGTTCTAAAGAAACGTATAATATGCTTCCAAGCATATTCCCATCAGACAAACGAGGAGGTGACCTTCCCATCTCAAGGCAGCCTCTTTTCTAGTCTGCCTGCTCTATCTGAATGCCTAGTTCATCCTCCCATCTTATGGGCACATATGTAGTATTAAATGTATAAGTTCCCTGTAGTGCTTTGTAGACAGTGGAAATTAAGTGTGTGGTGGTTTGTGCCCTAATATGTTATGCGGGTGCACTAATGAGTGTCACACATTCATTAGGGTCCTGTGCCTCTATGGTCAAATTGGCGTGGTAGTGACATATTTGAAGATATCGGAAGAAATCCCTTCCATCTAGGCCAAACTGCTGTTGCAGTTCTGTGAAGGACTTCATCTTTGTACCTGTACACATTTGGCTAAGATATACTATATACCACTTCTGCCTGTCATGTAAAGTTTTATCTATACATGCAGGTGAAATATCTGCTAAGTTTGCAATCAGATACACCCAGACGAGTTGGCTTTTCAAACCAGTTTCAGTCACCATCTTTCTCCATATCTCTTTAATTTGCACGATCCAAGGATTGCTGGTATCCCAGACCATTCCTCTTGCCCCTTCCCCAAATAGACATCTAATCATGCTGGCAAAGGGTAGTATTTCTCTTTCCATTTCTAACCACTGAGGTCCCAGCCCCTAGAATACCAGTGGATAAAATCCTGAGCTGTGCTGCCATGTAGCACAGGGATAGATCTGGAAATGCATGTAGCGTAGGGATAGATCTGGAGATGCATGTAGCATAGGGATAGATCTGGAGATGCATGTAGTGCAGGGATAGATCTGGAAATGCATGTAGTGTAGGGATAGATCTGGAGATACATGTAGTGTAGGGATAGATCTGGAAATGCATGTAGTACAGGGATAGATCTGGAAATGCATGTAGTACAGGGATAGATCTGGAAATGCATGTGGTGTAGGGATAGATCTGGAAATGCATGTAGTACAGGGATAGATCTGGAAATGCATGTAGTGTAGGGATAGATCTGGAAATACCGGTCCTTCCCTGTTCTTAGGCAGCATTAGGGTGGAGCGCTGTATTCAGGGGTTTGGCTGCCCCACATATATCCAGTAATGGCATCTTTATTCTAATTACTGTTTATTGCCACTTTGTACACAGAAACAGTACAATGCAGCACACACACAGAACACAACATTTCCTCAGGTGCATGAATACAAAACGTGGAGGGGAGTGGTACATGGTATAGTACATCCAACCACATGTGGAAGCTAGCCCACAGCAAGGTAGGCATTCCATACAAAAGCACGGGGGGGGAGTAATAATAACTCAGCATCGGGACATGGGCCGGGCAAAATGACCCCTTAGCATGCCCTAGGAAGCTAGAATACATAGAGGGGCTATCATACTCCGCTTTACTTGCCGGGTACACCGGACAGGCAAGGGGTGGCCTCTGTGCTGGAGCAATGCCACCAAGACGTTGTGAACTGATTGCCTCCAGCTGTTTGAGCCTCAGTCCAACCAGGCCGGAGCTGGTACTCGTAGAACCAGGTGCTCACAGGTCGGCTGCCAGTTGAGATGCCATTGGTTTGTCTTCATTAAATGGTACTGTCTTGGCAGCTGTGGATAGGGTGAAAAATCTGGGAGTCACTGTTGACCCTAGGATGACACTCAAACACCAGCTGTCAGCTGTGGTCCTCAGTGGATTTTTCCAGCTTTGGAATATCTCCTGGATTAAACCCTGTCTGATGCAAGAGAAGCTGGTGACCCTGGTGCAAGCCCTTGTAACCTCAGGATTTGAATACTGCAATGCTCCATACCTGGGGTTACCTGGGAGACTGGTGCACCACCTACAGCTGATGCAAAATGCCCAAGTCAGGCTGACCAGTGGTCATCAAATGCAGCTCATATAATGCCAGTGCTCCGGCATCTTTCCTGACTACCAATTGGGGGGCACTGCACCTTCACAATTGCTTTGCTAATGAGGCCGGCGTGGTGGTGAAGAAGACTGAGGCACCTTGCACCTCACTTGCTCCCTTGCTGGTGACCCAGGCTCAGGAATGGACTTGAATCATTGGGAGTCAGTCAGGGAGGGAGAGAATCAAGCATGGACTGCTCTCCTCTCCTGGGGTGGAGAGGCATGTCTACCAATGGAGGTCTGTAGGCAGAGCAGCACCACGGTGGCACCTATGGGAGGGAACTACAGGGAATGTCAAACGGGTGTGCCTCCATGCACAAATATGATGGTCTGCAGTACAATAGGGAGAAAAATGGCGTTGGAGGGCTTAATGAAGCCCAGTGCAGCCGATCCCGTACTGGCAGCTAGTATGCCAGTGGAATAAAAGATGAAGTTGAGGAAGACCAGGTGTCGGAAGTTGGAGCATTGTTGGTTTAGGTCTTGGTCCGAGGAGGACAGACTGGCTTTGAGAATTCACTACAGTGAATATCAAAGGGCAGTCAACTGTAACCAATCAACTCACTTGCCTGACCCTCTTAGCGATTGCTTGGCACTTGTTCCTGAGCTGTATTTGAACAATTTATTCCCTTTGCACTTATCCTCTGTTTGTACAGTGTCGATTATGTCATGTACAAGGGCTCTGATCTGTCGAATGTTTGTCTATGCCACTGTACTGTGTTACATTTTTATTATTTCATGCCTGACTCTGACTTCATTTTGTTGTTATCCGACGATATGCTTTTGGTTAATTGTATTGCCTGTTGTCACCTGATTTATTCATTGTATTCAATGCTGTTTTCCCACCCATTGTATGTTACCTCCTGGGTCATGCCTGAAAATAGGCAGCTTTGCTGTCAAGGGCACCTACCTGGTCAACAAAAACTAAACAAAAAATAAATAAATAAGAAAGCAGTGTTCCTGTTCGGGGAGATAGCTGCAGGGAGGAACAGACTGGCTCTGCTTTTTTGTACTGCAGACAGGCTACTCCACCCTGCCTGTCTGCAGCTGAAAAGGGCAGCTTCAGTCGCTCAGTGCAAGGAGTTTGCTCTGTTTTTCTCTGACAGGGTGTCCTCCATTAGCACTGGGATCTCTCTAGTGGGGCAGATGCAGCTCTGCAGTTGTGAATCGTGCATTTCCAGGGGCATTCATATTGTCTGGAGCGAGTTTAGGTCAGTGGGGGTGACAGAAGTATGCAAAGTGATTTCAAAGCTGTGGCCCACATACTGTGAACTGGACCTGGGCCTTACCGTCTCTTAATGGGATGTGTTGAGTCTGTTGGTCCAGTGTTTGCTGAAATTGTCCGGCACTTGCTTTTGGAGGGACTTTTCCCCAGCGCCCTGAAAGAGGCACTGGTCAAGCCCCTCCTAATGAAATCATCTCTTGACACGGACATCTTGGTGAATTATTGGCCAGTCTCTAAAATCCCATTTTTGGGTTAGGTTATCAAGAAAGTAGTGGCTCTGCAGCTTGAGGTACACCTTGCTGCCTATGACATCTATGAGCCCTTCCAGTCTGGGTTTAAGTCAAGGCATAGCACCAAAACGGCATTAGTCAGCATGCAAAATGATCTCCTCAGAGCAAGAGATAGAGAAGACTGGTTAGTTCTTGTTCTCCTTGATCTCTCATCAGTATCTGACACTGGGGACCAAGTAGTGTTGCTAGATCGCCTAAGGGAGCTCTGTGGACTCACTGGTACTGTCATCGACTGGTTTGAGTTCTTTCTCACAGGCAGGACACAGAAGGTAGTGATGGGGAGTTTCTCCTCCTGTCTGAAGCCCCTGCCTTGTGGAGTTCCCAAGGGCTCGATTCTGTCACCTGTGTTATTTGCAGTGTACATGTTTCCCCTGGGTGAGATCATTAGATGGTACCACATGGGTTTTCACTGTTATGCAGAAGACACACAACTGTACATGTCTTTTGCGCCTGAGGTGAGTGTTGCAGTGCAGGTGCTTAAAAATATCTGGCCGAGATCCAGGACTGGCTGTCCTCTAGCTGGCTGAGACTCAATCCCAACAAAATGGAGGTGCTAGTGATTTTTTTTCCATAATTTATTTTATTGAGTTTTAAAAGAATAAAATACATTAAAATTAACAATTAGTTTTAGCATCATATAAAGTATGACATCATTATATCAATTAACAAATCAATGACCATAAATTCCAACTAATAAGCAATAAATTAGTACAAATTGTTTCATTCCTCAGTTCAAATAGGAAATGAAAGGGATTAAAACATAACAATACTTAAAAACCATAACTCTAAACCTAAACATAAATAAGATTCAGCATATCAACAGTAGATTAATGTCATGAGAATAACTGGACCTAGGCAAACTATACCTACACATTTAAAGGAGGCCTTGCAAATTAATTTAATTGGAGAAAAGGTCCCTAGATATCAGCACATCTATTTAATCTATCAGAAATTAAATACAAGATTCTTTCATTGTTAGCAGTGTAGCTCATCATATTTAACCATTCGGCTAGGGAAGGCACCTGTGGGGTTCTCCAGTACTTAAGAATTAATCTTTTAGCACAAGTAGAGGCAACCGAAATCCACAACTTCTGATTATAGGTAATGTCTATCTTAAATGTGAGAATTCCTAAAATAAATATAAGTGGAGAGTGTGGTAGAACCATGGAAAGGGAGGTTTCACATTTCACTTTTATTTCCTGCCAGAATTTTTTTAGTTTAGGGCATTCCCACAACATATGTAACATGTTAGCATCAAGAGAGTTACATTTCCAGCAGCATGCATCTGAAGAGAACCCCATTTTGAAAAGTTTAACCAGAGTTCTATAAAAATGATGCAAAACTTTGTACTGAGTGAGCTTACCTTGTATGTCCTTATAACCATGGTATGCATAGTCCCAGGTGGAACTCCAGTCCTGGTCAACAAGTTTGATTCCCAACTCCTCTTCCCACTTCTGTTTAGTACAGTAAGTGAGAGATGATGCGGTGACAGAAAATGAGAGAATTTTATAAATTAAACTGGTGCCCTTTCTAAGTGGGCCTATTTTAACCAATTGATCCCACTCCTTATTGCTGGGTAATGAAAGATTTACCCCGGAAAGACGGTCTATTAGAGTATGTCTTAACTGTAGATAGTAATGAAACTGAAACCATGGAAGGCCAAATTTCTCTTTAAATTCAGAGAAGGACATAAGTGTATCAGATCCTTTATGTAGAAGATCCCCAATACAGCTGATGCCTTTTTGTGACCAAATAATATTGGACAGAGGTACATCACCTCATGTCAGAAAGGGATTAGACCAAAGAGGCATTTATGTCAGTGGTATAGAAGATGGGAGAATCTTAACCTTTCACTTTGAGGTAAAGTAAATTCAATCAAAATGATCATTGCCCCAAAAATATTCTACCTTTTCCAAAATATACCTGTTTTACTACCTAAAAAAACTGGAAAAATTGAATTTTTTGATAAGAACCTTCTTATGGGGTACTAAGACTCCAAGACTGAGTCTGGGCAAACTCCGAGCTCCTTATGAACTGGGCGGCCTAGGTCTTCCACACTGGGATTGGTACCAATGGGCTTTCACGTTTAAACAATCCTCTGTCCTTCTATTTCCCGAGTTCAAGAACACCCCACAACTCCCTTTATAGACGTTATTGGAAACTGAGCTGATAAAACCTAATAAGTTTACTGACTTCGTATACCTGCCAATTTCCATAGCTCTCAAGGGTAATCCCTGCTTATATAACACCTTTCGTGTTATTAAAAAGGTTAATAAATTAGTAAATCCTTCCTCTATACCACTGATATAGATCCTGCTCAATACTATACAATAGAGGAAGATAATTTATATCAATCAGTGAGTCCAAATTCATTGCTATTTGTAAACCTAAGTAGGTTATCCAATTTTTTACCCATTTGTTGTCAAATATTTCCTTAAGATTTTTTAGAATGAAAGGTGTAGGATTCAGACATAAAGCCTGAGATTTGTCCCAGTTAACTTCAAGTCCTGACAAGGAACTGAATTCTCTGAGCAGAAGTTTGAGAACATTATATGACTATACAGGTTTAGAAAGAGTTAGCAGGAGGTCATCTGCAAAAGCAAAAGATTTATGTGTATATTTATTTACTTTCAAACCAGATATTCCAGGATGATCTGCAATAACTCTGATCAGGGGTTCAATAGCCAAAATAAAGAGGTACTGGGATAAGAGACATCCCTGTCTGGTTCCACAGGCCAAATGGATTGTTTCAGATATTATTCCATTCAAGAAAATTTACGCTGAAGAATTTTTATATAATAATGACACCCAAGACTGGAAGTTACTGCCACATCTGAAATGTTGCTGAGCTAGAAACATATAGTCCCAAGACAATGAATCAAATGCTTTGGATAGATCTGAAGAGGAAACTAAGTGGGGTTCTCTAGATTTATTAGCCTTCTCGCACAGTCAGCTCCCGATCTACCATGAATAAAACCAACCTGCTCTCTCCCAATGATTTCACAAATAATAATTTGAATTCTAGCAATTAATATTTTGGCCAAAATTTTATAGTCAGAATTCATTAATGAAATGGGGTGATAGCTATCACATAGCAAGGGGTCTTTATTCTTTTTATGAGTAAGAGTAACCAGGGCCTGAGAAAAAGTTTTTGGAAGAGATTTCTGATCGAACGTTTCTAAATATATATTAAGCAAGTGTTTAGTTAACTTTTGGTTTAATAATTTATAGAATTCCCCTGGAAGCCCATTCACATATCTGGACTTTGTAGTACGTTACGGTCTGTACGCCCATTGGCCCTCGCTGAGGACCAATGGGCATACAGCCATATTGTACGCAGTCGGTGGGCAGCTGGGTGGCTTGCGGGTGGGGAGCTGCCACCGCAGCTGACCAGGGGAGCGGGGTGGTGGGGCTCAGTGGGGCGGGGAGGGGTACTGCTGGACCACCAGGGATAGTAGGGATGTTTTTATTATACTTATGCCATAATCAGGCTGGCGGTCCACTGGACCACTAGGATTTGGACATGGTTCCGTTATTCTTATGCCGTGATCGGGCATGGGGGTGGAGCACGGCGCCGATGGACCCCTGACTCTGGAGCTTAGTGGCCACCACAGCTGATGGCTGCTGTGCTGCGCCCTGCAATACAGCAGCTCACCCTGTGGGTGGCCAGCCCTTGCTCCAATTTCTTCTTGGTTCAACACTGTGCACCAGTGTGTGGCGCAAGTAGTGGTTGCACCAATATATGCGCCGCACATCCCAGGCTGATGCGGTCAACATACTCAGTAGCTGTAACTAAAGAACATACTGCGGCTCACATCACAGTCCAGAAATTCTGCCGATCTGCGCGGGCATTTGCTTCATACCCGGCGCTGGAGGTCTCCGCTGCACTGTTCACTCACCGCGGTGTGCGATTGCATCCAGATTTGCATGGAGCCCCCGGTCACTTCCCCTTGCCTCTCGCTGACTCGTCTGACGTTGGCGTCTTGCTGGCTGCTGCTGCTGTCTCTTCCCTCCGTCGCTGCTCTGCTCGCCCCTCCTTCTCCCTTGGTGCCTGTGGTTCCTGCCCCTGCAAACTGCTCCTCGACCCACTGCTGCATCGGAACGCCTCCTGTGACCAAGAACCATACGCGACTTGCCTGCATGCTGTATGTGTCTCGCACTGTGCTATCTCTCCATTCCGGGCCACCTGGTTCTTGTCCCCACTCCCCGTTTCTGTCGGCGGGTAGCTGGTCTCCCTGTCGGTCTGTCACTCTTGCACCTCAGACACTTGCTCCCCACCTGTGCCCAGTGCTGCTAAGCTAGGGGTCTGGCTCACTTCAGTACTACCATTTTGAGGACGGCATCTATCGTGGATTAACACCCGCTCCACCTTGGGCCCCGTGATGCCATTTCACCAATTGCCAGTGCCCATTCCGGCCTTCTCATTATTGCCATGTAACAATTCCTTTTATTCCACTGCTTGTGACTGTGTTGAATCTCATGCTCTGCATTGTTTATTCAAATTTCTGTCCTGTACATACCTCCCCTCAAATGTTTGTATTCTATCTGCTTGAATTGCTTATTTCAAATGTTATGTTTGTACTGTTTCTCCAATTTGACGTGGAATCTTTGTAAAAGAGCCTTGGCTCAAAGGTACTTATAATATAAGATTAAATAACCAAATAAAATGTATGTGGGAGGTGATATAGGTACAGCATCCGGCGGGAGATGTACTGCTAAAAAAACATCTGGCCCACTTTATATATAACTCCGGGTGGCAGCACCGTGCTATTTACCTAACTTTGGGGAAGACCCCCCTTTCTTTCCATCAGAATCCGATCCCAGGCCCCTCAACCTTGTTTCGAGCTGCTCATAGCTGACAGGGCTGAGGCTGTGTTCCCCTTCTCTGCTCAGAGCACGGCGCTAGGGAGAGGGTCACGTGAGGGCGAGCGGGGAGCCGCACAGAAGTGCCACCCCGTCCCCTTCTCGGCCAGCGCCGCCGAGTAAGCTAGGCTGCTGCCCCTCCGCCCAGGGAAGTGATGTCACGCTGCCTGCCGGTCCGGGAAATGAGTTTGAGAGACCGTTATTCTGCGGAGGGTTCTTCACGTGGTTCCGGGTCGTTGTCTGGGATTAGGAGCAGTGGGACAGCGGTCCGGACCGTCGGCATTGAGGAAGGGGGGCAGCGGATCGCTCCGAGGGCACTGAGAGGTGGGATCATCAGGCCGGACCGGGCCGGGGCAGTGAGATAGAGGGCCGGACCAGGGCAGAGGGCAGTGTGGGTCAGCGGGCGGGACCGGGGGCATTCGTAGAAGAGGGACATCGAGCTGGACCTGGGGCATTGAAGGAGGGGGCACCGGATCACACCGGGGCATTGAGGGAGGGAGTGGGGCATCGGACCGGGGGCACTGAAAGACGGGGACATCGAGCCGGATCGGGGGCAGCAGACTACACCAGGGGCATTGAGGGAGGGAGGGAGGGAGGGAGGAGGTGGGACATCGGACCGGGGCATTTAAAGACGGGGACATCGAGCCGGATCGGGGGCAGCAGACTACACCGGGGGCATTGAGGGAAGGAGTGGGACATCGGACCGGGGCATTTAAAGACGGGGACATCGAGTCGGATCGGGGGCAGTAGACCACACCGGGGGCAGTGAGGGAGGGGGACAGCGGACTGGGACTAGAGCAAAAACAGGGCAGCGGTGAGCAAGCTACATACGGATGGACTCCGGGACCCAGGGACAGCAGAGACCAGACCACATCGATGAGGACCTCCGTGGTAACCGGACTTCCTGCACGTCTCCCTTATCAGGTTGGTGGTGAAATGTGTTCTTGCTGCCATTCTCACTCAGTCCGGTCGGATGTCACCCTTTGATAGCTGTAAGTCACACGCTTAAAGTTAAATGAATCCATTCAGTAAGTACCCCTGGCACTTCTTAACGGATTTACAAAACAGCGCATCTACAAGCTCCGGAACAGACCTTGCAAGTATAAGAATCACCAGGTGAGGCGTTTAGCCTCACATACAACCACTTGCAGTTGCAGCTGTTGTACATGGTTTAATTTGTTTAACAGTAGAATGTAGAAAGTTTTGACAGTTGGTTACTTGCAACAACTATTCTGGTTGCCTACAAGGTGTAAAATGCATGCCTCATAGTCCTGATTAAATACGTATAAGAAGGAGGACCGGCATAAATGCAGTACTTTGAATTTACTTCCACAGATATAATTGAACACTTAAACCTTTTCAGAATAACGCATTAAGCTATGACTGGGACACAAGGTTGAGGTATCAGGGTATCTTTTATTTGATCAACTTCACAGTAAGATTTGCTACTACACGAAAATATAAATGGGTGACTCAGTGTTTTAAGTCATAATACATCATGCAGACACAAAGGTAGCTTGGATGTTGACAACAGGAAAGAATAAGATTATTTGAAGAACGAAGTAAATTTAATATAACAAACACAACAGCATGCTGGCTGTTTCCCGTCCAACTTTAGGACGTGATGGTGTATAAAATGTTGCTTGAAACCAATTTTTTTTATACAGCATGGTAACTAAGCTGTAATCCACTGCTATAACTGATGTATGTACAGTATGTAACGTGTCTTACATAAACAAAAAATACAGGAAGGACAGGAACTGTTTGGACACAGAGGCAGTAGGAAAGTAGGGAGAAAAAGCAAAACCAAAAAAAGAAAAGAGAGCGAGGAAAGAGTAAGCATACAAAACAACAGTCGAGAGGCCACAAATAAGACATGATGGGAGTGGTGCAGTGCAGTGGCTGTGGAGTGGCAGACTTCCGGGAGACATTCTGGAGGATGCAGTGTTGTCCCATTTGCAGGCACCTCTCTGGGCTGAGGGAGGAGGTTGCTTGTCTCCAGGCTGAGTTGGCCAGGATTTGGGGGACCTCCTCTCTCACCCAGGAACCATCAGGGCTGCCACCGAGGTTACCAAGAAAGAGGAGCGGTTGGACCACGGTGGGCTCAGGGAGGGGGAGGGTGAGGGTGGTGGAACAGAGGTGCATCCCTCCAGTTGTACCTCTGCACAATTCATACGACGTTCTGGCAGAGCGTGGTTCCTCTATGGAGGCACCAACAGTGGAGACCAAGGAGGTTGCTGGGAACCTCTACAAAGGAGACCCACAGGAGGGTAGCATGGGACTCCATAGGAAGGAAACCACCCGGTGGGGGGGACTGAAGACTAGGGTAGAACTGGGGGAGGGAGAAGGAGATAAGGTGCCTGCCCAGTGCTATGGCTTGGAGAGACTGACCACGAATCCTCAGGATCATGGGAGCAGCTGCATGGGGAGGGAGCTGGGCGTCATTGTCACCTAGGGACAAATGACCTGGTTGGGAATGGGATCAGAGGAGTACAGAGGGAGTTTGTGGAGTTGGGGAGGGGCCTTAGACAAGTAGCATGCACGGTAACCTTCTCGGAAGTGCTGCCTGTCTGTGGCATGGGTGAGGCTAGGGTGCTCCACACCATGGGATTCAATCAGTGGTTGAAAAACTGGTGCAGAGCTCAGGGTTTTGGCTTCATTTAGGACTGGGGACCACCTGGAGGGATGCAGGCCTATACTGGCGTAATGGTATGCATCTGTCCAGGAGGGAACCAGGATCCTAGGTGATAGGTTTAAATGCTTCATTGGCAAGGAGGGCACTGAAAAGAAGCATTAGATCCAGCCTCCCCACAAAACAGGGTAGTTACCGAGGTAAACACCAAAATAGAGAAGTCGATGGGGAGAAGAGCGGGGGTAAATGGAGAAAAAGGCAATAAGGACAGGGATGGGGCTAAAAGGGGTAAGGCCATCAAGAAATGGAGGGCATTGAGTACCAATGCCCGTAGTCTAGGTAACAAGCTTCCTGAACTAGTGGCCTTGATGGAAGAGGGATACCTGGATATCGTGGCAGTCACAGAAATATGGTACATGGAGAATCATGACTGGTATGTCAACATATCAGGGTATACAATCTACAGTAGAGACTGGGAGGGGAGAAGAGGGGGAGGAGTAGTTCTCTATGTAAGGGAAGAGATAAAAGCAACTGAACAAAATAAACGGGGAGGAGAAGAGCACTGTGTGTCACCATGGAGACAGGAAATGGCACCACAGGCCACATGGGGGTTGTATACAGACCCCCGTCTCAGGGGGAGGAAATGGACAAGGAAATGATAGAAGGCATCCTTAGAATGGCAAAAAAAAAGAAGAGAGTATTGTTGACGGTAGACCTGAATATGCCAGATGTTACCTGGAGCACCTTTGCTGCAGCCACATCCAAGAGCAGGGTAATTCTTGATGCCCTACAGGGGGCATGCCTCAGACAGCTAGTGTTGGAACCTACTCGGGAGGGAGCAGTCTTAGACCTGGTACTCTCAAACAGGGACAGAGAGAGAGAGAGAGAGGATCTCAGATTTAGAAGTAGGTAGCCATCTGGGAACAAGTGACCACCAAACAGTGTGGTTCATGATAAATACAGCCGTAGAGTCAAGCCATACAAATGTGAGGGTACTGGACTTTGGGAGGGCTGACTTTGGCAAAATGGGAGAGTGCCTCAGAAAAGCACTAGCAAACGGGCAAGAAGGAGGGGTGGAGGAACAATGGGGAACCATCAAAACTGCCATCACAGAGGCATCAAGCCTTCATGTGAAGCAAATAAATCAAAACGAAGGAAAAATCCACTATGGTTTTCAAAAGAGGCAGCAGAGAAGGTTAGGGAAAAAAAGATAACATTCAGGAAGTATAAGGAAACGGAAGGAGCAGGTCAGAGAACTGTACCAGCTAAAGCAGAAGGAAGCGGGGAAGCAAGGCAGTCAGAATAGCAAATGCCCAAACCGAGGAAAAGATGGCCAAATCTGTTAAGAAGTGGGATAAAACCTTTTTTCCTTTTATTTATTTTGTGTTTTTGCACCTTGCCGGTCAGCCCCCATCCAACCGACCCCCACCCGTCCTGGAATTACTGGCACACCTTGCCTGGCCCAGGAGCGGCGCCTGCAGGGAGTCGGTCTTCATAATGCTGACCGGCATATTTTCCCCTCCGATTTTCTCCCAAGGGCCCTGGGAGTATGCATGCATGCGCATAGAGAAGCGCAGGTGCTGTACAGCCCTGGTT
Organism: Neoceratodus forsteri; assembly: GCA_016271365.2. Taxonomy (NCBI): domain Eukaryota; kingdom Metazoa; phylum Chordata; order Ceratodontiformes; family Ceratodontidae; genus Neoceratodus; species Neoceratodus forsteri. Next base: position 45,733,848 of record JADMNL010000033.1, read on the forward strand.
CTGCCCCCTTTTCCCCCACCCCATGGCCTAATGCCTAGGCACCCTCGGGCCCGTGCCACCCCCAGCCTCCACTGGGGGTCACCATCAGCCAAGGGATGCCATGCTTCCTCCCCAGAGAGGAGAGCTTGCCTGTCGGCAGCTCCATCCAGCTCCGCCCTCCCCCCCTATGCCGACCTCTGACGACCTGGGCTCGTTCCCGAACCCGGGTCGCCGGCTTGGATCGAGGTAAGGCACCAGCGCCTCAACCCTCTACGCCACCGGGCCTGCCAAAACCTTTTATAGGTACATTAGGGAGCGAAGAAAGACCAAGGAAGAATAGTGAGGCTTAATGAAGGGGAGGATGGGTGGGCAGGGGGTGACAGTGAAAAAGCAGGGATACTGAACGAATACTTCTGCTCAGTATTCACAAAAGAAGAGGAGGGGGAGGTACCTAATCCAGTCAATAGAAACACTCTGGATAGGGGGGTTGATACCAGTTTGTTCACAGAGGAAAGGGTTCTGAAAGAACTCCTGAAATTGAAGGTGGACAAAGCGATGGGACCTGATGGGATTCACCCCAGAATTCTAAAAGAACTAAGGGGAGAAGTAGTGACACCACTGTTGAAAGTGGCAAATGGCCAAGGTTTTAGTAACCAGTGACCAAACGTTTATCAACAATATGTAGTTGGCTAACCAAAAGGTTGAGGAGATAGAAAGGTGTAAAATGGCTAGTGTAGATTGCTAAAGGGCTAGTAGATGAGTAAATAATGCCAACATTTGAATTGGTATATCTAATAGCAAAAGGCTGCAAGTGGCTAAATACCACCATGTCACTTAATATGTGTGTGTGTAAGACTTTAAAATGGTTAATTGTAAGATTCTATAAAATGAAGAAAAATAGCTGAAAGCATAAGGTGAGGCTGTGGCCGAGATATGTGCACAGCTGTGCTTAGCCTTGACTGTTAAAAGTTTCTCATCATATAATTCTCTTGTGTTTAAATAAATATGTTTAACAGAAAACTGATAAGAAGTAATGAGATACCTCATTTGGTTGCTGGTACAAGGTTACTTTGACATTTGTAGCAAGCTAGTCACGTCTCTCATATGCTTTCTGGCTCCTAAGACAAAAGTTATTTGTGATAAATATACAATTCCGTCACCATTTGTTTTCCCCTTCAAGGATGAGAATAACTCTCCTGTCTTGGCAAAATGTCAGGTAAATCTCGTAACCAAAAACTTTGATTACGGGATGTCTCAGAAATTGTAGTTACAGGATGTATCAAAAACTTTGATTATGGGAATGTTTGTTTGTTTGTTTGTTTATTCGATTAACGGGTAAGCACACTGGAAACAAGTTCCTTTTACAGGTGCGACCCACATATATTGCATACAGACAGTACATAATCAAACATACATATACAATGCAGCAAATTGCAGACAAAAATGTCTTTGTTACGAATGTATTAATGAACAGGTGTCCAGGCTAAATCTGCTGTCGTAGTTTTTGGGAAATTCCAGCTTTGCATTTTTTTTCTAAGCTTGCTACACATAAATATGGGACCTATGGTTATGTCCAGCATCCCTTCGAGAAGACACAGTCTCGGACAAGATGCAGTCTGAGACTATCCATAGATTGCTCGGGGGATCCAGAGATGTATGGTAACATGTGTCTCTGAAATGCTGTAGCCCTGGTGGTAAAAAGCCATCAGCTGTTTAGATTTGATCATGTTAGAGGTAAGATTGTTAGGGCTTATTTGGTATTAATAAATTGCAACTGGTTTAAAACAACATTTGGTGTCAGGTGGCTTTACCAGGGACCACTAGCCAAGAACCTTGTGTTTTACACCACTGGCTACCCTTTTTAACAAATCATGGGAGGATGGTATGGTACCCGAGGACTGGAGGAGGGTGGATGTGATTCCTCGTCACAAAAGTTGGAGCAAAGCAGAGGCAGGAAACTACAGACCTGTTAGTTTGACCTCCGTGTGAAAGAAAGAATTGTTGAGTACCTAGAGGCCAGTGAGGCACAGGACCCAAGGCAGCATGGATTCACAGCGGGAAGGTCACGTCAGACGAATCTAATAGATTTCTTTGACTGGGTGGCCAAAGTAGTAGATCAGGGAGGGGCTGTGGACATGGCCTACCTAGGCTTTAGGAAGGCATTTGACACCATCCCACACAAAAGATTAATAAACAGGTTAGCCAGCCTGGGAGTGGGTCCAGGGTGGTAGCCTGGGTAAAAAATTGGCTGGACAACAGGACACAGAAGGTAATAGTAAACGGAGTCCACTTCGAAGAAAGGGGAGTTACCAGCGAGGTACCGCAGGGTTCAATACTGGGACTAGTCCTTTCTAATGTCTTCATGAGTGACATTGCAGAGGGACTGGAAGGAAAAGTATGCCTCTTTGTAGACGACACAAAGATCTGCAACAGAGTTGATACACTGTTGGGGGAGTGGAAAGGATGAGAAGGGACTTCGCAAGGTCAGAGGAATGGTGAAAAGTATGTCGGTTTAAATTTAATGCAAAGAAGTGCAAATTAATGCACCTGGGAAACAAAAATCCAGGGAAGAGTACACATTGGGAGGGGGGAGTACTATCAACAACTGAAATGGAAAGGGACCTGGGGGTAGTTGTATCAGATGACCTAAAGGTAAGCAAGCAATGTGAGAAGGCAGTAAGGAGGGCTGGGGGTATACTGGGGTATATAGGGAGAGGCATCACCAGTAGAAAACAGGAAGTTGTTATCCCTCTGTACAGACAGTTGGTGAGACCCCATCTGGAGTACTGTGTGCAGTTCTGGAGACCCCATCTCCGAAAGGACGTAGACAGGATGGAGGCAGCCCAGAGGAGGGCAACTAAAATGATGCAGAGTCTGCAGCAGAAGCCATACGAAGAGAGGCTAAAGGAGCTTAATATGTATACCCTCAAGGAAAGGAGGGAGAGGGGGAACATGACAGAAACTTTCAAGTACCTCAGGAGGGTAGCATCTTTCAGAAAAAGAGATGTGCAAAAACAAGGGGGCACAGTTAGAAGACGGAGGGGGAAATAGCTCAGGGGCAATATGAGGAAGTATTGTTTCACGGAGAGGGTGGTGGACACATGAAATGGCCTTCCAGAGGAAGTCGTGGAGTCAAAAACGGGGGGATTTAGGAAAGCATGGGACAAACATAAGGCAATTCTGGTGGGGGTTAGGAAGAAGTAAGCTTTTGGTTAACTAGGATCTGCAGCTTCTCCAATAGGTAGGAAAACTGGCAGACTGGGTGGGCCAAGCGGTCCTTATCTGCCATCATAGTCTATGTTTCAATGTTTCAATTCATTACAGGTACAAGTCTCACGGCAGTGCTGGTGTTTCCCTCATCCCACATCCCACTCATTGTGTTGTCCTGTCTTTGACAGTTGTGTTTCATGCCATGTTGAAACCACCTACAGCAGTATCAGTGGCAGAACCTTCCTGGAAAATAGGGGACAACAAGGTGATGAGAGGGCCAGCAAGGGTCAGTTGGGTGGGGTGGGGGACCAAGGAGGGTCTAGAGGGTGAAGGGACCAGTAAGTGGGCAACAAGGATCAACAGGATAAGAAGGCCAACAGTGTTTAACAGGTGAGGGTACTCAAAGATCAACGGGTGAAAGCACCAACAAGGTTTAGTGGATGAGGTTCATCTTAGTTGGTCGGTGGCTCTGATATGCCCCCAGTGACCCTCTAAAATATAAAAATAAATATTTTTAACAATGCTTTGTTTCACAGCAGTGCAGCACACTGTTGCTCTCTACAAACTCTGATATCACAAAACGTTGCAGCACAGCATGTGCAGGGATGTCACCATGCTGTGAACATCCACCTGTCAGTGCTCTGACCTTGTATCCATCCAAGAACCTCAAAAAATGCTGTGAATTAAAAAAAAAAAAACTAATTCAGCAACGGAGGTTTGGATTAAACCTGCCACATTCAAGCAGGGCTCCCTTGCCTTCCGAGTCGGCCGATGAAGACAGATACAGTGTGGTGGGATCAGACAGTGAAGGCTCACGGTCATCCTGAGCCACTAAGCAGAACTGCAAAGGAGCGACTTCTGTCAGCGGCAACACTTTACAGTGTGAAATGGCTGTGATGCGTAATGAACCTCGCAGCTTCAGAAAGGAAACAAAGCTCACTGTGGCTGCATTGCAAACTGATGTTAATAACATTGAAAACAGACTGACCGGTTTGGATGGCCAGCTTACTCGATAAGATGGCCCACACAGGTGGTCTCTTGGTGTGCCTGGTCACCTGTGGTGGTGGGGTTGCGCACTCAGTGCTGAGTGTGTTTTCGCTGATGGAGGGTGTGTGCCCACCTTTGCTGGGTGAATGGCCACTGATGGTGGACAGGGGGTGTGTGCACCATGGTGCTGGGTATATGTACATGTGTGCGCTCATCGGTTCTGGGCCTTGGTGACACCGGTGCTGTGCCATGTCCCCCATGGTGATGGTGTGTGTTCCCAGTGTAGGTATGTGCCTCTCAATGCTGGGTATGGGCTCTTCACTGTACACCGCATGTTGGCGCATAGCACTGTACGCCAGGGCATGCATGCCATCTCGGGCTGTACAACACTTAGTCAGGTGCGGGCCTGAATGATTCCCCTGTTGTCTTCCTGCAGCACAGCCCATGGAATTCAACACAAAGGAGGATGCTGCTGGACTGTCCTGGCGTGTGCTGTGCCCGCCGCCCACCCGTCAACACCCCCTAGAGGACATTGAGAAATGGACAATGGGAAAATTACCTAAGGTTGGCTAGTGAGGCAAGTAAGGAAGTTTGATAAGCAAAGGCACAGAAGGAGCAGCAGAGATAGCTGAAGGAAGTTAAGAAGGGGGGAAAAGGCTTTCTTTCACTATATAAGTGAGAAAACAGACAAGGAGGAAGGGATTGTTAGGCTTAAGAAGGACGTGGAGTGGGTGGAGGATAATTGGGGGGGGGAGCAGAGATACCAAATGAATACTTCTGTTCTGTCTTCACCAGGGAGACGGATGGACCAGTGCCTTCAGGAGGGAAAAGAGGAGTGGGGGGCCGGGAACACAGACATAGTGATAGAGGAGGACAGAGTGAGAGAGGGTCTGCTGGCATTGATGAAGGTGGACAAATCACCAGGCCCGGACAGAGTACATCCAAGCGTACTAAAGGAGCTGGCTGAGGAACTGGCAGGGCCACTAGCAGACCTATTTAATAGTTCACTAGAGTCAGGCATGCTACCGCAGGACTGGAGAACAGCACATGTAGTGCCCCTCCACAAAAACGGTCCCGAGGATGACCCAGGCAATTACAGACCAGTCAGTCTGACCTCCATTGTGGACAAGCTCATGGAGACCATACTGAAGGAAAGGTTGGTGGAATATCTAGAGGAGTATGGTCTCCAGGATGCGAGGCAGCATGGGTTCATGGGGGGGGGGGATCATGTCAAATGACTCTGATTGACTTCTTTGACTGTGTCACTAAGACAGTAGACAGGGGCCAAGTGGTAGACATCCTCTGTCTTGATTTCAGCAAGGCCTTTGACTCTGTGCCCCACAAAAGGTTGATCAGGAAGTTGGTGGATCTCTGGGTTGGGGAAAAGATGGCCAGATGGGTTGAAAACTGGCTGAGGGACAGAACCCGGAGGGTGGTTGTGGGGGAGAGTTATCTGGCACCAGAGAGGTAACCAGTGGGGTTCCGCAGGGCTCGGTGCTGGGGCGGTGTTGTTCAGTGTCTTCATCAGTGACATTGGGGATGGCATTAAGGGCAAAATGTGCCTATTCTGCAGATGACACCAAACTCTGTGGGAGAGTGGACACAGCTGAAGGATACAGGACTTACAGGAAGATCTGGGAGGTGGTCCAGGATCTGGCAGCTGAGTTCAATGCCAAGAAATGCAAAGTTATGCATATTGGAGCCAAGAATCCTAGGACAGAGTACTACCTGGGTGGAGTCAGAGTATCTGCATCAGAGGAGAAGGACCTGGGAGTGATGATCACTAGTGACCTGAAGCACTCCACGCAGTGCAAGAAAGCAGCAGCAAAGGCAAAGAAGATGCTGGGATGCATATCTAGGGGGATCAGTAGTAGGAGGAGAGTATACTGCCCTTATACAGGTCACTGGTAAGGCCGCATCTGGAGTATGGAGTTCAGTACTGGTGCCCACACCTCAAAAAGGACATTAACCTGCTGGAGAAGGTCCAGAGGAGGGCTACAAAGACGATAGCTGATCAGCAGGGCAAGTCATACGAGGAGCGGTTAAGGGCACTGAACATGTACTCCCTGTAAAACAGGAGAGACAGACAGACAGACCGGACATGATTGGGACCTTTAAGTACTTGAAAGGGATAAACGAGGTTGATAAGGAAAGTCTCTTTAAGCTGAGTGGCAACCATAACACAAGGGGGCACGGTCTTAAGATGGAGGGTGGGAGGTTTCGGAGGGAGATCAGGAAAGCACTTCTTCACAGAGAGGGTGGTGGACACTTGGAATGCACTGCCGGAAGAGGTGGTCTCGTTGAAGACAGTGGGCAGCTCTAAGAGAAGCTGGGATAGGCATAGGGGAAGGTAAGCATCATGGATGGGAGGAGTGGGAAGGGAAGGCAGAAACATTAGCTCAAGCTGTGGACTCTGCAGTACGAGCAGACTTGATAGACCAAATGGCCATCTTTTGCTGGCTTCTTCATATGTTTGTATGAGGTGGCCCTGGAAGAGGGGGACAATGAAACCTATATTGAGAGATTGGAGCAGGCGGGGCTAGCCCCAGATCAGGACAGGGAGTCCCTCACAGCCAGCCCCCACACCACTGAGGACCAACCATAGTCACCACGAAGCCCAGCAGCCACTCGGATACTGCTCACCTCTGTCTCTGGCACAGCTGTGGCTAAGTCACCCCAGGACCCCACCACGACCACCATCCTCCCATGCCTTGCCGACACTACTGGGCAGGTGACAACTGCAGCTCCCTACGAGAGCTTCGGTGGCATGTCTACGGCCCTCTTATCCCACCCCTATCACAGCAGGCCAGATGCAGCCGGCTCGCTGTGTCCACCATGAGCTGCTACATGTATTGTGGTGCAGTCCCAGCCCATACAGCGGCCACAGGTGCAGCCTGACCCGTTCCACTGAACAGTCCTTGGTGGCAGCGGTATGCCTCTGAGACCAGGCAGCTGCTGAGGGCTGCCATGAAGGCACAGGCTACAGAGCAGCAGGAGCTGACGCACATCTGCCAAACACTGCATGAGGATGTGGCATGCCTCTGCCAAACACTGCATGAGGATGTGGCATGCCTCTGCCACGTGCTGCATGAGGATGTGGCATGCCTCTGCCACGTGCTGCATGAGGATGTGGCGTGCCTCTGCCACGTGCTGCATGAGGATGTGGTGTGCCTCTGCCACGTGCTGCATGAGGATGTGGCGTGCCTCTGCCAAATACTGCATGAAGACATGTAGCGTGCTGAGCAGTGGGCAGAGTCAAGACAGGCTGAGCTTTTGGCAGTCCTATAGGACCTGTGTGGTGCTGTGACAGAGGCTGCAGCCATCGTGGCAAGCACTGCGAGGGATGACTGTAACCCTGACCTCTCCACTGTGAGTCGTGCCACCCCCACAGCAGACACTGCGGCATACACGCTGACACCACAGGATGCCAGGATGGGAACACCCAGTACACCTAGGACTCCGAGACCCTCGAGGACATCACACACACTGGGGGTTGTGATCTGATGCTCCCTGGGGTCAGTACTTCGAGGACCTGCACCCGGGGGCAGGTAACACCATTGCCACAGGTGTCCCCATATTATGGCCATGGGCCACACCCTCACCATACAGGGGGTTGCGCATTCAGACTGTCTGTATCTGGGTGGTAGTTGAGGATAGGCCTAGATGGTGCACAGCAACCCCCCTGCCACCATGGTTTCCCCAGTACCTCCACAGTACCCCTGCCACACCTGCAGGTGTCCTGTGTCATCCAACCCCAGCAGGGCTAGCTTGGCATACAGCCCCACCCCGCCTGGCTGGCATGTATTCTTGTAGACCTCCCTTGTCCTACCCCCACATGGCCTGTGTTTGTGAGGCCCCATGTCCCACCCCATGACAGTGGGCCACTGTTGCCATGCACCTACAGCCTGCCCCGGCCTGGATGGCATGTATCTGTGTTGGCACCCCTCAGGACCACCAGCACGCATGGACCTCACCGTCTGTGGTCTTTATTGGCACCCCCTTGCCCAGTAGCATGGGCTTTAGTCTCATGCTGCCTATGTTACTGCACTGCTCACATTGTTGATGTTGGCGGCGTTGCCCTGTTGGTGTCATAAATTATGACACACAGTGCGTTACTGAACCATGCTGCAGTGTCCTGTATGATGTCTACTCACGTGCCAGGTCTGTGGATGACACACATGATATGGGCTCTGTACTCCTGGGCCCTCCTGGCCATTCTCGAATCACTCCTGTCAAGCTGTTGTGGTATCTCCTGATCCTGTGATTCCGTGTTTGATTCAGATTGTACCAATGTGGCTGGCAGGCGTATTCCGTGGTTGAGCATCATGTTGTGTTGCATACAACAGGCTAGGAATATTGCACAGGCCTCACGAGGGCATACTTTAGGGCACCACTAGAGTGGCACAAGCACCAGAACCACATCACTAGCACGCCAGAGACACGCTCTATGATGCTGTATGTGGCAGTGAGTGCCAGCTGTCCTCCACGACGGATGCAGGGCGGAGGACAGATGTGAGGAGCCAGGGACGCAGAAGATAGGCACTGTCCCCAGTGCAGGTAAAGGGCATTGGTTGCAAGATAACACCTAGGCAGTTGCACAGTGACAGCAGTCAACACCCAGGGGTCCATGCTGTCTGCCCATTGACCCTAGCATAGCCAGGACTTGTTGTCCATATGTGGTCTTAAACCTTCACGCCCCATATAGGGCTTGTTGCGGGGGGCCTCTGGGGTGTACTCACTGATGAGGTGGCCACTTGGGGATGTGCCCGCCTTCAGACTTCCGGCTCAAGATGGAGTGCCATATGAAGGGTTGTGGGACTTACTGGGGCACCGTGCCAGAGCGTTGGTGATGCGCCCTGTTGCATCATACACCACCTAGCAGTTGATGGAATGGTACCCTTTCCCATTGAGGTCAGTGTCCTCTCCATCACCAGTGGGTGCCTGGATGGCAATATGGGTGCAGTCAGTGGCGCGGAGTACAGCGCTGGGGAGTACGATGAACTTGCCCGCATGTTCCAGCAGTGCATCTAGGAACTTCCCCAACAGGCACAAGGTGGCCGACTGTAAGTTTTATTTATTTTTATTTATTTATTGAAAAGTTTCACCAGGAAAGGCGCACTGAACAATATAAAATTGCTCGTCTCACAGAGCATCCTGGGGGAAGGGGAACATGGGAGTACAGTAATCAAAAGCACATTTCCATGCAGTATTATAAAAAAGTGTATATATACAATACTCGACACATTTCCAAAAGTAATGTAAAACAGAGAAGCAACAGCGTGAAAAAACAATACATCAGTTAGTAGCATTAGATAAATATTGGGATTTGTTGTGAGGAGCAAAGTAACAGCACTGCAGACTTAATACATACAATACGGACAAGGAAGTGCAATAAAGTACATTGGTTTCTCCTCATGTTAAGTGCTAGGCTGGGAAAGGGGATGGGGAAGCCAGAGGGGAAATTAGGAAGAGTGAGGAGCCAGAGGGGGAATTAGGAGCAGCTGCAGGATGGAGAGAGGAAGTTGAGGAGGAGGTCCAGTTGGCAGTGTGCCAGTGGTGTCTAAAATGTCCCTGTGGCCAGAAAACACAGTGCAGCAATCAGCTACGCTCCATAGACAATGCATGGCTGCGCCGGTTGTCTGTCCGGAGCCCACCGAGCTGCCTGATCATGGGCCTGTTGAGCCTGCACCGACCCACGAGCTGGGCATCACTGAGGACTTTGAATGTGAATCGTGGACGGTGATCTGTGTGCAGCATAGTGTCTCCCTGGCCTGCGTATGGTCCCAGGGCGGGCATCTACCCTCTTCCCACTGCTGTGCAGCCTCATGAAGCTTGTACAGTAGGTGTGCTGCCCCGAACGGCATCTTGGAATGTTGGTTGCAGTGTCTCTGCTCGCCTCTGGGGTCTGCCTGGGTTTAAGTTGGCCTTTTTATAGGCAGTAATTGTGCGCCAAAAATGGACCTGTGCTATCCCCATTGTGCAGTGCAAACCCATTGAATATTGCACTGTGCCTATATGCATGGTCCTGACATTTGGCACGCGTGCGCTGCCTGCTTTAGCACACGCTGTGCGTCCCTTTGATTATGGGCTTCCAGTGCAAACCCCGTGCAATGTGGGCACTATCACTTTGTGCCCGGTGCAGAGTTTTGAATATCTGGCCCTCGATGTCCTCATATTCTGCTTGTGACATCACACTTATTCCCGTGGCAACAGACTGTGATTTCACAAGACAGCATTATAATTTCAAATAGGTAATACACTACGGAGGCAGATAAACTCTAAGGGATAAAGATCTTGTTTTGTGGGAATTTCTCCAGTAATGAATAACAGAGAGGAGAACTGTATAGAAGATATATGAAATTCAAGCGGAATCGTGTATAAATATTATGTTTTCCAAAGTTTGCCCAACAGCATTACCAGCTGTTCTTTAAGCATTTCTTCTCACACATGGGGAAGTTACTGCTTCTCTCTGTTTTGTGGCTTCTTACCCGGCTGTTGCCCTCTCTCTCGAAAAGCAGCTGTATCCCTTCAGTGGAACAAGGCCTCTGCTTTCATTTCTTTACTAAGAGCTAAGTTTTCTCTGTCTCTGCCTCCAGTTTACCAAAATCAGCAGCACCTGATTAAGACATGTCGTCCTGCGGGTGTATTTTTTATTTTTTTTTCCAAGTTCAAGTCCAGGTTTATTGTAGAAAAACTCCGTTGAGCAAGCTCATTCACAGAGGGGTCCTTTGACACAGACAGGTAGTTCCAGACTGCATAATCGAAAAAACAGTACAAATTCAAGTACAGAATTATGTGCAAGCATTAACATGTTGCATAAAAATTGTACAGTACTCAACCTCTAGTCTCCTTCAAGGCACAGGACTGGGTAACCCCATCCTGTTTGGTGAGATGAGGCAGTGTAACCTCAGTGGAAGACTATATCTACGATGAGCAGTTTCAGTAAGAAATTACTTCTTCTGTTCCGAGAAGAGGGCCTCACTGTTCGAGGAAGAAAAAACCCTCCCCAGCCTTTTTTTTGTTTTTGTATATGTAAACGTTTTTATTGAAAATTTAAAAAATGGACAAGAAAGCAGAACTCCTCATCTCTCTCATGAGGGATCGGACTTTCCACCATTCACTGTGAGATGAGCACAGGCCATCCAGCTCCGAGGCCACCCCTGCTGGCCATCGAGTGAGTGGCATTAATGTTAGCTGCGTAGACTGGTGTAGTCCTTCCTTCTGACTGAACAGTTACTTGACGCAGATAGGTAGTCCTCTCAGTGTTTTGTTAGAGGGGGTAGAGATTGGGGGGGAGTTAGTTTTAGACCACTTATATTTCAGCATAAATGCAGAGGCGAGCAGTGTGATCTGGCGGTTGGCGTACAGGCTGGGGGGGGGCAGTACACCCTGGTTTGTATCCTACTACAGCTACTTACTGTGTGACCATGAGCAAGCGACTGGTTTTCTGTCTGCCTGGGGCCCTCCCAGCTGAGAACTGGGAGATTCATCTCTGTTGGGCTATCTTGGGTAAGGTAATGGAATAAAAAAAAAAAAAAAAAAACTCTTGAATTGGGAGAGCCTATTTTTTTAATATGCATTTTTACCCCTCATGGGGCATATTGGCCCACTTTGGGCCTAGACCACCACAAAATAGAATCGTGGGGATCCTTGGCACGGGGCCCGAATGTATCCACAGTCATCATTTTGACTGTTGGGGTTGTTTCCCCCCAGTTTTATGGGCCCTGCCTGCTCTCCACCAACTTGCTGGCATTGCCGTTTCCACTGTTGGACTCAGATGCCACAGTGGAGTCTGGGGTGGGGGGTTGCCGTTTCCACTGTTGGACTCAGATGCCACAGTGGAGTCTGGGTGGGGGGCAATATCCCTTCCCCACTGAAGGAGTCAGTTGCATTGCCACTAGTGGTGCCATCACCTCTCCGATGTGGGTAGCATTGTGTCAGTAGCACCATCTCCCAGCTCTGGTCATCCACCCATGGGTCCTGAGTCTGCTTACGAACTCTCACGGACCAGCTGGGAGCTACCTATTTATTTCAGTAGTTTTTCCTCCTTCAGAGCTAGTCACTTTCTTTGGGCATCCTTACAGAAATATGAGTGTGCAGCATGCAAGTTGCATGCTTAATAAGCATGTAGCATGCATGCTGCACACACACACTGCTTTCTGCGGCCTTCCCGGGCTGACACAAGAAAACATGACCACCAAGTGACTTGGAGGATGCAAGAGAACCAACAGCCTTCTTCCCGTGGCTGGCTCACTCCTTTTTGTTTTTCCTTCTGCCCATCAACTGTGTTAAGGCCCTCCCCTGTGCAGGGCCCCTCAGTTCTTTGTGACACTTGAGCCCTGATTTCTGTGGCAGGGCTCCAGGGCTTCTGTGGTGGCATTTACTCATTTCTGTGGCAGAATGCAGTCCTGCCATTGGCTAGAATATGTTGTGATGTCATCAGTCACATTAGCATAAAGGAGGGGCTTCAGGTTAATCGAGGAGGGAAAAGGAGTCTGGTCCTATGGAAAAATTGTAGATTTTAATGAAAAATCAAAAAAAAGCAACGAATTCTGCAGCCCTACATACAGTGGTGCTGGCCAGGGTACAGCACAGTGTGTGTACGTGACTGAAGGAAGTTATTGCCATTGAAATTGCCTGGTTTCCTGCAGTATTGCGTTGCATCCTGGCCGGCAGCAATGTGTATGCCACAGTGGAATGCAAATTCTGCGGAAAATTTTGTTGCCGTGGAATTGCAAAATTCCTGGGGCCTTGCCTTTGTGCCATAAATTATAATAGTAGGAACCCCTGCGTCTATAGGCTTTTGTTATAAAACCTGAGTTATGTGTGAACAATGTCCTCAAAATAGTGGTCAGTAACGCTTTGTGCTGTAGGTATCTTGGAACAGATCAGTTCCATTTATGACTAGCTCTTGACCAAATGTGGTAACTAAGTGTACTGTGTTCAGTTTTTCCCTTCAAATGTTGTCACACTGTGGGCCAGTAGTGTAAGGTATCCTGATACAAGAGATGTGTGTAAGATACATGCCAATTGTAAGTGCTGTCTGTGCTTATTGAGTTAAAATGTCAATTTTGTAAACTCAATAAAAAAGTAAAAAAAAAAAAAAAAATCATAATAGTATCGAGATTCAGCAGGTGACAGTGAAGGGGCCGGATTGTAGTACAATCCCATGAGAACTGTCAGCTGCCTTTAACTGCACTTTCTTCTGCACCTGGGTTAGTGTCAGGCTGCCTGGCCATGTCTGTGCCTTTTACCAATTAGTCCTTGACCTGACACTTCCCCACGATGGGGCAGGTGGTTGGAGTGTCAGAGGATCTCTGTGACAGGCAGGGCCTGACAGATGCATAAACAGGAATTTTGAACTTGTACTTGAGAGCTAACAGAACTGTTGCCCCTCCCCCCGGAAACACAAACCAAAAGGTGTGCTGCCCCACTATACAAACATTGCCCCACCCCCGTTTCCGTCAACGATATCTAATAAGCCAGTGATCATAATAGACTAGCATTGTTTTATTTTGTCTAACACACACACACACACTACCAAACAGATCGTAGTTGGCTGGCTATTAGTCAGTGTTTAGAATACATTGTGATAAGCCTCTGTACCACACCAGGGTAGCCAACCTTACAGAAGTCCATTTGCACCAGCAGGCATGCATACACACTCGATCAGGTCACTCTTACAATCATGGCCTCTAAGTTTAGCACCCACACATCTTCCAAAGATCATTCATAAACTCACACTGACGCATCCAGGGAAGGGAAAACAGTTCTTCAGGTACATCAGATCAGGTGCTGCTTGTGTTTGCTGACCTGGCCTGAGGCTTATGTTGCTTCTGGATTTTCCAGATTTTACTGTACTTGGCAAAGTACAGCGACTATGTCTGCCGACACCCATGGGGCCTGAGGCTAGCGTTGGGAGGGTCAGTTGAGCCTGAGCCACTCCTAAGGAGAGCCTGCTTGTTCTGATTTCTGCCTGTCCCTGATCCCAATGCACCTACTCATGGTCACTGGCGTATGTGTCTGGGATCTCTCCTCTCATCCAGCGCAGGGGTCAGAATTGGTCTTTGCAGCATTAGCCACCAGGGCTAGTGACTGAGAAAACCCACTGGCCCCCACAGACTTTTCCACTAGCTGAGCTGGTGTAATTACTGAAAATTTACCTTCTCCAGTACAAGCTAGTAGGGCTAGCTGAAGGAAGATTTTTGCTAGCTTGGTACAAAATCTGCCAGCATTTGTCTAGTGGGCAGTGCCAATTTTGACCGCTGCAGCATGACTTCAGCTGCAGCCCTTCTGTGGCGGAGACATTGGAATTTACTGTGCATAGGCTGGTTGGCCGGCTAGCTCAGTGGTTGCAGTAGTGCTTTCCAGCCAGATGATCCAGGTTCATTCCTCGAGCTCAGGACGTTTGATGCCCACTGGCAAGATAGGGTTCCGGCATCCATCTTGGATTCCTTCTGCCACAGGGAGGGCACCTCCTTCCACTGCACGACAGCCCACTGGTGGCCCAATTAAGTGCATGTCGTGGGCCCTCATTGCCCGCCTGGTGGTCTGATGCACTACCACTGAGCCATTGTGTGACCCCTCCACTCACCTGATTTATAAAATGGTGAGTAAGTGACACTTACCTGCACCTGTTCTCTGAAGCACTGGATGGAGACCAAACAGCCGAGCACAATCTGCAGTAACAGGTTCTGCATAGCATGCAGACCTCAAAAAAAAAAAAAAAAAAAATCGTAACTTTAATGGACTCGCTTCCACCACAGATAGTGGGGTCGAGGGGGTGGGGCCTACTGAAAGGATGTTGATGTCATAAAACAAAGAAATGTGGTCAGAGGTCAGCAAACATCATGGGGTCACAGACCAGAGGAAGAAGAAAACCACTGCAAAGAAATCACACTTGCCTGCTGAATGGGCGTGGCCAATGCACGCAACCTAGTGAGTTGCGCACTGTGAGATGGGGACCAGCAGCTCGAGTCTGCAGTTGCCCAGGTTTGCACTGTGAGGTGGAGACCAGCAGCTCGAGTCTGCAGTTGCCCAGGTTTGCACTGTGAGGTGGGGACCAGCAGCTCGAGTCTGCAGTTGCCCAGGTTTGCACTGTGAGGTGGAGACCAGCAGCTTGAGTCTGCAGTTGCCCAGGTTTGCACTGTGAGGTGGGGACCAGCTGCTCGAGTCTGCAGTTGCCCAGCTTTGCTTGCGTGGTTGTTGAAGTTCTTCCTGTGTTACATTTTAAGTACAACAGCAGAGAACATTCTGCCGAAACCCTTCAGAGAGAAAAAAAAGAGGTTGTGTTCAGGATAGTCTCAAAGCATCAGGCAACAGCGTCATGACTTTGCTGTATGACACGAGGAGCTTTTGAGCAGGCTGGTGCAGCTACAGAATAGCAGAAATGAGACGAGATTGTGTCAGCAAGTTGTCTGAGCAAAGCAAGATGTTTTGTGATCTACAGTAAAGCGGTATCTGAAACTCGAAAGACTAACTTGACAGATCAGGGTTTTAAATAATTGATTAGCAGTTTTTTCTTGGGACAATACTAACTGTACAGAAAGTATTTATATAGTTTTTTTTTTCTAGAAGTGTTATGTTTGTTAAACTCAGTGAGGCAAGTGCTATGCATTTTCACAATGTTTTAGAACTTTTATAAGCAAAACGCTAATCAATTTTTAGAGTTAAGTAAAACCCTGGAGATTCTGAGACAGTGCTGCAGGGCTAGTGCTGCATATGAAACGCGGCTGTCCATGTGGCGTGTAGCACGAGTGTCTGTTTGTCAAATGTTTCTGCTTGAGTATTCACCTCTAATGTACCTCTGCACCCATCGCTTGTGCTCCAAAATCTCCTCTTAATGCTCTGAAGAAAGTCTAGTAAGGTCTGAACCTTTGAGCCCACCTCTTTCCTTAACAGCTGTGAATCAGTTGTTTTTTTTATTTAAATTCAGTGTTCAGGGCTAGCGTATAATGATAAATGGAAAGCCTTGTTTTAATCTCTGTAACTGCTTAATTGCATTTTCTTGTACTTACACGTTTACTGTTGCATTTTCCTCCCTTTCCAGCACAGCCCTGCCATGGAGATTCTCCGCCACACGTGGACTGCAGTTACCCTCCTGAGCCTCTACGTTCTGATGGGTAGGTGAAATAATTATTCCATGCACCCCATGTTCACAGGGAAGCAGGGATGTGTGGGGCCAAGCTCGGGGTTGCACTTCACAGAATTTCCCAACCAGAATCAGAACAGGTTGCATTTTTCTTAAAGGAGAAGGTAGGTGTGGGGGCTACTCATAGTCTGAAAAGGGGAATGCAGTTGTCACTTACAGTCTAAAAGAGTAATGTAGGTTTGCAGCCTGGTCACTCAATGTTAAAGGGAATGTAGGTTTGCAGCCTGGTCACTCGGTGTTAAAGGGGAATGTAGGTTTGCAGCCTGGTCATTCGGTGTTAAAGGGAATGTAGGTTTGCATCCTGGTCACTCGGTGTTAAAGGGAATGTAGGTTTGCAGCATGGTCATTCGGTGTTAAAGGGAATGTAGGTCTGCAGCCTGGTCACTCGTTGTTGTTAAAGGGGAATGTAGGTCTGCAGCCTGGTCGCTCGGTGTTAAAGGGGAATGTAGGTTTGCAGCCTGGTCACTCTGTGGTAAAGGGGAATGTAGGTTTGCAGCCTGGTCACTCGATGGTAAATGGGAATGTAGGTTTGCATCCTGGTCACTCGGTGGTAAAGGGGAATGTAGGTTTGCATCCTGGTCACTCGGTGTTAAAAGGGAATGTAGGTTTGCAGCCTGGTCACTCGTTGTTAAAGGGGAATGTAGGTTTGCATCCTGGTCACTCGGTGTTAAAGGGGAATGTAGGTTTGCAGCCTGGTCACTCGTTGTTAAAGGGGAATGTAGGTTTGCAGCCTGGTCACTCGGTGTTAAAGGGGAATGTAGGTTTGCAGCCTGGTCACTCGTTGTTAAAGGGGAATGTAGGTTTGCAGCCTGGTCACTCGGTGGTAAATGGGAATGTAGGTTTGCAGCCTGGTCACTTGTTGTTAAAGGGGAATGTAGGTCTGCAGCCTGGTCGCTCGGTGTTAAAGGGGAATGTAGGTTTGCAGCCTGGTCACTCGGTGTTAAAGGGGAATGTAGGTTTGCAGCCTGGTCACTTGGTGGTAAATGGGAATGTAGGTTTGCATCCTGGTCACTCGGTGTTAAATGGGAATGTAGGTTTGCATCCTGGTCACTCGGTGCTAAAGGGGAATATAGGTTTGCAGCCTGGTCACTCAGTGGTAAATGGGAATGTAAGTTTGCAGCCTGGTCACTGTGCCTTAAAGGGAATGTAGGTTTGCAGCCTGGTCACGCAGTGTTAAAGGGGAATGTAGGTTTGCAGCCTGGTCATTCCATCTTAAAGGGAATGTAGGTTTGCAGTCCAGTCACTTGAGTTTTAAAAAGAATGTAGGTTTGCAGCCTGGTCACTCAGTCTTAAAGGATAACTAAACCATCTTTTACAATGTTTTTTCTTTTTTTGTAAATTACTCCATAGGCCTGTGAAGGAGAGGCTGTTGTTTACATTTATACTGAAACTGCGTTTATTAAAATAGGATAAATGCAGTTTCATAGCATTTGAAAATTGTAAACAAAGCCTCTTCTGATTCAAAAATCCTGCTCTCAAAATTCTGAAATGGCTTCCATGATGATGTCACTCTTGACAGATGATAGCTATGTTCTAGTCCTTCTAACTGTTTTCAAATGCGAATAACTTTAAACGAAAAATGATAGCTTGATACTGTGAGCACAACATTTGTTCAGCACAAAATTTACAAAATGAGTGGTGTTTCATTTATAGATACCTTTTTAGGTTTTTTTAATGAGCCACAAAGCAGCAGAAAATTCAACTGTGACTTTTCCAACAAACAAATGCAAATAACTTTAAACAAAAAATGGTAGCGTAGCCCCACTGTTACCTGGGGTTACTAGAATCCCAGTAAGACCTAGTGGTAGGCAGGGAAGGCAGCTTCAGAAACTCCAGTTAAATGGATTTCACACTGTCTCACTCTGTTCTCAGTCTCAGCTGAGACTGAGGGATGACATCATTTTAGAACTGTTGCAGCTGCATAAGCCACACTGGAATGTTGCAGTTGGAGGTTAGAGTAGAAGGCTGGGGAATTTGAAGGCAGTCTGTGTGCAGTCTGAGACAGAGAGAGACTGTAGTGTAGCTGAGTGTGTGCAGGCTCTCAGAGCTTTAAGCTGTGTTTCAGAGCTACTTTTGTTCAAGGTGTGTGTTTCCACCTGAAGAGGAACACAGGAACTGGTAATTGAAGTGGTGGAGACTGCTCTCAATGGTTCAGAGCCCCATCCCCAAGGGGATGGGGGGAAGGTGTCTCCCTGTTTTCCAGGGGCAACCCCCTGGGTCGGGCTAAGGGAAAGAAGCTGCCTGTTTGAGTTGTGCTGATGCACCAGGAGCTCTGTAGGAGATTCCTTGAGGAGGAAACGCCTATGGGGCACCTGCAACCAAAGGGTGAGTTTGCTTGAAAAAAAGGGCCTAGTGTTTTCACCTGAAACAGAAGGAAACTAAAGGGACTGTTACTGTGGGGTTAGGAAAAGACAGCCAAGTACAGTTGGAAGATGTGGGGATTGGACTGCTTAACTCAGTGGGGGTCTAGAGTAATGGACAAAGCCACTTAATTTAAGCATGTTCAAGTCCAGCACAAATGGTAAGCAAGACAAGAAGATGGAATGTGAAATACATTTAGCAAGAATCTACATTGCAAAGCTTTACAGGATGAGGTGTTTACTGTCCAGAGAAATGGCCAGGTATGAATTGTGGGAGCGAGAGGTGGGAGACTCCCCCATCAGTAGTAACCAAATTCACCTCTACGGATTTGCTCTGAGACACCTGTTGCTTTCTCTCAGGTACTTGGCCAGTGCCTGAGGAAAGTACCCAGACTTGGGATTAAAGAGGAAGATTCCCTGGTGGAGCCGAGGTGCTCTTAGGTGGTTTAGGGAGCCACCAGAAAATGTTTCTATGAAGTATGGAAAGTGTCCAAGTGGCTGGCAAGGGAGCCAGGCCAGGGAAAACCCAGAGCAGCGTACAAGTTCGGGCTGTGTAACCCAAAGCAGCATGCAAGTCTGGGCTGTGTGCCCAGTGGGTTCAGAGCCTGAGGGCTAAAGTGATGAAGATGTGTTCTGGTCGCCTTTAATCTGTGTTACCAGGAGTGTAGCCCTGTGGGGGTCCATCTATGCTTTGTTTATTTTATTTGGATGTGAATAAAAGCCACACTTTAGAACCCCACTTCTTGTATTGGACATTACAGTTATTGCTTCCTGTGTTCAGAGTTACTTGGGTGCCCCTGTGCAGAGTAGCCAAACCTAGCCTTTGTGCCGAGTGGCCTATTCCTCCCCGAACCCAGCCCACCTGGTAGAGCGGTCAGATACAAACTGCATACCAGGTAGGGGTTACAGTAACATGGTACTGCGAGCACGACCTTTGTTCAGCATAAAAATATCTACAAAATAAGTGGTGTTTTATTTACATATACCTTTTGTTTGTTTTTATAATTGGCAAAAAAAAGGCAGAAAATGTTTTTTTTCACGTTTTGCAACAAGCAAATGCAAATATCTTCAAAACAAAAATGATAGTATAGCACTTTGAGCACAAAAAGTTGTCCAGTACAAAAATATTTACTCAATGAGTGGTGTTTTATTTATAGATGCCTTTTAGATTTTTTTATAATGAGCAAAAAATGGCAGCAAATTCAATTTTCCCCCACTTTTTTGAAGGTACGGCATAAATGGATTATGCTACGTCCCTACTGGAAATATTGTTAATAATTTTTGTTCTCATGCCGGGTGACCTGATGACATCATGTGTGGTTTCGCCACTCATGATGTCATCGGGTCAGTAGGCACTTGAACAAAAAATATAAACAAAATTTCCAGTAGGAAGGTAGCATATCCCTTATACTGTATATTCTTTACAGAAAAACTCTGTTAATGCATCAGTTAGAGCTGCTGTTAAAGCAACAGTAGTATGGAAATTTGATGTTAGGGTTTTCAACATATAGCAATTTGGTATTGTTGTACACCCTGTGATATATTAGTGCTTAGTTACAATTTACAGTGTGATTCTATGGGAATCATCTACCACACTTCACTGGTGGTTGAAGGCATTCGGCTGTGCCTCACAACCCACCTTGGGCATGTGGTAATTTAGCATTGCATCACACCCTGTCATGTTATTGAATAACACTGAAAATTGCAGAAGAACTGCGGCAAAAGCAAACAGGATTCTGGGCTGCATAGCCAGGGGAAATGCGTCCAGGAGGAGGGAGGTGATCCTCCCTCTGTATAATGCCTTGGTCAGGCCGCATCTCGAGTACTGCGTGCAGTTCTGGAGAGCTCACCTCAAGAAGGATATAGCACTGTTGGAGAGGGTCCAGAGGAGGGCAACAAGGATGATTCAGGGCATGAGAGAAAGGACCTGTGAGGAAAGGCTGGAAGAACTTGGGCTGTACTCACTGGAGGAGAGGAGAAACAGGGGGGACATGATGGCGGTCTTCAGATATGTGAAAGGGATAAGCGGGGCGGAGCCAAAAGAAATGTTCAGCTAGAAAGGCACAACCAGGGGCAGCAGGTGGGAAGCTGGAGGGGGAAGTTACAGGGAGAACGAGAAGACATTACTTCACTGAGAGGGTGGTAGGACCATGGAATGTACTGCCCAAGAGTCTCGTTGAGGAGGGCACAGTGGAAGGCTTCAAGAGGGGGTGGGACAGGTGCATGGGTAAACTGAAGCCGAAGATGACCCTCTCTGGGGCGGGGGGGGTAGAGCGAGCGCCCAGTAGGGGCTGACTACTGAGTAGACACACAAGACCGTCAGGCCTATTCTGCTGGCTTTTAGTATGTTATTCCTTGCTTACAATTTACATTGGGATTCTAAGGGAATTTTTTTACTGCACTTTCCAGGTGGTGTGCAACAATGTATGTGCATCCATGGCTACAGAAGTGCTTGTTTGTCTTACCTGATGATGGATGTCTGTGGTTGCTTGTGTTTCCTTTCCCCTTTTGGCTGCTTGGGGGGAGGGAATGTGGAGTTAGTGTTTAAAACCCTAACATCACATATCCATACTATTGCTGTTGCTTAAATAGCAACTCAGACTGATGCATTAATGGAATTTTTTGCAAAGAATATATCAGGGATATGCTACTTCCCTACTGGAAATATTGTTGTTTTTTGTTCTGAGTGCCAGCTGACTTGACAACATCAGAAGTAGCTAAACCACACGTGATGTCGTCAGGTCAAGCGGCATGAGAACAAAAAGTATCAACAATATTTCCAGCATGGAGGTAGCATAATCCATTTATGCCATACCTCCAAAAAAGTAAAACAAAAAAAACATTGAATTTACTGCCATATTTTGCTGACTATGAAAAATCAAAAGGGTATCTATAAATGAAACACCACTCATTTGGTAGATATTTTTGTACTGAACAACTTTGGTGCTCAAAGTACCATGCTGTCATTTTTGTTTTAAAGCTGTTCGCAGTTTAATTAATTTTCTTCCTACTTATTCTTTTTTCTCCTGTTCTCTCTGTGCTCTTGATCCCATCTCTTGGAACCCTCATGTGCACGTCATAGATACGTCTCTGAGAGGACTGGGAGTCTGCTCCTAAGGTGCAACTCGCTCCATTCATTACTTCCAGAGTCCCCGGATAACCTACCAGGCAGGGTAGAAGAGGCTCCCCAAATCTCCTCCGAACATCAATGGAGTGTGCACTGTGGAGTCTGCCCCTGGTTCCTCTATGGACGTGGTGCGGGGGGTTCATCACCTGCATTGAGAGCAGGGTATTTCCTTGTTCTGGTCCCATCCCCCTCTGACGTCGGCACACTGGGAGGATCAGTGAGACAGGGGCACGCTGAGACTTGCCTCAGCTCAGGTCCTCGACCGACACCAGCTCTTCCCCTGCTGTCTGCTTCCCTGACTGCATTTGCACCGCCTGTGGTCCCCCAGGCAATGGCAGTATAGCAGCAGGGCATGCAGCCCACACCTCCCTGGAGAGGGAGAGCGGCCTGTCTGGCGCTCGATCCCTCTCCCCCCAGCCGGCCCTCCAGCAGCCCAGGCTGACTACTGAACCCAGGTTGCTGGCATCGCAAACAGTAACATTACCGCTGCGCCAGCGGGCTGGCTTAAAAATGAATTTTCTGATCTATTTTTGCTAATTAAACAAAACTAAAAGGTATCTATAAATGAAGCACCACCCATTTTGTAGATATTTTGTGCTGAACAACATTTGTGCTCACAGTACCATTCTATCATTTTTAATTTAAAAGTTATTCAAATTTGAATATAGTTAGAAGAACTAGAACAAAGCTTTCATCTCTGTCAAGAGTGACATCATCATGGAAGCCATTTTAGAATTCTGAGAGCAGGATTTTTGAATTGGAGGAGGCTGTGTTTACAATTTTCAAATGCTATGAAACTGCATTTATCCAACATTAATAAAAGCAGTTTCAGGATAAATGTACACAGCAGCCTCTTCTTTACAAAACTATGGAGTAATTTACAAAAAAAAGGTGTAAAAAAGATGGTTTATGTATCTTTTAAGGGTAATGTAGGTTTGTAGCCTGGTCAGTCGGTCTTAAAGAGAATGTAGGTTTGCAGTTTGGTCACTCCGTCTTAAAGGGAATGTAGGTGTGCAACCTGGCGACTCATAGTCTTAAAGGGGCATGTAGGACCCCTGCCCTTTTGGGGGGTGGGGTCTGGATGCACTGTGTATGTGTCAGGGGGGAGGGGCTACTTTCAAAAGCCCTTAACCTTTTTATAACAGTTTATTTACCAAGGATAACCTGGTTGAAATGCAACATGTCCTTTTTAGTGGGCTCCTGTTGTCACCCATTTTTACAGGTGGGTGGACTAAACACAGAGAGAGTAAGTGATTTGCTCAAGGTGGGTGGTTCTGGTGGGATTTGAACCTGGGCCTCCCACTTATCAAGCCTGTGCTGTAGCCACTAGACCATGCTGCTGAACCTGGTCAGTCGCAAACATTTTCACAGCTGCTATTCCTGTTTCAGTTTTGGTCAAGTTTCCTGAGCCTGCAGAAATGGAATCTGTGCTCCGGCATGCCCTTCCCCTCTGCTACTCTCATACTTAATCATAAGGGAGAAGGGGGAGGGGAGAGAAAGAGAATGACAAAGGAATAAACACTGTAAACATCTGGGATTAATTCAGCAGATGTCTTGTGCTCCACACCATGCTGGTGTTTGTGCGTATTGTTTTTCTCCATTCTCTGACACTGTCCACCTCTGCCAAGATACCTGCCATCCCCATCTGCCACCCCACTGTCACGTACCTTGTCCCCAGTGTTCTGCAGAGGGCATTTCTGGGCAATTTAACTGTGGTGGTCCACAACATCCCTTGGTGTGTGTGTGTGTGTGTGTGTGTGTGTGTGTGTGTGTGTGTGTGTATATTTTTATATTTATATAAAATGTGTATGTGTATGCGACAGTCTTGATATCCCTTTGTGTGTGTGTGTGTGTGTGTGTGTGTGTGTGTGTGTGAGAGTGTGAGAGAGAGAGAGAGAGAGAGAGAGCGCACATGTGTGCGACAGCCATGATATCCCTTGGACTGTGGTGTGTGCATGCAACAGTTAAGATATCCCTCGGGCTGTAGTGTGTGTGTGTGTGTGTGTGTGTGTGTGTGTGTGTGTGTATGGCTAGGTGCAACTGCCCCAGAGGTGTTCCTTTAACAGATATTTAAATGAGCTTAAGGCCAAGCCAATCAAAAGACAGGAGGAGGTGTGAGCTGAGAGAGAGAGCTGTCGAAGGCTTCAGAATTTTTTCTCTGCTGGACTGAGCAATATTGCCTCTGAGGTGTCTCCCAACTTTCCTTGTTGACAGCTTCCTAGTGCTTATCTAGGTAAAGTTTTCCTCATAAATCATGTCCTTTACTGTGCTGAAAGTTTTACTTTTTTATTAGCGCCGCGCAAATTTTTTGTTTAGCGATTTTTTTTTTTTTTTTTTACTGCAACTGTTTAGTTTAAAGCCTAATTTTATCACGGCTGCTTATTTTTGATGGTTTCTTTCATTTTTGGACAAATTCTTGTGAGAACCATCAAATTAAGGACAGTTGCCTTGTTTTTTACCTCAGACCTCGCGGGGTTTACCGCGAGGCACCTGCAGTGGATTTCAAATTTAAACAGTGTCTGTTTTTTTTTTTTTTTTTTTCCCTTTGGATTGGCAGTTACGAGAAAACCTTTTTTGTTAATATTACTGGACCTTGGTATCATCTGTGTCAGGACTGTCCGTAAGGGTCCAGCAGCCACCTGTGCGCAGTTAAGTATTACTGGTTTTCTATTAAGATTGGCACTGGTATAGATCCCAGTTCTGTAACCAAAAAAAAAAAGCACTAGTAATAGTCAGAGTTTAACTGAGGCAGGACTGGCTGGTGGCATTTTCACAGAAACCTGCACTCAGTTCATAGGTCCAGGACTGGTTTGCTTTGCTTAAGTTGGCAAACATAGCAGACAAACCTTTGATTATTATGGCTGAGGATAAATCAAAGGCTTCTGACAAGGGGCCATTCAATAGTACCAATACCAAAAGCAGAGGTGCTGAGGAACCTTCCAGATCCCAGCCAAGAAATAAAGCTTCCAAAGATGAAGTTCTTCAGAAATTAAAAAATAAGAGTTACGAAAAAAGGAAGCTTGATCAAGCCTCTGAAGTGGCTAAAAAGAAACTCTGTCAAGACAAATTTGCTCCCATTGCTTCTGGGAAAGCCAGTAGTGAGACAACAGACAGCTTAAAGCATACAGAAAAAAAACACAAACTGTGCAGGTTCTTCTGTCAGTGCAAGATATGGAAAAAGCATGGCAACTGTTTCAGACCCTTCAAAAGATGCGTCCTTGATTTTACTGGGGCCGGCAAGCACGCCTTCACAGTTCTCTCTTCTGTAGACTGTGGAGGTGACACAGATGATGGTGAATTTTATGATGCCCCTAACATGGATTTTGAGGGCCTTGATCCCCAGGAGTCCCTGGACCCTCATCTTGGGGATTCCCCGGGTGGCCACAAAGATCCTTCTTCTATGTTTACATTTATACAAAATATGCTGGACACCTTGGTCCTCCTTATGCAGGAGCCCTATCAGGATGTCGATGAAGATGAAAATTATAGGGAGATGAGGGTCTTTCATCCTCAAAGACCCTGGTCGTCCCTGTCTATAATGCATTTAGGAAAAATACCATGAAGGTACTTCAGCACCCCACTTCATTATCTGGGGTTGATGAGCGGCTTGAGAGAAAATATAAATTGTCTAAAGTGGTACAGAGTTCCTGTCAGCACACCCTAGCCATGAGAGTATAGTGCAGCAGGCAGCTTGTGAGAAAGCTGGAGTCTCCTTGTCCCCTCTCCACCTGACGAGGATTCCAAGAAAATTGACTTTATAGCAAAGAAAATGTATGCCACAGCTTCCCTGCTTCTCAGACTTTCTTCTTACATGGCATTCACAGCCAACTATCAGAAATTGTAATTGTGGCTTACTTGCTTGTGCTACTGTTTCTGTATTTGCTCTGTACTGACGTTGAACCTTTGAAAAAGAGTCTTTGACTCAAATATATTTTCCGAATCCTCAGTAAAGATCATTGTAAAGCCCTTTGGAAATCTGTCCAGGCTGTCGCCCGCAGCAGATCAGATTCTGTGGTGCAGGAGCTGGTGGATACGTCAAAAACTGCCCAGGAAGCTGCTATGTACCAATTCCACATGGCAGACAACAACAATGATGCAGCCTCTAAAGTGATGGCCCATACTATCTCTCTGAGATGCTTCGCCAGGCTTAGAACAACCAGTCTAACCACAGACACTCAGAACAAGGCCATGGATTGTCCCTGTGATCAAAATATGTTGTTTGATTACAGAACCACTGACTACATGAAAAAAGTCGATGAGTACAAGGCCTCCTGGCAGGGCCACTTATCCAAGCCTAAGCCTGCCACCCCTCAGAGATCCTGTCCCAGGGGCGGTAGGGGCAGAAGTTTTGTTCCCAGGCCTTACAATCCCTATCCCCACTCTGACTTTGGCCAGTACAGGGGGTCTTTCAGAGGCAGGGGTAGAAGGGGCCAAAGAAGAGCCACCTCTACCCAGCCATCTGCATCTCAGTCTTAAGTCCTGATGCGAATGTCCAGGTTGCCTCCCCACTTCCGGTTGGAGGCAGACTCCCACTATCTTCAGCACTGGTCTCTTATCACATCAGACAAGTGAGTGCTGAAGATAGTGGGGCGGAGTCTGTCACTACAGTTCAAGCAGCTGCCAGACCTCAAGCGTACCCAGGTGTCAAGACCTGTGTCCCCAACACAGATACTGCTGTTGGAAATAGAGATACAAAACCATCTGGCTTTACGAGCCATGGAGAGGGTCCCCGCCCATGAGAAGGACAAGGGCTTCTACTCCAGGTATTTTCTGACACAAAAGAAAACTGGGCAGTGGCAACATATCTTAGATCTCAGATATTTAAACAAACATCTGAAAAAAAAAAAACAAATTCAAAATGGTCACTCTATCACTGGTCATACAGTCCTTACAGTAGGGAGACTGGCTAGCCTCCCTTGACTTAAAGGACACCTACTTCCACATACCCATACGGAGATCTCACAGGATGTTTCTCGGATTCAAACTTCCTTCGGGTCACTATCGGTTCACGCAGTGCCCTTCTGTCTGTTCTCTGCCCCAAGAGTCTTTACAAAGTGTCTCTCAGTAGTAACAGCACTTCTCAGGAGACTGGGTGTTGCTCTGTACCTCTATCTGGACAACTGGCTCATAGTAGCAAAGTCTTCTTGCCAGGTCAGAGAATCTACTTCCCTCACAGAATGCACTCTGGAGTCTCTCTGTTTCCTGGTAAATCTAAAGAAATCTCACCCGGAACCCACCCAGCTGCTCACCATCGTAGGGGCCCAGCTGGACACTCAGTAGGGATATGCTTTCCTCCTGCAGGAAACGATTCAGAGTTTCCTTTAAGTGGCAGATTCTTTTGCCGGGGGACAGCCAAGACCAGCCAGACATTTCCTCAAACTTCTCGGACATATGGCCTCTGACTGCAATAGTCCCAGGGGTCAGGTACAGGATGAGACTCCTGCAAGCCTACCTCAGAGAAGCAACACATTTTCAAAGTTGATACCTGTGTCTGAGCAGTTCCTCCAAAACTTGCTGTGGTGGAAGAACCCTGCAAATTTTCAGCAGGGGTTCCCTTTCAAGCTCCTCTTCCCACACAGGTGATCACCACAGATGCCTTCCTTTTGGGCTAGGGAGCTCATTTGGACAGTGCCTCAGTAAGTGGCAACTGGACTCCCAAAGAGTCACAGTTGCACATAAATCTTTTGGAACTCAGAGCAGTCTTACTAGCTCTCAAAGCTTTTGCTCCCAGCATAGAAGGGCAGGCGGTTCAAATTTGAACTGACAACACCACTGCAATGTTCTACATAAACAAGCAGGGTGGTACCAGATCAGGAGTACTCTGTTTGGAAGCTCTGAAGCTCTGGTCCCTAGCATTCTCCCTGGGAGTCAGCCTCTCAGCTATTCACCTCCCAGGTAAACTCAGTACTCCAACGGATGCTCTAAGCCGCATCAGTCAAGTCCAGAGCTAATGGACACTGAACAAGCAAGTACTAGCCACAGTGTTCAGGCAGTGGAGCACACTAGACATGGACCATTTTGCCTCTCCTCTCAATTTTCAGCTTTCTCAGTACTGTTGCACGCCCCCAGTTCCAGGAACACTTCCTCTGGATGCCCTGGTTCTGGACTGGTCAGGGAGGTTCCTATACGCCTTTTCTTCCTTTCCCCTGATATTCAGGATTTTGCTAAAACTCAGACAGCAGCCTGCATCGATAATCCTAGTGGCTCTGGACTGGCCCAGGCAAGCCTGGCACCCGGCTTTCATTCTCTCAGTGTCCTGCAACAGGCCCATTCGCCTGCCTCCAGCTCAGTCCCTGCTGACCATTCCTCAGATCGGAGTGCAGTACTCGGACATACACTCTCTTCACCTCAAGGCCTGGTTCTTGAGGAGTTAATTTCCATCCTCACAGTACTCTGAACAGGTCCTTAAGATACTGAGGATGGCTAAAAAACGAACACTAAGAAGACTTATGTGGCCAAATGAAAAAGGTTTTCCCTCTGGTGCAAGAGCGAAAAGGTTGAACCCCTATCAGCTTCAGACCCTCAGCTGAGAGACTACCTGGTACACCTACAGGTGTCAGGCCTAAAACCATCTTCACTCAAGCTACACCTGGCGGCATTTTTTGCCTGTCTTTCGGTGGGAAAGAAGAAATCATTTTTTCCCATGATATTTTTAAACAGTTTTTCAAAGGCCTCTTGCACCTCCAGCCTCTAACTGGGTAGCCCGTTCCTCCTTGGAGCCTGAACCATTTCATAGATGGGCTCATGAATCCACCCTTCGAGCCTATGTCCACGGCCCACATCAAGTTTGTAACTTGTAAGACCATCTTCCTGGTAGCCATTACATCTGCCAGGAGGATTTCAGAGCTACAGGCCGTGTGCACTGAGCCGAATTACATCATCCCTCACAACGACAAAGTTGAGCTCAGGACAAATAGGAAACTTCTACCAAACGTGGTTTGGGGTTTCACTTGAACCAGTCCATTACTCTGCCTGTCTTCTTTACTGAGCCATCCACTCCTGGCGAGCAAAAGCTCCACAGCTTGGATGTCAGAAGAGCCATCTTTCACTACCTAGAGCATACTTGACAGTCCAGAGGCTCTTCCACTCAGTTGTTCCTCACCTACAGGGATGTAGGCAGAGGAAGACCAGCTACCAAGAGAACTATTTCTCGTTGGTTGGTCTCTTGTATTAGATTCTGCTATGAGAAAGCTGGTCAACAACCTCCAGTGGGGCTCAGGGCCCACTCCACCAGGGGCGCTGCAGCCTCGCTTGCAGCAGCAAGGGACATTCCCCTACTGGATGTCTGCAAAGCAGCTACCTGGAAATCTGTGCACACCTTTGTGAAACACTACAGTTTGGATGTGCAGACCAGATCTAATGTCAAATTTGGTAGGGGGGTTCTGCAGAGCCTCTTTCCTAAGTAGGTTCTCTGCCTACCTTCCACTTGATACTGCTCAGTAGTCTGCAAAAAGTTACTGATGCTAAAGGACTCCTGGGGTAAGTAGAGAAAATTACTCACCGCAGTAATCTTCTTTCTTCCAAGGGGTCCTTTAGCATCGGTAAGCTCCCACCCTTCCTCCCTGGTTCACCTGTCGGAGAAGGGCTCTCTGTCACCTTTTACCAGATTTGGAGTTTCTTATTGATGAGTTTTTAGCTCGTGTTGCTGCTGTTTCTATTTCCACTTTTGTGGACATTTGCATGCTTTTTGAATCCTGTTCATTCTTTTTCGGGGCATTTGGCCTTGTGTTTCCTTGAAAAATTTCTGAAGCATTCAACAGCTCCCACTCCACTCACACCCCCTCCTGTCTTTTGATTGGCTTGGCCCTTCGCTCATTTAAATATGTCTTAAAGGCACACCTCCGGGGCAGTTGCACCTAGCCAGCTAAGTGCAAAAAAGTTACTGATGCTAAAGGACCGCTTGGAAGAAAGATTACTGCAGTGAGTAATTTTTTCATGTGTATGTGAGTGCAACAGTCATGATATCCCTCGGTCTGTAGTGTGTGTGTGTGTGTGTGTGTGTGTGTGTGTGTGTGTGTGTGTACACGTGCACGTGCATGCAACAGTCATGATATCGCTCAGGCTGTAGTGTTGTGTGTGTGTGTGTGTGTTTGTGTGTGTGTGTGTGTGTGTGTGTGTGTACGTGTACGTGCGTGCAACAGTCATGATATCCCTCGGGCTATAGTGTGTGTGTGTGTGTATATATGTGTATGTGACAGTCATGATATCCCTCAGGCTGTAGTGTGGTGTGTATGTGCGTGCAACAGTCATGCTATTCCTCGGGCTACAGTGTGTATGTGTATGTGTATGAGCATGTGCATGCGACAGTCATGATATCCCTTGGGCTGTAGTGTGTGTGTGTGTGTGTGTGTGTGTGTGTGTGTGTGTGTGTGTGTGTGTGCATCGACAGTCATGATATCCCTTGGGCTGTAGTGTGTGTGTGTGTGTGTGTGTATGTGTATGTGCGTGCAACAGTCATGATATCCCTCTGGCTGTAGTGTATGTGTGTATTTTGTGTGTGCAGTGTGTGTGTTTGTATATGTATTTGTGTGTGTGTGTGTGTATGTGTATATATATGAGTGCGTGTGTGTGTGTGTGTATATATATATATATATATATATTATATATATATATATATATATATATAATATACTAAATTCACGTCTATACAATATATATAAAATTTATATCTGTATAACGTGTGTACATATATACATCGTACAACTATCATGATATCCCTGGCATAGTGTGTTTGTGTGTGTGTGTGTGTGTGTGTGTGTGTGTGTGTGTGTGTGTGTGTGTGTGTATGTATACATATATCTGTGTGTGTGCGACAGTCATGATATCCCTCGGGCTTTGTAACATAGAAACAGGCTTTAATGGCAGATAAGGACTGCTTGGCCCACCCAGTCTGTCCATTTCCTTACCTATTGGATAAGCTGCAGATCCTAGTTGACCAACAGCCTACTTCTTCTACCCCCCCACCTGAATTGCCTTATGTCTGTCCCATGCATTCTTGAATCCCCCCCTGCTGTTTTTGACCCCATAACCTCCTCAGGAAGGCTGTTCCATGCGTCCGCCACCTTCTCTGTGAAGAAATACTTCCCCACATTGCCACTGAACCATCCCCCCTCTGTCTTCAAATTGTGTCCTCTTGAGCTTATCTGTGTCAGTCTTCACCATTCATCACCTTCGGGTACTCGGCCAGAGGTCATGACCCCACGAGAGCTTTTTTTTTTCTTTGATAGGTGGAGTCGACGCACCATTGGTGCTGCCCTCGAGGCCGACGCACTGCGTGGGGCTTGTGGGTTGGCTGTTAGGGGTTGTTGACTCCACCCTCCTGCCAGTTCTTCATCTCCCGCCATTGAGGTCACCTTGTGGGAAGCTGCTGAAGAAAAATCTCTCTAGAGGCCTACCTCTGAATCCAGCGTGTTGTAGTTTTGACTCCATTGACTCTATTTATTGACTCCGTGTCGAAGTCCATCGGCTCCGAGTATCATGCCGGTTTTGTTAGCCCTACGCGACGTTGCCTGGTAAGACTTTATTTTATTTTGCGACGTCGGGTCTTGTTTGG
Source organism: Neoceratodus forsteri (assembly GCA_016271365.2). Taxonomy (NCBI): domain Eukaryota; kingdom Metazoa; phylum Chordata; order Ceratodontiformes; family Ceratodontidae; genus Neoceratodus; species Neoceratodus forsteri. The sequence goes on from JADMNL010000033.1 coordinate 45,765,215, forward strand.
TGTTTTTCTTCCATACGTCATGTCTCGGTCGGGGGGGGGCAAGCAAACTGTGAAGACGGGATGGCCCCTCATGCATTGGTGCCCATGCGGCCATAAGTACTCTGTCACCGACCAGCTTGACCGTTGTCTCGCGTGCCTACATGACATGGATTTCTGCAGCGCCTGCTTCTCCATGGAATGCTGTGTCATCGAGAACATGCGTGGAAAGTGGGACGAGCTCCGCCGACTTTCGGGGGATGGGCGTGTACTCGGGCCAAGCCACGTTCTCTCAGCCTTTCCTCTGGGTCCCCTCCCAGTTCTATATGGACCGCAGGGGAGGGGCCTCTGCCTCTGTAGTCTAGCCGTGGCAGAGGCCCTTCCACAGTGCAAAGGCTCAGTTTGTCCCCCCCGGGGGACAGGCAGGAGACACCAACTTGGCAAGCACCACTTCGGGGGTGAAGGCTCCCCTGGTGTCATACCCGTGGCTTGGAAGGCCTGGGTCGGCACCGTCCTCGATGCATCTGTCGGTGCCGTCTTGGGCCTTGGTGCTGTTTGCGGTGCCATGGGCCCTAATGGCCCTAATAGAGCCGTCGTCGGTGCCGGTTCATCGCTCGCCACTGCTGCTGCTGCTGGTGCCGTTCGTGGCGCCAGTGGTGCTCACGGTACCATGGAAGGCTCTGCGGCACTGTCCCTGACTGTTTCTTGCCCTGGCGCCGTGTGCAGCACTGTGGTTGAGCATTGCGCCATGTCAGTTCTGGAGCTGCTCGTAGCTCCAAGCATGGACACGACGCTGTGAGGGTTTCGGAACTCTGCGCCGTCGGTGGTGCCAAGGGCGCGGTCAGTGCTGATGTCGGCACCATCTCAGTCCTCAACATCGCTCGCCGTGCTGTGGGCTGAGATGGCACCACGATAAGCTTAGACTCCGAGGCTGCTGTCATTGTTGTAGCCGTGTCCTCTTCTGGCACCGTTCGCGGTGCCGTTGAGGACGTCTGCACCGACTCCGGTGCAATCTCAGTTTCTGGTGCCCTTTTCAGTTGGGATGGCAGTGGGCATCCACGCACTGTTTGGCACAGAACTTTGGTCTCCACCTCTTCAGAGGAGGAGTTGGACTCTGAGTCAGACAGGCAGTCTGACTCCTTGTAGTTGGCTGCTCATGTGGACACCTTGGTAGTGTCCTCAACAAACCAGGGTCAGCCCCACTCTGAGGAGTGGGCAGTGACTCCTGGGATCAGAGTCGGGAGTACTGACCAGCAGGCAGTGGTGCAGGCCACCATTGCTCTGCAGCCTGGTCTCAGCGGGTTCTCTGACCCCTCAGTGGTGGTACCCCCTCGGGTGGTGTGCCTGGATCGCCCAACTTTGGGGCCGATCAGAGCACCCACAGGAGGGGAAGGTGCTGCTCCCTGGATAGCCCCTTCAGGGCTGACCAGAGCTGCCAGCTATCTAGGCTGTCTCTCCCGAGGAGGAGGGCGCTCTCGGATTCCGAGGGGTTGAGAGGTATAGGGTCCGTGCGGCGGCCCTTTTCCAGAGTCCATCTGGGCTCTGGGAGAAGCCGTAGCGCGGATCTTTCCTTTTTGGTTTCCTCGAGAGGGCCCCGTTCCTTGGAGGTAGCGGACTGTCCTTCTGGATCTACATGGCCTCGATCACCTCACAGGGGAGATTCTTCAGGGTGCAGCCTAGGCAGTTCCAGTTTGGTTGATCAGCTGTTGGCTGTGGAGTTTTCCGGAGCTCCTTATTTCCTGGTGTGCTCCCTAGCCCAGGTGGAGGTCAGCCGATTTCTGTTGTTGGCTCTGCCCCCACTCCTCCGCCACATTCTTCTGTGCTCCCGGGTATCCTTGGTCCTAGCGGTCCTCTCTCCTGGGAGCAGTTCAGAGTGGTGGCTGCTCAATTTCCTGCTTATGTCAGGGCTATGGACAGATAGGTTTTTCAACGTCCCCCTGAGCAGTCAGCTACTGAACTCCGAGGTCCTCTAACTCCTTATCCCCCTCTTCTGGGGGAGAGGAGCCATCTGTTCATGTCTCTCCAGCTGCTGATCTCGCCGAGTATCAGTGATTCCTTGTGAGGATGTTGGAGGACCTGTGCATCACCCCACCCACCCAACACAATCTGGAGCACTCGCCGTGTGCCTTTCTGGGCAGTTTCATTGCGGACACTCTTGTGGTGCCCCCCCTGGCCTGCACCCTTTCGGGAGGCATTGTTGCGCTGTTGGCAGAGACCCTTATCCAGAGTCCCAGCCCCTAGGGATCTCTGCTAGCAGTATTGTGCCCCCCCCCGAGTCTCCAGGTTCCATGCCTCATCCCCAGACAGGATTGACGCATTTGGATACTCCAGATGGTCTTTGCACCCTGCACCGTGACCGGCCCCCAGATCAAGATTCCTTGAATTTTGACTTCTGGGGGGAGGAAGACATTCTACTTGGCACGGTTGCTACTTTCTGTTGCAGCACATCAGGCCCACTATGCATCCTATGACAGGTTCTTGTGATCCAGGCTAGGTCAACTCCTAGCTTTGATGCCTGACATGGAGCAAACCAGACAAGCCATTGCACTGTCTGCACATGGCCTGGAGCTAGCAAGGCGCCAAGCAAGGGCATCATATGACGCCAGTGAGGTAGCTACCAGGGTCGCAGGGACAGCATTCTGCACTAGGCGGACGGCGTGGCTGCGTCTCTGTCTTGGTTGTTGCCCTTGGCCTGGTGTAGGGTGATTAACTCCGCTCACCAGAGAACCTATCTTTTCTCCTGTAGGGTGAGACAGCGTCTGTCAGGGCAACTTCCTACCCCCACAGGAGGGTCCCCGTCTCACTCTCCCCACTCTCGGGCATTTCCAGACCCATGAAGGTTCTCCCTCTTAGTGTGTTACCCACTGAGAGCTAATAGACTCGGCCCCTTAGGGTTAAAAGCCACCTTTGTGGGGGCTCGGCACTCACCCAAAGGTGACTAATGGTGAAGACTGACACAGATAAGATATGGAAATTACGTAACTACCGTAATTCTGATTTTTCTGTGTATCTTCACCATTCATCACAGTCCCACCCTCCATTCCCCTGGGGCCTCAGTCTTTGAGTCTTTGGCTTGCTTACCTTTAGGTCCTCTGATATGACTACCCCCAGGTCCGTTTCCAATTTTGTTGTTGTTAATCCCCCCCCCCCGGTGTACTCTTCCCCTGGGTTTTTGTTTCCCAGGTGCACTACTTTACAGTTCTTTGCAGTGAATGTGAGGTGCCATACTTTTGACCATTCCTCCAACCTCGTCAAGTCCCTTTTCATCCTTTCCACCCCTCCCTGTGTATCAACATTGTTGCAGATCTTTGTGTCATCTGCAAAGAGGCATACTTTTCCTTCCAGTCCCTCTGCAATGTCACTCATGAAGACATTAGAATGGACTAGTCCCAGTACTGAAACCTGCGGTACCTCGCTAGTAACCACCCTTTCTTCGGAGTGGACTCCATTTACTGTTACCCTCTGTGTACTGTTGTCCAGCCATCTTTAGTAGTGTTGTAGTGTGTGTATGTATGTATATGCGTATGTGCATGCGGCAATCATGATATCCCTCGGGCTGTACTGTGTGTGTGTGTGTGTGTGTGTGTGTGTGTGTGTGTGTGTGACGGTCATGATATCCCTCATGCTGTAGTAGGGTTGTCGTGGTAAGAAGTGGTGTCAGAAGTCACGGTATTGATACCGTGGATAATTTCTGATACCGCGATAACCGTGATTCACGGTATACCGCGGTATTGAGACCTTTCAACTAGTTTGTTTGCATTTTTAGGGACAGCTGTCCCTTACACACCAATTCTCCCTGATGCAAGAGTTTTAGGAGGCTTCTTTTTCGTGCAAAAATTATTTTGTGGATGTGACGTCCGCTGTCTGCAGCAGTGCTGTACAGACTAGTAAGGTTAGGTTTAGGTGGCCTCACGTGTCCAATCCATAAGTAGATTGACGATGTCGGTGGAGACACCTTCAATAAAATTTAAGTCAGTCTTTTGACTTCTTCCTTCCATTTTTTTATTTTCAATGTTCAGTTTCAGGACAAAGTATTTTTTAGTCATCGTGTAATTTGTGTATAGTGTATGGCAAAATGCTGTTGAGCATGGAAATCCATGCTCCCAACAGCGTTGTTATGCTGCACTAGCTACATCTTCATAGCTGTTGTGCTGCACTAGCTACATAGCTAGTGCAGCATGACACCTAGAAGGTGTGTGCGCATGCGTGGAAGCAGGGTGAGCATGCGCAGTCAGGTGACTGGCGATGTGCTAAGAACGGCCGCGGCAGTGAAACGGGCCGGAGGAACTGAAAACCACACACGAATCGGAAAGAAAGTACGGTCAGTCTTTTTATGGGCGACCATACACTATAAAAGACTGTATGATCGCTCATACACAACAAGGGTATTTTTCAACTCTGAGGTTTCCATGGTAATGAGACCTATTGAGCTGCGCTCTTGAGGTCTCCAGTTACCATGGAATCCTTGTGAGTGAAAAATACCCTTGTTGTGTATGAGTGATCATACACAGTCCTCTGTGTGTCACACGGAGTGCCACACAAGGCACACAGAGGCCAAGTGAGTATTAAGCCACCAGTGATCTATAAGTAATAACAGTTTCCTTAATGGCAGATGGCGAGAACAGACCATATGCAACAGCACACAAAAGTCATTGTGCTGTGCGAGTGTGACTGTATCACTCACACAGTGCACACTGACTGCACAGTACACGTGAAGTGCAGCACACTGCTTGCACAAAAAGCCACACTATAAATGCACAGTGTGCATCATTATTGTCCTCTCCTCTGCTGTTCATTTGTAACAGAAGCAGAAAATGATGTACTGGTTTCAAAATGAGTGACATCCCTCCAGAAAAGTTGAACAACAACAAAACACTTTTGTTGAGCGTTACATCCCTTGCGTGACAATTTCACAGCGCCTGACACTACAGCGACAACAGCACCAGGTCGCTGTAGTGTCGGCACAGGACCCCACCATTGCATTTGGGGGTGTTGCACCCCCTCCCCAAAACCACTGAGACTCTGATTTGGTTATTTAAGTAGCGGGGGACATACGGGTGTCAACCAGCTGTTCTAAATCTGTCTGTTGATTGGGCTTGAGCAATGGGCATGGAATGGGGGTGAGGGAGGGAGGGATCAGCAGCAGTAACCAGGCCCAGCATCGAAATCTGTTGTTATTTTGTTAACAGTAACACTGTGTAACATGTCATCTGTCCTGTCATGTAATGATCATCATGTTAAGTTTTCTTATCTTTATGGGCAGGGCTAGAAATGATTTTTGGGGAATGGCTGTCTGAGAGACAGTTGGAATATAACGTTTGCCTGTCCCACAGAATTTATAGCTGTCCATTTAGTTTTGGGGTAAGTAATATAAAAATGTCTATTTTAGAATCCGAGCTGGTGCTCCCAGCCCCCACCCCACACACACCCATGCACCTGCATCAGGCTGTCCCTTAGGCTGCCGCCAACATAATATTCTGTCCTAAAAAGCTATGCGTTCTAAATCTTCTGGCAGCCTAAGGGTGAATTGCTTCCCCTTCTCAGGTTAACACAACTTAGGTTTGTATGTTAAGTACATTTGTCTTGTTCCTGGCTGGGCTGAAAGACAATATTATTATTATTATTATTATTTTTTTTAATAAGTACACACCCCATTTGTCTGCAGAGCTTTGAAAGGGGCTTTTAATTGCTTGCCTGTTTTTCCTCCCCCTCCTTCTTTCTTTCAAAGAATAGCCCTCACATTTGGTTTTAATCACTTAACCCTGCCTGGCCACTGCCTTCTATTTTAATAATCTTTTTTTTTTCTTTTTTGTGTCCCCCTCTTTCAAGTCTGGGGCATGCTCTCCTCCTCCTTCCTTATCTTGCAGCAGGGCTTTTTTTTCCCCGTAAAGTAGGGCTTTTACTGTTACCCACTGTACTACATTTATAATCATGCTGGGAAGAACTTTTTTATGGAAAAAAAATTCTTACTCACTCTGAGCTCTACTCGCATAGTCTCCCTTCTCGATGCTGCCACTTGATCGTGGAGTCAGTCGAGAACTGCGCGTGTGTAGTTAAGAACACACTCATCAACGTGGTTCTCTTGCTTGTCGGCCGCCTGCCTGCATTGAGTTAGATGAATATGTGCTGCACACAAAGTGACGTTGGAACGTTAGCGGTGTTCATCGCTATATATTACAGGTGGCGGCTGACTGAAGTAATCTTTCACTGGGTCCTAGTGCCCATTTACAGATCACAGACAAATTCCTGTCCCAGGGACAGCTAAGAATGGCAGAATAGCTGCCCGAAAAAAGATATGGCTGTCTTGGATGGGTGGACAGCAGGTTATTTATTTATTTATTTATTTTAGTTTAACCAGGAGTAGCACGCTAAGCTGAGAGCTTGTTTACAGGTGCTACCTGGGAGCACAGGGAAGTTGTGACTAGCTCAGGGTCACACAGTCTGCAAGTGGAAGCTGTGGGATTCAAACCCAGGTCTGGTCTGCTAGATGTCACCAGATTTGCAGCTCAGAGCCTTAAACCACTGCACTATACTGCCTCCCTCGAGGCGTTTCGAGCCCTGTTTATGGGTAACAGTTTTAACAAACTGTGGTTGGTTGTCACTGTGTGTACAGACCCGGACTACAGACTGGTCAGCCACCTCATCGGCGGGGCCAGTGAGTGACAGATGAGACCGCAGTGATCATTCATTCACGTGACCGTTAACTGTTGTGCTGTTGGTGCTCTGTCTCGAGTGGCCATGCGTGTTCATGTTCATTCATTGCAAGTCTGAACTATAGCGAGTAGACAGTCCTGTCAGTCTGTCAGAGGCACAAAACTGTCAAGGTTAGTCAGACAGAGAATGAGACACACACTGAGAACATTTTCAGGTTCATTTTTTGTTAAATAATAACACAAAAAATTGCCATGATGCCAGTGCCATTTGCATTTGCAAATTGCAGTTTTGCATTACACTTACACTCCGTGTTTTTCAGTTTCAGTGATGAGAATTGGCAGTAGTAGTCTGTGTGTGCCTTTAGTTTTCATTCCCAGTTGTTCCCCACCCCTCCCTCTATCTGATTCTGCAGCACAAAGTCACTGCTGCCCAGCACGCCTGCAGTGTGGATAACGAATTTGACGCCCGCCAACTCATGCCATACCTGGAGTGCACTCTGCTCGCTAATCCAAATTCTCTCTGACATCTGATGCTGCTGTTGCTTCCTGACTCGAGTCCAGTCCTCCCTCCCTGTCCTCCTAATGTGATTTGTGATATTTCATACTTGGCATTGGCTATTCAGCTGACCTAGCACATTCAGTGAAGTTGCTGTCTTGTCTCATCTGTCTGCTTGATGCACCCTGAGTCTCTCCAGTCCAGTTCCACTGTGGACCACTTCATGTCTCTCCCTCTGTCTGCTCACCTGATGCCCCCGCTAGAGCGGTCCCTAGGACGGAGTGAGTCCTACTCCTGATGAGTGCTCTCTGACTGACTCATGTCATCTGTGTCACAAAACTTTATTTATTTTATTTATTTTTTATTTAGTTTTTGTTAACTGGGTAAGTGCACTAGACAAATCCTGCCTATTTTCAGGCACGACCCGGGGGAGGGGGATACAGATGAAAGCCAGCTGACCTTGAACCAGATTAAGCTGTTGGTGGTATTTTTAGTGAATGAGGGAAATTTGGCCAGGACACCGGGGAAATTCCCCTACTCTTTTCAATAAGTACCATGGGATCTTTAACATCCACCTGAACTACCACCAATCCAGGCAGATGGGACCTCGGTTTAACGTCTCATCCGAAAGACGGCACCTCAGAAGTGCAGCACCCCCTCTCATACTGCACTACAGTGTCAGTACTGGGATACTGACCCAAGTGCCAGATGTGGGAACTGAACCTACAGCCGTCTGATCTCCCGGCCTCAGAGGCGAGTGTGCTACCTACTGAGCCACTGACACAAATATAGGAGATAGTTCCACTGGGGCTCGAACTTTGGTTGGCTGGCTCAGCTGAGCTCTTGGCTGACTGTGGCTGGGGGCTACCCAACACAAACCCAGTAAGAGAAATTACTTTAATTGCGTAATTACCCTTCACCTAGCTGCTAGCTTAACAATTATAGTCACTTGACTCAGCATCCACCAACCATGGCGCTGAGGATATATAGGCTAATTACTTTAATGCTGTGCAGAACTCCAGTCCTCCTGAGTCACTCATCATATCACAAGACTTGACTCATGAGTCCTGAGTCCGAGGTGACGACAAGATGACTTGAGTCACTTTGGGGGGCTGCCTAAAACAAAACCCAATGAAAAAAGTAATCTAAACCGGCCCTCCGGCGCAGTGGTAGCGCTACCACTAGCGATGCCAGCAACCCGGGTTCGGGAATGAGTCTGGGAAGCTGGAGGGCCGGCCGGGGAGGGGAAGCTGGAGCGTCCCATGGACAGCTTGCTTCCCCTGGGGAGGGATGGGGGTAACAAGCCGACGCTGGACTGACCTCTGGTGGAGGCCAGAGGTACAGCAGCTCCGAAACCTCACGTAGGGGAGGAGTGTGGTAGGACGTCAGCATCCGCACCTAGACGTCACGGTGCAACCATGGCTCCGGGGAGAAAAAGGGGGGAAAAATGGAGCCAACTGAGCTCGACTGGCAGAAGTGCGCCCTTCAACACTCTATTTGCGAGGCCACAACGGGGGGCTTGATGAAAACAAGAAGGATTTGGGGGGTCCTTCCACCTCAACCCCGCCTGGGGGCTTGGCCAAGGCTACATGGGAGCGCCTGATCGGTGGATCGCAATCGAGGTGGGTCGGGGGTAGCTGGTCAGATCCAGAGGAGAAAAATGCAAGTTTAAAAAAAAAATTAAAAAATTAAATTCATAAATTTCTTAATTACTTAAATAGCTAGTTGCTTAAAAAAGAACAACAAAAGCAGAGAAATGAGTGCCTGCCACTGCCACGGCATTGAGGATATATAAGCAGATTCCTTTAATGCCAGACTGCACTCTTGTCAGTCACGCGACTCGACTCAATAATAGCACGACTCGCTCAACCAAAGCACGTCAAGCAAGCAGCTCACATTGGCTCACTGCCTCAGCTGGAGGCTACTGTAGCTAAATACCTAGTATATTAAAAAGGGAAGAAAGCAGCCAGGCAGCCAGCATGGCATTTGGGCTGTCTAGGCTAATTCCTTTAAATGCCACCATCGCTCACAGTTGGCTTGGTTCTGCTGATTGGCTCTGGCTGTTGACTTGGCTTGGACTCGGAGTCGTGGACACAGTGAGTGGTGAGTGCAGGCAGGAGTTGTGTTGTGGTGGTAGGGTACTACACTGAGAAAGTAAATATGAACACAAATGTCTCCAAATTTATTTGCACTACTTACTATTACTTGTACTAACTTACCTTGAGGGGACTGGGGGGACTTGGTCTTGGAGGGAGCCCCGGGCTGTGAGGGTGAGGATGGAGGAGGGACACTCAAACTAATCATAGCCGGAGAGTGAGCCGTGATTTTCCAATCAGAACTGTTCTGATTCTAAGTAGTGCTCTTGCGGTGCCTGCTTCTACTTGCGGTGCCTGCTTCTAAAGCTAGCAGCACACTACTTAAGGGAAATGCAACTCCGGTCTGCACCACCACCAGGAATGGAATGACTGAACATTCCTTTCGTATTCAACTCTCATTTTTAAGTTATTGACAATTTAACATAACATAAAAATGTAAATCAAACAACTTATTACTCGTACTCACTGTGCTAGTTTTGTATAGTACTCTTGGCATTGGTAGCATTTTGTGCTGTAAGCTAAGAGTACATTAAAACGCTTTACTTATAACGGTATGTCACTCACGTTTCAGACTGCAATGAATTACATTTTTTTTATGTAAATCTACTTCTAGTGCTCATCAGCAGGTCAGGAGGAATCTGACTTGGTCAATAAAAAATATATTTCTCTTGCACATACTTGACTCATTATCTTTATTTTCTCTCATTAAATTCGTAATGTCATTTACTAGTATTTTTGGTTAAAATTGCATTATTTTTGAATATTTTAGGTTTTCCAGTTGGAATGCATTATACCGAGGTATCACACACCACGATTATCATACCATGACAACCCTATGTAGTGCGTGCGTGTGTGTGTGTGTGTATACATATATGTGCGTGCAGCAGTCATGATATCCCTTGGGCTGTAGTGTGTTAGTGTGTGTGTGCGTATATGTATATGTGCATCTGCGTGCGACAGTCATGATATCTCGGGTTGTAATGTGTGTGTGTGTGTGTGTGTGTGTGTGTGTGTGCTGCGCGCATGCGACAGTCATGATATCTCTCATGCTGTAGTGTGTTTGTGTGTGTGTGCGTATATGTATATGTGCATGTGACAGTCATGATATCTCTTGGGTTGGTGTGTGTGCGCACGCGACAGTCATGATATCTCTCATGCTGTAGTGTGTTTGTGTGTCTGTGTATGTATATGTGTGTGACAGTCATGATATCTCTCAGGTTGTTGTGTGTGTGTGTGTGTGTGTGTGTGTGTGTGTGTATGCAACAGTCATGATATCTCTCATGCTATAATGTGTTTGTGTGTGCGTATATGTGTATGTGCATGTGCGTGTGACAGTCATGATATCTCTCGGGCTGTAGTGTGTGTGTGTGTGTGTGTGTGTGTGTGTGTGTGTGTGTGTGGCTGACATGTGGGCAATTGCGGGTGATGGGGCCGAGTGGCGTCTTCATGCTGCTGCATTTCGGGTTTTTTCCTTCCCCTTTCATCTAGCCTTCAGGACAGTGGTTGCAAGGGCACCTTGTGTGCCTGCGCACACAGAAGGGTGCCCGCTCATGGCACCAGCTCACATCCTGTCTCCTCCACCAGCTGCTCTAACTGCACTGCTCCCCGTGATCACCCAGGTGACAGTCTGCTAGCTGAGCCGGCATCCCTGCCTTCCCAGAGGAGGAGAAGAACATCCTCTGGGATACTCGATTCCCCCACCCACCCCCAGCAGACCCCCATCAATCCAGCCTTGTTTTGGGACCCAGGTTCCTGACATCACGGGCAGCACCTGTGCTGCTGCATTTCCAGCCTTCGCAGCTTGTTATGTTTTTGTTAATTCTTTGGTGACCTGGTAAGGCCCTTTCAGCACACTGCCCGTTTTCAGTGGTGACCCAGGAGCGTTGTATAGGCTGAGTGACTTGCTTAGGGTCACACGGTATACAAGTGGAGGTTGTGGGAATCAGACCTACGTCTGCTGGATGTACTGAGCTCATTCACAGCTTGTTACTCTAACCTCTAGGCTATGCTGCCAGCCCCATAATGAATTATTCTATTTTCTTTGATTTTTTATATCTTTACCCTACCCTAACAGTCAGGGTCACTGCACTGTGCCCTTCTTCCAGGCTGGGTGGGGGGGACGGATGGCTGCCTTCACAGGTAACGTTAATAGTGCTCCTTGGTCAGCAGGCGGGGGAAGCAAATGCTGGCTGACCCACTCCCTCACTCCCCAGGAGCTACACACCTCATCACCACAATATGTCCTGCCCCCAAGCCGGTACCGTCTGGAATTTTTGGGCTGGCACGTAAATTTGAGTCTCACAGGTGGCTGCGCAGTGCTCCATCCTCCCACCACCAGGCTAACTCTGCCCTACTTTTGCGGGCAGCTGCAGCTCTGGGCAGCTAGGTTTGATACCCTGCATTGATTGGCAGCTGTACTCTGACAGTAAAGCTAAAATGTTGATTTCTGAGATACCTGGGGAATTTGGTGTCATTCTCTACTGGTGAATCAGGTTGTCTGTTTAAGTTTGTATTATTAACTGCCTGATGAGTTTCAAGTTGTTGGAAAGTATCTGCATTCTCTTTCTGTTTGGTTTGTTGTGGATGTTGCATGGTCACACTAGACTGGGACTCAGCTGGAGGAATGCTGGCGCCGGCTGGGGAAGGGTAACATGGCAGAGAGAGAGAAAGATGTGTTGCAAAAATCCACACTTTAGGAGATTTTAAACACAGGTTTATTGATTTAGAATGCCACACACCAGAATAGCCTCGTTTAGGTGATGGACAACTATTTTTCTAGAAGGCCTTGGAAGACCAATACAGTGTCAAAATCGGTACGCAACAGTTACAGAATTACAGAAAACAGGAATCCACAACATTGATTGGACTGTATTTACAAAGATCAGCATTTTTGTACCGTATACAATATCTGCTCCTGTTGTCTGGTGTCACTAGCCCATCTCGTGGTTATCCACCACTTGCACAGACCCATGATTTCGCAGGGTGCATCAAGGCTCAGAAGTTTTTTCCCGTTTATCCACCAGAGTGTCTAAATAAATCTGCAGCATCGATGAGGCTACCTTGTGCCTGTACTTTCTTGTTCCTGAAGTATGATTTGGCAAGTAGCCTGCCATGTAGGGTGGTACGGTGCCTGTGGAGGGGAGGGCACTGAGCGGGCTTTGGCATTTTTCTCCTGCCATTGTCTTCTGGGTCATCTGCGTGCTGTGGCACGTATGCACACTGTGCACGGCGGCATACTTGCGTGCCACGTCTGCAGACACCCTTCCCATATCTGCAGTTTCCGCTATCCCTGTCACTGTGCCTCTGCCATGTAGCAGTCACAGAGCGGGACATGGGATCCCCCCCCCCCGAGGGAGGAGTGTCGTCCTTGGGAAGTGCAAGCCTCCCTCTCCCAGCCAGTCCTTGAGAACTTTGGACTGGTTACGAACCGTGGTTGCCGGTCTGGCAGGCAGGAAGGTGACCAGTGCTAAAACCCACCACGGCACTGTGCCTGTATAAAGAGTGGCATGTTTTAACACTATACCTGGATAGAGAAAGGTCTCCAGATGAATGGGGATGGGGTGGGGAGGGTAAATGTGGTATGAGCATAGAAAGGAAAGACAGGCCTCACGTTAGGCAGATCAGGGTATAACAACTGAGGAGTGCAAACAGTATTTCATATCACCATATACAAAACACCACCCTGCACCTCGCTCAACGCCAGTGACCCGGGTTCGAGAACGGATTCTGGCCGCTGGGAGTCGGCAGGGAGAGAGAGGTATTGAGCGCCCAGAGGCGACTCTCTCCCTTTCTGGGGAGGGTTCAGTGCTAGTCCCACTGCAATACTGCCATCTCCTGGGTAAACCTGTGCTTGGCAGCGCAGTCGGGGACAAGCGATGGAAGAGCAAACCTCAGCCGAGAGCCCTGGGAGGAGCTGCATCCCGACACACACCTCCCAGTTGGCTCTCCCTGAGCGCCAGCGACTGTGGGGCAGTAGAAAAATGGAAAATGGACTCTGTCACTCCTAGGTGACGACCCCTCCAGAAGCCGACAGCGCATCCTCGTGAGTTGTCATCGGGGGCAGACTCCAATGTGCGCCACCCGCTCTACCGTGGTTCAGGGAAAAGGTAGTGGGGAGACCTTTCCTCACCCTGCCCGGGGGTTATCTGGGAGTATTAAAGGGGATTTCACGAGCGATCGGTTGTACTCTAAGGAGCAGACTCCTAGGGCACTGAGGGAGAGATGCAGTGAGGCATGAGCAGATCTGATTGAGTGGAGGGCGGCGATAAGTAAAGCGAATAAACAGAATGAAAAAAAAAAATGAAAAAAAACACCACCCTGTACGCAATAGTAAGAAGAAGAACATGACGCCAGACGAGGTTCACTTTTAGTTTGCATAAGAACTTCTGGAAGGATGTGACGGAGAGAGGTTTTTTTTTAGTTTCTCCTTATGTGGTATTTTGACAAAACCTAACTTGTGTGGGTGGTTGAAACTTTGCTGTGAGAACACGGGTGCTCTTTGGAGAGGATGTTCATTCTGGTTTACACTTAGGCCTAACAGAAGAGCTGTTCTTTTTCCACCTACGGTACATGTGTACTTTGAACGTGTTGTAGTAACTTAATGTCTGTGTGGTGATGTAGGAATACGTGAACCGTTTTATTACCAGAGACCTGGGTTCAAATTGCAGTTGTGCTGGCATTTGGTTGACCTCCGCTCAGCCACTTGAAGATACAGGTCCAGCTTTCAGGGCAGCTCCCGCCATTGAGCCACATTCCTTGGCTTTGCTCATGAAAGGCCCAGAGTTAGCAAACACTACGAATGGTGTCTGGCACCCCCCCAAAACACCTACTGTGGGACGAGGAGTATTTGTTCATACTGTGTTTATAATGCACTGATGAAGTGCGGAAAAGCCTGTTCTCTCTCCTTGTGCCCAGCCTCCTACCATACCTAACAGAGGGACCCTAGTTATGTTTCCTGGCTTACAGTTTATTACAGGCACATTCCACCACGTGCTGTACAGGCACACAGTATTTGCACGCTCCTCTCGGGTGCAGACATGCATACAAACCTGCGCACTTAAATGTAAAAGTCCGTGCATGTGAGCCTACGGCCATTTGCACATATGTACACCTAGAAGCCCGTAAAGCAGGTTTGTACTCTCCAACCTTTGTACAGTGTTCACAAACACAACAAAGAATTTAAATAAAGATACTGACAAAAGTAAATGATTTAATTTTTCTTAACTAGGTATTTACACAAAAACTAATTTGCCAATTTGTAGGCGCAACCTGTGAGATTATAGGTTACAGCCATACAATTGGCAGTGTTCAAAATCCCAATACAGGGTCATGTGCAGTACGTTGGAGATGGAAATAATACGCTGTGGTTTCTACACAGAACGCAAAGGGTACAGCAGACATGCATGAAAGTCAGGTGCAGTGCAGGCAGCAGAGGCAAGTAGTTACAGCGTAGTAACACTAAGAGCAAAACATTAAGTTAGTAATTTCTTTAATTGAAAATGTGTAGCCAGGAAAGGCATATTAAGCCAGGCTCGTTCCAGGTGCAACCCTAGGGCGAGGAAACTAATTAATTTGGTGGTAAAGCGCTGACTGTATGATAAGGTGCCGTGAAGACTATGTTTGTTAGAATGCAACACATATTGGAGCTCAGATCAACTAAACAAATGACTCTTTTTTTTTTTTTTTTTTTTTCCATTTTCTATTTATTTCTTCCTTCTGTCCCTCTTGACCTGTCCCCTTCCGATGGTAACCTCCAGCCCCATCATCCCCTATCCCACGACTTACCCCATCCTCTTACTTGACCACCATGGGTTGGGTGGGTGCCACTGGTGGCAGAGTGTATGGGGTCGTCATCCTCAGTAACCTTTTTTTTTTTCTTTTTTCATTCTTCTTTAGTAACTGTGTAAGATCCACTAGGCACAAGTGCCTGTTTTCAGGTGTGAGCTGGGAGCACTGGAGATGTTAAGTGACTTCCTCAGAGTCGCACAGTATGCAAGTGGAGGTTTTAGGAATCAAACCCAAGTCTGCTGGATGTACCAAGCTTATTGCTCAAGGCTGCCAGCATTATGAATTGAGGTTCATATTTCCTGTTAGGTGTTTATTAATATTTAATGAGTATCTTTTTTGCAATGAAGTTAAACGTTGAGTAGTGACCTCTGTGACCTACCATATTTGTAGTACCCCTATAATCTCTTTTTCATTCTATACTGCTGAATCGTAACTTACAGAGTCTTATAGCAGTTTTATGTGGTGGTGGGGGTTAATTTTAATAGGGGTTATAGTGGTCTTAAAAAAAAAAAAAAGATTGAGGTACTATGCCTTTAAATCACCTCTGCAGTGCTATGGGAGTACAGTTTTAGTCTGTGCACTTAATCATGATCGGGTGTGTTTTGTTGTTTTTAATACACAACCACGATATCATTCGGCAGCTGTTGGGAGCTTTCGCTTCATTAGAGAGAAGCAGAGCACCTCAAAGTGTTGGAGTTAGTGACACAGTTCACTTTTACACAATAAATGTTGGCTTTTTTTATAAATATCTTTTTATTAGGTTATAAACATATATACATACATGTCATCAGGTTTCACATGGCTTATTTCATTTATACAATTCTTAAACTCACAGCAGGAATACATAAAAAGCTATAACTTACATAGTAAATGTTGGCTTAACGGAATTTGAGTGAGTGCTGTGAGTTTTGATTCAGGAGGGCTGCTGTCCTTATCCTGTGTAGTCGGGGTGCCTTTTCCTCCAATTAACCCCCCCCCCCATTCCCTGAGGTGGGCACGCTTGCTCTGACATAGATGTACAATGTGGAACAGGCCACACACGCACTTGGTGTCTGTGCCCGTCCCCTGAAAGGTGTCTGCTGCCGCATTACCCAGCCTCCTTTAGGTGATGTGCACAGTCCCCCCAACCCTGAAGGAGGAGATCCATCAATGGATGCTCGATTCCCCCCCCCCCAAGTGACCCTGGTCTGTTTCTGAACCTGAGTCATTGATATGGTGTGGGGTGCCTCAGCTTACCACGTCACTGTGCTGCCACAAATGCTTATTTTTTTTGTTAATTTGTTTCTGCTCCTGTGTTCTGTGGCTAGCCACCAGCTGCTTGGCCACCCCAGCTCCGTCACCCTGGATTCCCCCAGGACTTGCCTTGCCTCCTGTATGCTCCCAGAGCGTCCCCCTCTGGTGGGGGTAGCAGGGCACTCCATCTTCCACCAAAGGATGGATCTGGTTGTATGGGGCAGTGCCTGGGTAACCAGGTGCTGGGAATGCAAGCATCCGATGTCTGTCGTCTAGCCGGTCGCAGTTATCCTGCTTTCTCCTGTTACCCCCAGGACGTTGGCAAGGGTGTGCAAGCCTGCATGGTGTGGCACCAGCTGACGTCCTCCTACCCATGAGCCACTCCCGACTGCATTGCTGCTCGTGGTCACTCAGGTGACAGTATAGCAGCGCAGCTGGCTGCCTCCCTCCCATGAGCCACTCCCGACTGCAGTGCTGCTCGTGGTCACCCAGGTGACAGTACAGCAGTGAAGCTGGCTGCCTCACTTCCACGAGCCACTCCTGACTGCACTGCTGCCCGTGGTCGCCCAGGTGGCAGTATAGCAGTGGAGCTGGCTGCCTCCCTCCCTCCCATGAGCCACTCCCGACTGCACTGCTGCCTGTGGTCACCCAGGTGACAGTATAGCAGTGGAGCTGGCTGCCTCCCCACGAGCCACCCCGACTGCACTGCTGCCTGTGGTCACCCAGGTGGCAGTATAGCAGTGGAGCTGGCTGCCCCTCCCACGAGCCACCCCGACTGCACTGCTGCCTGTGGTCACCCAGGTGACAGTATAGCAGTGCAGCTGGCTGCCTCCTCCCACGAGCCACTCCCGACTGCACTGCTGCCTGTGGTCACCCAGGTGACAGTATAGCAGTGGAGCTGGCTGCCTCCCTCCCACGAGCCACTCCTGACTGCACTGCTGCCTGTGGTCACCCAGGTGACAGTATAGCAGCGGAGCTGGCTGCCTCCCTCCCACGAGCCACTCCCGACTGCACTGCTGCCTGAGGTCACCCAGGTGACAGTATAGCAGCGGAGCTGGCTGCCTCCCTCCCACGAGCCACTCCCGACTGCACTGCTGCCTGTGGTCACCCAGGTGACAGTATAGCAGCAGAGCTGGCTGCCTCCCTCCCTCCCATGAGCCACTCCTGACTGCACTGCTGCCTGTGGTCACCCAGGTGACAGTATAGCAGCAGGAGCTGGCTGCCTTCCTCCCACGAGCCACTCCCGACTGCACTGCTGCCTGTGGTCACCCAGGTGACAGTATAGCAGCGCAGCTGGCTGCCTCCCTCCCATGAGCCACTCCCGACTGCACTGCTGCCTGTGGTCACCCAGGTGACAGTATAGCAGCGGAGCTGGCTGCCTCCCTCCCACGAGCCACTCCCGACTGCACTGCTGCCTGTGGTCATCCAGGTGACAGTATAGCAGCGGAGCTGGCTGCCTCCCTCCCACGAGCCACTCCCAACTGCACTGCTGCCTGTGGTCACCCAGGTGACAGTATAGCAGCGGAGCTGGCTGCCTCCCTCCCACGAGCCACTCCCGACTGCACTGCTGCCTGTGGTCACCCAGGTGACAGTATAGCAGCGGAGCTGGCTGCCTCCCTCTCATGAGCCACTCCCGATTGCACTGCTGCTCGTGGTCACCCAGTTGTCAGTATAGCAGCGCAGCTGGCTGCCTCCCTCCCACGAGCCACTCCCG
The DNA here is from genome assembly GCA_016271365.2 of Neoceratodus forsteri. Classification (NCBI taxonomy): domain Eukaryota; kingdom Metazoa; phylum Chordata; order Ceratodontiformes; family Ceratodontidae; genus Neoceratodus; species Neoceratodus forsteri. The sequence goes on from JADMNL010000033.1 coordinate 45,783,170, forward strand.
ATTGCACTGCTGCTCGTGGTCACCCAGGTGACAGTATAGCAGCGGAGCTGGCCGCCCTGGAGGAGAGCATCTGCTAGGATGCTCAGTCCTCCTCCCCCGCCGGCTGGCCCCCGATGACCAAAGCTCATTCCTGAACTCGGGTCGCCGATGTTACGAATAGTAGTGCTACTGCTGCACCAGCGGTCCGGCCTGCCGAGTATTATTTATTTATTTTTTTTTAAAAGATTTTTCCATTTACAGATAGAGAAATGTAAAATAATCCATAAATCACATCACAGCATAATGCACACATCTTACAGCAGGAATAAAAAAATCGTCAGTAAATTCAAGTACCTGGAACTGCTGTAACAGGAAATGGTTTTTGGCTCAGTCAGCTGCTAGTCCGTGTCTGTTTTTATACTACTAATGAGAAGTCCACTGGTGCTGCAGAGAGGTCCGGACATGTTCATGTGTAATCCAAAAAGAACAGATCCTGAGTTTACAGCCATCATATTTAAATAAAGTTAAATACATTAAACAACAGAAAGAATTAAAAATAATTATCAGGAGGGCTAGATACAAAATGGAATTTAGAAGAGCCCTTAACAAAGGTGCTAAGTTGTTCTGTTCTTACCTCAACACAAACAAATCTTCATCAGATGTTTTAGAAGACGTTCATGTAAATGGCAATATTATTAATGATCCTGCTGAAAGAACTATTTTGCATCAGTCTTTAGTCCCAGAATAGATAATTCTGATGTATCCGTTGATGTCACAAGAAACAACTATCTTTTTTCAGAGGATGAGGTGCGAGCTGAACTACAGAATGTTAAAACATCAGCCGCTGTCGGCCCTGACAGTATTCATCCTAAGTTACGTACATGTGGATCACATATACTAGCTGTTCTGCTGACTATTATTTTTAATAAGTCTTTGGAAAGTGGGATTGTACCATTAGATTGGAGACTATCAAGTGTGACTCCAGTATTTAAGAAGGGAGCTAGGGGAATAAACTGGAAAATTATAGCCCTATCAGCTTAACTTCTGCCCCTTGTAAAATAATGGAAAGAGACATTAAAATAGATTGGAACAGGAGAAAATTACATTAAACATTAAGGATAGTGTGCAGCATGGGTTCCAAAAGGGAAGGGCTTGCACGACAAACCTGCTTTCTTTTTATGAAGATATAAGTGAAAGCCTGGATAGAAGACGTGCATCAAATGTGATACTGATGTACTTCTCAAAATCTTTTGATAGGGTACCACGTACAGATTTGGTGAGCAAACTACTAAAATTGGGCTGTAGCAATTCACTTATATGATGGACTAAAAATTGGTTACAGGAATGACTACAGATGGTCAGATTAAATGGTATGTTATCTGACAGGAGAGAGAGGTTACTAGTGGGCAGGAGTGTAGCCAGAAATTTCCATTTTGTACACAATCTCCAACAGTTACACCCTCCCCAATTAAAAAATGTACACATCCTTTCCAAATGGCACCCTCTTCCAAACAAGTCAGATTGTTGTCAGATGACTCCTCTACTCTCTAAAGAGGTTATACATGTATTGAACACTCCTCAGTGGCCTACACTAACCCAAATACTGCAGATTAGAAGGATAATATTAAGAGAGTGGCTTATGGTTTGTGACAGGCACTCAACAAAACTGTACACAAATGTGTACAGTGAGTATGCCTGTCTACACCCTTGCTAGTGGGATTCCGCAGGGGTCGGTTTTGGGCCCGGTCCGCTTTGGTATTTATATCTGTGAGATTCAACAAAATGTTAAAAACAGATTGGTTAAGTTTGCTAGTGATTTGAAATTGGGTGGTGAGGTAGATACCTTCAATAAGCATTTAACTTTGGTCAACGATTTAAATCAAATCACGGAATGGGCAATAGTAAATGGGACGCAGTTCAATGCTGACAAATGTGTGGTCCTACATTTTGGATCCAAAAATCAAAACCATAACTATATTTTGGGAAATTGGATATTATGTAGTATGGTAACATCAGAACGGGACCTCGGAGTTACAGTAGCCAACTTATTTACTTTTACAGAACACTGTCGTCGAGTTTCCTTTAAAGCAAGAGGTCTTATTAAAAGGATCAAATGATCTTTCATTTGTAGATCAGAACAGTGTATCATACCTCTGTATAAGGGTTATATTAGGCCCATACTTGATTTTGGATCACCATTCTGGTCTTATCATTTACAGGACATTAAAATGATCAAAGGGGTGCAATGTTCAGTTCCCAAATTAATCCCTCACTTAAAAGGATTTCCGTACAATTCTAGGCTAAGAAAAACTGGATTGTTTTCCCTTGAACAAAGAAGACAGAGAGGGGCTCTCTTATTATTACATAAAATATTACATTTATCCGACTTAAGAGACCAGTGTGGTCTGGAAATTAGTAATTCTCGAAATAATCTCAGATCACTTGGAAAGAAACTAGTCATACCTAGGGTTAATACCACAAAAAGAGATACTTACTTCACAGTCAGGAGCTCAAAGGCCTGGAATAGGCTCTCGTGAACAGCAGTGGAAGTAGATGGATTCAGTCAATTTAAACATATCTTAGACAGATTGTATTATACTGGTGGTATTATGGTTTAGTGACACCCGCATGGTGCAAGGGACAATATTAATGAGTATTTTTGCTCCCTTTTGTCCTATCTTTCCTAGTAATCCTAGCAAGCTCTTCTTTGTGAGTGTGGACACTCCAGGCCCACCTCTGATGACAGCAAGACATTCACTGATGAGAAGGGTCGGATTCTGTTAAAATCCAGTTTGCAAGGGGATTCTTCCTGTAGCCGCCAGTCATGGCAGCTGGCGACTGTTTCAGCAAGACAGGTCAAAGCATTAGAGAGGAAAGAACATTAAGGGCAGACTGAGGAAGTAAGATGTGGGGGGGGGACCTCACGGAACAAAGTCTAGATGGTTATCAAATTGGTGTAAGACCCAGCGATGCAATCTGGTTTCAGATAGGGGATGTCTGTCGGCAAGGCATAGGTCATCTTCTCTAGGGAATATATTTCCAATAAGACTTTGTGCCACCCTTCAACCCTAAGGATGTGAGAGGTATGCCACTGTCTTATAATTGACTTGTTTGCTGCCACAGTTAAAATTAGTAGCAGTTTTAGAGTATAACCCTGGAGGGCGCTCCTATCTGAAGGGATGACCAGGAAAATCAAAGAGGGCGTAACCTCCCCAGGGCAGCTAGAAATCTCCAGCTCCCATATAACTGCTTGCCAACACTCCCAAAAGTTGTGACATTGGGTTGCTAGGACCTTTCCACATCCTCTCCAGCAAGCACCACCCTTAGTTGATCTGCATAATTTGCCACTATATCAGAGGAGCAGAAGCAACAGTTTCTACACTTCCAGGAGAATTCTTTCCGGTAAGTGACAGTGGTCAGTCTGTAAGCAGGTATTGCATATTTATGCCAGTGTTCAAGCTTGTGAGCCAGCCTTTCCCAGCTCTGTATTCTATCTCTATAAAATTGTATGTGTAGAATCTGAAACAGATTCCTGGAATACTTTGTAGAGATGACCAGTACGATGTGTACAGGTCACACCACGCAGGTGTGACATGATAATCCTAGGGAGCTGCGAGGAGTTTCATCAGGGCCATGTAGAGTAACCCTTGCTCAACGCCACAGTCCAGTATATAGGATCAGAGCCGCAAGTATCTGAAGTGGTCAGCGGGGGGAAGTAAAAGGCTGCTTGCAAGGAAGCAAAGGGAAGGACACCATGGGAGTCCATCATTTGGAGAAAGAACCAAAGGCTCAGCCGACCCCAGCTCCACATGGCATTATCCATCCTGTTAGGAGGGTAATCAGAGTCATGAAGCTGTATATCTAAGGCGGAATAGGTGAATCGTGGTTACAAATACTCTCCTCACCACCATACACTGCCTAAATATTTCAGCTGTAAACTGAAATGGAGTCAGTTTTGTCAGAGGGAGGGAACCAGGAGGGTTGCCAGATGGTTAATAGTCCAGGCTGAATATGTCATTCAAAGTGATCTCTGTGTGCTTCCAAGTATGGCTGGGGAGAGAGGGATAGCTAGAGACCACGTTTTTCTTAAATAAGAAATAACAAGAAATTCAAGTATTACAAGAAATAATATAAAATTCAGTATATAAAAAGAATAAAATAAAAGCAAACTCAAGAATAAAGTGAAAAAATAGTTTTTTTTTGGGGGGGGGCAATAACTAAATAAATGCTTGCAGTAGTTGTTGTTTAGGCTGCATTGTTACCACAGAGACGGTCCACTAAGAAACGACAGCGGAATTGTTTCGTTCACAAAACCTTTCAAGACCATAACATAACGCTGCTTAATATAATATAGTACACTAGGAATGTGATTTCTAATGTGTATAATGTCAATTTGAGGTAGTTTATGAATGTAAGTGTCAAAACAAGAAATGCAACTACATTTTCAATGAAAAAAAAAACAAGAAATTCCAGAAAAATAAAAATTATAAAAAATAAAAGAATTTTGAGGGTCTCTCAGGATAGCCATATACAGTGTCCATAGATGGGCCGACTGGGCGTACTACCAGATATTCGGGAGACTGACACCCCCACGTTCACAGGGAAGGTGCAGGATGGAAAGGCAAATCCATGGGGTTGGGACTAAAACTGGAAATGGCTTTATTCCAAGACTGAAAGTAAATCAGAGCTGACACACGATGGGCAAGGTCTGGCGATAATACAGTATCCTGGGGCCGATATTCTGGTGAAGTGCCTTAATCTGATTTGAAGAAGCCGGAATATAGGTGTGTCCACCTGGAGAGCTCTGCCGTGATCTGCTGAGCTAAGGGAGGCACCGGGAGACGAGTAACTTGTTCAGTGTGCCTTCCTGGTAAAACATTTCAATAAATAAATAAATAAGGGCTCAAAATTAAGACGCTGTAGTTGTTTTCGATGTTTTGTGAGCTTACTGTCCATGCCATTTGAAGGGGAAAAGCCCCTTCAAAGTAAGAGAGGGAGCAAAGTTATAAGGCAGACCCTCATTTTTTTGTGTGTTAAGTTTATAGGTCACAAAGTCTCTGAAAGACTATAGAGCATCCCAGACAGCTGGAATAGAGTCCTTTGGGTTCATCAAGGTTTTTATTTATTTTATTTATTTAGCTTTTGTTGACCGGGTAAGTGCACTAGACAAATCCTGCCTATTTTCAGGCACGACCCGGGGGAAGGGGATACAGATGAATGCCAACTGACCTTGAACCAGATTAAGCTGTTGGTGGTATTTTTAGTGAATGAGGGAAATTTGCCCAGGACACCGGGGAAATTCCCCTACTCTTTTCGATAAGTGCCATGGGATCTTTAACATCCACCTGAACTACCACCAATCCAGGCAGATGGGACCTCGGTTTAACATCTCATCCGAAAGACGGCACCTCAGAAATGCAGCACCCCTCTCATGCTACATTACAGTGTCAGTACTGGGATATTAATCCAAGTGCCAGATGTGGGAACTGAACCCACAGCCCTCTGATCTCCCGGCCTCAGAGGCGAGTGTGCTACCTACTGAGCCACTGACACTGCTAGGTTAGTAGCACATTGTCTGCAAATAGTGAGGGCTTGTAGTCTCATCTGCCTTTCGGTATCCCCAAAATTCACAGGTCAGTGCAGACTGCCACTGCAAGAGGTTCAGTATATAGGGTCAAGAGCAGAGGAGACAAGGGAAGCCCTGCCACATGCCCCTTTGAAAAGGGGAATGGCTCAGAGAGGGAGTCATTTAATTTGAGATATGCCTGAGGGGAAGCATACATTCCCTGCAGCATTTGGATAAGATCTGGTGTACCGAAGTTTGACAGGGTGGTCCACAGACGAGGCCAGGCCACCATATCGAGTGCCTTTTCAGTGTCTAGACTAAGCAATGCAGCCGGAATGTGATGTGACACAGCATGGTCCAATAGGAGAAGGGTGCGTCAAACACTGTTGTGAGCTTGGCACCGGTGGACAAAATCGACCTGATCCTTATCAGTCCAATTTGGTGGCCCAAATAGACATAAAAGCTTTATAGTCCTAATTTAAGATGGAAATTGGCCTATATGAGGCTGCATAGTGGGGATCCTTATCGTGCTTCAGTACTGCAGAAATCACTGCACAGCACCAGGAAGGAGGAGGGGCAGCCTCCTTTTGTAATGCCTAAAGGCAGAGAGCAGGGCAGGGAGTGAAAGGTCTCAGAAAGCTGCATTATGGCCGGCTCGGTGGCGCTGGACATCTTGCCTCGCTGTATGCCAGTGAGCCGGGTTTGGGAATGGACTCTGGTCGTTGAGGTGCTGGCACGGGGGGGAAGGGGGAGGAGCAGAATTGAGCAGCCGGAAGGCACCTTTCCTCTCCTGGGGTGGTCATTCCCCCCTTCCCATAGTTCTATTGACACCGGATGGAGGTTCGGTGGTTAGCGGAGGGAGCGAGCGACAGGTGGGGAGATCGCCTTGAGATGCAGTATGCACATGCCTCCACATGTGTGCATGCATCCAAGGCAGAGGATCTGGGAGAAAAACTGAAAAAGTACAATAAACTACGTATGGAAAAAAAAAGAAAGCTGCATTACACAGTCCTGAACCCAACTGACATGCAGTCGGCAGGCTAGATTGTATGTCTCTCAAGCTGCCTCTCTCATAATAGTTGTGTTTAAGATTTAAAAAAAAAAAAGGGCTGCTTCAACCTGGTTTCTGTAAGCCCTCACAAATAACTGTTATTGAGAGACTGATAGCTAGGAAGGATAAACAAGAGAAAAGGAATGTTTTGAAGTGAAAGTTCAAAAGTTTAGCAGACTCAGTTTGATGAAGAGGAAGCTGGAGAAAATTCCAGACATAAAGAGCAGAAAAGCCAAAGGAATGACCCCAGGATAGGTACAGAAGATCGGCAAAGGGGAGGGGAGGAGGCAGGAGAGGAGAGAAGAGAGTGAGCAGTAAAGTAGATAAAGCTCCCTAAGTCAGGGAGGCCCCAGTCGGAAGGTGATGCTGTTAAGTAGCTGAGCCCCCTCGGAATGTAAGTTTGTTGACTGGAAGGTAGATACCCAGAGCTAGAGCTGGTTTTTTTTTTCCCAGATGCAACCGGGGGCAGTGGGTGTTTGGGGGGTTCACAAAGGAGAAATACAGTAAATGGTGTTAAATGCGAGGTACATAAGCAAAACCAGTAATAGCACAATCTATACATTCACAGAAATTAGAAAGGTAAACTGAGAAATGTCACTAGAGAGTTGTAGTAACAAGGTGCAGAGTAGTGGGGTGTACTAGGAACTGGTAAAGGGGCGAGGAGAGCATGGGATTTGGGGGGGAGGGAGACGAGGCTTGTTGCAGGTGCAGGATAGGGGTGTGTCCTAGGGACTGGTAAAGGGGTGAGGGCATGGGATTCAGGGAGGAGACGAGGCTTGTTGCAGGTGCAGAGATAGGGGTGTGTGCTAGGAACTGGTAAAGGGGTGAGGGCATGGGATTCAGGGGAGGGAGACGAGGCTTGTTGCAGGTGCAGGATAGGAGTGTGTGCTAGGAACTGGTAAAGGGGTGAGGGCATGGGATTCAGGGGAGGGAGACGAGGCTTGTTTCAGGTGCAGTATAGGGGTGTGTCCTAGGGACTGGTAAAGGGGCGATGAGGGCATGGGATTCAGGGAGGGAGACGGCTTGTTGCAGGTGCAGGATAGGGGTGTGTGCTAGGACTGGTAAAGGGGTGAGGGCATGGGATCAGGAGGGAGACGAGGCTTGTTGCAGGTGCAAGATAGGGTGTGTCCTAGGGACTGGTAAAGGGGTGAGGGCATGGGATTCAGGGGAGGGAGACGAGGCTTGTTGCAGGTGCAGGATAGGAGTGTGTGCTAGGAACTGGTAAAGGGGTGAGGGCATGGGATTCAGGGAGGGAGACGAGGTTGTTGCAGGTGAGATAGGAGTGTGCTAGGAACTGTAAAGGGGAGAGGCATGGGATTCAGGGGAGGGAGACGAGGCTTGTTTCAGGTGCAGTATAGGGGTGTGTCCTAGGGACTGGTAAAGGGGCGAGGAGAGCATGGGATTCGGGGGGGGGGAGGGAGACGAGGCTTGTTGCAGGTGCAAGATAGGGGTGTGTCCTAGGGACTGGTAAAGGGGTGAGGGCATGGGATTCAGGGGAGGGAGACGAGGCTTGTTGCAGGTGCAGGATAGGAGTGTGTGCTAGGAACTGGTAAAGGGGTGAGGGCATGGGATTCAGGGGAGGGAGACGAGGCTTGTTGCAGGTGCAGGATAGGGGTGTGTCCTAGGGACTGGTAAAGGGGTGAGGGCATGGGATTCAGGGGAGGGAGACGAGGCTTGTTGCAGGTGCAGGATAGGGGTGTGTGCTAGGAACTGGTAAAGGGGTGAGGGCATGGAATTCAGGGGAGGGAGACGAGGCTTGTTGCAGGTGCAGGATAGGGGTGTGTGCTAGGAACTGGTAAAGGGGTGAGGGCATGGGATTCAGGGGAGGGAGACGAGGCTTGTTTCAGGTGCAGTATAGGGGTGTGTCCTAGGGACTGGTAAAGGGGCGAGGAGAGCATGGGATCTGGGAGACGAGGCTTGTTGCAGGTGCAGGATAGGGGTGTGTCCTAGGGACTGTTAAAGGGTGAGGCATGGGATTCAGGGAGGGAGACGAGGCTTGTTGCAGGTGCAGGATAGGGTGTGCTAGGAACTGCAAAGGGGTGAGGGCATGGAATTCAGGGGAGGGAGACGAGGCTTGTTGCAGGTGCAGGATAGGGGTGTGTGCTAGGAACTGGTAAAGGAGTGAGGACATGGAATTCAGGGGAGGGAGACGAGGCTTGTTGCAGGTGCAGGATAGGGGTGTGTGCTAGGGACTGGTAAAGGGGTGAGGGCATGGGATTCAGGGAGGGAGACGAGGCTTGTTGCAGGTGCAGGATAGGGTGTGTGCTAGGGACTGGTAAAGGGGTGAGGGCATGGGATTCGGGGGAGACGAGGCTTGTTGCAGGTGCAGGATAGGGGTGTGCTAGGAACTGGTAAAGGGTGAGGAGCATGGGATCTGGGGAGGGAGACGAGGCTTGTTGCAGGTGCAGGATAGGGGTGTGTCCTAGGGACTGGTAAAGGGGCGAGGAGAGCATGGGATTCGGGGCGGGGAGACGAGGCTTGTTGCAGGTGCAGGATAGGGGTGTGTGCTAGGAACTGGTAAAGGAGTGAGGACATGGAATTCAGGGGAGGGAGATGAGGCTTGTTGCAGGCGCAGGATAGGGGTGTGTGCTAGGGACTGGTAAAGGGGTGAGGGTATGTGATTCAGAGGAGGGAGACGAGGCTTGTTGCAGGTGCAGGGTAGTGGGGTGTGCCAGGAACTGGTAAAGGGGCGAGGAGGGGATGGGATCCAGGGGGAAGGAGATGATGCTTACTGCAGGGGCAGGGTTTGGAGATGTGTACCAGCAAGAGCTCAGGAGTGAGGGGAGGTTATTGTACAGAGTTGGAAGGCTCATAGAGGAGGTGGACTGTCCTGCTGTAGATTTGCAGCGAGGGGTGAGGAAGGAAATGCGAGCATTAAATGAGTGTAAAGGAGTTTCTGTGCTTGTAGCTGTGGTTTGTGTTTTTGTTTCTTCCCACACACTCTGTATCAGGCCGACTGTTTTCTAGAAGTAGCAGGTGAGAAGACTCAGCATAGCGAGGCAGGAAGCAAGTGAGAAATGTCACGCTGCACTGAATGGGTCACCTCCGGGTGGGGAGGGGTTCAGTGCTGTTGATATGGCAAAAGAACCTTGCAAAATTAATTGTACACTGCAAATAGTTCATTTCATTTTTTGCGTCTGAGTGCGAGTTTCTTGAGTATTTGGTTGGCCATCTCTATAATTGTAGCTGGGGTGGTAGTTTTTCTGCCCTTTGTTCAGTAATAGGTGTGTAGTGCATGAAGGCTTGGAGGTGAAGTAATGACTCCAGTAAGAGTGTGTGTGTGTGTGTGTGTGTGTGTGGTTTACGGGTAAAGATTTCCTTTCTTTCTATAGAGGTTTTATGCTCTGGCCACCTGCATCGACCCAGGGGTATACTCCATTTAGGTCTGCAACCTCCAACTCTTGGTAACTCGCTGGTTAACCCCACAGATTCTAACCCCAGGAATACTTGGGTATTCATAACTTCTGGAGTGTCCCTTTAAGACTGAACTGCCCGGAGAGAATTTGGAATGGTATGCAAATAATGGAATCTTTGCGCATGCTGTTTTCAAATGCTTCCTTCAACTGACCAAGTTTTAAACCCTCAGATTTCACTCTCCACCTGCCAAGACCAGAAGCTCGGAGATCCTCTCCTCGTGTACCTGTCCTGATGCGATAAAACTTATAAAAATGCATAAGTATTTTTCTCCTTTTCATTTGCTGCCTTTTGCTATTTGTTATATTTAGCTAAACCAGTGTTTTTGTAATTAAAATGTATTTTTCTCTCTTTCTCCCGGTTCTGTATAACCGATGGGGAACCGGGGTTTACTTTGTAGTTATCAAAGTTCCCTGACTAAGGAACTCCGTTAGTTTAGTGTAAATTTGTTTAAAAATATTTATTTTGTGAACTGCTAGCCCCGGTTCATTTTTCTGCTTGGTTCCTGATTCTGATCGATTTTCTTATCGGTTCAGGAATCGACCGCAAGCGCTAAATAAGTTTTAGAAAAATCTTTCTTATTTAGCGGTTACTTGTTTTGGGTATTTTTTACCCACAGAATGTCTGAAAAACCTAAAAGAAGAACTGGCGAAACCGGTTTTAAACCTTGTATTGATTATGGTGAGATTTTTGCCAGGGCAGACAGACATAATTTATGTGTTATCTGCCTGGGTTTTGAACATTTGAAAAGACTGTGATATTTGCAACCCTTTTCTTGAAAAAACTGTTGAAAAATGCCTTGAAAGGCTCAAGAAAAAGCTTTCTGCTCCTAAGGGTCCCTCGAGGTCTGACCAGCCGACACCCTCTGTTTCTGTGGGTAAAACCACATTAATAACAACGGCTGTAACTGTCACCCCTGAGTGGGTACACAAGCAATTCCAAAGAGGCTTGCTGAACTGGCTGACTCATACAGAACCCTCAGCTAAGCAGCATTTGGGGACTTCTGTGCCTGCATTAAAAATTCCAACTGCTGATGAGATTGCACAGGCCTTTCCAGTTATCCAGGCTTTACAGGGGCTGACTGCTCCTTTGCCTCAGACTCCTGCCAAGCAGGCTGGCTCTGCTTCTCAGTCTCCCCTTTCTGAACAAGAAGAGTGTGTTGATATTGATGTGGAGGATGAAGGGGACCCCACTGAACTGGAGGTTTCCCCTGAACAAAACTTTGGTTGTCCTGCTAGGGCATCAGAGGATTTTTCCTCACACTTCACTTTTGTAAGAAGGATGGTGGATGCATTGGGCATCCCCACAAGTGAAATGATTGAGGATGAAGAAGAAGAAGCTAAGTACATGGAAATGATGGGGCCGACACCCACTAAAAAGCTGCTTCTTCCTGTTAACAAGTTCTTAAAGATTTTGCCCCCGATAAGGGGTTGGATACAAAGTATCAGCTGGAAAGACAGGGTGCTGAATTCTTGTTCTCTCATCCTGACCACCAAGGGGTGGTGCAAGTAGCAGCCTGTGACAAGGCAAGGGTTCCACTAGCCTCCCACCCCCCAGATAACGACTCTAGGAAGATTGATAGCATGGCCAAGAAAGGTTACCTTTCAGCCTCCTTGGCCATCAGGCAGGCAAACTTCCAGGCCTGTGCTGCTGAATGCCAGAAATCTCTTTGGCAGTCCGTTCTTACCATGGCAGACAAGGCACAGTCTCCCCTTTCAGCTGATTTAGCGAGGTTTGGTTTGGAAGCAACCAAATATCAGTTCCAAATGGCTGCTGATTTGAATGACACTGCCGCCTGGTGGATGGCAAACACTGTGGCTCAGAGAAGGTTTGCTTGGCTAAGATCCACAAACCTTACCCAGGATACGCAAACCAAGGCATTGAATTCCCATTGGAGGAAAACTCCCTCTTTGGGGAAAAGACAGAGGCTTATATGAAAAAAGTGGATGAATACTAGGCCACCTACGAAGCAATTCTACAAAAGACAAAGCTTCCCCATCCATCAGGCCCTATGGAAGGGGAAGCAGGGGTGGATCCTTTCAAAACAGGCCCTTTTTCCAGGCCATGGCTATGCCTTACTACCAGCAGTATCCACAGCAGGGATAGAAGGGGTTCCAGGCGTGGTTCCCAATCCCAGGTCCAGCCACAAGCAAAGCAGGCACCCTGGCTTGTCTGTACAGACCGCCTCTGTACTGCCTGTAGGAGGCAGACTGGCTCACTATTTTCATGCTTGGAAAAAACATCACCACAGACAAGTGGGTCCTGGAAGTAATGAGCCAGGGATTGACTCTAACCTTAAAATCCCTCCCACCTTAAAGAACTCGAGTTTGCAAACCATCTTCAAATGCAGAGAGAAAACTCCTGGAAACGGAGGTTCAAAAAACTGCTTCTGTCACAAGCAGTGGAACTAGTACCAGTCCATTTAAAGGGAAAGTGATTTTACTCAAGATACTTCCTTACCACAAAGAAAAATGGGGAGTGGCGGCCCATCTTAGACCTCAGGATCTTAAATAGATACCTAACAAAACCAAAATTCAAAATGGCAACACTGGTACTGATTTTGCCAACTCTCCCAAAAGGAGACTGGTGGGCTTCATCTGACCTAAAAGATGCCTATTTCCACATCCCCATAAGGGTGTCTCACAGAAAATACCTCGGGTTCAGACTCCCTTCAGGTCACTATCAGTTCTCAACCCTGCCATTCGATCTTACTTCAGCACCAAGGGTGTTCACAAAGTGTCTGGCAGTGGTAGTGGCACACCTTTGAAAACAAGGTGTCAGTCTTTCCATACCTAGACGACTGGCTGGTGGTGTGAAAATCACCCCATCACGTCAGGGAGCAGCTGCAACTCACCCAAGACCTCTTGGAGTCTCTAGGATTCCTGATAAACCTAAAAAAGTCGGTCCTTCAGCCTGCTGGGGTATTACAGTTCATAGGAGCCAGGTTAAATACCCTGCAGAGCAAGGCATACCTGCCTCTGGACAGGTGTAAGGAGCATCCTGCAATTAGCAGGTTCATTCAGCCTGAACAAACCAAAAACTGCACGACAGTTTCTTGCAGTGCTGGGATCCAGATTCCAAATGAGGGAAATCCAGTTTCACCTCAGGGCTCACTGGTGCCAAAGAAGAGACCTTCTTTCAAAATGTATTCCAGTAACAGGAGCTCTGTTACAGGCCCTCGAATGGTGGAAATAGGAAATCAATCTTAGAGAATAGGTGTCTTTTCAACAAGAGCCCCTGTCAGTAGTTCTCACAACCGATGCATCATTATTGGAGTGGGGTGCCCACCTGGGAGATCACACCACCCAAGGCACATGGTCAAGTGCAGAGTCACTTCTGCACATCAACCTGCTGGAGCTCAGAGCAGTACTGTTGGCACTAAAGGCCTTTATGCCACTGCTACAGGGAAAGGTGGTACAGATCATAACAGGCAATGCCACCACTATGTACTACATAAACAAGCAGGGAGGGACAAGTTCAAACCCGCTCTGCACAGAAACCATGAAAATATGGAGTCTGGCATACTCCTTGGGAGTTTCTATCTGCCTGGCAAGGACAATACCCTGGCAGACAGCTTGAGTCTGATCAACGAGGCCCATCACGAATGGACTCTGAACAGGCAAGTGGTGGAAGTGATTTTCAGGAGGTGGGGCACACCAGAGGTAGACTTGTTTGCATCTCACCAGAACTACCACCTGCCTAAATACTGTTGCAGACCACCAAAGAGGGGAACAGTCCCCCTGGATGCTCTGATTCTGGAGTGGTCAGGGAAACATCTGTATGCTTTTCCTCTCTCCCTTCCACCTGGTGTACAGGGTGTTGCTCAAGCTCAGGTCCCAGCCTGCATCCATGATCTTGACAGCTCCAGATTGGCCCAGGCAGCCTTGGTACTCTCTACTGCTCTCCATGTCTGTGACCAAGCTGATGCACCTTCCCAGGAGGCACAGCCTGTTCCCCTCCAGTCGGGAGGCTCCTGTACCCAAACCTCAGATCCCTCAGGCTCAAGGCCTGGCTCTTGAGGACCTAGACCTTTCTGAAGGTATCCTGGACATTTTGTGGGGTTATAGGAAACCATCCACTAAGAAAACCTATGCTGCAAAATGGAAAAGAGGTTTTTTATTTGGTGTTCCACCCAGAATGTTGTGCCAGCACAGGCTGGGGTACCAGCCATGCTGGATTATCTTACTTATTTGCATTCTTTGGGCCTTCAGCCCAGCACCCTGAAAAGAGGGACTACAGTCAAAATTTATGGCATCAATAAATTTCAGAATTTTGATCAGCATAGCCCCAATCACCCTCATGCCAAAATCGAGATCCCTAAGTCACTTTGTTTAAAAGTTACAAATCATTTTATAACCTTACATTCACTGCCTGCTCAGAAAAACCAGTTTCAGTGAAGAGCTGCTGCTGATGTCATCTCCTGAACTCTGAGTCTAGTCTTCCCTGTCAGCAAGCTTGTAGAACCTGTTTCTTCAAAGGTTGGAGTTGTGTGGAATAGTTTTCACAAGTGAAACAGGCAGCAACATTCAAAAAACATTGCTATAAAAACAGTGTTTCAGGTTTTGTAAAAAGTTGACAAATGTGTATTTTATTTTTATTTTTTTTATTTATTTTGGTGCCTTTATGTTGCAGTCCTTTTCTCCAGGGTTGCTGAATGCTGAATCATAGCACACTGCAGTGAGGTTTAGTTTCAGTTTATTTTTTTGTACTGGAAAGGCATGTGAGCAAGTTTTCCTATTTTCACTGGGGAGGTTTGCAGGCTGAATAATTTTCTGATGTGGTGGAAGGCTCTGATCAATCACACCTGTCATTCAGTTGAGGTGATTTCTGAGGATAGCACTTTAAAACCATTAGTCTACCTCCCTGTAAATGGGCGTGGGAGAGGTAATGCTGTTTTGAAACTTTACTATGAGTTTCTCTGCAGTAGCCAACCCAGCCAATCTAGGACCAGATATTCAAAACTTTGCCCTAGGGACTTCCGATTCCGGCATGAACTAGAGAGCAGCTCCAGAGCTAACCGTCCCGCAGCACTGGGCGATATTTACTTAAAAAAAGCCTTAATCCCCACAAAAGAGAGTAAAAAAATAGGAAATGGGTGACCTTCACCTCGCGCTTTCACAGAGCGACAGGCCACCCGAAAACCCAGCAGAAGCATGGCCAAACAACAAAGGAATTGTTTCCACTTACTTACGGATCCTGAAGACTGTGAGGAGCAGGGCGCATCAGACACCGACCAGGCTGTCAAACAAACCAAGGATCATGGACCTGGGAAATCCACTCCTTTGACCAAACCTGGGAAAAAAAGAGACAAGACTCCCAAATAAGGGACAGCATCTTACAGGCCATATCAGAATTTCGAAGTGAAATGCGCAACTCCATAGGGGAGCTGAGGGCAGATATTGGGAACTTTCCAGTCACTCATGGCAGAGGCTGATCACCAAACCTCTGCAAATGCCTCCCACCTGGAATCCATAGAAGATACTTTACGATCCCTCCTAACAGAGCAAATTCACATGGCAGCTAGATAGGAAGATGTGGAAAACCGGAGTCACCGCAGAATTATCCACATATATGGGTTGCCCGAGGGGGAGGAGGGGTCTGACACAGTGGCCTGTTCGGACTGTCTCCTCCACCTGGTTTTAAACTTGGACTCAGAATTTGCTCTAGATATTGAAAGGGCACACAGTGCCTGGGCCCAAAACCTGTGCATGTGGATGCCAGACCACGTTCCTTTGTAATAAAAATGCACACGAAAGAACAACTACTGAAAAAAGCGTGGCAGATGGGCCGCACGATGCTGGGTTTGCACCGTCTTGTATTACATAATGACTTCGCTTCACATACTCAAAAGATGAGGAGGGAATATGCTGCTCTGTTTTCCCTGCTGCGTTCACAGAAAATCAAATTTCATACACCCTACCCGTCGAGACTGTCGGTGCTGCTTCCCTCGGGTACAGTCTCCTACACCACGGCCCAAGAAGCAGTCACAGACTTAATTACCAAGGGCATTCTTGAAGAAACACCAGCAGCATTCCTGAAAAAGAAAGTGACCCTGAGAACTCTGAAGGATCCAGACGACCATCGACGCAGTATGCCGCTTGCTGACCTGCTTGAAAAGCTTCATCAATATCAGAATCCCACTCTGTTCACCTGAGGGATGATGGTAGGATTGTGCTGAGCTTTTTCTTATTTCCTTCTTGGCCTGTTTGTTTACCCTCCGGCCCGGTCCTGCTAGTTTTGGGGGTATCTGGGGTGGGGGAGATGTTTGCCCAGGTGAACCATGGCTAAAATACTCAGGCTAACTATTGCTGCACTTGCCAGAATACTTGTACTTTTTCTACCATGCTCCGGTAATGTTGAGCTGAATCCTGGTCCTCCTGCAGCCCTGTCATCTCCCTCCGATACTGCAGATTTGAAAGGAATGAGCTTCTGGTATGTTAATGTCTGCAGTCTCATGAAAAAGATTACCTTGATCCAAGCTTGGATTAGCCATATTTTGCCAGACGTACTGGTGGTCTCTGAATCATGGCTTAGGCCTGCCACCCCTGATAGTGAGATCAACATCCCTTCTTATTCTCTCTTCAGAGCCGATAGATTGACTAGAGGAGGAGATGTGGCAAACTATGTCAAGGATATATACTCTGTATCCTGCCTTGACTCAGCTACTGTCAAAAACGAATTTGAATGTTTGACCATTAAGCTTGAGCTAGCCAATTCCCTTGTGCTCCGAGTAATAGGTTGCTATAGACCACCTTCAGCTGGGCTTCAGCTGCTAAATTATCTTGGAGCTTTACTAGAGAAAGGTAACCTTGAAACAATTATTTTAGGGGACTTCAACCTCGACTGGCTATCTAGGATCTCAACTCCACTGAATACCTTCTGTGACTCTCACAGGATGACACAAATAATTAGCGAGCCTACATGCCCGAACAAAAAGAACCCGAATAATAGTACCCTTGTAGATGTCATACTAGTTAATAAGTCCCACCTATTCACTCATTCTGGTACCTTTTTCTCTGAAGTTAGAGACCATTGTTTCATTGCTGGTATTGGATCAGTTCATAACTCAGTACCATCAACTAAATTTAACACAAAAAGGTAACGGAAGAACTTCGACCAGTTTGCATATGTCAGTGACCCGAAACACTCATTACTCTGGCAAGATTCTTAGCCAACACGGTAAACTTAGCATATGATATATTTTATGAAATTCTGATCGGGGCACTAAACAGACATGCCCCGGTGGTAACTATTCGTGTAAGGAACATAGCTTGTCATTGGTTTTCGGCTGAACTGAAGGCTGCATTGCTAGCAGGAGACAAACTCTGGAAAAAGGCTCGCAGAACCAAGTTGGACACAGACTGGTGTCAGTTCAGGAAGACACAGAATTTCTGTACAAAAATGATCAGAGAGTATTATCTAATGTTATGTTGTACTCACACTGTATGTTGTGCTGTGCATATATGATGCATGTGTGTCTGAAAAGATCCAATAAATAAAAAAAAAAAAAAAACAACTTTGCCCTGGGGCAAAATTAGCACTGCATAGCGGGCAAAATTAGCCTGGAACCATTTTCACGCCATATTGGCAAAAATAAAAATGGCAGAAACGGGGGGAAGGGGTGACAGATAGGGAAATCATGGAGGGCAGAGTTCAGGAGAGTTTGAAGGCACTGAGGGTGAATAAGGCGCCAGGCCCAGATGGCATCCACCCCAGGGTACTGAAGGAGCTGGCAGAGGTCTTTGCAGGACCTTTGGCAGACCTATTTAATGCCTCACTACATTCGGGGAGTGTACCTCAGGACTGGAGGATGGCTCATGTGGTGCCCCTCCACAAGAGTGACCCCAAGGATGAACTGGGAAACTACAGACCAGTGAGCCTCACATCCATCATGGGTAAGCTAATGGAGACTATCCTGAAGGAGAGGCTGGTGGCCCTCTTAGAGGCCAAAGGACTACAGGACAGCAGACAGCATGGCTTCATACGGGGCAGATCCTGCCAAACCAACCTGGTGGAGTTCTGTGACTGGGTAACTAGGCAACTAGACAGGAGCCATGCAGTGGATGTCCTTTATCTGGACTTCAGTAAGGCATTCGACTCGGTGCCGCATGGAAGGCTGAGAAGTAAGTTAGTAGGCACAGGGGTGGGTGCAAAGCTGGTGAGATGGGTAGGGAACTGGCTTCAGGGAAGGCAACAGAGGGTGGTGGTGGGTGGGGAGACCCAAGGGTAGTGACGAGCGGTGTTCCGCAGGGCTCAGCGTTGGGACCAGTGTTGTTTGGGACATTCATTGCAGGCATACAGTATCTTTGGACATCAAGAGCAAGGTCAGTCTATTTGCTGATGATACCAAGCTAGGCGTGGTGGTGGATGACCTAGGTGGATGGCAGGGGTTGCAGGATGATCTGGCAAAGCTTGAATCCTGGTCAGACACCTGGCAACTGGGGTTTAATGCCAAAAAGTGCAAGGTGCTGCATTTTGGGATGAAGAACCCAAGGAGAAGTTACCAGCTGGGTGGAGTGCAGCTAGCCCGGACAGAGGAGGAGAAGGATCTGGGGGTGCTTATTACAGGGTAAATGAACAACTCTGCACAATGTAGGAAGGCAGCTGCAAAGGCCAACAGAATGCTGGGTTGTATTGCAAGGGATATATCCTCGAGGAGGTGATTCTGCCACTGTATAGGTAATTAGTTAGACCCTACCTGGAGTACTGCTTGCAGTACTGGCACCCGTGTCTGAAGAGGAACATTAAGTTACTGGAGGGGGTGCAGCGCAGGGTGACAAAGATGATCAAGGGGCTAGGGGACTTATCATATGAGAGGAGGCTGAGAGAGTTGAATATGTACTCACTGGAGGAGAGGCGGGACGGGGGACCTGATTGAAACCTTGAAGTACATGAAAGGAATAAACAAGACAGGTACAGAGGGGCTGTTCAAAGTAAAGGAGGGGAAGGCCACCAGGGGCCATGATATGAAACTGGAGCGAGGAAGGTTCAGGAGGGAGATGAGGAGACACTTTTTTACAGAGAGGGTAGTGGCTGGGTGGAATGCGTTGCCTGCAGAAGTGGTATCCAGTAGAACAGTAGACTGCTTCAAAAGGGGATGCACAGGACAAGGGGGAGGGTTAATGAAGGGGAAGGGTGGAAGGGAGGGGCAGCTGCAGAATAAAGGGTGCTAGCTGCACATTTGAGCAGACTTGATAGACCTCTAGGCCTTTATCTGCTGGCAAATTTCGTATGTTCGTATTCAAAGGAATAGCCGCGGGGCTAAATGAGTTTAATATAGTGTGCAAATGAAGGCAGCAAACAGGGCTGAGAGTGCAGTGCAACAGTAGTCCAGCAAATAAGACAGCACTGAATATAGCAACTGAGAGCAGTGCAAACTGCAACAGCGGCCCAGTGCACACAGAGGTGGAGTGAGGTAAGGTTGAATAATGTGGACAACGTGTGTGCTAGCAAAGCAGTGGAGCGCAACAGTAGCAAACAGTGCAGAACCATGAAATGGAACTTTACAGTATTGCATGGCGTTAACACATTTGCACAGTGCTGACACATTTGCCCGGCACAATCCCATTTGCCCGGTGCAAAAGTTTGCTATATTCAAAACTGCAATGCGAATGAGCCTACTCGGGCAATCCATGCGCAGACAGACGCATTAGCATCTCAGACAGCCTGCTCTTCATGAGGATTGCCCCGCGCTATAGCGTGGTGCACACACACAGTTCCACCTGTAGGGCCGACTAGAATTACAGGGTAGTTGCCACATTCATTGTGTGCTCACAACTCACAGAACATTAGCTGCAGTCTTGGTTTGGACACAGATGCAAAGGCTACTGTGGCCCAGGGGAGTAGCACTGCAGGAACGGGAGGTCATGCTGCACGCTAGAGGCAAATCGTTGTTCCTGCCGCAATGTTTATTGGACAGTACAGTACCGTTGTAGGCGATGCTGTGAGGTACACAGCAGTGCCTACGGTATGTCAGGCAACAGTGACAGGTGCTATCCACATAGTGACATGCACAGCTGGAAGGTGTGGTCTGACAGTGGACACCGCGGTCATACTGTCCAGTGACCCTCATGTGTTGCACCAGTGGCATGGGATCCCCACACTACCATACACATGGCTGTCCGTGTGTGCGGGGATCCCGGACAGGTGTAGAGTACGTGCCCGGGGGGGGGCGGTGCACACATACCGTCATACTGGCACACTGTTGTCAGGAGCAGTCCTGTCAGTGGAACATGTGCACTGTGTGGATGGCCCCAGCCCTGTGGCAATACCTACTATGTGGTGCAGCCTGGCCACCTGTACACCCTCCCCTCAACACCATCCATTCCCCCAGTGCAGCATGTGTCTGCTGGACTGTGTTGGTGTACCCCAATGGGGAAACTGAAGGTGTGTGCTGCATGGATGCGCTACTATGGTGTCCACTAGGTGCTAGGGCACCCACTAATGCCTGGCAGGGTTAGGACCAGTGCCAGATGATGGTGACATGGGCAGTGCCATCTGTTTGCAGCATGTCTCTGCCATGAATGTGTTCTGCTCATTGTTTTTTTTTTTGAAATTTCTTTTTATCCCCTCCTGAACGCCCTTGTCGCTCCACTCCTTCGGGCTTGCTCAATGCCCACCAGTCCCCCATTGAGTCTGCCCCTAGAGTGCATCTCAGGTGTCTCCTACCTGCCTCCTTACTCCCTCAGAGCACCTTGCACAGCGGGGTCTGCCCATGTTTTTGCGGACTGGGTGGCTGGAGCGGCCGTCATCCGGAGCAACGAGGGTTGTTTTCCGGTTTTCTGTCCTCCCCTCCCACCTGCTGAGGACGCCGGCTCGGGCGGAACGTGCTTACGCACGCCTGCCATGGCGCCAATGGCGTCTCCTCCTCGACTCCCCAACCTAGGGAGCCGCCATTGCCCCGAGAGTCGGTGCTTCACCGGCTCTCCAGGCGTCGGGTGTATTAAACACCGGTACCCCTCCCGAAGGAGGAGAGCATCGTTGGGGCGCTCGATCCTCTTTCCCCTGCCGACCCCCGACGACCCGAGTCCGTTCCCGAACCCGGGTCGCCGGCGTGGCGCGAGGTGTGGCGTCCCGCACCTCAACCCTCAGCGCCACTGGGCCGGTGCTCATTGTTTTTTATCACCTTGTTCACCAGGTAAGCACAGTGGGCTGAGGCCCAGTGTCAAGAATGACCCAGAGCACTAACTGTCTGGCTGATATACAACGGTGTACAATGAAGACATACAATGCACAACAACACACAACACACAAATATCACATTAGGTACACATTACAATACCGTACAAATCGTTTGTTGCTACAAGTGGTGTTCTAACTCAGTTATATCATTTACATGAGTGTGCACTTCACAGCACTGTTGGGGCATTGCATTCCACAGTTTGTGTGCTTGTGCATATGATGTGGCCCAGGGTGGCCATCCGCCCACACTGCCTCCTCATTGGATGCATATAGCCTTGTTCCCTGTTGCTGGTGTGTCTACGCCCCCAATCCTGGGTTTTCCCAGCATTAAGACCACGTTTTCATGGGTGGTAATGTGTGCCATGCAGCATGTTGCGCTGGCGCACGTTGCACAGTGCTATACTTTTGAATATACACTGTTGTGCCTATATGCATGTCCCTGCTCCTCACTTTGCGCCGCGCATACATTATCTGATAGCGTTGGCAGTATCCTGTTGCGCCAGCGCTATTTGGCCTTTTGAATATAGCACTCCAGCGCAAATGTGGTGCAGTCATGGCACAATTGATTTGCACCAGTGCTAAGTTTTGAATATCTGGTCCCTCGTATTTTCTCCCTGACAGGCTGTTACTTAACCTACAT